>OU015757.1:62904556-62948297 GCA_907169655.1 Acomys percivali | reverse complement strand
GAGAGAGAGAGAGAGAGAGAGAGAGAGAGAGAGAGAGAGAGAGAGAGTAAGTAATTGCTATCTGAAAAGAATCAGGTCAGACTGTTTCCTCTTCCTGGATTCCAGCTGTTCCAAAGAAAGTGAAAGAGAGGCAGCAAGAGGCAGCCCAGCCACAGAGGTTGGAGGGGTTGAGAGGGTGGGAGATGCAGATCGAGCCAGGAAGGGGGTACTGAGGTCATTTTTCTTCTCCAGGGTAAGTGACTACACCTGAACTATGGCAGCCTTGCCCTTGCTCGAATCTTGATCCTTTAAAGATACTGCCAAATAAAGCTAGCATTTAGTAAGAGGTGGAGTAAAGCTGCCTGATTCCATTAGGGGCCTTAGAGCACTCACCTTGATGTAGGGCCTTACTTAAGCTGGCCTAGGGACACTAAGGTTGCAGGATGCCACAGAGCTAGAAGAAAGGACAAGCGTGTGAATTTCTCCTTCCACATTCTACCTTTGGAAACCTGGGCTCCAGCACCTTCCATAGCAGGCTGAAGACTGACCCAAAGGCCCCTGCCCCCTTGGTTTCCAAGGCTTACCTTTCTGCCATGGTGAGCCTCCACCAGGCAACTCACAAGAGAGAAGAAAACCTCAGGAATGCTTGACTACAGGTGTCGCAACTATCCACGCCACAATTCTGACTGCAGCAGATCCAGGATGAACCAGGAGAGGCTCAGCACCCTGTGAGGTGCCACGGGAGTCCTAGGACCACCTTTGTGCTCACACTACCTACCAGCCTGCCAACAGAAAGAGAAAGAGGAGAAGCCCCCCTTCCCCACTCTCAGGCGGCATCCGCAGTGCAGCGGAGCCCAGAGGTGTGGGAGCAGAGCTCTAGGGTTCAGGGCTGTGGCTGAAAGGATCAGGTTTGATGGAATTATCCAGCTGTGGCAGTGGCGCAGTTAGTGTCTCCTCACATTTGCCCTGGACATCCTGGTTCTGACAGAGTGGAGGAGGCTCATGGGACTGACTAGCCAGAGCCAAGCACATGGCTGCCTTGATTCTTGACACTCCCAGAGCAGTAGATTCAGTGGTACAAGAGCTCTCCTCTCCCAAGAACCACCTTATATTCCTCCTCCCAGTCATAGGGAAATAAAATGGGGAAGACAGGCTTTAAAATGAAAGCCTCCGTGTGTTTCTGTTGAAGTGTCATCTCTCTGATGTGGGTCTAGAGGTACCAGCTGCCTGGAGTCTGACAGACAGCCTATGCCTCTGGATCCTCCCCCATCCATCCTGGCTTTTCAGCACCATGACAGTGGTCCAGGCAACAGTCAGGGCAAAGGCAGCCTGAGTTACAAAGGGGAAAACTTTCTTTGGCCAGCACTCTCTCCAGGTACTGCACCCAACCCCCACCTAGTGCAGGCATCTTTGCAAGCAGATGCTGGGTGGAGCCTTGCGGGACCCTGTGTGCTGGGTGGACCTGGAAGTGACACCTCTCCCTGATAGGAAAAGGCAGGGCTGCTCTGTGAAGTATCAGTAGAAACCACCCCAGGGTGAAAAGCTGGAAACTTGTGGGGGATGGGTGGGGGGTTTCTTTCCCTAAGTAAAGGCCGGGGACCACCTTGGTGCATGTACCCACCTCCTCCACATTACTCTAGGAAGAGAGAAGCCACTCTGTCTTGAAGTCTAGGCTTGGAGTCCCAGAGGCATGGAAGCATCAAACAGCATTTCCTTGGGGCTTCTTTGATGCAAACAAGCAAACACATCCCAATCCTTCTTCCCTGTCTGTCCCTGAGCAGAGTAAACGCACTGCCTGTGTGCCAACCACGTCGCACAGGGGAGAGCTTACATTGCCTGTGTGCCAACCACGCCGCACAGGGGAGAGCTTGCACTGCCTGTGTGCCAACCATGCCGCACAGGGGAGAGCTTGCCTTTGAACCTGAGATTGGAGAGAGAAGCCTGAGTCTATGGACACACCACCATCCAATTACACAAAGCAGACCAGCCTGGAGCTGCTGCAGCCAAGCAGGGAGCAAGGGCTCATGGACTGCCAGCCGAAGGTGAGAAAATGAAGGGAAGGCCCTAAGCACTTTCAAGTGGACATAGGTGACTGGCCGTCAGGAATGACCACATGGCCACATGGCCATCCGGCCCACGGGTGCTGGGGAAAGTGGCTGTCCTTCACTTGTGGGGCCTATAAACAAAAACTCTTAGCAGGAACAAAGATGTAAGTATATAAAGGTGTGCAACATAAGTAGACTCAGGTCATCCTGAAAGGGACACAGCAGCAGTATGTGCCTGTGGGCACATGTGGAGGCAGGTATACGCAGGGGCTGGGTGGTAGGCCTTGCTTCTTAGCAGCTCTACCCCTGCTGGGAGGCTACTGTGACCCCCTCTACCCCCAGGGCTAGATGGTTCTTGGTTAAGAAACAGCACTTCTCTTGGGTTCCCTACCTATCCCCTACACTTCTGGAAGCTTGTGAATGAGGTGACTAGCTGGTTAGCCTTAGACCAGTCTTAAGGCACTGAACTTACACAACCTTTCGGGGAGCATTTGGGAGCAAAGCTTCCAGCCAGAAAGCATCCACTGACAGAAAGCATTCTCTCTCTGGAACAGAACGCAAGGGCCTGGAAACGAGGGAGGGAGGGAGTGGGAGGAGCAAATCCACTACCTCTTCAACCCCCCCCCCACCCTGCCCCCAAGAGTGGAAAGCCAGGGTCTCTCCACCCTGGGGCACTTAGAGCCATTCCTGGAGTGCCTGCAAAGAGCCAACACTTTTTACCGGAGTTATCTCCTTAATCCCCTCGGTAATCCGGAGATGGGTTGGCCCTACAATATACACAAGGAAATTGCAAGCTCCTAAAAACGTAATTAACTTGCCCGAGGTTAGACAGCAGAGAAGACAGGTTCAATGAGTAGGCTGATATCCAGAGACACTTAAACTGTTGCCTGGGAGTGGAAGAGGGCTTTGGAAGGGGAGCAGGTGCACGAAAGGGGGCCTGGATCAGAGGAGCCCTGCGGAAAACTGGGAAAGCAGGGCTCAAGCACGCTGGAGAGCACACTTTAAAATGTCCTCCCTGAAACAGCATCAGATATACCCCCACTCTCCAACTCTTTGAACAAAAAAAATGGGTGTAGGGGGAAAGTTAAGCAAGTAAAGCAACACTGGAAACCATAGTTAGCAGGCCAGTTTGAGACCCGGAATTGGAACTCAAGAGGCAGAAGTCCCAGCCCCTGGATGTAGGCCAGCAGCAACATTAGGTAGTCCTCTGCACTCAGAGAGCTGGGCCCCACCCAAGCTCTCATGCACCGAGTCTGAGTTTCCCAAGCTCCCTGATGATTCTCGCACACACTGAAGAATGAGCACTGGCAGGGGAGAACTCACCTTATACTGTACAAGAAAAAGACGCCTAAGGACACTGAAGCATCTCCTCTGCGAGCCTGCGAAAGGGAGAAAGGGGAGGAAGTCTAGCTCTCCATCCATATTTTTATTGACCCTTACTCATTAAAAAGGGGCCTTAATCATAAAACTGGAGGGCTGGTGAGATGGCTCAGCATAGGGCGTTCTTCTACAGGAGCAGGGTTCAAGTCCTAGTACCTACATGGTGGTTCACAACCATACCTTGTCATTCATGGCCACGTGGACTCATGCTCTCTCTCTCTCTCCATCTCTCTCCCCCCATCTCTCGTACACACACACATCTAAAAATAAATAAATCTATAATAATAATAATGATGATGATGACGACGAAGATGATGATAAAGCCAAGCATGTTGGCTCCCAGAACTTGGGGAGGCAGAGGTAGGTGGATCTCTGTGAGTTTGAGGCCAGCCTGGTCCACAAAGCAAGACCAGGACAGCCTTGAAAACCTGTCTCAAAAAACCAAAAACCCAAAACCAAACCAAACAAACAAACAAAAAAACCAAAAAGGTTACCATGGGCCGTGGTGGCTTGTGCCTTCATGCCCAGCACTGAGAAGGCAGAACTAGGCAGATCTCTGTGAGTTCGAGGCCAGCCTGGTCTACATAATGAGTCCAGGACACCTAGAACTACATAGTGAGACTCTCTCAAAAAGTCTAATAATAAGCCCAGCATTCAGGAGGCAGAGGCAGGAGGATAGCTGTCAGTTCAAGATCAGCCTGGTCTACAAAGTGAGTCTAGGACAGCCAAGGCTACACAAAGAAAGCCTGTCTTGAAAAACAAACAAACAAACAAAAAAGTCTAATAAAATAATAATAATAACAATATCATCACCATCAATAACAACAACAATAATAAAGTTATCATGAATTTTCTCCCGCCCTTACCTCCCACTCTCACCCTCCTGTTCACGCCAACCCCTCTCCACCCTGGATCCCAGAGCAGCCTCTCCCACTGCAAGCTTTCCCTGAGCAGATGGAATGGGAAGGATTTTCCTTCCTGGTTCTCTGTTCTTTTGTCTAATAAAGTATGATTCATTTGCTTCTATTTTTAACTTTCTGCTGGTTTGATCCTCCCATGTGTCAAACCCAGAGGCAGAAGCAGAGGAAGGAGTGTGGAAGACGGAACCTCCTTCCAGTCCTAGGGGCTCCTGGAAGGCGTCAAACCCAGCTGGAAAAGGCCCAAAGGGTGGGCTGACTTAGGTGTGGGGGGAGAAGGAGGGGGTAGTTTCTCAGGCCTGACAGAGTGGAGTCTCCAAGCTGAAGTGTGTGTGTGTGTGTGTGTGTGTGTGTGTGTGTCTCTGTATGTGTGTGTCTGAGTAGGTATGTATGTATGTGTGTGTAGTGTGTATATTGAGTTGTGTGTGTATATATGTGTGTCTTTGTATGTGTGTGTGGTGTGTGGTATGTGTATGTGCATGTATGTGTGAGAGCATGTGTGTATGTATGTATGTAAGAGTGTGTATGAATGTGTTTGTGTATATGTGTGTGTTTGTTGTCTGTATGTTTGTGGTGTGTGTGTATGTGTGTGTTTGTTGTCTGTATGTTTGTGGTATGTGTGTATGTTTGTGGTATGTGTGTGTGTGTGTGTGTGTGTGTGTGTGTGTGTGTGTGTGTGTGTGATGGGCTGGAGTTGAACTTTCCAGATCTCTAGAGGGCAAATGCCCAATTCACTTCTCTGATGGGTGGTCCTTCCAAAAAAAGCAAGCCCGGACTCAAACTTGACTCACCCTCAACCCTCCCCCAATCCACTGCACCCCTGCACTTGGCCATCCCACCCAAAATCCCTTCAGGGTTAGATAAACTCTGAATGCTGGCGCCTTTGCCTACCAACTAAGTGCTCTCAGGCAACATTGCTTAACTCTTCTGAGTGTATGTAAAGGAAGGATAAAAATACCTGTCTCATACGATGTTGTTTAGGAATGAATAGTATTTTTATAGTCTATCTCATTACCTGGCACACTACAGGCGCTCAATAATACTAATTTTTAGTACTATTTTTATTTGTTTGCCCCTGATCCAGAAGCAGACTTAGTTCAGCTTTCTCTGACTCTACTGAAGCTTAATTCAAAGCTACTCTCCTTGTGTGACCCCTAGAGGGCGCCCGGAACCCACTTGAACCAAGTTTTCAAGTTTAAGCACAGATCTGGGTCCCATTTAAAAGCCACTAGCCACCTTTGGATCTTGAGGCTCCTCCCTCCCTAGCTACCGGAAGAAATGAAGGGTCTGAGACTCCAGGGCTGAAAAACGGAGGGGCAGCTTCCAAGACCGCCTTCCTTTCCGAGGCACATTGCGGGCCGGGGACTTTTTAAGATTTTTTTCCACCCGCACTAATCCCAGCGTCCCTTCCCACCTTCTCACGCAGGGGGTTGGGTCTCTGGCTTCCCACGAGGCGGTAGGTCACTGAAGGGTCTGTGTTTTGCTGGGGTCTTCTGCCGGAATTCAGGCCAGCCTGGCATCCTCAAGCCCTTGCTGGATCTGCGAAAAGGGAAGCTGAAGGCCTAGTTAGAGGAAATCCTCACCCCCAGGCCCGACAGAACTGGACCCTTCTCCCTCTGGCCTAGGGTAGTAGGGGAGAAGAGCTAGAGAGCTCCAGAGGTAACAGCTTGTGGGGCTAGCTAGTCAGTGACAGGCGTCAGCTTGTGTGTGTGTGTGGGGGGGGGATAATCACAAGCCCAGGCAGTGAAGTGTGCACTTGTGTGTGCCTGGCTTCACACACCCGCGGCTCCTCTTGTGCAATATTGCGCACCTAGGTTGTCTTAGGCTGTATATAGCAGGGCAGGCCGGTGGTGGGGGCCGGGGGCAGGAGCCGGGCGGGGGGGGGGCAGGAGCAGGGAGATGAGTGCATTTATACTCATTCCCCAGAACAAGGGGGTGTCGATACCCTAAGTTCCAGGTACTTACCTGACTCCCCATCCCCCATCCTACACCACTTGGCCAGGCCACCAGGTTTTCTCTGGGCTATTTGGAAAACCCGTCCTGGCTCCAGCCTGCCCTTGGCCTGTTCCGTTAGAATCCCCTCAACCAGGAACCCAGAGGATAGATACCAGAGGGCTTCTATGGACCTAACAGGCTAGAATTAAACCAGGGCAACGCTCAGCCAAGCTGGAAAAGCTGATGGGAGCCCCTGGGAGGGTGTAAAACCTAGGAGGAGATGCTTGTGAAATACACAAAAGTGAGAGCAGGGAAGCAAAGCTTGGGGTGGGAGAACCCAGGGGCCCTAATGAAAGGAGCAGCTACCTCTCAGAACTGCATAACAAAACAAGGCTGCTGAGCCCCAACTGCCTTAGCCTAGTGGGGACACCTGCTTGAATTTCACAGGAGGCTACGATCTATCCCAATGGTTCTTAATCTGTGGGTCCTCCATCCCTTTGGGAGCTGAACTACCCTTTCACAAGAGTTGCCCAAGACCATCTGAGAAGCACAGATACTTACATTATGATTCACGACAGTAGCAAAATTACAGTTATGAAATAGTAAGAAAAATAATTGTTGTTGTTGTTGTTGTTTGGTTTCTCTGTGTAGCCTTAGCTGTCCTGGCCTCCCTTTGTAGACCAGTCTGGCCTTGAACTCACAACTATCCATCTGCCTCTGCCTCCTGAGTGCTGGGATTAAAAGCATGCACCACCACCAGCCGGCAACAAAAATAATTTTATGACTGAGGGTCACCACAACATGAGAAACTGTATTAAAGGGTTGCAGCATTAGGAACGTTTGAGAACCACTGACTTATGCTGTCATCCACAGGTCACTTAGCCACAAAGGGACACTTATCTAACTCAGGGTACCCTTCATACCTGCAACCTCACTGGAGGCACCGCGGGCCATCTGTACTCATCCACCAGGGAGTGCCTGCACAGCCCCCCCATGCACAGACCTGGCCATACAAAGCCTCTATTATAATTAACAGGTTGAGCCAGATTTCCTGTGTATTACCCACTTCACAATTTGGGGGCCCTTTGGCCCCCATCCTCGCCTGGGTTCCTGGGACCACAGACTGCCATTCACACAACTTCTGTCACCCTGTGCACAAAGTCTAAGTTGCTGCCCAGGGCTCCGCGCTGGGGATTTGGTCAGTGCCACAAGCTCACTCAAGCCACAGAAGGAAATAGGCCAGACAGATGGGTTAATCCTGTTTCCTTTCTCAACACTTCAACACACAATTATTCAGATGATAAGTTTTTCCTTTTTTTATCTGAACTGGAGAGTTGCTGGCAGACGCGATCGCGATCGACAAAAGCGAGTTTCTTGGGGGGATTTTTCCCCCTTGGAGCTTTTGGCCTCGACCCTCACAGTCCCTCCTTCCAGGCTTCAGCCCCGACTACAGACAGAGGTAAGGTGCTGCAGCTCCGTGCAGGTCTGGTTGCGGCGCTCCGGGAGCTCTCTTCGTAAGCGGGATTCAGCGATATTCGGGCCCAACGAATTCCTAAGTTGCTTCTCAGTGCCAAGGATCCCAGCTCTTCCTGGAGTCTGGTACCCCTGGGAGGCCTCACCGAGGGCCTGGGAATTCCCAAGCATTCCCCGGAAGAGAGCGAAATTCTGAGGCCCGTGGGCATGCAGTGTGGATAGCCCAGTGGACTTCCCGCGCCGGCCGCGGCGCTAGGGACGAAC
Source organism: Acomys percivali (assembly GCA_907169655.1). Taxonomy (NCBI): domain Eukaryota; kingdom Metazoa; phylum Chordata; class Mammalia; order Rodentia; family Muridae; genus Acomys; species Acomys percivali. The sequence continues at coordinate 62,940,304 of OU015757.1, read as the reverse complement.
CTGAGATAAGCGATGCTCCAGTCCTAGATAAATTTAGCAGAATCGGGAGAGCAGTGGGGCTTAAGGCTTGTATCTGCTGGCCCAATTCTGAGTGCCAGTGCAAAGCTATGAAGACTCAGGGGGAGGAGGAAGACGTTTGCTTTCTAGCTCTGCAAGAGAAGTTAAGAGTGACTTTGGATCCAGTTTGGGACTGTTGTGTTCTGGCCCTGGGACCTCGACTGAGCTCCTCAGTTAGACAGCCTGGCCAGGAAATTTAGGGGTCCTCCAGACACCAAAGACTTTGTCCAGGATATCAAAAGGCACAGGTCGTGAATAAAGGATTCAATTCTACTTTTCAGACACCCAAATGGGGGAGGCTGAAGAGGTAAAAGTGAACTACAGCTTCAGCCCCGTGGTGAACTGAGGGCCAGCCAGACCTGTGCAGGTTAGAAAACTCTCCTGGCTCTGGGAAGTTGCTTCTCGATTTTTCTAGGTACCTGGTGTTGTGGCTTTGAGTAACTCCAGAGAGCTCTATGAGCTGAGCTGCTCGCTAGTACAGAGCTCACTAAGGCCAGCCCTGAGCACCCCTTGGCCAGGAAAGCCTGCCAGGACTCCCAGGCTCGGGTTGCTCTTTTGCTTAGAACCAAGGGGCCCTTGGATGGGAGAAGGGAACAGGAAACCCTCATCCCATCCCACCCAACCTATTTTCCCTTGGGCTTTCTGGCTGTGGTTGCTATGCTCTTTGTCCCTGCATTACAACTTTGTGTGACTGCCAGCAACCACAGAACAGTGGCTTTGGTGATGTTGGAGCAGAGACTCCAACCATACTAACTTTCCACCTACGAAATTCTCCAAAGAAATCCCCCCCTCAACACCCCATCTCTTACTCAATTTCATTCCTAGTGAGTTTTCCAGACCTACCACCACCCAGGCCCAAATAAGCTGTTTTGTAGTTGGTCTAGTAGTTTAAAAATTAGGGTATGTCAGTGTTGTGACTACAGTTCTGGTGGAGTGGTCAGAGGGTTCCCTGAGTCCTTGGAAAGTCTTTTTTTTTTTTTTTTTTTTAAGATTACTGAGTACTAGAGAAGATTCTGGCTATAAGTTTTGAGTCTGTGTTCTGGCCTCTGCAGCTTGCTGGGAAACTCCCAAACTCCTAACAGGTGCTGAGCACCATAATATACCTACCTGCACTTTCATCTCTGGGTCCCATCACCACGTGCATCATCAGTGCCCAGTTACAGCCACTCTCACAGAACCACATGCTCCTACCTGCAGGGACAGCCTCCCACGATGCTTCGCACTTCCCACAATTGCAAACTATCGTGCACAAGTACATACCGCACAGTTAAAACACGGCACACATGGTTATCCCTAGCACACAATTACACCTACACAATTAGAGATGATACACAATCCAAAACACACGCTTAGCACAAAAAGAAGATTCACAAAGGAAAACTACTATGTGAGTTCCCGCACATTGACATGATTTATATACAATCAGAAAAATGAACAAAATCACAAAATTATACCAAATGGCAGTCACATTCTTACACACGCATGTGCACACACACACACACACACACACACACAACTGTTGTAAGCCCACACATACAATGATAGTTTTGATTTGCAACTTAAGGAGAAACAAAGATTTTTTTACACTAAAACTTTAAACATGATCACACCTCTAGATATCATTACAAGCATTCACTAACAGTAATACCCTGATTGTCACACAAACTCTCACTCCCAAAGACACCTATTCCAGGGGGGGTAGGGGGGTTGGCGCACGCCTTTAATCCCAGCACTCGGGAGGCAGAGGCAGGTAGATCGCTGTGAGTTCGAGGCCAGCCTGGTCTACAAAGCGAGTCCAGGATGGCCAAGACAACATAGAGAAACCCTGCCTTGAAAAACAAAAACAAAAAACAAAACAAAACAAAACAGACACTTATTCCCTGTACTCAAACTCTGGGAATCTCAGGGTAGCCTGGTGCCCCTCAGATTCACGGGCTCCCTATCAGTTCTTTTTCCCCTCTCTCTACAGAGCCTGACAATCTTGCCAGCCCATAAACACCCGGACTCCAAGTTCAGATACTAGCTACTGCTTCTGAAGCTTCGAAATGCTGGGCTCAGCAAGGAGCAGACAGCCCGACTCCTGAACCGGAGGGTTTTATTATTTTTCCACATAAATTACACAAGCACTTTATAAAATGGTTACACAGAAAACACCTTATAAGTGCATAACTTACCCCCCTCCCCAAACAGGATCTGGAGAAATGGGCTGAGTTTGTGTGAAAGCCTGTCTGTGCATACCTGGGCACTGCTGGGATGTGTTGTGAGGGCCTGAGAGGCCACGTTTGGCTGTTGAGTGTGTGTGTGTGTGTGCGCGCGTGCGCTGGTGTGTCACAGTGTCACAGTGTGACCATGGCCCTGTGTTTGAGTAAAAGGAAATCCGTGCTGTTTGAGTGGGGTCTGGGTCACCCCTAGACTATGCTTAACAGCAAGGGTCATTGCTATGATCCTGCGTGTGCATGACACCCTGCCGTACACCCCTCTATGTGGCTCTGGGGTGACACCAGGTATCACCTCTGAGTGTGGCTGGCTTTCTGGGTAAAATGATGGCTGCCTGGGGGATCCCAGAAGCCCCTCTAGGCCTCACTTCCTTTGGGTCTCTCTGTCCCATGTTAAAATCAGAATAAAATGAAATAGAGGAAAACAGAGGATTCTGAACAGTTCCACAGTGGGGCAGGATCACACAGACTTCTGGGAAGAGATCTCTGCCTCTTTCTCCAGCCCTCTTCCACCGAAGACAGAACAGTGTGTGGAGGAGGGTGCTTGGGAGTCTCGCCAGAGAAGCCCGGTCCCTTTCCTGCGTGCAGTCAGAAAGAGTGAGGAGAGTTCTAGTTCTCCGCATAGCTCCCAACTTGGCATGGGTCCCACAGTGTGGAGATGCAGGCTCACTCGCAGGCTGAAGCCACCGACGTGACGCTAGTGATTTTGGTGGAGTCGTCAGACCAGGGCTGCAGGTTCTGGAGGGCAAAGAGCGACGAGTTGTGCACGCACAGTGGGTCTGCGGGCAGTGGCTGGGCCAGGCTCTTCTGGAAGGCCTCCTGCTGCAGCTGCAAGAGGATACGGTTTGCCTGCTGCCTCTCGGCTTCACGCTCCTCCGCTGTCTGTCGCCTGCATTGGGAACAAGCTGTTACCAGCCAAGACTCTAACCCTCTTCCTGCGCCTGCGCGCAGGCCCCAGAGTATGCTCCCAGGAGAAAGCCTCTTATGCAACCCTCAGCTCCTGTGTGGCCCCGTTAATGCACGCTCTACTCTTTGGGGGTCCTGATTCTAACCAAAATGAATGGAAGCCCCGAAAGTGGATGGAGCATAAGTATCCTAGAGACGCAGTGAAAAAGGCCAATGGGCTTAAACTGCTGGGCTCGAACAGCCTTTAACACACAGCGCCTACATGCTCAGACATAGCATAGATAAGCTGGTCTATCCCCAAACCAGGTGCTATCCCAGGCCTGAAAGGCCCTAAAGACATGTCTTTCCCTTTTCTCCGCCAGCCTCGACCAGATCTCAGACCTCCAGGGCCAAATCCTGCGGCCCTAGGCTCCCGCTGGACCCACTAGCCTCCTCCCAGGCGCTCTTGAGAGGCGATGACTCACTTATTCCATTTAATGCAGCCCCTCTACCCTGTCAACTGAGATCAAACGTCTGTCTCTAAGGTGGACAGACCTAATGGGAGTCCCCGGGGCCTCCAGAAGCAATTTGTAGGCGATCGATGAAGCCGCTTGAAGCTTGCGGCTCTTCCCCGAGGCGAGGCGGACGCCGGCCTGCTCACACAGCGCCTTCCTGACTTTTCGTTGTCTGTCTGTCTCTCATCTTCCCCGCCTCTCCTGAATTTTAAACTGCCCAAATGATTCCCTTCATGCTCTGTCTTACCCCGTGTTTTTTCTTCACCCCTTCGTTTCCTCTGAATTAGGGGAATCGGCTCGAAGTGAAAGTCACATATTTTAATAATAGGATATCTTCCTTTTTACACAGACTTCTGGCTGCTTGCATTTCTCCCCTACCCCCTTGCCTCACCTTTAAACATATATTATTGTGTATTTTCTTCTAAAACGGAGTATCTTTATCCCTTTCCTTTGTGCTAAGTTTCTCCCTTTGCCCGTGGATGGCTTTCTGAGCCCGCCCTCCCCCTTCTCCAGGCTTCCGCCACCCTAAGCTTGGAGAGTACCAGCCCACCCTTTTCAGCTAGCCCCGCTCCTCCTTTTACTAGCTTTCCAAGGGGCTGAAGCCGCGTTCCCCACCCCTTCCCCAGCCACAGGAATGTTGGTGGGGGGCAGCCGACTCGGAGGGCCCGGGCTTCCTTTGTGGCCTCCAAGGCGGAATCTCGGGCAGATTCCTCGCCTTCATTCAGAAAAAGAGGAAACTCCAATTCCTTCCTCCCGCCCCAGGCCCGCCCGGAGCGGCGCCGCCGATTTTACTCAGACTCTTGCCATGCGCCTCCCCAGGGTCTGAGCTGAGAGACTCCCAGGAGCATAGGCGGAACCAGAGTGTGAACAAGGTGTGTGGAAAAGGCGCAGAGGTGCAAGAAAATGCATCTGGGGAAAGTGTGGGTTATGAGCAGAGACTAAAGTTACTTAGGGCGTGCGGTGCCTAATATTCGTAGAATTGCAGGAAAGGGATCAGAAGCCCTGAAGGTAGAGGTTCAGTATATGCATTCGGTAAAATAAAACTAGACTTAGTAGGTGCTGTTGTTGGTGTATGACAGAAGGGGAAAAAATGTCTCTTTCCTTCTCACGCACACCCATCTGCTCCTAATTGATCCCCCCCCCCTTTCAGTGGGACCCGAGAATCCCCGCCGCAGCCGGCGCAGATTGATTTTCCCCTTCCAGGATGGGGGACGACTGCAAAGAGAGCTCAAGCGCCTGGGGAGGAAGCCATAAGCAGCGGCAGACGATCAGGGGCCCCAGGCGCTCCGCGGAGAGTCCGGCTGGAGCGCAGAAACCCGGCGCGGGTCATTCTGTCTCCAAGTCTCAGGATCAGGGGGGAGGTTCCATATAGTGAAGGCAGGCTGGGGAATCAAGAAGGCCCTAAAAGACTCCCTGAGCACAAAAGTCCGGATCGCCTAGACTGTTCAATAGGCTTGTTTGCCCTAGCGGCAGAGACCAGCCGCGTCTACACAGGATAGAGTGTACTGTCTAGAAAGGCTTGAAGCTTCTCTTTAAATATGGCCGGGATTCTCCAGCCCACCGGGCTACTGCCCGTCATTGTTCGCAGTCCCAGGTGACTGTAGGAGCCTACTGATCTAAACCGGTCAGAAACTAGCAAGGAGAAGGAGTGTGTACAACTCAAGAGAGGCAGAGAAATACTGCTCCACCGTGACTAGTTCGCCCCGCGAACTCACCTCCATTTCGTCCTCCGGTTCTGGAACCAGGTTTTGACCTGCGCATCGGTCATTTTGAGCGCCTTGGCCAGAGCAGCGCGCTCCGCCGAAGCCAAGTACTTCTGGCGGTGGAAGCGCTTTTCCAGCTCACAGATCTGCAGGCGCGTGAAGGATGTTCGCGGCTTCTTCTTCTTAGGGGGCGTCCGGTTCTGATAGGGGTGACCTATACGGCGTGTTACAGTGAAGGGTGAGAGGGCCACTGGAGCGGGAGACAGACAGACGGCAGAGGCAAGCGGCAGAGTGTCAGGAGGCGTCCCAGGCCCGGACACCCCGCGAGTCAGAGCGCGGTGGCTAGATCCTCCCCGGCAACCCTCCACCTCAAGCCCAGGACCACAGCGGCCTCCCTAAGTCGCCACTTCGGAAAACCATCTTAGCCTGGGCCTTCAGAGATACCATCCACTTCCCCTTTGGCTCCCCTTTCTCCTACGTAGGGACAGTGAAGCACCTAGCTTCCGCACCCTCAGCCACTAAACTTAAAAGGACCACTCAAAAAGTAAGAGGCCCAGGGTGACCACAGTCCCAGCCTCTGGGTCCTGTTCAGTCTTGGTCACAGCCGCCCCCCCCCAGCCCCCAATCATACAGCTACAAAGATATTGCTACAAACTTCAGCTTGCTACTCCCACAGACATGTACGCACACCTAAAACAACACAGGAAATACAGGATAACAGCCATCCACTCGGAACCTCCTTCAGGCCTGACACTACAGTTGACTGTGACACCCCAGAGTAGGTCTGTGCCAGATACGTTTTGTACAGTACACACACACACACACACACACACACACAGAGTGGGGGGGGGCTTCAAGAATGGCCTGAGCTGAATAGGGAAGAGAGGCTCCAGGCCTTGTCTACTCATTTAAAGGACTGTATCTATTGGAGCCCTTGGCCAAGGATCCTTCCTGGATGCCCTACAGTGAGCGCAGAGACCCCTTCCCATTTCTGCTGTGGCCCCAAAGTTTGGCTAGGGCCTCCAGGGACAGTCTCCCCCCCCCCCCACTGTAACAGAAGCGGGGCCTAAGGTAACTTTGGGTAGCCTGGATAGGTCTAGCTGTAGACTGTTCTTCCCTTTATGATGAACACACACACACACAGACACACACATAGACACTTCACAGTTAAGGTATGGGGTTTGCCAGGTGAATCCTAGCCACAAGCAACAACCTAACCCATTACCTCCCCTCTCTAAGGCACAAACAGCTAATGGGGCCCAATTCCTAACAGCTGCATATCTGGGATTTAGGGCCCCAACCTGCCTGGGAAGGCTCACGGTCTCAGGACCCAGAGACAGCTAAAAGCGACCAGTGGGAAGGGGACACGCCAGAGCTGGGGCAGAGTAAACGGAAGCCAGGACAGAGGGAGCTAGGGCAGGCAGAGGGAGCGTGCAGAGAGCCCAGCAGCTGGCCACCACAGAGTGCCTACTCGTCCGAGAGTTGTCCTCCAGCCAACTTGCTGGCCAGGCGGGTGCATTATTCATCCCAGAAATAAGAGAGCCGACCCCTGGCAGAGGGATACGGAGAATGAAAACGAAGATGGCCCTGTCCTGTGCTGCCACTGACCCTGAAGAAGCCCGCGGTCCGGAGGGGGAAAGGCTGGCTGGCTCCTCTCTTTCACTCGGGCTTTAGGCCTTTGCAGATCTGCAGCGACTGGTACCAGAGCTCAGAGCACCCACACGTGTGTGTGTGTGTGTGTGTGTGTGTGTGTGTGTGTGTGTGTGTGTGTGTGTGTAGTAAGGGACTAGAGATAGGAGAACCTTTTCTTGTGTCTAATTCTAATTCTGTGGCTCTTGGCAGGAGCCAGGACAGAAAAACATTTATGCTATCATGGCGTGTGCCTTCTCAGACCTGCAAGCATCAAGTGTTGGCAGAAAGTGGTCCTGAATCTACAACCCTCTACCCTCTACCTGGGCCCTGGATCCCGGGAGGGGACAAAGGTTTGCTTCTATAAATGAGGTCCTAGACAGAGAGCCCAGGCTGCAAGAACTCTTCGTTAGCGATTCTGAGCACATAGAATCCTGCAGGCAGCTGAAGTTGGGGAACGCACTGAGAGGTGCTAGGCGACCTGGCGCTCAGAAAGAGCTTCAAGGAGCCACCAAGCAAGATAGGGGTAGCACAGAGCCCGAGCCACGGCCAGGCGGGTCGCTCGCGGGCCGGACTCACCTGTGAACCTGTCCTTTGTGTATCTGCGGTTACTCTCCATCCAGGGGAAGGTGAGGCCAGTGAGGTTGTTGACGCCCGGCACCGCAGGCACAGAGGGCACAGTGGGTAATCCGGTGGCCAGGGGCTGGGGGTGGGCCACCGCTCCGGCTAGCGGCCTGTGCGCGGGCACTCGGATCACCCCCGCAGCGCTCAGCGCCCCTGCGCCGCCGCCGCCGCTGCCGCCGCCGCCGCCCGGACCGGGGCCGCCCGCCAAGGCCATGTTCACATTGTAGGAGCCGGCCAGTGGGCCCATGCTGCAGGCGCCGCCGCCGCCGCCCGCCGGGCCACCCGGACCACCTGGGCCACCAGCGCCGTAAGCTCCTGTGCCCCCGGCCCCCGCCCCAGCGGCGGAGCCCCCGCTGCCGTAAGTATAGGCGCCGCCGACTAAACAGCCAAGGCCGTATTCTCCGTCCTGGAGGCGCGAAGCGGGCCCCATGCAGCCTCCCTGGTCCGGGCTGTTGAGGATCTGGTCGATGCCGAAGCTGATGGGCTCCGCGTGGCCCGGGTGGAGGTGGTGCGGACCCAGGTGTTCCATGCTGGCCCCGGCCCCACGCGGGGGCCCAGGCAAGGGTGCTCGCTGCGCTGGACTACTGGGGCAGTGGGCAGGGGCGAGGAGGCAACCGCCGCTCTCGGCTGCGCTGAGACTTGAAGGCGAAGTGCGCAGAAGGGCCAAAGTGGGGGGGGGGGGGGGAGGGAGAGAGGGGGAGCTGTATTCTTTCCCTCTCCGGCTTCTCCTTTCCTTCTCCGGCTGCTCGCTCGCTGTTGACTCTGGGACATCAATCACCGGGCGAAAAAGCCCTGAGCGAGCGAGTCTAGCTGTTTCGGCCGGGTCTCTCTATTGGCTGTGCGTGGAAAGGAGCGGGGTGAATGACAGCGCGGGGGAGGGGGAGGGAGGGGGAGAGAAGGAGGCCAGGAGCCCAGACAGATGCCTGAGCCAGAGACAGAGGGACGGAGATCAGGGCTCTGAGTAGTTCCAGGGAAGAGAAAGGGTGAGAACCACAGCGAGAGGTTTAAAATCAGAAAGAAAAGAACAGGAAGCAGCCATTCCCAGAGACGGACAGACAGACGGACCGAAGGAGAGGGAAACCAGAGCCCTTTCCCAGGCCTGGCAGGAACCACCCCCTCATTTTGAACAGGGCCAAAGGAGTCCAGCCCACCAGGCCCCTGGGGACAGGTGTCCTGCCCAACTGGAGAATCTCCCCAAGGGCTGAGCTGGGAAACACCTGTCACTCAACCAGGCGATTTACTGCAGCTTCAAGTCCAGCTTGTTAGAAAGTAGAAGACAGTCTACTCCCCAGGTATGGCGCCCAGACCCCGAGGCAGGACGGTGAGTTCAGGCTTGTCCTCTGAAACAGGTCCCATGAACAACTGGCTATATATTGTTAAAAAAAAATATTAACACCCACTCCAACTCAGTCTCTTTAGAGAATTTAAGGAAAGGGAATTTAAGGAAAGGGAAGAAGCCGTTCTGAAAAGCAGGCACAAACCAAAGGATTCGTTTGGGGCTTGTGCACGGGTGCCCCCTCAAGATACTCCTTTCGTTTTGAATAAACAGACGCTCCAAAAAGCAATTCCTATGAAGCCTGAACGAATGCCACTGGGTTTGTATTGCTTTCCACGTCTCAACTAGCCCAGGGCTGGCTTTTCCAAAGGAGGCTCTGAACTGTTGGGAGGGAAAGGAGTCGGTTGTCTCGGTTGTCTCGTTGCTTTTAGGATCTTTGGAGGGAAGCCTTGGGTCTTAAGGCTGCCTCGGGGATGGGAGTGGGGGAGGGGGCTGGGGCTGGTCGGACTAGGATCAGGGAAGTGTGTCCAGGACAAATTTAGGCCTTTTCAAAGTTATGCCTGTGGCTGCCTGGCTGAGAGCCCGAGAGAAAGAAGGCAACTCCCTTCTTCTGCTTCCTCTGTTTGCCCTCTCCAGCGGGGAAAGGCCTGTTCCCTCTTAGGAGCCAAGTTCTGGAAAAGGAAAGCACGAGTTATGCTTGCTTTCTGATCTATTTCAGGTCCATTTCATGCTCAACCTTCTGGGAGGTCTCCAGCAGGCAAAATGCTAGCATGTGAAAGCTGCACTTCCACTCACCGAGTCTCATTGTAATCTATTTGTTTTGGACACATCTGTCTGTCACTTTCACTTCAAGAGATGTCCCCAGAGACAGAAGAAAAAAAATATATATATAATTGACACACACACACACACACATATGTATTTATCCCCTCTCAATTCAGCTCCAATGAATAAAATAAAATGTGCTCATCTTGAATGACTAATAAATTAGTGGAAACTTACCCAATAAATATTTGTGTGCCTAAAATGTACCTGGCACTTCCTAGGCACTTGGGGAGACAGCAAAGTATCCCAGCCTCAGAGGACTTACATTCCATACAGGGGACAGACAATAAACAAAGAAGGCTAAGCCAGAAATCAGTATTATGGATAGCCATAGAAACTCTCTCTAAGATAAATACTCTCGCTGATCTACAGCCAGGAGGACAAATGCTCATTTAAGATGAAGATATGAAGACACAAAGCTGGTTAAAACCAGGTATTTGCTCCTCATTCGACCAGTCCAGATTCTATACCTTGACCCATAGGTTCAGCTCCATACTTGGAAAGTTATCTGAACCTAAACAAGCTCTTCCTTCCTTTTATCCTGAAAGATCTACAACAGAAAAGCAGCATGGTTGTTTATGGAGAAGCTACTATGTGTCAGATACCACATTGCACACTCATTTAAGACCCTAAGAAGCTGAGGGGTGTGGCCTGATACTTACAGCAAATGAAGCTGAGTGAATAGCCATAGCAGTGCTATTCATTACAGCCAGAAAGTACAGACAATTCCATTTGTCCATCAACTGATGAGCAAATAAACAAAATGTGGTATATCCACAAAACGAAACATTAGTCCATCATGAAAGGGAAGTAAGTGCTGGATCACACCACAAACAAAGATGAGCCTAGGAAATATCATGCTAAGTGAAATAAGCCAGGCACAAAGGGACCATCTTATATAGATCATTTATGTAAATTGGCCAAGATAGAGAACAGAGAATGCATGGGACAGAAAGTGGACTTGTGATTGCTGGGGCTAGGAAAAGAAGGGAAGTGACTGCTACTGAGTACACAGTTTCTTTTTGGAATGATTAAAACTTTCTAAAATTAGGTAGTGGCAATAGCTGAAAAAAACTTTATGAATATTCTGACAGTCACTGAATCGTACATTTTTAAAGATTGAAAAGTATGAAGTGTGTGTGTGTGTGTGTGTGTGTGTGTGTGGTGTGTGTCTGATGTGCATGATTGGTACCTGCAGAGACCAGAAGAGGGTATCTGATTCCCTGGAATTGGAGCTATGGCTGGTGTGAGCTACCATATGGGTTCTGGGAACCAAATCCTGGTCTTTTGCAAAAGCACTAAGCTGTCCCAACCACTGAGGCAGCTCTCCAGCCCGCTATATGCCATTTTAAATAAAAGACAAATGTGTTCAAAGTTCCACAGACAGAAGAGGATTGCTCTGGGAACTCAACATCTAAAACCTGTTTGAGGTTGAAAACTATAGCAGATGCCCTGCAGCATCCTTGAGGTTGGAGTACAGTGGTCCTGCTTCTGTTAGCCTAGCCAGAGTTCTGCTTGTCACAGTTAGAACTGTCTTTCTTCTTCTTCTTCTTCTTTTTTTTAAGGTTATTTATTTAATTATTTTATGTATATGAGTGCTCTATCTGCATGTACACCTGCAGGCCAGAAGAGGGCATTTGAGGGAATAGATGGTTGTGAGTCACCATATGGTTGCTGGGAATTGAACCAGCAATCAGGACCAGTGGAAGAGCAGACAGTGTTCTTAACCACTGAACCATCTCTCCAGCCCCTAGAGCTGTCTTTCTTTCTTTCTTTCTTTCTTTCTTTCTTTCTTTCTTTCTTTTTCTTTCTTTCTTTCTTTCTTTCTTTTTTTAATTAAAAAAAAAAAGCATTTAATTGGCTTCAGGTTTCAGTGGGTTAGAGTCCATGATGGCAGAGTGAAGGAACCATCTTTTTTCTTTAATTTAATTTATTCAGATTACAACTAAATTGTTGTATCCTCATTCCTCCCTCCCTCCCACTTTCATCCTATTCCCCTCCCCTAGGTCTATGATTGAAGGGGACCACCTCCCCCACTATATGGCCATCAAGTCTCATCTTGGTAGCCTGTTTATTCTTTCTCTGAGGCCCTTGCAGGAAACCACTTGAATCTTCTCCCTCTCCCACCGATGGTGTACCTTTCCAGTCTTCCAGACTTCCTATCCCACCTCTCCCAACTCCTGACACCTGCTGACACTCTTCAGCTCTATCTGGGAGGACACTGCACCCTTGTTGGCCCTGGTAAAGGTTGGCATACATCACAACAACCCACTGAGATTGTGATTGTGCGGCTAAAAACATCTAGGAGCCCAGGAGTGTCTTGGCTTTCCCCTGCTCACCCAACCTTTCTGGCTTCTGAGTCAATTTTACCCCAACCCAGTACTGTAAGGCTGGAGTTCTGTGGGTCCACTGTGTTGTGGTTTCCTCTGGGAAGAACTGGTGGTTTTCTTCCATCTCAGTCTCCATTCAGGAAGATGGAACCAGCAGGTCTGGATCTGTTGAGCTCTGGCCCTCCTACTTCTCCTCACGGCAGCACAGTGGACATTTGGTGCAGTCTCTGTGTTTCTGAATCAGTTTCTCTCACCTTACAGCACAGCCCTGTTAGGAAAGTGGAAGGAGGGGGAGCAGGACCCAGTAGTAACCTTCCCATCAACCTTTATAATTCTGGCTGGGCGTGGTGGCGCACGCCTGTAATCCCAGCACTTGGGAGGCAGAGGCAGGCAGATCTCTGTGAGTTCGAGGCCAGCTTGGTCTACAAAGCACATCCAGGACAGCCAGGGCTACAAAAGAACCCCCCCCCCGTCTCAAAAACAAAAACAAACAAACAATAACAACAACAACAAAAACCCCTTCATAATTTTGTGATTTTTATCCTTCCTGAGCAAACCCAGGCACTGAATGCTGGGAAGAGCAGACTGGACTCCAGTACTATTTTCAGCTCCGCTTGTCATAAGGCACTTCCCCATGCTAAACTTGATTCTTGCCTCCTTGAATATTGCCTAGGTGAGTTTCAGACCCTTCTCTCTAGTCCTCCTGAGGCCACCTGGCAATCATGCCCCTCAATACAATATCCTTGGTACCTCCAATTAAAAGGGGGAGCAGCTGGAACTGAGGCTGGGAGAGGAGGAAAAGAAACAGGAGTCCCCAGAGGGAGTCCTCTCTGGACCCCATACAGCTTCCTCTGGGAGAGACCCCAGGGCCAGGGGTTGTCCTTTAGCTTAGGGATATGTGTGGTGACTTAATTACTTTGTGTTTGTGGGACGGTGTCGGAAAGTTGGATGTGAAGTATAGCAGGACTGGGAGGGATGTGCAGATGTCCAAGGCATGTCTTTAAGGGGTAATTTAAAATGTTCTCTTACATGAATATTTATTGTCTGTGATGGATCAGTCACTGGGTCCTATTGGGATGGCACTGCAAGCAAAAATCGCTGGAAGAGAAAGGAGTTCTGGGTTATTTCTGCAGCTGTACTGTCACCCAAGAAGCTGTGCAGCAGTGAGCATGTAAGTGCTGAGTTTGCTGGGACATAACTGATGTGTGTCCATCTCTACAACTGGTGTGTGTGTGTGTGTGTGTGTGTGTGTGTGTGTGTGTGTGTGTGAGTGGGTGCAGTAACGGTGCTTTCTGGTGTAGTTGTCAGAGAAATAGCCACATGTGGACCTAGGGTGGATTAGAGAGGAAGAGCCCTGCCTACTGGGTACTCTGCAGAGAAAGGGAGGTGGCTGAGAAGCATGTGAGGGGATGTGTAAGATATTGGGGCCACTGTGGTGTCCCCCACCTCTGTTTTGTTCATTTACCTCAGCAGAGAGACCAGGAAGGTGCCTCTCCAGTAGACATGAGCTGTCAGTGATTTGGGGACTCAGTGGGCGTGGGTGGGTGGCAGTCTCTAGAGATAGTGGGCAAGACAGGCTGCTCAGCCATAATACATCCTTTCAGCTTTGGTGGGGTGATTCCAGGCCATCCCCATAAGCCCTCACCCAATCACAAGCCTCCCCAATCCTAAAATGAGAGACTAACAGCCTGTCCAATATTAAAGATAGACACACATTTTCCTACCACAAGAAGGACCTTGAATGGGCAGAAGACAAAGGGATAGGGGCAGATAGACACACCTCTCTATTCACTAGGTCACACTTCAGTTGTCCCCTGAAATGAGAGCAATTTCGTCTTCCCACTAGGCCCATCTAAGCTGGGCAGATAGGTGTTTTTGGAATAGGATTCTTCCTTGGGACTCCATTCACCCTTGGAGTCAAACTAAAGCTTTCTGCCTTTCTTCTTCCCAATAGGAGCTATGCAAAGATGCTTTAGACTAGGGTGTCTTTGATGCTGTTTCCTCTCAGGATGCCAAAACTCCAGAGAAGACAGGGTTGTGTGTGGTCTGAGACAACACTCAGGGCAGGACAGACTCCCATGGCTAGCCTCCCTCGCAAGAGTTTAGCTTACTACCGTTGAGCCCAGAGGGGCAATTCAGTCTCCGGTTCAAGGTCAATTTCTCCTATCCTTGGCACTGGCTCTATTGGCCATGGGAGTCTGAGGTGTGAAATTCATGCATCAGGAAGCATCTGGCGGGTAGATCCCAGGTTAAGATGTGGAAGAAGGGGAAGTAGGGAGCACCAGCTAGGTGCTGGCACACCATCCAAGGGCCAACATAGGGCCTGGCAAGCTTCCTTTGTGTACCTCAAGTATGAAAAGTCTCAGGAAGGCCTGGGCAAGCTTTCATGCTGATTCACACGCTGACCTGTTATACAGGCCATCTGAGAGTGTGGAGAGGGCTTGTGTGTCACAGCTGAGGGGTTGAGGGGGAGAGTGCATGGATGCTGGCAGATTTGGGAAACCTGACTTCCTCAGGAGAGTCCCGGGTGGGGCCAGAGAGAAAGAGTTTGGCATCTTGAGGTTGCCCCTGAATGAAGGTCTGCCCTTACCCGCTGCGTGGGCAAGTCAAGTGGTACGCCCCACAAGCAGGCCACCCCACACGGTTTGCAGGTTGGAAGCCACCACGGCCAACTGCAGAGCTGTATGGCAGTGCTTGGAGTGGAAAACTGGGAAAGCTGTCCGGGACCCCACAGCAGGGTGAGGAGCCTGGAGCATCCATCCAGGATCGCATCCTCCAGTATAATAAGAGCTGGGCTGGAATTTGGATTGGAAAGTAATTCTCCAAGCTCCTTCTCCAGGCAGAAAAGTACTGGGCTTGGTAAAGGGAGCAACGGAACCCAGGAGCCTCAGCTGTTAGTGGGTAAAATAATATGTCCCACACGGTGCCTGACTGCACAGGCAACCACTCTATATACACAGATCGGATTCAAACACCTGAAGCTCTCGAAATTCAGGCTGGTCTTCTCACATGCAGACACACACAGACCCACTCTCACAAGCGGGCAGATAGTCCTTCCAGTGTGAACAACCTACACACTCACAGCTTTTTGAGACAGGGTCTCACCATGCTAGCCTCAAACTCAAAGCAGTTTTCCTGTCTCAGCATCCCAAGTGCCGGGTTTACAGACATCAGCCACTGATTCAAGACGCGGTTGGTTTCTTTTGGGTCCATACACGATTACCTGCGGGTGAGCTCAACTGTACCCTTCAGTTCAGACCAGAATAAAACTAAATCAACCCCTCTACGCGCGCGCGCACGCACACACACACACACAAACACACACACATACACACACACCGCTGTGCGGGTCACTGTGTGGGTGCACTCGGGCACACGGGACTGTAGACGCACACAGCAGCCGCACGCCTGCAGGCCCTACAGGTATTCGCAGTTCCACAAAAACCTTCCAGCTAAGATTCGTAAAAAACAAACAAACAAACAAAAACCCCACCCTTCCTTTGCTGTCTCACTCACAGACGGTGACATTGAACGCATAAACAATTATTACTTTCCCAACTTTCGGGCAAGGCCACTGTTGGCCCGGGAGCGACAGGAGAAGGACTCAGGCGGAGCAAGCCGCAGGTGCCAGAAGTGGGGTAAGGGAACCGAGAGGGAGGGACCGAATCCATATGCATGGGCCCTAAGCACAAAGAGCAGCTGCGGGGAGCCGGAGCCCCGCGGGCCTAGAGTTACAACGAAGCGCAGGCCGCCCAGCTAATTGAATTAGGTCGGCCTAGCCCTGCCACCCGCGCGACACCCGCGCCCGCTCTGCCACCCGTCCCCGGCCGCCGCAGGCGCTCATAGTGTACCGAGGGACCGATTGAAGGAAGGAGGCGCCGCCGCCTGAGCCCCGGCCCGAGGCTGCCTCTCCCCCCGGAAATAATCCCATTGTCCCGCAGGCCGTGTGCAGCACTGAGCGCACCGGATCCCCAACTGGACTGCGACTCTGTGATTAATGGGACTGTGGCAAGGGAGCTGGCGCAGGGAGGGACCTCAGGCCTCCTTCCCACACCCTTCTCTGGGGCTCTCTTCTGTACGGGGTTCCGACGTCTCTACCTAGCCTGGAAGATCTAGGTTCCGCAGCGGGAGAAACAGGACTCACACGAATCGAATCGGACCGGTGGAGTACCCTAATGAGTACCGTCTGTGTGAGGTTGTGGAGGGGTCGGCTCAGTGCTCAGCGGTCTGCTAGCTGTGCAAGTTCTGTGTTTTCCTTTGAGAGGCGTCCTAGGGCCCTGGGAGAGGACCCTACGCAGGTAGAAGAGGGCACAGAGGGTTCTAAGACGCCAGGAACTGTAGGTAGTAAGGCACTTTGGACTCTATGGAGAAGAGAGCTCCACACTAGCCCAACAGCAAGAAGCTGGTGCCCAGGCATTGCCCCGAGGCCCAGAAAGCCTCTGCCTATATCTGCCCAGACCTCTCCCCATGGGAGCACATCTCCCCATGCCTCACCAGCAGGCAACTGACAGTGAAACTGCTTTCTCCACTTCTTTTCAGCCCTCTTTTTCTCAGGTAGTGGCAGGAAATCTTGTTCCTATCTATCTATCTATCTATCTATCTATCTATCTATCTATTTATCTATCTATGAGTTGCTCACCTCTTTCCTTACCAGCGCATCCTCTGTGGGGGGAGGGGGGTTGGGCGGCATTTTCGTGCCAACCACTCTTTGAGGTTGGGATCACACAGCCCTCTAAACACAAAGGGACCCCTGTCTTTGCCCCCACCCCTCTGTTTTAGGTGGTCTAACACACCAGGGGCAGAGAGCGTGTCTGTGCGTCTCCTCTCCTGCTCCTTTTCTTCAACCGTGTGTGTGTGTGTGTGTGTGTGTGTGTGTGTGTGTGTATGTGTGTGTCTCCGTTTGTCTTCCACTAACACTCACCCACAAGTGCTCATGATAAGCAGCAGGAGGAACGCCCCTGGCTAGTGACCTCCACTCAAGAGCAGTAGAGAGATGCATATTCAGGTACCTCGTGTAGAGAAAGGAGACTAAGAATGTTGTTTGAGAAGAGTCCTAGGAAGTTTGGAGGGAATTCTAGAAAAATGGGAGACAGACGGCTGCCACCCAGGGGTGCCTGGACTGTAGTGAGCTTTTTTTTTTTTTGGGGGGGGGGGGTTGGTTTTGGTTTTTCGAGACAGAGTTTCTCTGTGTAGCCTCGGCTGTCCTGGATTCACTTTGTAGTCCAGGCTAGCCTCAAACTCACAGCGATCCACCTGCCTCCGAGTGCTCGGATTAATGGCTGTGCACCACCACGCCCTGCCCAACTTGCAGTGAGCTTTGAAGATAATTCCAGTGGCCAAAACTGTTCTGGAACCAGACCCCAGGACCCGGCCACGCGCCGCTGTCACCTTTCCACTGCTATGGCCCACTCCTCCCAGCTCTGCTGTATTGCTTATGCTTTGCAGCAAAGTTAAAATCCTCCTCTCCCTCCCCTGTTCAGCTCTGGGGTACATTCGCCCCCAGGGAGGAAGAAACCTGGACCAGCATGAGAGGTAAAGCTCAAACCCTGTGCCCAACAGAAAAACTTAGAGCATCAGAAAGCTTTGCTCTTGGGGCTTTCAAAAACCAAAACCAGGAGTTTTGGGGAAATGGCCTCTGCCTCTTCCTGCACCCCAGACTGCCACCTAAGGTTCTAGGAAGGTTGAGAAGGAAGTTCTGGACTGGCAGCATGCCAGCAGGGCCATCAGAGACCACAAGACACCAACTGCCCAGGCTGGCCAGCCCCTGGCCGGGACTCCTCAGCCCGTATGGTATTTCTCAGGATTTTTACTGCAGAGCCAGGATGAGCAGTGACATCCCCGTCTCCCCTTTCATAAATATTGCATCTTCCCAATGCAATTACAGCAGACTGAACGGCATGAGCATTTACTAAATAAGATTATGGGGTAATGCTAATGTAGTTTATGTCTGCGCTCTGACACCAGACAAACTCCCTATTAATAACCTCTCAATGAGGTGCAGGGCTCCAGTCGTAAAGCCGAGGATCCAGGACAGCCCAGCCTGCCTGCTCACTAGGGTCCACACTGTTACCGCCTCTTACCAGGGCCTCAAAAGACCTATACTCTCTCCCTAGTCACCTGGGCGTCGGGCTCTCCGGGTCTCTTGATCCAGTATAGGCTCTTTTCAGGAGGCAGCCTCTTAAAAGAGAGAAGCTGGGCTGGAGAGATGGCTCAGAGGTTAAGAGCACTGGCTGCTCTTCCAGAGGTCCTGAGTTCACTTCCCAGCAACCACATGGTGCCTCACATCCATCTAGAATGAGATCTAGTGGCCTCTTCTGGGTGCAGGTGTACACTATATACATAATAAATAAACAAATCTTTGAGAGGGGGGGGAGAAGCTGCCTCTGTATCTTCTATTTCTACGCCCTTTAGTCCTAGCTGACCCTCCATCCTCACCCCCTAGCCTATACTGCCTCAAACACACATCTTTCCTCTCCAGAAGGGTCAGCAGGACAAATCTTTCTTACTTTGGTAATCACATTAGTAATCTTCTCAGCCCACAGAGAAGCCGAAGTCTGTACCCTTCTGTTCAAGGTCCTCAACTTACCTTATTGTCCCTTCATAGTATCAGCTCCCAATCAGGTGTCCATTAGCCATGACATACCTTATATGAGCACTCACACCTTTCCTTGGATGGGAAGGCCTCACAACCACATGTCCACACAGACACAGACACACACACACACACACACACACACACACACACACACATGCACACACACACGCACACAGAGACTCACACATACCACCACCACCACATTCACCACCAGCCAAAAAAAAGGAAAGCCCTACTGATTCACAAACGAGTTCAGTTCTTGCCTCCCCTAATACACTTCAGTGGAGTCTTATTGCAAGTAGCCAACAGCACACAAGTTTTCGCTTTGTTTTTTTAATTCCTCTTTTGAGGGGGTCTTGATTTGAAGTTACAGAGGCATGAATTGAAATCCCAGCTACCTCTTTCCATAAGTGCAAATGTGGACAGATCAGTAAGTTTCTCCGGCCTTTGCTTGTCTGGTCTATTAACGAGCCATAGCATCAAGCCATTTTCAGAACCAATGGAAAAGTGAAATGCTAAGAGCTTCCTGCTCCATTGTGTGTATTTCAGCATTACCATCTTTCTCTTTATTGTACCGATTTGTACTGTATTGTACAGGTGTGGGGGAGTCTTTGAGACTAAATGCACAGAGCACTCAGACATACCAGGTGTCTTTCTTGACCCCCCTAAAGCTCTCTGCTTGAAGCCTCTGTAAAGCTCTTGGGAAGGACATGACTGAGGCTGTGGAGACAAGATGCAGAGAAAGAGGACATTTGCACTTCTCCAAGGTCAAAGGAGGCCCCTGCCGCATGTGTTGCCCTGGTACAGGCTGCTCCTTAATCCAACCCCATGTTCTTCTTGGCTTTCAATTAACAGACCTTCCCTGCCTAAGGGCCTCTATTTTTTAAAAAAAATTATTTATTTATTATGTATACTGTGCTCTGCCTGCATATACACCTGCACAGCAAAAGAAGGCACCAGATCTCATTATAGATGGTTGTTAGCTACCATGTGGTTCATGGGAATTGAACTCAGAACCTTTGGAAGAGCAGACAGTGCTCTTAACTTCTGAGCCATCTCTCCAGCCCCAAGGACCTCTTCAATGAGGAACTAGGAAGGGACTGGGAGTATGCAGTCTCAGCAAAAAAAAACGACCCTTCCACCCCCACCTCCCACCCCTGAGCTCCCTGCTCCTTTCCTTTATGCCTCCCTCTGAAGTCAGCGAAACCTTTAAACCTTGGAAACCTTTGAACAGCTTCTGGGGGCAAAAAGATAATGAGACAAAAGGTAAGAGATGCTGGCAGGAAAGCCATGAGCCTCCTGAAGTCCAAACTACCAACATCAAACCCTCCTTCGCCCAGACAGGTCATAGGATTGGTGGGACCACCCGCGGCCCAGGACCTGTTGAATGGGAAGATTTTTACCAAGTTCTCTAGTCCCTTGCTCTTGAAATTGTGGCTAGATCCTAGCACTCAGCATACACCCTTTTCAGTTCCTACCTAGTACTGGATGCTGCAGGGTTAGTTGAATGTTGTACACCAATCGGAATCTGTGCGTTCTTCTGGCTTGCATCCTCTTCGTTATAGAACATCAGACAGGATTCTCTGTTTTATTTCTACTTCCACTCCACCTCGCTGGTCCAGTTCCTCTTCCAAGTCTTTTCTTGATGCTCTGGGTTGAGAAAACCTTTCTAAGCAGACTTTTGTCCATCTTCTACACAGATGCACAAACATTCACACATGAACTTAGAAGACCAGGCAGACACCTCACTCCCAAAAGTAGATGCATAAACTCTTCATTTCCTTTTTTACTTTAAATATACAAACGTGTGTGTGTGTGTGTGTGTGTGTGTGTGTGTGTGTTGCTAAGGATTGCACACTATAGCCATGTACTCTATGGACTGGGTCACATCCACAGCCCATGCAAATGTGCAGCTGTGTGAATACTGTATATACACACACACACAGAGGAAAGCATGTATTCAATATGCACACGACCACACAAATGTGCATGTGCATATAAAAGGATGCGTAAACACAAACACACAGCCATCAACTTGTCAATCCCAGTTTCTGAACTGAAGCTCTCAGCAAAACCTCGAGTTTGCTAGAGATGAGAAGGATTGCTTCTCTTATCCTTGGTGGGAATACATATCGTGATGTGTGCTCAGGGGATGTAGAGCTTGCACAGCTGATTGGGAAAAGCCACTCCCCAGAGGGTACCTGAGCTATGAGTCAGTTGAAGCACAAAACTGAGCTGAGAGAGAGGTGTGGTCTCTGTTGGAATCAGAACCTATTCGTTGCCTGCTTTGGTAAGCTAATTGGAGGAGCCCAGTGGGCAGATACCAAATGCTGTAGACATTGACTCCAGTAAAGGAGAGAACTATTTGGGCCTCTCTCAAGGAGTGGCCCTCAGTTCCAAAGAGTAAATGGCAAAGGTAATGCTTTGTAGGGTGATCACAGTCCTGATAAAGCCAGGCTGACCGCAGCCAGGAAAAACAACTGAGCCAAACAAAGTGATTTTGTCTTCACATTTGTGTGAGTTAGAAAGATTAATGAGGACAAAGAGAAATGGACTAAGGAGAAGAATAGAGCCCCGAGGGTCCAGAAAGGAGCCAAGTGTGAATGGAAAGACCAAAGACACTGATAAGTAATGGATGGATTTCTCTCTCTCTCTCTCCTTCCGTGCAGGCTGTGTGGTCTTGAGTAACATGCTTAACCTCTCTGAGAATTGGTTTTCTGTTCTATCCAACGAAAATATGAATTGACTTTGTATGATTTTGATAAAGATTAAGAGATGAAAAAGGAGCCAGGCATGGTGGTGCATGCCTTTAATCCCAGCACTCAGGAAGCAGAGGCAGGAGGATCTCTATGAGTTTGAGGCCAGTATAGAACAGCCAAGGCAGAGAAACCCTGTCTCCAAAAAAACAAAACCAAAAACAACCAACCAAACCAAACAAAAACAAAACCAAAGGGATAAGAAGGACTGGGGTGGGGAGACGGCTCTGCAGTCAAGAGCACCTGCTGTAACTCCAGCTCCAGGGACTCCAAAAGAACCTTCTGGGCTCTGTGGGCGCCAGGGATACATGTGGTGTACATATATACAGGCATACACTCAGGCACATAAAACAAAACTAAATCTAAAAATATATAAGAATATGTAAAAGTGCTTAGCCCAACGGTAGGGGTGAGTATACACGATAAAGAAGCAACTGGAAGGAGAAAGTAACATGTGAAACCCAAGACTTTAGATTTTCACTGTAGCTTAGGGTTACCGAAGTGACACACCAGGTGGAGCTGGGAAACTGAGCTCAGGTCCCATTCAAGAGCAGCAAGTGCTCTTGACCCTGAGCCACCTCCCGGGTCCTCTCATCTCTTAAGCTATCATTTGATAAAGGAGGAAACCAACTATTAGAGTGGTTAAGTGTGTTAAATCCAAACTTAAAGAAGCTTTAGATTTCCTTCCTGGTACTGAGGCTGTTGGGACCAAGGCAGGACCCAGAAAAGAAAAGGTGCTGCAAGCAGAAGGCCTGTCCTGAGTCAGGGGAATGCTGCCCCGAGGCTGATGATAGAATGCCCAGGTATCTCTAGTTAGCAGCCTACTAACTTCATGACAGCCAGTAAATTCCTCTATAGCTGTCTCCTTGGCTTTAGAGTGGGTGTGATAGTAAAAAGGATCTGCCCTTTGAACTTACTATAACAAGAAAATGAGTTAATATTTGTAATGTGCTTAGAATAATACCTGCCACATAATAAGCGCTACACAAATGGATGCTTAAAAAATTAGAAGACAGCCAGCCAGGCACGGTGGTGCACACCTGTAATCCCAGCACTTGGGAAGCAGAGGCAGGCAGATCGCTGTGAGTTCAAGACCAGCCTGGACTACAAAGAGAATCCAAGACAGCCAAGGCTACACAGAGAGACCCTATGTCAAAACAAAACAAAACAAAGCAAACCCAGAGAAGTCAGAACACAGCCAGGCTCCCATAACAGATTAGAAAGTGGCTGAGAAGGACTCCAGGGCGACCTCAGATGTGAATGAAGAGGGCAGCCTGCCTCTGGCCTTGAAGGGGCCCCTCTCAAGTTCTATTTTGTCACCCCCCCCCAAACACACACACAAGGGTTTGCTTGCCTCAGGAGCAAACCACCCATTTAGTCTACTCAGGGTCTTGCTAAGGGAAAAGCAGCATTCCTCCTGTGCAACTGCTGGTGAATCTGCCCCATCCTCCCCCAAGAAAACCACAGCACTGTTCACATCCTTTGATCAGATAATCTCACTTTTGGAACTATATCCTAAGGAAATAAAAAAGTAATTCATACAAAAAAATTTTTTTACAGCAGCACTGATCATAATAGTTCAACCCTGGAAGTAACCCAAATACTCGGCACTAGGGAAGTGGTGAAGGCAGCAAGAGACTTTGACGAGAAGGACTGCTACACATCCGTCAAAATGATAGCGTGGGGCAGCTGAAACGGCTCAGCAGGTAAAGGTATGAGCTGCCAAGGCTGATGACTGGAGTTCGGTCCTTGGGACACACATGGCAGAAGGAGAGAACTCAGTTCTGCAAGTTGTCCTCTTACCTCCATGTGCATGTGCAAGGGAGCATGTGTGCACAGATAAATAAATAATGATAAAAGTCTTTTTTTTAAAGACTGAGAACTGTGGAGAGGCAAGTTGGAAGTATGCCTAAACACAGTGCAATGTAAAAACGTTAAACTTCATCAGTCTAACCTCAGAGTTCAGCTTAGTGATATGGCAAGAGCTTAGTATGTACAAGGCTGTAAATCTCCAGGACACCCCAAACCACAAAAAAGATACATAGTATATATTACATAATCTCTACATACAATATTTTGAGACTACTAAATATTACATATAATATCTTGATATCTAATATATAATATTTTGAGTTTATATATATATTTCGAGAGTTTTATTTATTCTGTACTGGCATCCAGCTCGCTATGTGGTGGAGGATAATTGAAGCTCTGATCCTCCCCCCCCCCTCATTTCCAAAGTTCTGAGGTTGTAGGCACACAGCTCTGTGCCCACTTAACACAGTGCTAGGGACCAGACCGAGGGCTTTGTGCGCGCTAAGCAAGATCTCTACCAACTTACCTACAGCCCTAGCCAGAAACTGTACGTTCTGAACTAACCACCCAAGCACACATTAGAAATGAGCATGGCTGGGTTTATTTTATTTCCAGGGCTTGGACCAAAGCCTTGTGTATACTAGGCAAGCACTGTGCCATTGAGCTAAATCCCCAGGCCAAAGCCCAAGTATCAACTTCGATTAAGGATCAAGGGATGAGAAATGATTGATATAAACAGTTGGTATTTTGGATGTGTGGACTTTTTTTGTTGTTGCGAAGACAGAAAGTCAACAAGATGCGTAAAGGGGAAGGCCGCGAGGAGTTCTGCCTTTTGCCTTGGTGCTGCCTGTGGGAGGGATTGGGGGTGGGGTCGGAGGAGAAGAGCTGAGCAGCAAGCTATGGCTCTTCATCCCTCCTGGACTTGTGACCCAACTTCTGAACTTGGCTCTTCCTGCCCCTGAACCACACTAATATACCTGCTGTCCACCCAAGCTTGGGCTTTAATGCTTGGGTTTTAAAAATGGTACCCTTGCATCAGTAATAACTCAGCAACCTATTTGGACCTCCATTTTCTCACCTGTAAAGTATGGGTAACACAGTGCTTTCATATAGAGCTACTGTGAAGGTAACTCATGTAGAGCCCACGGGTTAATGTCTGTCCCAGAGACTCTTCCCAGAAAAAACCAAAAAACCAAAACCAACAACAACAAAAAAAAAACTGCTTATGTTTTGAGCTGGAGCTGAAAGACCCCTAAGAGAGGAGGCAGAAAACAGAGTTTGATTTTCTTTTTTTCTTTTTTTTTTTTTTTAAAGATTTATTTTATGTATTGCATGAGTGCTTTATCTGCAGAAGAAGGCACCAGATCTCATTATAGATGGTTATGAGCCACCACGTGGATGCTGGGAATTGAACTCAGGACCTCTGGAAGAGCAGGTGGCGCTCTTAACCACTGAGCCATCTCTCCAGCCCGAGTTTGATTTTCTTGATGCCCGTGTCGTCCTCATCTGTGGCTAGCTTTAAAGTTGAGCCCACCTGCCTTTCCCCTTCATCTCAGCAGACAAGAGGGACTTGGCCAAGAGGGAGCTTTTGGTATAGACCAAGAATCCTGTGCTGACACACAGGCCTCAGCTGCCTACACTCCCCTCCCCTCCGTGGGACTCAGCTCTTCCCCTCAGGGACCAAGACCAAGATGAGTCACCATCAGTGAATTCAGGGGAAGTAGGCTTTGTTGCTTGAGGATGGAGCGGGGCCTGACTGTGGCCCCTTGGCTGCAGGCTGCTCCTTGCTGGACAGACCAGCACTGGGGCAGAGTGCCCTAACCCTAGGTGTCCTCTAGCTACTGCGGCCTCTAGTAACACCAGGACTCCTGCCCCAACTCTGCAAGCATACAGAGACACGGATGCTTTCCTCAACTTTTCTCTTCTTCCTTATCCAGGGACAGATGCGCTGGCCTCTTTTCCATCATCTTCCCCACATGCCCAGCACACAAAACCTGGGAGTCTCTTTCTTTTTGAATGAAGACTTTGTGTGTGATGCTATGTTTTATTATTATGGCATTGGCATTTTCATTTTATTAGCAAAGATGAGACTTCCTAGGACCTGCTTAGCAAGTGCCCAGAAGAGGTCATCAGATACCCTGGTGCTGGAATTACAGGTGATAGTTATCTGCCATGTGCTGGGAATTGAACCCTGCTCCTCCGGAAGAGCAACCAAGCCTCTTAACTCCTGAGCCATCACTCCAGCTCTAGAGTTATTTTATTTTATGTGCATGGGTGTTTTTCCTGAATGGTTTTTGTTTCTTTTTTATTTGTTTGTTTTTGTTTTTGTTTTTGTTTGTTGGGGGCAGTGGGGGAGACAAGGTTTCTCTGTGTATACCTGGATGTTCTGGAAATCATTCTGTAGACTAGGCTGGCCTTGAACTCAGAGCTCTGTCTGCCTCTGCCTCCAGAGTACTTAAGGGCTGGGATTAAAGGCGTGTGCCACCACTGGTGAACTTGTCTGCACATTTGTGTGTGCACCACATGCATACTTACAGATGGTTGTGAGCCACCACGTGGGTGCTGGGAACCAAACCCAGGTCCTCAGCAAGAATAGCAAGTGTTCTTAACCACTGAGCCATCTCTCCAGCTCAAGTGCCTTCTTTTTTAGGGAACTGGACCAGATGAACATTCAAGAGGCAAGCTGGCTTTCCAATAAAGTGACTGTCAACCTTGTCAGAGGCCATCCAGAAGTCAGTTCCAGAGAAAGGGGATACCTTGCAAGGGGTGCCACCGTGTCTGACTTCATGGCTGGACCAGCCCTACAGGTGTGTTGCCAGGGAGAGGTTCAAATCCCCAGCAGAGCTGGGAGGTAGGTTTCCAAAACGCTGCTCTCATTCTTTCCTCTTTCCTTATTCTCTGCTTTCTCTGTCAGTCACTGCTGACCTTTGCTGACAGCTAGAGATCTATCCGGTGCTGAGCTGGGCAGGTCCCCCCAGAGAAGGGGTTTTGTGGGACATACTGGCTTCAAGTCCTGCAGGCAAAGAGCCCTGAGACTTGAGACTTTGCAGGAGAAATCCTGTGGTGGTGTTTTTGTTAACTCCTGATTGCCTGGCGCTCAGTAAAGCAAGCAAAGCAAGACTGGAGCGCCAGGAGGGGATTTGTGCTTTCCTCAGAGCGGAAGAGACCTGAAGAGCTGCCAAGAGAGCACCTGAGGACCCGGGGAGGGCCCTACCCCTCTCCTTCCCCCTCCCCCTCCCCCTCCCCTAACCTCATACCTCTCCCACGTGGCCCTACCTCCTCCCCACACTCCCTACCCAACCTGCTTCCTTTACACGCCGCTACCCTCATGCAGGAGTTCTCATATCTCTTGTGCCCCTAGGGAGTCTGGCCCAAGGCCTCAGGTACTAGAAAACTTGGGTTGAGCCCAAGTCCCTCTCCTTAATGAGTATTCATTCTGGGCTGTGCTCTGGTCTTCAAGGGTCAGAGGTGGCAGCTTTATTTACTCACAGCCGATGCTTTCCCTCTGCCGGCCCTTTCATCATTTTTATAATGGAAACAGCCTGATGGCCACAGGCGCCCTGGGAGAGCACCCCTCCCTCCCCTCCCCTCCCCTCCCCTCCCTCCCAGTCTCAGACACAGCACTTGTAGCCCTCCAATAAGGGCTCAGATTTCTCAACAAAGTGCAGCTTTGCTCTCAGGACATGTTCAGCTGTTGATTTTATCACATTGTGCTGTCTGTCCAGAGCTGGAGAATCTGAGTGTGCCAACTTGTGAAAGAGGGGTGCATGCTGGTGCAGGAGGCTGGGAGCAATGGCATGAAAGTGGGCATTTGTGCATGGAAACAGAAGCGGGTATGACATGTTTGTGTGAGAGAAGCTTCATATGTGTGTATAAACATGGTGCAGAGGTGTGTTTGCATACACACACACACACACACACACACACACACATATTACATAACCAGGGTCATGAATGATGTATAGCTAACGTGTGAGGATCTCTGCGCATGTGAGGCTGTGCTTAAGTGGATGCTTATGTACCTGTGTGTGATGTACACTGAGTACATGTAGCAAGTGGGCCTGTATGTGTGAGAACTTGAGTGTGTACATAAGCCTGTATATGTAAGCAGTATAAGTAAGCATACTTGTGACAGAAGTGTATGTATTAGACCTTCTGGGGAGGGTACAGTTTTTGTTTGCTTTTTGGCTTCTGTGTTTGCAGTGCTCTGGTTGGTGGGTGTGAGTGTTTATAAGTGTGTGTGTTTCCTGGTGTGTTGATATTGTTTGAGTAAATCTAAATAACACAAATTGATTTCAGAGCTGTAGGTGAGTCATAGAAGCTAGGCATTAAAGTTTTTCACTTACACAAAGTATTAAAATAGGCAAAATAATCTATAATGTCACAAGTCAAAATTGGACCACCCTGGAATTGTGTCTAGAAGGGATATGAAGTTCCTGGTGTGCCAAAAAATGAGCTGGTTTTATACATTTATATCGAGTATGTCTGTGCCGGTTAGATTTTGTCAACTTGACACAAACTAGAGTCATCTGGGTGAGGAAGCCTCAGCTGAAGAATTATCTCCATTAGATTGGCCTGTGGGTATGTCAGTGGGACATTTTCTTGATTGATGATTGGGGTGGAAGGGCCCAGTCCACTGAGGCCAATGCCACTCCTGCTCAGGTAGGTCTGAGCTATATAAAAATGGTAGCTGAGCAAGCCAGCCAGGAAACAGCATTCCTCTTAGTTTCTGCCTCAGCTCCTGCCCTGAGATCCTGTCCTGGCTTCTCCTGGTGATGGAGTATAACTCTCAAGCTAAATTAAACCCTTCCCTCAGCCCAGCGGTGGTGGTGGTGGTGGTGGTGGTGGTGGTGGTGGTGGTGGTGGCGGCACACATCTTTAATCCCAGCACTTGGGAGCAGAGGCAGGTGGATCTCTAAATTCGAAGCCAGCCTGGTCTACAGAGCGAGTTCCAGGACAGCCAGGGCTACACAGAGAAACCCTGTCTCAAACAAACCAAAATACAAATAACAACAAACCCTTTCCTCCCCTTGCCAGTGTTTTATCACAGCAATACTGACAACACCTACTATGAAAATTCCACTGATCTCTATACCCATATGGCAATAAGTCATAAAGTCTATGTGTGGTTTATAGGCTGTCTGAACATATTATTATTCAATAAAACATTTATTAGCAAATTAGAACAATAAGGAGGAAGTAGAGGAAGCATACACCCACTTCACATTTGCCTGACCATTTGTCCCAAGGTGAAATTCAGGATCTCTGATTCCTGCAGTCTCCAGAGATACACAGTCTGTCTCCACCAAGAGAGGGAGGCTGTGACTCCAAATAGCAAGGGTTTATTCTCCCATTTTCTGCCTAGCTGGGGGCTGCTTCCCAGGCTGGCCTTGACCTGGGCCCAAGTTCCTCCCCCAAACCCCGGACCTTCCTATCTTCTCCCAAACCTGCTCCACTTGCTTGGCAGCCCAGCCTCTCGAAGGTGCCTCCCAGAGGCAGGGTGGATGACAGTGACTACCCCCTCCAGAATCAGACAGCAAACGTTGGGTGTGGAATGGGTGAGGTCACCCAGGTACCTCTGGAGGGGGTTGGGAGGTTGAATTGATTCTTTTCCCTGGCCCTAACTTGAAGAGCCCTGTTCCCTTCTACAGTCTGAACTCTAACAGTGATCTATTTCTCCCGTCCTCACTCCTACACACATCCAGCGGCTCCCTCTTGGCTCATCAGACATTTTATACTGGTGACTGAAGGAAACTAGGTAGGCACTGCCGTCCCCAAGAGCGTCTTGGATGCCTAGGAAGAGAGAGAACTCATGTGAATCACCTTGCTTTTCCCAGGGCTCCCTGTAAAGACAGCCTCTAGCTGTAGGCTCCCCAGCATGACCTGTCTCTTCCTCTAGTAGATGTCCGAACAGACTGTAGAGTCCGAGCAGATCCATTCAGCCACCTCAAGTGGATGAAGGGTAAAAACAGGGGCCGCCTTTTCCAAGGAGGAGAAATGGCAAAATCTGTACACAGACACAAATGACCACCAGTTGCACGCTTTTGATGGGTCAAGGGCCATTCTAAGGGTTTTAGCTGACATGGCTCACTCACTCTAACCCACAATGCTTTGGAGCAGGCACAGTGAATCTTCACCTCCAACAGAAAGACTAAAGCCCAGAAAAGCTAAACAAATCAGTCACGATTATGTCTGCAGTGAGCAACAGGCTCAGCATTCAGAGCTGGGCAGCATGGCTACTGGGTCTATGCTGTGCACCAGCATCCTGCAATACTTGCATAACCACCCTTCAGGAGATGTGTCCTTCCTGCTGTTTAGGACCAGCTGGCTCACATATATAATTGTGCACAGACAGACATCATTACCTAGATTTCAATCGTAACTAACAATTATACAGTGATTTATTTACAAACCACTTCTCACCTAAACACAATGCCGGGAAGGAATGATTGTTAGGATTTTAACAGATAGCAATTACAGCTACTGTTTGTTGACTCAAATGAGGCTCAGCTACTTTGCTGGTAGTTCACCCTTCCTTCCTTCCTTCCTTCCTTCCTTCCTTCCTTCCTTCCTTCCTTCCTTCTTTCCTTCCTTCCTTCAATAAATGTAAGAAGTACTTAGCAATAAAAGTAAAGTGGCTTAAAAGAAAGGACGCAGGAGCAAACGGCTCCCTCCTTTCTTCTGGGATCTCATTGCTTTTGGTTTGGTTTGGTTAAAATGTTGGATTGACTCTTGGGCTCTTCTCCTGTCCAGCCTAAGCTGTAGCACAGAGCTATTCCCCCAACCCTGAGAGCTAACCATTGCTAGCCTTTTCTTTGTACATAGACTCAGTCAATGCACACAGAAGCAAATCACATTAAGATGGTGTATGTGACTTCTAATTCCTGCTGCAAAGGTTTATCATCCTTGTATGTTAATTAAGAAACCTCAGGATGAGGGCAATGGTCATCCTGCTTCCTTGCTTAACATGGGTGAGACTCTGGGTTTGGTCCCCAACACCGCATAAAAACAGACATGTGGTAAAGCCTGTAGTTCAGGAGATACAGACAGGAGGATCAGAAGTTCAAGGTCAGCCCTGGATTATAAGAGATCTCAGCAACAAAGAGACCTCTTTTTTCCATGTGCTGGGTATCAAACCCAGGATCTCTAAAGAAACCTCTTGAAAATGGGATGCCCCCAAAAGTGAGAAAGTTAGGATTCTGGCCCAAGCCTTCCTGACCCATGTCCTCCCATTTCTGATGCCCCCTGTTGGCCCCCTGTACCCTCTATCCCATGGTGCCACCATGATGGCCCAACTAGGAGGCCCCATCTTCTCCAGAGCCAGAATTGACTGACCCATGCTTATTAAGCTGAGCTGAGCTGAGGGCTGGAGAAGGGCATGAGTTTGGATGCTTGAGCCTAGGGGAGGACCTATATCCAGAGCCCTGCTGACAGAGGGTGGGGAGGAAGCCTGGGGACTGGCAGAGACTGCCATGGGTACATATTAGGCAAGAAGTAGACTCCCAGTATATCACCAGAAGGTGAGGCAGGGAGACCCATGGCAGCCTTCATAATGCTTCCAAGTTAGGGATTTGACCAAGCAAGGGACCAGGAAAATCCTATTTCTAGATAGAGCGCCTAGGGGGAGGGAAGGCTCTGGAAAGTCCCCTACAGTAGCCCTTCCCATGTAACTTTGCAGAAGAGTCCCCAAGACCTATCCTCAACTCCCCTCTTAAACACATCCTGGGAACAAGTTCCACTCCCTGACAGGGCCAGGGCCTTAGAAGTGATTTGCCAAGTCTCAGCTTTAAGTGCATCCGCTGAGATTCTTGTAGACTTTCCCATGTTGCTAACCTTAGTGGTGCTGGGGAACCGGGACCCAGGAATCCCTGGCAGGGATGGATCCTGTGTGTCGTAGACCAAGGGTCTAGTTCTTTTTATATATATATAAAAGATTTATTTATTATGTATACAGTATTCTGCTCACATGTGTGTCTGCATGCCAGAAGAGGACACCAGATCTCATTGTAGATGGTTGTGAGCCACCATGTGGTTGCTGGGAATTGAACTCAGGACCTTTGAAAGAACGAACAGTGCTCTTAACCTCTGAGCCATCTCTCCAGCCCTGACCAAGGGTCTAGTTCTTACACCCCCTTGTCTTCATGGAATCTGTAGAATGTGTCAGGAGCAGAGACAAGACTTGCCTGTCCCAAACCTCAGGGACACGCTGAAAGAGGGTGCTTAGTGAAGCACTTCTTCCTGTTTGGCCAAGAATGGGTTGCTCAGGGATCGTGGACTCTGAGGCCAGGACTTGCTGGAAATATGAAAGCTGAGAAAAGGCTTATGGGATCCAGAGGAAGAACGCTTCAGTTTAAGGGTCAAGATGACTTGTGAGACTGAATGCCTACCTGCACTCTCCTTTGAACACAGCAGAGCAGCCCCAGGGCTCTAGTCTCTCTAGGATGATACCCGTACACCTACAACTAAACATGCTGCCTTTAAAGTCCCTCAGCTCCAATCATGCCCGGAGTGGGCACTTGTGGGGCAGTCCATCTCTCACCTTTCACTGCCACAGCACTTCCCAGCCAGGCTTCTGATGAACACTTGTTGGGTACATCACTTTCCTGCTCTGAGTTTGGCTCTGTGGGTGAGCTGGCTGATTCATAGGAAATGAAGTTGGACATGTGGGTGTGTCATTGATGAGCAGGGCAGGACCACTTGTATATGGGTAGGGATCCTTGGTCCCTAAGAGGAGAGGATGGGATGGCGAGTGTAGCTTAGTGACAGAGCACTTGCCTAGTGTGTGCAAGGCCCTAGATTTCACGCCCAGAATAAGTGAATTGATGAATGAATTAAATTAATAATAAGAGAGGGTACGCATGTTTATTATATGTACATATGCGCATGGTCATAAATACATATGCAGTGTGTGTGTGTGTGTGTGTGTGTGTGTGTGTGTGTGTGTGTGTATGAGCATGTGCAGCAACAGCTAATTGATCCTTCCCTGCTGGGTGGAGGAGGGGCCATGAAGGCAGTCACCCATTAGAAGGCAGTTAATGGGCCCAAATGGTCACATCAGCAAAGACTGAGCTCACATGAGCTTTCCTCCCGAAGGAGAAAAGAAGCCATGGGAGATACACAGAGTTGAGGAGAATGTGGGGTGGGGGGAGCCGGAATGAAGCTTTCCAAGAAGAAATTATAAGGACTGCAATGTTATCTCCATTAATAAATACTCCAAGCTGTGAAAATAATACTTGCTTGACCTAAGGAAGTCCAGGATGGTAAACTGGTAGGGAAGAGCTAGGGAGCACAAGTGTGATCCCGGGCCCACAGATACTACAAGTATGGTACTCTGAAAGCTGAATGCCAAATACCACATTGTCCAGACAAAGGCCCACAGTTTGCATGTGTATACGCTCAACATGTGTTGCGCATGTGCTTGCCCAGAGCCACCCTACAACACCCACCCTACCACACAGAAGTGCATACAGTCTCCCAAAGTTGCCGGACATAAATATAGAGTACCCTCTATCTCTCTGCCTCCAATGGGTTGACATTTTGTTAGGGGTGAGGGTGTGCTAAGGAAACAAAACATTCATATAATGGGACATATGTTATCTAGAAGAGATGTCTCATGTGCCATGTTCATACATACATGGCCGGCCTCTCAGGATCCTCTGGGGAAATCATCTACCACTCACTTTGCCCAGTGTCATCCTCCTACCAATGGGTGGAAGCCAAGTGCCAAGGCTCGTGTGCCCCACATAGCATCACTCAGCTAGTCCCCTCAAGTCACTCCTACGCAACAGTACTTTTCCTTCATCTTGCTGATACCTGCCAGGGCTTACAAATGCTCTCACTCTAAGTGATGAGGATGAATGCTATTAACAAATCAACGTCACCTTGGATGACTGTGTGCAGGCATGTGCCCACACTTCTACATGCAAGGACTGGTATTGAAGGTATGCCTCTGGGCAAGCACATGCATGACACATGCATGACCCACACGCAGTCTGTGGGTCTGATTCTGGGTAGTGGGGTCATATGCATGCAGGATAGGCTGTGTAAATAGAGGGAGACCTTTGAGCATTACAAATGGATTGTTTTGATCTCACACTATTCATAAAGTGGATTCTGGGAAAAATAAATAGATGGCTCTAAAAATAGTAGAAGAAAATATAAGTTAAAGTTGACTAATTTCAGATTAGAGAAGACTCTTTTAAAATAAGATGGTAACCAAAGACGCCTAAAAGGAAAACAGTGACAAATATACTACATCTAAATTTAAAGCTGTCATGTCTTGAAAGATCATGAATGACATTGATAGATAAGCAACTAAAGAATAACAAACACCAATTTCCAGAATTAAGAATTCCAATACAGGCTGGGTGGTGGCGCACGCCTTTAATGCAGCACTTGGGAGGCAGAGAAGGCAGATCTCTGTGAGTTCGAGGCCAGCCTGGTCTACAGAGTGAGTTCCAGGACAGCCAGGGTTACACAGAGAAACCCTGTCTTGAAAAAACAAACAAAACAAAAAATAATTTCAGCACTCTAAAAAGAAAGAGATTTAAACTGGACATGACGTTCACAACCATAATCCTGGGAGACTGAGGCCAGATTACACATCCAAGGCCAGTTTAAACTGCAGATCAAGGCCCTGTCTCAATAAACATAGCTCACTGGTAGAACACTTGCCTTGATTATATGAGGCCTTGATTCAACTCCTAACACCCTCACCCACCAAACTATGAATACCCATAGAAAAATGGGCAAATATATGAACAAGTAATATAAAGAAAGAGAAGTATAAAACACCCAATGGACTTAAGGGGAAAAACTTTCTCCATAAGGGAAATATAATAATAATCACATATATTAATTAAAAAGAGCTTCAGGGTTGTTCCAATAGCTTTGCAAAAATTCAAACCATAGACAGAATCTGATATGAAAGATTGCCCATACAAGTGGGGTTGCCTTAGTGTCTCTTAGAAACAATGAACAGATCAGTCTTCTTGAAAGTACATTGGCCTCTTTTTTTAAAAAATCAATAAAAGTTTTTTTTGGAGATAGGGTTTCTCCGTATAGCCTTGGCTGTCATTTTCTTTCTTTTAATTAATTGATTGATTTTATGTATATTTTGTCCACATGTAAGTCTGTGAACCACATGTTCAGTTACAGATGTTTGTGAGCTACCTTGTGGGTGCTGGGAGTCCAACCTGGAAGAGTCCCTCAGTGTTCTTCACTGCTGAGCCATCTCTCCAGACCCAGGCCATGTCTATTAACCTTAACAATGTCCTTTTTCATCTCAGCAACTAACTTCTAGATGTCTATCATCCTAACAAAGTAGCCATGTCTTCTCACAGAACCACATGCCAGAGAGTTGTTCACAACATTGAAGAATTAGTCTTAATGATCCACTGGCTAGAATGGCTAACATAAATAATGGCAGTCCGCACTGTGGAATAGTTAGTACATATCCACTTAATACGATGTAGAACTACAGAAAATATCCAAACCACACTGTTATTTTAAGCCATATTTTTAATTTAAAAAGCAAATTACAACAAAGAAAAAGTTTCTGTACAAAGCCAACTCACCCCAGTATAATAATACTAATTTCTTCTTCTTCCTCCTCCTCCTCCTCCTGCTCCCCTTGTCCTCATCCTCATCCTGCTTCTTCTGCTTCTTGCCTTCATCATCATCCTCTTCTTTCTCCCCCACTTCATTTCTTTTCTGTTTTTTTGAGACAGGGTCTCACCGTGTAGCCTTGGCTGTCCTGGAACTGGCTATGTAGACCAGCCTGGTCTCAAACTCAGAGACCAGCTTGCCTCTGCCTCTCTAGTGCTGGGATTGAAGGCGTGCACCACCACTGCCTGGCTCATCTGTACTTCTTTTTGTTTTGTTTTTAAGACAGGGTCTCATGATGTAGTCCCGGTTGTCCTGGAACTCACGCTGGCCTTGAACTCACAGAGCTCCACCTGCCTCTGCTTCCTAAGTGCTGGATTAAAGGTGCATACCATGACACTCAGCTCTCATCTGTATTTCTTAGCAAGGACTCATGTGTGCTTCATTTCAAAGTTTTAAGTACATTTGATAATTCTAAGTGTTGAACAAATAAAGCAGTGAGACTTGACACAGACAAGACACCAATGTTTTACCTGTTGGAGTAGCAACTCTTTCCTACCATCCCACCACTGGAATGTTAAAATTGAGGAGCCAGGCTCCCTCAGATCTTACAGAGAGAGGCAAGAGAAGATGGCTGGGGCACAAGGCAGGGCTGAAGACAGATCACAAAGGGCTAATGAAGGGCAGAGTAGAAAATTAGTGGTAGTCGCCTTTGGCTTGTTTTATTGTTGTTGGTTGGTTGGTTTGTCATCCCAGGGACAAGCCTAAGACCCAGGGGTCCTAGCTATGACCACTTCTGGCCTCACTCTCAGCAGTTCATGACAAATACTGAATGACAGTAGGTCCAATTGATAAAATCCTGCCTTGTTCATCTCTCTCTCTCTCTCTCTCTCTCTCTCTCTCTCTCTCTCTCTCTCT
>OU015757.1:62852047-62884214 GCA_907169655.1 Acomys percivali | reverse complement strand
TATATATATATATATATATATATATATATATATATATATATATACATTCTGTACTGTGAGGCTCATGGGTAAAGAAGGAGCCAGAGCATCAGTTGAAGAATGCTCATGATCATGCTATCCTTTGTAAAAAACATATCTGTCCTGAATCTCAGACTGACTGTTACATTCCTATTTAGAAATTAGGAAAACAAGCCGGGCAGTGGTGGGAACCACCTTTAATCGCAGCATTGAGGAGGCAGAGGCAGGTGGATTTCTGTGAGGCCAGCCTGGTCTACAGAGAAAGTTCCAGGACACACAGAGAAACCGTACACAGGGCTACACAGAGAAACCCTGTCTGAGGGAGGGAAGGTGGCGAGAAAGAAAGAAGAAAGAAGGAGAAAAGAAAGTAGGAAATCAGAATCAGATCTAAAACAGACTCCATGACCAAGCAGGTCCCAGGGCTAATGAGTGGAAAAATAAGGCTGAAAGCGTTCACCAGCCATATTCCTGCTATTTGGTGGCAACCAAGGCAGGCTATACCATGATGTCTAACGTTGTCAGCCTAACAGGATCTAGACGAGCCTCTGGGTGTGTCTTGACAGATTGTGTAGATTAGGTTAGCCCCGGAGAACACCTGTGTGAGATTATCCAGATTAAGTTCATTGAAGTGGGAAGACTTACCCCAGATGTGGGAGGTACTAGAGGTACCAATTCATGGACCTGGTCTCCAAATGAATAAAAAGGAGGACACTAGCCGCCCGTGGACATCCATCCCTCTGCATTTTGACTGCAAACACAACAACAGTGTGACTAGCCTCCTCAAATTCCTGTCAACATGACCGGTCCACCTAACAGACTGACCTTCACAATGTAATCCCAAATCAACCATCCCTTCCTTAAGTTAGCTTCCTTTTTTAAAGTTGTGTTTAAATGTGAGCATATGGGGCTGGAGAGATGGCTCAGTGATTAAGAGCACTGACTGCTCATCCAGACATCCTGAGTTCTATTCCCAGCTACCACATGGTGGCTCACAACTATCTATAATGTGATCTGATCATACTGTATACATAATAAATAAATCTTTTTTTTAAAGTATGAGCATATGTATGTGGGCATGTGCACATAAAAGGCTTCCTCAGAGTCCAGAAGAGGGCATTGGATCTCAAGTTACAGGCAGTTGGGAGCTGCCCCACATGGCACTGAAGTCAGGTCCTCTGCAAGAGTAGTAGACATTCCTAACCACTGGGCCATCTTTCCAGGTCTAAGTCTGACCTTGTGGGTGTCTTATCACAACAACGAGGCAAGTAATTAATACAACCAGCATGCAAGTGCAGAGACAGTGCAAGTACCTACTAAGTGTCACTGTGTCAGGCCAACTCTCATGTCTATCCTGGACCTTGCCATCCCCGACGGTCCAGCAGCCTCCTGTTCTGTCTCTTACTGCTCTCTGATTCCTGTCTACAGACATGGAGTGGAGAGTGCCCAAAGTCTATGATGTGCCTCCAAGGCCAGGGCCTTCCCTTTTAAAGCATGGCTTATCAGCTCCCAGGATCACACCTAGGATTAAAGTCCAAAGGCTGGAGTGCTGTGGACTGTGAAGACCAAGTCTAGCCCTGAAAATGCCTGGCTTTTGGTTCAGACATACCGTTGGATGAGGCTGAGCCACATAAGGCCAGACCTCCACACCATCACTGCCAGGAAAAATAAGAGAGAAACGGACAGTAGAAGGCAGCATCAGGAAGGCCAGAGATGACTGGCAAACTAAATTTCCAAACATCAAATGGGGACGTGGACAGGGAAATAAATGCCTATGATTTTTCGATACCAGAAAGCAGTGTCGCCTGGTATTAAAGAAGGGGCTCACCCATCTGGGAAAGTCTGACCTTGGGGAAGAACCTCACTGTCCTTCCCCTCAGCTTCACCTGGTGCACAGACACATGCACATGCACCCACACACGCACGCACGCGCGCGCGCACACACACACACACACACACACACACACACGGTAACGATGTCCCATGATCTAACTTCTATTTACAGCTTCTAGTTCACATTTCCTGCCAGGGTGTTGGGGGGGGGTGGTTTTTGATTCTGTGATCCCTTCATGAGAGAGAGAATTGATTGCCTCTTGCTTGAAATCACTCAGGAGCCACTGCAAGATCTTAGCAAATAGTTCAGAGCATGTGAGCGATGTCTTCCCCCATCAGACTAGAGGGTTCTCAAAACAAGAGCTCTTCTCTAAATAGGGCCCTTCAAAGGCCTTGATTTTACCTCTTTCCCCTCAGTGCCTGACCCTGAGGTATGCAAACACAGGTTCTCAGAGGACCGAGTACATGCCAAGGCATGGGTATAGCCACATCAACAGGTGCCCTGCCTGGCTGCTATGGCTACTACTCCATTGACAGCTCTTTAGAATCCATTCAGAGTTTTGGCCCTGCTGTAATCTCTGGGTGATGAATATATCCCCTAATGAATGGATGGGAATTGAATTAGCTGGAATGCCTGTGCGCTTAGATCTTACTGATTAAACCCCCATCTGCACAAGGCCTGCCTGGGAATAGCTCATTACATCTAATTTCTCCTTCTTTTTTTTTGTCATGTTTATATGTTTGTGTAAATTTATTATATAGTGAATTTGTTTAATTAGCTTAATTTTTATCATTAGTAGATTACATTTTCTTCGTACAGACTTTCTTTCTTTGAGAATTTCACACATGAGCACTGTGCTTACATAGTTTCCACCTCTCTCTCCCCTCCAACTCCTCCCATGTCCCCAACTCACTAAAATTTGTGACCTCTTCTTCTTTAATTCTTACATATGTATACTTATGAATGCATGTGTGTATATAAATACAGCCTGCTGAGTTGGGTTAGTGTTGCTCATATGTATGAGTGTTTATAGCTGACTACTTAGGGTCTGATAACCTATGACAGGATCACCACTGAGGGAGACAGATTTCTCCTCTCTATAACTCTTAATCTAGGGGTGGGGCCTAGTAAAATTCCCCCTCTCCTCATTAAAATGTCAACTGGTGTTGTCATTGTTTAGTCTTGTTTAAGTGCACATATAATTTTAAAGGACACAAAATAATGTTGCAATTGGGCTCCTTTTGCTGCTGATGTTGTATCTGTTTTTATTTTGTTTTTAGTTAGTGTATGTCTTTCTCTCTCTCTCTCTCTCTCTCTCTCTCTCTGTGTGTGTGTGTGTGTGTGTGTGTGTGTACATGTGTGAGTATGTACACTTCTGTGTGGGTGCTAGTGAAGTCTGAAAGGGGTGCATCATACCTCCTGGAGATATAGTTACAGGTGGTTGTGAGCCACCTACCTTGGGTACTGGGAACTGAACTCAGGTCCTCTGGAAGAACAGTGTGTTCTCTTAGCCACTGAGCCATCTCTCCAGACCTGCTTTTTGGTTTTTGATTGAACATCCCCATGCCACCCTCGTGCTGAGGCTGAACCCAGTGTCTTGTGACTACTAGGCAAGCACTCTACCACTGAACTAAGACTCAAACACTGTTGCTTTAGTTACATGAAAGAATGGGAAGACAGGTCAAAGAAAGCAACTTTATAATACTTGGTTTTGTTTCTTTGTTTGTTGAGACAGGGTCTCTCTAAGTGGCTTTGGTCAACCTGAGGTTCACTTTGTAGACCAGGCTGACCTGAAACTTATAGAGTACCTGTTTTCCCCCACCACCACCTTAACACCCACGATATGCTGTGCATCATGTTGCTTTTAGTTGGATTGGGCCAGCATTTCCCACCACAGAGCTCCACCTCCAGTTTCCAGTCCATTTATCTCATGAGGTGAGCCTTAGACCAAAAGTCTTCGGGGACCCAGAAACCCCGTATCTTTCTCCAGGAGCTCTGTCCAGGCTACCAGTGTGCCTTCTGCAAGGAGCGTTGACTGGACAAGGAGCTGCCCTGGGGAAAGGCAGAAAGGAGAGATGGTTTAAGAGGGAAGCCCAGTTTGGGATTGGGTACCCACCAGATGCAGTTTCAACCCTTTGTTCTTCATCCAGAACCATTCGGCTACCTCCAGGGAGTGTTTGGGGGTGAAGGTTGGGGGTCTGCATAGGCTGGCGTCCTCGGTTAGTCACAGGCATTTGTCAGGACCAAGGACAGCGTCACTGGCAGCTCATCTCTGGGAAAACAAAACCTTATTTCCCCACTTGCTAACAGTCTCTTTTCTCTTTCCCTTCCCACTAGTCCCCTTTCTTTTTCTTTTTTTCCTGCTCTTCCTTTTCTCCCTTCTCACCCCTCATCCCAGGGGCAGTGCCTGGCATCTTAATTCTTCATCCTAGAAGTCCTTCAAATACAGATAGCCAAGCCCCCCCAACCCCCTCAGCATTAGTTGAAAACTGAATTCCCATGACTGAATCTTCCCAACCACGCAAGAACATCAAAATCGAGTGTTCAAATGTTGAGCAGGAAGGAAGGAAAAACAATCTGTTTTTCAAAAGACTAGGCAATCCTGCCTCCAGTGGGGCCTAGGACCAGGCTCCCTGACCGCTCCCAGCGTGTCTAAGTTCCAACTCCAGAGCCCTATTCCTCTCCTCCTTCTTACGCTATTTCCCTCCCTCTTCCTCTCTCCTCTTCCCCTCTCTTCTATGTCTGAAAAGTGGCAGCAGCTGCTGGAGAAGGCACACCCGTCGATGAGTCTCAGCATTTGTCGTGACCGAGTGTCCCAGCCTTCTTTCCCAGTTAATCTAACTTGGGAAGAGTTGAGGTGTGTTCTGGCTCTGCTGCCTGTGAAAGGCAGAGAATAAATAACAAGCCAGAGGCATAAACAGATGTGCAGATATATGCAGCTGGTGCTTCGCTGCCAAATTACCATGGACAGAATGCTGGCGGGGGGGGCCAGGATGCCTCCCCCTCTGTTTGGAGTTTGGCCACCAAGACCCATCCAAGCTCACTCTCCATTTGGCAACCTCCGAGTGAGAGAAGGAATGCCAGGAAAGGAGTGCAGAGGCTTCAGGTGCCCTTGGGCTGGATGAAGAACTCCAGAATCTTCTCCTAATGACTGAGGCATGTGGGGGCAGCTTGAGGGAAGAATAGGAATCTTGGGCCAGGCCCTCCCTGAATAGTCCTTGCATGGGTCTCCCTAGGGTGTGACTGGGAGTGACTTGAGGGCCAGTTTTTATGACGTTGCATGGTTCTACATCACCTCCCACTCTCTTGAGCACAGATAGGGCGTTCCTGGATTTTGACGGCTTCCGACACTGCTTAGAGTCAGTGTGAAGTGCAGGGGACAGTCAACAGTCAGATCGGGGCCAAGCAGAACTCCCTACCACAAAAGGATGCTGCAGAAGACTCCATCCCCAGAACAGGGTCAAAGGGAGACTGGGGTTAGCTAAGATTGTGTTGGAATCAGGGGACAAAACAGGTGAGCAAGAGAGAGAGCACAGTGTGTTGCCCCATCAAGCCTCTCTCTAAGGACGCTTCATAGCTGAATTCAGAGATACCAAGCCACCATTCAGTGGTTAAAGGTTATTATCCATAAGGCTGATAA
This sequence comes from Acomys percivali, assembly GCA_907169655.1. Taxonomy (NCBI): domain Eukaryota; kingdom Metazoa; phylum Chordata; class Mammalia; order Rodentia; family Muridae; genus Acomys; species Acomys percivali. The sequence goes on along the minus strand of OU015757.1, from coordinate 62,878,725 downwards.
TCTGGATTTGATTCCTGAAACCCACATGGGAGAAGGGGAGAACCCACTCCTGCAAACTGTCCTCTCACCTCCACGTGCGTGCCATGGCATGTGTATGCTTATGAACACACATGTGAGCATGAGTGTGTGTGTGTGTGTGTGTGTGTGTGTGTGTGTGTAAAGAGAGAGACAGAGAGAGAGAGGGAGGGAGAGAGGGAGGGAGAGAGATATTTTGGTTTTTTTGAGACCTGGCTGTCCTGGAACACTTTTTGTAGACCAGACTAGCCTTGAACTCAGAGATCTCCCTGCTTCTGCCTCTGGAATGCTGGGATTAAAGGTGTGGCACCACCACTGCCCAGCTTAAGTAAATGTTTTTTAAAGATTTATTTATTTATTTATTTATTTATTTATTTATTTATTTATTTATTATGTGTACAATGCTCTGCCTGCATGTACACGTGCAGCCCAGAAGAAAGCATCAGATCACTTTACAGATGGTTGTGAGGCACCATGTGGTTGCTGGGAAGTGAACTCAGGTCCTCTGGAAGAGCAGACAGTGCTCTTAACCTCTGAGCCATCTCTCCATCCCCCGAGTAAATGTTTTAAAGGGAAAGGATTTGATGAGATGGCTCAGAGGTTAAGAGTACTTACTGTTCTTGTAGAAGACTTGGGTTTCAGATCCCAGCACTCAATTAGGAGTCTCACAACCACCTGTAATTCCAGTTCCAAGGGACTCAATGCCCTTTTCTGGCCTTCAGGGGTATCTGCATGAATGTGATGCACATACATACACTCAGACACAAACACATGCAAGTAAAATAAAATGAATAAATGAATCTTTTTTCTTGCAGGGAGTTAGGGTTCAAGACAGGGTCTCTCTGTGTAGCCTTGGCTGTCCCAGACTTACTCTGTAGACCAGGCTGGCCTCGAACTTACAGCAATCTGCCTGCCTCTGACTCCCAAGTGCTGAGATTAAAGGAGTACACCACCACACCCCGCCATGAATCTTTTTTTAAAAGACTGTCACAAGCATGGTGCTTGGGTAACAGCATTTATAGGGTCAATGCTGACCAGAGCAAGGAGGAAAAGAGGGAGGAATGGAGGGTAATGAATTTTCTGAAATGAATGCTCAGCACCATTCTCCAACAGCTGACTGATGGGCTGCCCTCTTCCAAGCATCCATGAGTTCTTGCTTTCAAATGTGTGTTTCATACACATCATACAAATGTTTGAAATTGCCAAAGAATAAATAAAAGATATTCAGATGTGTTTAAAATGTGAAAGAGAACCAGGCACGGTGGCGCACACCTTTAATCCCAGCACTTGGGAGACAGAGGCAGGTGGATTGCTGTGAGTTCGAGGCCCACCCAGTCTACAAAGTGAATCCAGGACATCCAAGGCTACACAGAGAAACCCTGTCTTAAAAAACAAAACAAAACTTGAGAGAAGAAGTTCAGGGCTTAATTCCCTCTCTCAAGTTTTGTTTTGTTTTTCACGACCTTGGGCCTGCTGGTGCCACCTCTAGAATATAGAACCACAGAAATGTTTATTCTTGTGCTAAGTAACATGCAAAGAATACCATAGTGTCATTATTTGTACCACTTGGAAACAATCTAAAGGTCCATAAGTAAACAGGGATCATGACCTAATTAGGGTGACCACATAAAGTATAGCCAAACAAAGTGAAGTGTGTGTGTGTGTGTGTGTGTGTGTGTGTGTGTGTGTGTGTGTGTGCACGCATGTATGTGCATGTGTGGTAGATACATGAGAGGCCAGCCAGAAGAAAATACTCTGAATCATCAACAGCAGTGACAGAAGGCACAAGGTACTGCTTCTACACATGCTTTTGAGCTGTAATGGGCATGTGCTCATAGATTACATTTTTAAAGTAAAGGACAGTAAGGTCAAGGCAGAGACTCTGTGAGTTTGAGATCAGCTTTGTATACAGAGTGAGTTTCAGGACAGCCAGAGAAACCTTGTCTCAAGCAAACAAACAAATACAAACAAAAATTAAAAACAAAAACACCAACCAACAAAAAAAAAAAAGAAAGTAAAGGACAATTTAAAAAAGTAATTTTTTTTTTAAAGGCAAAGAAGCCATCTTGCTAAATAATGGGTGAAGGTTTGGTTGGAGGAGAGACAAAGATGGGGCTCAAACCTGAGACTCATTTTCACAGATGTGGAGGGGCTAGGAGAGAGGTAGGTCAAAGGAAAGCCAGTGTGGCCTATGAGAAAGAGCACTTCAGGCCCCTAAGGTAGGAGACATACAAAGTCTATTCTACAAACGAAAGTGGCCCCCACCGTTGCCTTCTCTTCCTGAATTCTGGTTCTCCACAAAAGCCCTGCTTGGTCCCTAGGCTCCCAATGTATCTATCCTGGATTCCCGACTCCAGCTGCCAGACAGACTCCGCCTCTTATCTTCATACTGGCCTGGAAGGTGAGCTCAGTCCTCGGCATCAGGCTGCTCAGGTGGCTCAGCTGCAAGCAGAGGAAGCCCCACCCCAGGCAGCCTTAATTTCTCTCTGTGCCTCTCTCCCCCTATGCTGTCAAAACTCCCAGTGTTTCTCCAGGTGAAGAAGATAATAGGCCATAATGAGCTGCATCTTCAGAGACCAGCTGTGTGTGCGCGTGCTGGGTGGGGATCCAGGGCAGCAAGCCACTGGACTCACAGGGGCTCCTCCCCTGGGGAGCTGGAACCCGGCAGACACCAGAGCACGGGGGATCTGCAACTGAGGTGACTTTCTGACAGGGTTGTCAGCTCATTTCATTCAGGCTCAGCTCTAGTAGGCAGTCTCTTGCAGCCTCTCTGCGGTCTCTTGTGCCTTCTCTCTCAGGGCTGTCTCTCTAAGCCTGAGTCTTTTCACTTTTTCCACTGTCCTTTCCCCAAAATGGCAAACCCTTTCCAGAGCTAACTTCCTGTCACACAAAGCCACTTCCCAGCTCCTAGGCTATTTTCTTCTTTCTCTTTTATAAAGAATGCATAGAGTCAGCTCTTTCTGTTGGGGTGCCTTGGCCTCTGGCTCCTTCCCAAACACAGCAAATTTTACAGATGATTTGAAGTCCAGAGAGATGGGGCGGGAGCATAGATGAGAGGGAGAAAGTGCTGGCGAGCTTAAGTTTGGTCTGTGTCTTGTGGTGATTACAGGATATCTTTACGTGCAGTATCTAAAGAGTGTATCTCATCCACAACCCCACCTCCATTGATAAATGAGACCTGAGGTCCAGGAAGGTTAAGTGACCTATTTCCTGCCACAGAGTTAGCTAATGGCTAAACCAGAATTAGAGCCCAAAGGGCCTACCTAACTCATGGCTGAGGCTGTGTCCACAGGTCTGTTGGATTCCTTTCTCAAACACCACACAGAGGTCAGATTTGCCTAACAAGTTCTCTGAGAGTGGGAAAAGTCAGACTCTTGTGGCCTTCGGGCTGCACAGGGGCGGGACCATGTCTCTCTACACCTCCCAGGCCCCAGTGGCAACAGTGGCACCTCCCCTTACAGCTCTCCTCTGCAGGGAAGGTTCTGGGACCTCCAGAGACTGAGAGGATTCTGCACTTCTGGTCCCATCTGTCTCATCTGAGACCTGGCCCATGACAAAACTGTCCGGTTAGTCTGCAATTTCAGCCATCTCCCAGGGACTTGGTTTGCTTTTGTAGTGTCCTTTGTGTACCACCTAAATCTGGAATCTCCTTATCCACCTGCCCCTTTACTGCTTGGAAGAAACACTGGCACTTAACACAAACTGTAGTCACTGGGCGTCAACATGCAACACCAGCGTGGTGTCCCCAACCTCCTCTACACAAGGTCGATGCAAGCCTCCTTCCAGTGGTACTGTGTGCCCTGATAACCCTCTCCCTTGGCACACAGTGACCCCCATCTGCCCCGAGTCAGCAGGGGCCTCTGGGAGGGAGAGTGGGTAATCTGGGCGCTGTACTTCCCACTCCACCCCACCCCCCAACATCCTTTTCATCCTCTCCCATCTGCCCTTGATTCTCCGGGATCAGCAAGGGAGAGGAGGGTAGCAGTTGGCCAGGCAATAAAAGAGTCAGGGCCTTTCCAGTGTGCTGGCTGCTCTCCGCTGCCTGCTCTTTCCCTCGCCCCTCGATCTCCTCGCCTCCCTCCCTCCCTCCCCCGTAGCCCGCAGACCCAGATATAACCCGCACACAAGCAGCAGCATTTGGGGGCTGAGGCGGGAGAGGTTAATTATTGCTCCCCCGCCCCCCACACCCCCCACAAGATGTATCTGACTGTCAGAAGGGGTGACAGATGAAGACAAAGTACAGGTATGGCTCCTGCGAACCCGGCCTTCCGTGTACCAGCCGGGTTGAGGTGGGGGAGCTAACGAAGTTTTAACCCATCTGATGCCGGTGTGGTCCATAGCCAAGGTGCACGCGGGAAGCTGGGGTTGAAACATAGGTCCTGGCCGGAGCCAACTATGCACAGGAAACCTGTAGGGGCTTCTCTTGTCACCAGAATGGAGGACAATTCTCAGGAAGGACTCTGCCGAAGACTACAGAATCAAGGCCACAAAGCTGTCATTCTGGGAGGCTTGCAGCAGAGTCTGAGTAGGGAGGGCTGTCTGGAGGAGCCTGGGTAGTTTGGGGGTCCAGGATTACTCTTCTGCCTTCTCGCCTCACACAAGTCTGTCCCCCAAGGGTCCTGTTCAGGAAGTGTATTTCGGTAAGAGTGTACGGTTGTGTCTGAACCCAGGTGTACTTGTGGTGAGGTAATTAAGTAAACTTCATAGTACAAGAAGATAGAGACAGCAAGACAGAGACAGAGAAAGAGGACAGAAAACTGGTGTGGCTGTGAAGGTGTGTGTGCCCTCAGAAGACTGTGGAGGAAGATTTGCAAATACTCAGGTACCTTTATTGGGGGTGGGGAGCCCACCAGGTGTGTCAGCATAGGAGAGTGCATGGCTGTTAGGGTGTGTGCTTGTGTGCTGTGGGCATGTGCACATGTATGCAGTACCAGTCTGTGGCTGCAGCCTTTTCCTTCCTCTTGCTGTCTGCCCTCTCTTTCCCTGCTCGCCTCTCTCCATGAGCAAACGAGGTGAAATAATTACTTTTCCATTTAAAGGCCCCATGTTCAAGCCAGAATGAAAACAAAGTGATTTAATAAAAATGTCTTTAAAAGGGAGAAGAGGAAAGTGAAAGTCCTCTCTGCCCCCCTCCCTGGTGTTCAGGGAGGCCCTGAGCCCTTCAAAGTTAATTAAAACAGGAACTAAAAAATCACAGATTCACTTACAACCCTTTTCTCATCTCTGCCTTCGAGGTACGGAGCCCCCAGAAAGGCTGCCCCTGAAAGGCCGCCCAGGCTCAAGTCTTAACTTCTCTAGGAACTATTCCTCATTCCTGGTGGACACCCTGGCTTTCTTGCATCCTTTCTTTGGGGGGGGGGGACTTTATCCTTCCCCTCCTCCCAAAGAGTCATCAAAGGCCTTGTCTGGCCATCCGAAGCCCTTGATGACCACTGGCCCTCATCAGAGGCTTCCGGCCCTGCCTCCTCCCAGGACACAACCAGCCCTCAGTCCCTACTAGGCCTCCTCAAAGGTCCCCTGAGCCCCCAGCTGCTCTGAGCTTTATCTGTCTTCACTGACCCCTGGCCCTGTCCTCAGCCCCAGCTCAGTGCAGTTCTGGCAGTTTCCGCCCCAGCTGTATCTGTTCCCCATCAGAGGCCCCATTGGAGCTCCAACCCTTCAGCAGCCCAGATAAAAGAGATGGATGGAGGTGAGTTTGGGGGATGGCCCTCCCCACAAGCCAGAGCTGGAGCCCTGAGTTCTGACAGGGGCTCCCTGTAGAGTGTTGGAGTAGGGGTGACACTGCTAAGCTCCTTAGAAGTTGGGTCTCTCCATCCTGCCTCAGCCCTTCCCTTTCTTTTTTTAAAAAATATTGATGATGATGATGATGATGATGTATATAGTGCTCTGCCTGCATGTACACCTGCAGGCCAGAAGAGGGCATCAGATCACATTACAGATGGTTGTGAGCCACCATGTGGTTGCTGGGAATTGAACTCAGGTCCTCTGGAAGAGCAAACAGTGCTCTTAACCTCTGAGCCATCTCTCCAGCCCTACCCTTCCCCTTCTTCTGAACGCTCACTTCCTAAGGCCTCCTCCAGGCTGGCACAAAGTTGCATTGTCCTTCAAAGGAGATCTGGTGCTGGGCACCCTGCTCCTTTTCAGCCATTCATGGGCACAGAAATGGTCTTGGTAAGGTTGTGACCATTTGTGGAAGATGTATTTTGCTCTAGATATGTCACGTGTGGGGACTCTAGTGACTGTGAACTGTTGTTATTATTATCTTGCAGAAGATGGCACAGAAGAAGGAAATGAAGAAACTGGCCCTGGAGGCTGGCAAGATGGCCTAGCCATTCGGAATATTTGCTGCTGTTCCAGAGGACCCAACTCCTGGTCCCAGCATCCATGTAGAGGCTCACAACTGCCTGTAACACCAACTCCATGGAATCTGATACCCTCAGTGTGTTAAGGAAGAAGGAGAAGGAGGAGGAGGAAGAGGAAGAAGAAGAAGAAGATGAAGAAGAAGAAGAAGAAGAAGAAGAAGAAGAAGAAGAAGCTGCTCAAGGCAAGAACTGAAAAAGGAGCAGAACTGACTCTCAGACCCATTATACAACCATATCCACTCACCAGCTCTTCCTTAGCCCCGGCTCTGCTCCTAGAACCTATCTCTTCTACCCTTCAGAGCCAATGATGCCCCAGAATTTAGCCCCTCTAATGCTAGTGCGCACAACCTAGAGATGCCCAAGTTAGAGCCTGGCCTGCTGAGAGGCAAGCCAGTTCAGCCAAGGAGAACTGTAGAGCCTTCTCCATGGTTCAGTTACCTAGGACCAAATGAGAGACAGGAAGCCATTGTCCCTAGAGACCTCAGTCATCATCCCTGAAAGGTCCATCCCTTCCTTCAACCCTTTCCTGTTTCTCTTAGGTGTTCTTTCTTTCCTCCTCAAGTTCCTTGAAGTCTATCCCACTTCCCAATGTGCTCTACACTCAATCGATGGAGTGCAACTTGACTGCGGGACACTTAACCTAAAGCTTGTGTTTCATAAGTATCCATTTGGTCCAGGAAGACTTCAGTTGCCTGCATGGCAGAGAAAATATCAAAAATAAATCCAGCCTGCATCTGTAGCCCCTCCTGACCTCTGAGGGGGAAAAAAAAGGCCCAGCTAAGATCTCAATGCTCAAGTCTAGGTGTGGTGGCACCCACCTGTATCCCTGGGGACAGAAGTGGGCAGACCTTGATGAGTCAAGGCCAGTCTGGTCTACACAGTGAGTTCCAGGACAACCAAGGCTACCCAATGGGACCCTGTCCCCCTCCCCTCTCCTCTCCCCTACCCTAAAGACCTCAACTCTAGGAAGAGGGAGACTTCAGAGAAGGTAACAGTGAGGAGACAGAAACTCAGCAAAGGCTGGTGAGAAGGAAGGGGACATGTCTGCCTCCGCTGACAGACTCAGGGAGCACCTGAAGACTCTGGGCCTTACTAACAGCATCCTTGTAGCAAAAGAAGGGAAGAGGTGGGAAGGAACCTGGAAGCAACTTCCCCAGCTCAGCCCTGGGAGTGTACCAGCGTGAGGATTCTGCTCTTTTCCACAGCCGTGCCCCACCCTTACTTGAGTCCCCTGGATCTAGTTTAAACCAGAACTGTAAGGACAGCGTGGTAGAAAATGACCCAGGAGCTGGGACAATGTTTCATGGAACACTGGCATTGAGAACCTGCCCCACCTTTGCCACCAGTGAGTCACCTCAGTGAGGAGGCCAAGTCCTGAAGCCTTAGCTCTCCTCTTCTGCCCGCCCCACCCCCTCCCAATCTGGAACACACAAAAGGCCAGAGAGGGTTGGGGTAGAGGGTTCCTCAAAGGGACAGAAAGCAGTGGGAAGAGGAGAGAGGGACTTGTCTGACCTGTTCAGGGCTCTGCTCAACACTTCCCCTGCCGCCGGAGCATCTGTCTGATCCCCTAATTTAACTCCATCCCTAAGCCTAGCCTCATTTCTTCCCTCCGGCCCTTCTTGACTCAGTCACCACATCTGAACACAAGTGTCCCCCTCCTGATCTGCAGCTAGCCCCCAGAGATTAATGTCATTCAGAGCTGATTCCTGCTTGTCTCTAAGTGACCCTTACAGGGCCTTGCAAGCCCATTCTCCTGCCCGTGACTTAAAGGTACTTTGCCTTGAGAAGAAGTAAGTCTGATTTGCATAAGCACTTGTTGCCCCAAATGGCGTTCCATAGCTTCTCCTTTTTGAGAAGGGATGGGTTGACTGCTCTTCCAGAGGAACTGGGTTCGATCCAGCACCTACATGGCAGCTCATAAAACATCTGCAACTCCAGTTTCAGGGATCTAATGCCCACTTCTTTGCTCTGGGCACCAGTCCTGGGATTAAAAGCATGCTCCACCACACCTCGAATAAATCGTCTCTCTTTTTAAAAGTCTCTCATGCGGAATGTATTTATTTTTATTTTAGAGATAAACTTATTTATTTTTGTGCTTTGGTGGTTTGCCTACATGTATGTTTACGTGAGAGTGTCAGATCCCCTGGAGTTACAGACAGTTGTGAGTTGCTATGTGACTAGTGCTCTTAGTCAAAAAGCCGACTTTACAGCTCCCAATGGGGATCTTTCTCCAGTTAAAGGAAAACTTATGAGGCCCCTAGCCTAGGCCCGGTTGCCAGTACCAGAAATATCCACTAGATGGCAGCCTTTCCCAAGTTCCTGTACTCTTTATGAGTTGCCAGAGAGGTCGCTTTTCCCCCCACTAAACACACCGTTCTTGGTGGTAGGTGTACCGACTTAGTCCCCAACACCGCAGTATGTTGAGTCCAAAGTATGTTAGGGTGAGCCGTCCCTGGACCCCAAAGTCTGTAATTTTGGCCTCTTCAAAATCAAGTTCTCCCTCTCCTTTCAAGGCTCCAAGCTCTTACTGGATGGACGGACTCCCCCTGGGGTCTCCGGTTCCGTCCAGTCCTCAAATCGACCTCTGCCAGAGCGGGTGTGACCTGCCTAAGCGCACACCCTCGATTCCGAGCAGCGCGTAGGAAAGAGTTCTGGAGCCTCAAGCAGAAGTCGCCAGAAGCAACGTGCTCCAAAGAGGGTGATAGAGCGGGTGCCTTTAGCACACACATGTCATACACACCTGTACACACGGTCCCCTTTGGTTTTCTACACACACCCAGCCCTGAATGGAGAATAAATACAGCCAGGTCAGTCAAAAACAAGAGAACAGCCCATTTCGAAGGTCGGAGGTCAAGACTACAAGTTTGGGATGGGGTATTAATCCTCCTGGTCCTCTTTCCCTGACCCGGAGCCTTCAGGTGGGAGCAAAAGGGAACCCACTTGCTACACCTTACTTAAGCTGGGGGCGAGGTGGTGGTATAGAGGGCATCTCCCACCCCCAGACCTGGGTCTCTCTGGTTCAGCTTTCCGGAAACCGCACACCTCGGCTGCTAGCCTCCTAGTGAAAAAAGCTTTGAAACTCGTGAGGATGAGGAATCGTGAGCGCCCGCAGCCGCTCAGCTCCTCCGTCCTCCTCCCCCTCTCCTCCCTCGGGAGCGGCGGGAAATTATTTATTAAAACACCGCCCGCGCTCTCATTTATTTGCGGTGAATAATCCTAGGCATCTCAGCGCGTTTATTAAACCTTTCCCGTCCCCGCGCCCGCATTACTTTAATAATAAATCGCGTGTCACTTTCCGGCGACATTATTAAACCCGTCCGCTGCAGCAGAGGCGGGGTGCGGGGAGCGTGATGGCGGTGGGCGGCAGCGCGTCCTTCCAGTTGAGGCTGCGGGGCCCAAACCCTCTAGGAGGCAGAGGCGGAAAAGTGGGGGGTGGGGATCAAGGAGGTTACTCCCTATAGAGTCTGCAGACGCGACAGATTATTCGGGTTTGGCCAAACAGCTGTGCTCAGCAGGTGGGTGCGAAAGGACAAGACAGGCCACTGGGCGCCTTGGGCCCCCGCAGAGCAAAGAACAAGCTGAGTGGACCCAGGGACCCAGACCCAGGTCCCCTCTCACAGGGTGGAGCTGGCCTTCTTTAGGTCGCAGAGCAAGATGCCCCAACTCGGTCTTGGACCAGACCCTCCCATTCTCCCGCTTCCGCCAAGCTTTAAATTTCTCTGCTAGTCTTCCGCCCAAACAGCGGAACGCGGCTACCAGGGACCAGGGTCAGAACGGTTTTGGAAAAGTGGCTGCCGCCAGGCAGAAGCGATTAAAGAAGCGCAGTGCATTCAACGCGGGAGGAGTGGCCAGGCCCCGAGGATGGGGTTCCCGGCCACGCCCCTCCCAGGGGGCCCAGCACCCTGAATTGGGTCCCACAACACCACTGCAGGAGCTGAGCCAAGAGCCTTCCCTCCCCGCGGTGGCGCCAGCTCCGGGCGGAGCCCGGGCGCGTAGGAGGTTGTCGCTTTCCACACACGGCATCTTGGCCTGATGACTAACTCTACCCTACCCTTAAACAATTTCATAAACTCCTCAGTGTCCTCGGGCTTAGGTGCTGAGAATATGGGGAGAGATCTAGGTCAAAGAGTGCTTTTGTGAAGTCAGGAAAAAACAAAAAACAAAAAAACAGCTCACAAACTGGGTTACTATGACTTCGGGTTCAACTGGAAAATGGGAAGGAGCGGTGGGAGCGTGTGGCTAACACAGGTGCCCCACCACTCAGTTTAAGCGTTTGTATTGGGGTCCCACCCACACAGGCCTGGTTCCCCGATCTTCTTAGGAAAGAGACAAGAATAAGGACTGGGAGATAGTCTATCCGAATATAAGACTTGGGGGGAGGGCAACCCTCCCTCCAACTAGATTGCTCTAGGCTGCCTCACTGGAAGACAGGAGAGGGCAGTATAGGCCTGTGTCGAGCCTTCTCTCACAGAGCAGGCCTTCGTTTGGGGCCTGCTATCACTAGAAGCCAGTCTGTTGGGGTGGAGGGCCACTCAGGGGTGTCTGACCCCCATGTGCATGGCTGTAAGAATTGTCCGAAGTAGCGTGGCTCAGTTTGTTTATAATTTTTATTGGTGCCCACTGTGTCTAGTCGTCTGCTAGGTGTGCTTTGTCAGCTAGAGTGGTGTCTCAGACGAGGGAGGGGGGTGGGGGCTGGGAGGGTAGCAGGGGGTGGGGGGTGGGGGGTGCTGCCCTGTGCCTCTCACTGCTCTGAACTCCCTCAGTTCGGCTGTGCTCACCCCTACCGCAGAAAGGACTGTGGTTAGTAAGTGCCCCTGGGAACACTTGGTGAGGTGGAAAGCTTCTGGAAGATGAGTTTTGAGGAAAGGGAAACTGAGGCTACAACGGGCACTGAACAACCCACGGAAGGATCCTGCTTGTCCTTTCCAGTCTTTTCCAGGCCTTCTCGACAGCGAGGTGGAAGGCTGTACCCACACACCCACACCCGAGTGCCAGAGATCTGAACCTAGTAGTAATCCTGGCTCTCTTCACTCTCTCCCTGCTCCTCAGGAACCAAGCTCAGGGACTGCAGCTGGGAGAGTCCTGTGGAGTTGAGCTGGTCTGCAAAGACACATGAGAAAGGAAAGGATCAGGGAAGAGGCACTAATGATGCAAACAGTGTCCAGTGGTGTATGGGAGGCTGTGTGTGTGTGTGTGTGTGTGTGTGTGTGTGCGCACACACACACGCGCGCGCGGACACTCATAATATTCACATGCAAACTGTTCCTTACATGCATTCAAGGGTTCAAATGCCCCCCCCTTACACACACACACAATCCTAGCACCTAGAGCTCAGGGCTCCCTTACCTAGTGTGAGCACTGTCAGGGTAGCTGAGGCTTCAACTTGGCCCAGCGCATTCCGGGCAAGGCAGCGGTAGGTGCCCTCATCACTAGGACGCAGAGCCTGAATCTGTAGCCAGCCAGTCACCTCAAACTTCTGAGGTCCACCCCTAAACTGGAGCCAGATTTGCTGTCAGCTAGGTCATTTAGGAAGCCCTAGGTTTTACAGGTCTATGCCCCTGCCTCCTGTTCCTACCTGCACAGAGATACGGGGGTCATCCCCTGGCAGCTGGATGTCCAAGCCATCTTTCCTCCACTCAATGGAAGCCATGGGGTAGGCAAACACCTCACAGCCAAAGATCACATCCTGTCCAGTCACGTTCCAAATATTGTGAGGCTGTGACACGATCTGGGGCTCTGGGCCAGCGAGATGGAAGCATAAACGCTTGAGAACAGAAAGCTGTATCCAGCTCAGGAAGAACACGATTTATAAATTAATGCAGATGTGTTTGGAGCAGAGCACAAAGCATGCAGAGGTCAACATGCATATGCAAGCAAAATATGCCACAAGTGTGGACACATACAAATGTTGGTAACAGATGCACACAAGAGCACAGAAGCAAGTATGGAGATGCGCAGGCACACAGAACAGCGCATAAACTGAACAAACATGCCTACAGACCCATAACGTATCTGGGCAACCAAGCTCTGTCCTAGACTGCTCCCCTGTCCTCACTCTACCCTAGGGCCCCTTTCCTGCGGGCTATGCAACCGACACCTTCCTCCCTCCTCCCCCCTTTTCTAACTAGGCCCAATTCCCAAAGGCCTGAAGAGCAGCCACATTCCAAATGTCGTGAGAATGTGACATGATCTGGGCTCTGAGTGGGTGGAGGTGGGACTAGCGGCCTGAGGCAGGGGAACCTGAAACCACCTTGTTGCACCTCGGGGAAAACTGTTGGGACCCCCCTGCGGGCGTGTTTGTTTTCACTGCCGCTCCAGCCTAGCCAGTAGGTAAAAGCCAGGAAGCGAGAGCTGCCAAGGAAAACCTTAAGGCTTGAACACCCCCTAACCCCTCCCCGCAGGATGAGGGGGGGCGAGAGAAGCAAGAAGCCATCTTCCCTTCACTAATTCCTAAATCCAAGAGAAAAGGGATAGGCTGGGGTGGGGGTGGGGGAAGGCAGGATTAACAGGCTGCATTTCACAGACCCCCACCATCTCCTGGGCTCCAGCAGTCTGGACAAAATATTGGGGGTCTTTACAGCTTTGCCCCAGCTATTAGCTATGTGCCTGTTCCTTCTGAGGGCCGGTCCCTAACAGTCTGGGTTGGGGTCTCACGAAACTCAAATGTGCCAATAAATCTCGACGTGTGTGTGTGTATGTGTGTGTGTGTGTGTTTGGGGGGGGGGGGGTTCGAGACGGTTTCTCTGTGTAGCCTTGGCCATCCTGGACTAACTTTGTAGGCCAGGCTGGTCTCGAACTCACAGAGATCCTCCTGCCTCTGCCTCTCGAGTGCTGGGATTAAAAGCATGCGTTTTAGCTGACAACCTTTGAGGCTCTCGCTCTCGGGGAGCAGTGCCTTTAGGGAGACCTGGTACTAAGAGCTCTGGGCTAGCGTACCCGATTCGCAGGGCCCTGGGTGCACCACAGTAAGGTTAGCGTCGGGCTGAGCGCGGCTGGCCTCCTGCAGGCGGCAGATCTGCGCGTAGGTACGGCCGTCGGAACCACACAGTGGGCGCTGCGAACGGCAGGCACACAGCGGCTCCGGCACCTCTCCTCGGCTCAGGTCACCGCCCGCGTCCAGCCTGCACTCGAGCTGCTCGCCACAGCGCCCGTAGAAGTTAGCGCTGGGGTCGAGATCGCAGAGCTGACCCTCCAGGTTGGCGCATTCCCAGCAGCAGCCGCAGGCATCCCGCACCCGGCCTGCTAGGCAGCCCCGCGGCGCAGCGCACTCTTCTGGCCGACAGGGAGCACAGCCCTCGCCCTCCGCCAGCAGCCGCAGCCAGCCTCGCCGCAGGTAATCGGGGCCCGTGGACGGCCTGGCGCTAATGGGGAGCGGGGTCCATACCACCACCAATAATAGTAGTAGCAAGGGCAGCGCCAAAGTAGGTGCAGCATGGTTAGCTGGAAGCCCTGTGAGCTCTCGGGGCATCAGCGCGTAGGTGGCACCCTGCCAGGAGAGGGAAGCCAGGTCTGGAGGTCAGAAATAAAGCCAATGCCGAAAGAGCAGCCTCATTGCTCCTTGTGCAAAAGCTTGATTCAAACACCGCCCCTTCCCCTGCTACCTTGGCACCAACCAGAAGCCCCAGCAAAGAGGCCTGGTGACTCCCTGGGGGTTATGCGAGTTGGTAATTGATTGAGCTGGTCTTGGGGGCTCGGGGGTATGGTCCCTAACACCCATACATGTATACACACACACACACACACACACACACACACACACGCACACGCACGCACTCACGTATACACTAGCACCACCTCCATCAACTAACCAACTCTGATGCACCTTTACTGCCCCCAGAGATGGATAAGTCTATACCAAAAGTAAAAGGTTCAGGGTAGAGTGATGGTCACGATGGGAGCGTCCCAGCCACTCACCTAGTGCCTTGGACTAGACCCTTCTTAACAGCTGTGATTTCCGATCCTAAAGAACCAGTTGGGGAACGAAAAGAGTTGCACGCACGCCAGCCAGATAGATCCTCTGGCTACCTCTGCTTCTGTCGAGGGCTCGTGGGCAGCCCACAGCCTAAGATTCAAAGAGCACCTCCTCCGCCCCTTCTCCCCGCCCCTAGACGTCGAATACCCGCCTTCTTCCCAGGCCCTGGGGCTGATCATTTTATCCAGTCGCACAAGGACCCTCCTGAGCCTTTTACCTTTATCCCTAGCCCAAGTCACAATGCGGGCACTGAGCAGCCGTAACCAGACACTGAAGCAGAGAAAGCAACGGTGTGAGAACCGGAGACCGGAGAGTAGGGGTGGGAACGGCCCGAGGAGCTCACACCGTTGGCTGAAGCCCCAGGACCCGTCTCATCTGATTTAGTTCCTGAGAGCGGCAAACAGCTGCATGAAAACGAACGGGCTCTGGTGCTAAGAAATTGTACGGTGAAGGATGGGCGCTTCTGGGGAGCAGGCCCAGGGCCGGCTTCTTCCAGGGACGGTTTGCAGCTGCGCTCGCCCAGTTTCTCCACTGGGGCGCAGACTAGTCTATAAGCGTTTCCATCTGCCAACCACATCTGGCCACCCGCCTCCCACTATAGGGCAGGTGCTTGAATCAGCCCAGGAGCCTGGTGATTAGAGGTCGGAACTGGCTAGCGGCCGCAGCGAGGCCGGCGGGTGACTCCCTGTAGGGCGTCTCTCCGGGTCCGGATTACAGGTTGCAAATTCGAGGATGTCAGGGCCAAAAGTGTTCCCGTCTGGAGACCGCCACCAACGCCACGGTGGCACTTTGGGCTTGGGGCAGGAAGCAAAACATCCCCCAGTGGCCCGCCCACCACCCTGAGAAAGGCAGGCCCCGCCCCTGCCAGTGCCTTAACAGCTTCCAGAAGCTGCAACCCAAGAACCTAGGAGGAGGAAACCTAGTTTTCGGGCAAGGGAGGGGCGGGGTTTCTCTTGGCCCCGCCCAGCATGCGTCAAAATGGGCCCTGACTGCGCGTGCGCACGGGGCCGGTAGCGGCCTTGCTCTGTATTCGGCGCTCTTCTGACCTAGACCGAGCCCTCCTCAAAGGAGCGTTCAGTCAGCACCGACGCCGCTCCTGACTGGAGGGATTCTGACGAGGTGGACGAAAGCTGTACGCTGATGATCCTAAACTCCGAGAGGACCGGAAGCAAGTTTCACGCGAGGTTTTGAAACCGTCGCGAGAAACACAACGGAAAGCTAGACGGTCAAAAGGAAAAGCCCGCGGCTTTTAAGCCGGGAAAGGACGAGGACTGGCAGATACTGAGGACAGTACTAGGCAATCCCTCGGCTGCAGAACAAATTAAGTGTTGGCCTGTGAGCCTTGCAGAATGTTCTAGAAAAGGCGTGAGGACAGCTGCTTGCCCAGCGAAGAAATGGAGGCACTCTAGGGGAGGTCCCTAGCTGTGACTGACAGCGCGCCTTGGGGTAGAGTGGGAGCTGTCCAGGAAATCTAAACGAAGAGCTCTGAGCTTCCAGCGCTAGGAGCCACTATCAAAATCACCAGCTTTGAGATATGATAGATATTTATTGACATTCAGAATTTTGGACGCACCAAGATAGGAAAGATGTTTTCTTCAAGGCTGCCAAATACAAATAGCCAAAACACTGTGAATGTAACATTTATATAATTCCTGATTGTTTTGTGGTTCTTCTTGCTGTATGTAGTTTATTGTATATATGTGCAATAATATAAATGTATATGTAAAAAAATTTTTTTAATCACCAGCTTTGGGGTCCTAGTGTTGCTGGTGTTTACTTTTAGTTTTTGCTATAGTTTGAATCTCTGGTTGGAATCACACCTAATTCACCACTGTATTTTATGACTCTGTATCCCCGAGACTGGCTGTTAAGTAAGTTCTGGGGAAGCCTTTGTGTATTAAAACTGAAAGACTCCCTGACTGAAAGATGACTTTTACCTGAATTTTCTGTCACTAATGTGAGGCTAGGGATTAAATCGACGGAGAACGAGCGCCCTCTGGTGGGTTTGCAGCACCTGAGACTATTGACAATGTCTATACTAGGAATCCACTGTAACCGAAAAAGTTCTTACTATAAATTTGCATTGCTGATGATTACACAGGGAACTTTTATAGTTAAGCCAGAACTATGTCGCCGAGCTGCATCTCCGGCCCTGTAATAATATTTTAGAAGACAGTTTGTTCGCATAAAACAATTTGAAAGCCTAGCTTGTATTTCCACGTGCTCATCATCTGACACTATTTTTAGGCTCTAAACACGTTAAGCAACTACTGTGTGCATCTGAAATAGCAAAAGACTTTGCGTTACTTACACTTCAAAATGTTGACTTGATTTGACGAGCTTCCAATTGAGTCAAAAGAACTTATTTCTAGTCCAGACGACGCGGTTACTACCAGGCAGCACCCTTTGCATATCCACCAGTGAAGGGAGATTCAGATGAACTAGCAATGGTTAATCGTCTTCTAAAATATCTATTATCATGTCGTGGCTATGGCGTGTGTGTGTGTGAGTGCAGGCATGTGCCTGTTTGGAGCTCAGGGGATAGTTTTCTGCACTCAGATCATCCTCCATCTGGAAGTCATCATCAAGCTTGCACAGCTGAACCTTCTAGCTGCTCCCTAATCTTTTTTTCTACATTTGTTTGTTTGTTTATTTATTTGTGTTTGTGAATGTTCGGGTGCATGTGTACACGCTATGTGCACATGCGTGGAGGTCAGAGAACAAGCTGTGGGCTGTGAGCTCTAGGAATTGAACTCAGGTCACCAGGCTTGGTGCAAGTGCCCTACCTCTGAGCCACCTCTCCAAACCCCCTAATTTTGTTTTTAAATTAAATGTGGTGGAAGCCAGGAATGGTAACACACTCCAGTCATCCCAGAACTCGGAAGGTGTAGGCAGGAGGATTAGTAGTTCAAGGTCATCTTTGGTTACATAGAGGACTTGAGGCCAGCTGAACTACACGATACCCTGACTCCAAAAATCAAACAGACAACAAGAAGAACCCTTCGGATGACTTGGGGGGACTTGTTTTATAGCCTCTACTTCATGAACTTTTTTTTTGGCACAGTTATTGAAAATAGCGGGGTATCATTTTGAGGAGGGAATGAAACACACAGTCCATGCCGACAGAATGGATACGGATGAACTGTGTTTCCTATGAATATTAGAATCAATTAAGTCAGAAAGGCTCCAGATAGATAATTAAGATGAAATGCTTTGTGTTGACCTACTATGAAAAATAGGTATTCTCATTAAAGTAGTAAATAAGATTAAGATAACTATATAGATCTGACCACAACTGTATAAATATGTATCATAAATATCAGTAAACACCCTGAGAGAATTTGGAATAAGGTTTAATGCTCACTATCCATTATTTTGTAAAATTATTTTCATAATGAAAGAGTAGGGGCCAATCTCTTGTACCACCCCAAAATGAATAGAGACTTTTCTTTAAAGGTAAATTAGAAAGTTGAAATAAATATAGAAAACTGGCTCCGCTACATAGGAAGATAAATATTGTAATTTATCTACAAGCAACAGTATGAAATGGAATTAGAAGAGCCAGGACCTGGCTTCTGGGATATCTAGGCATCCAGACAAGCTGAATGAGTTTTAAGACATTGAGACAAGCTGGGCGATGGCGGTGGTGGCGCACGCCTTTAATCCCAGCACTCAGGAGGCAGAGGCAGGCGGATCTCTGTGAGTTCAAGGCCAGCCTGGTCTACAAAGTGAGTCCAGGACAGCCAAGGCTACACAGAGAAACCCTGTCTCAAAAACAAAACAAAACAAAATAAACAAACAAAAGACATCGAGGCAAACACTGGGCCAATGGTTTCTTCGGGTCCTTCTTCCTCCATCTCAGGGCATTCCTTTCTGTCCCCCACACCCTACCTTTAATATCTCTTCGCTTTTTGACCACCTGATGGCCAATTTTTGTAAGAATACAGTTAGAAGGGATATTTAAGATATCCTACATTTCTTTGAAGTTTTAACTATTCTGTGTAAGCGGTGGATGTGCATAAGTACAGATGCACACATGCTGCTGCTGTAAATGGAGGCCAGAGAACAACCTCGGGGAGTTGGTTTTCTTTCTCCTACCATCGGATGTGGGGATTGAACTCAGCACGTTAGGCTTGTACAGCATGCGCTTTGCCCGCTAGGCCCTCTCATCAGCCTGTCCTCCTACATTTGCTGCTCCAGGCCCCTTTTTTTCTCTTTAGACGGGTCTCACTATAAAGTCCTGGATGACCTGGAATTTGCCATGTAGAACATACTTACCTTCTTCCTTAGAGCCCTACCGAGACCACACGGGCCAGCACATGTGTTTGCAGCATCTATTTGTGACAATATTCAGGCTCTTATCTCACCTCCAACCTTTGCTCTTTTTTTAATTTAAAGATTTATTTATTTATATGAATGCCTGTCTTCATGTACACCTGAAAGTCAGTCAGACCCAATTACAGATAGTTGTGAGCCACCATGTGGAGCTGGGAATAGAACTCAGGACCTCTGGAAGAGCAGCCAGTGCTCTCAGCCACTGAGCCATCTCTCTAGCTCCCCTCAACCTTTGCTGTTAAGATATAATGAAGTCTGACCCTTTTCCTTGCTGTCAGCACACAGCCTACTCAAGCCTGGAGTTATGCTAAAAGACCATAAACCATTAGGCAGCCTTCCTCAAAGAGTCCAGGAAGCCAAGAAGTCCCCAAATGGGCAGACACTGTCATGCTGACTAAATATAAAGAGCTTGCTCCCTACAATGAGAACAGGTTCTACACATGCACTGCTTTTCCAGTGTGATGTAGGCTTTGAACTTTTCAAACCTACTTTATTTGGGGTACTTTAATGCTTATTCCTCCCCTCCAACCCATCCACCCTAGATAGCAGAGAAAAGAAGTTAATGGGAACAGGAGAACTAGACCTTTTTTTAAAAAAGATTTATTTATTATTTATACAGTATTCTGTCTGAAAGTGTGCCTGCCCCCCACAAGAAAGCACCACATCTCACTACAAATGGTCATGAGCCACCATGTGGTTCCTGGGAATTGAACTAGGGACTTTTGGAAGAGCAGACGGTACTCTCAATGCCTGAGCCATCTCTCCAGCCCCTAGAAGTAGACCTTTTTAGACTCAGTTCCTTGGAGTGATTCCACTCTTTGTTGTCAGGATTCCAGCAGATCTGTTAAGCAGCAAAGCAGCAATTCAGCAAAGGTGACTGCAACTGCAGCAGTTGGACTCTGGAACCTCAGAGCATTCTCTGGCATGTTTCTCTCTTGAAAAAGTCTTGAAGTAGAGTGATGAATAGCCAAATGATGGTAAGCAATACCAAAACCAAAAAGCCAAGCCTCTGGATATATATATATATATATATATATATATATATATATATATATATATATATATTCAGAGTCCATAGTAGGATTTTTTTAACATTATTTATTAGAGGCCACCAGATCTCATTATAGATGGTTGTATTTATTTGTTGGCAAAGACCACACCCCTGTAAGAGGCAGTTCCTCTTCTAGTAAACAATCACATATTCTCTCATAAGTCTGTTTCCAGCAAACACCACACACCCTCACACAGTCTGTTTTACCTCCCACTCTTGGGATCAAAACAAAAACACATTTATATCCACTACAGTGTGACACCTGTCCACCAAGATGTCCATCTCCCCACCTGTACCACAAGGGGTAGGCTCCCTGACCAAGCTCTATGGAGGATACAGAGAAATGCTCTTCAAGCCAGGCTATCTCAACAGAGGCTCTAGGACTGGTCCAAGGGCTCCTCCAAGCCCTGGAGGGGCTGAAAATGGTGGGAAAGGCCATGATGGGGTAACAAACTAACACCCTGGTCATGAGGAACTGCTCAATTGCCAGGCAGGGGACACTTGCCAACAAGAAGCACCAGAACAAAGGATGCTGGGTTTGTACATTCCCTCATTCAGAAAACATACATAATGGAGTTTAATGTTGGCTTCTGGGAGAACTGGGGAATAAGTTAGCAATCAAGATTCCCCTGCATGGCCTGGCTTGCTGAAACAGAAAAGCACCTGCTAACTGTGCTCAGAACTCCAAGCAGGGAGGGGTGCATGCTTCCTCAAGGGCCAAGGAGGAGGAGGATAGATTATGTCATCTATGGATTGTAGGCAGCCAAACCCAGAGAGAACCCTGATCCCCACAGAACACCTGACTGTAACTGTTACCACACTGAGCACCTTCAGAAGTTTGTAAACCTTACATAGGAATGTTCTCAGCCTCACAGAACCCTGTGTTACTTCGTGCCTTTTCTGTCACCCTTTTCCCAAAGGCAAGGCATAGGAAGAGAGGTAACGAACAGTGGCAATCCAGATTGCTCAGCAAAACTGCTTGCTGTGCCCACTGCTCAGAGTAGTCCAAGTGGGGATCTGCAGAGTCACATCAAAGCTCTCCTCACAAAAAGTGCAGAACTGTGGGACTTTGAATAAGGGACCTACTGAGGCCTCCTGGGACCTGGGGCTTGATTCGCAGTCACACTTCTCTCTGCAGAGTTTAAAAGCAAAGTGGACAGACAAGAGACAAGGCTGTTGTGACCCAGATCTTCTGCTTAGGGAGCTAAGCTCCTGCAAGCCCAGCCACCAGATAATGGGGCCTGCCTCTGCACTGGGTGGAACCAGAAGCCCCAAAGTCTAGGAAGGGCCTCTTTTTTTTTTAAAAAGATTTATTTATTTTAGGGGCTGGAGAGATGGCTCAGAGGTTAAGAGCACTGACTGCTCTTGCAGAGGTCCTGAGTTCAATTCTCAGCAACCACATGGTGGCTCACAACCATCTATAATGTGATCTGATGCCCTCTTCTGGCATGCAAGCAGAGCACAATATACATAATAAATACAAAAATCTTTTTAAAAAGAAAAAGAAAAAAGATTTATTTATTTATTATGTATATGTTCTGCCTGCATGTATGCCTGCACACCAGAAGAGGGCACCAGATCTCATTATAGATGGTTGTGAGCCCTGAGCCTTTTTTTTTTTTTTTAACTTATTTATTTTATGTGTATGGGTGTTTTGGCTGCAACTGTGTCTGTACAGCACGTGCATGCAGTGCCTGCAGAATCCAGGAGGCATCAGATCTCCTAGAATTGGAGTTGCTGGGAATTGAACCAGGCTCCTCTGGAAGAGCATCCAGAACTCTAACCACTGAGCCATCTCTAGAAAGGACCTATTAGGAGATGTTATTTTGACTTAGCAGGTGAGCTTCTTTGGTGCTACAGAGGTGGCTCAGCGGTTAAAAGCACTTGCTGCCCTCACTGGGGACCTGAGCTCGGATCCCAGACCCCTTGTCAGGCCACTCACTCACAACCACCTGTGACTCCATCTCCAGGGAAATCCAATTCCCCTTCCTGGCCTCCATGGACAACTCTCTGTAGAAACAAGTCTAGACTACCAGAACCAGCTTTGCTAGTAACTGTCACTTATCTAAACTGCTTCTTTTGAAAAAAAAAACTGGGTTCATTTCAACCTTCTGATACTGAATTTGACACAGTGTTTTTAAAATATCTTTTTATGATTTATTTCTTTTTATTTCATGTGCATCGATATTTTGCCTGCATGTATGTCAGATCTCCTGAAACTGGACTTACAGACAGTTGTGAGCCATCACGTAGATGCTGGGATTGAACCTGGGTCCTGTAAAAGAACAGATGGTACTTTTAACCACTGAGCTATCTCTCCAGCCCATTTAGAGATTTTGTTTTGTTTTGTTTTGAGGCCAGGTTTCTCTGTGTAGTCTTGGCTGTCCTGGACTCACTTTGTAGACCAGGCTAGCCTCGAACTCACAGCGATCCACCTGCTTCTGCCTCCCAAGTGCTGGGATTATAGGCCTGTGCCACCACATCCGGCCCCATTTAGAGATTTCTTAAAGGGAACTCTAAGCTATTGCTGAGCTAGGGCGAGAGGGAAAAGTCAAAGCTAACATCTAAATTACTGGTGCTGCCTGACTGTTTTAAGGATAAACAACAAACAAAAATAGGGAATTGATCCTATCCAGCAACAACCAAAAGTGAGTCCAAGGGGGATAGGAAGACAGCTCTGTTGGTAAATTGCTTTTTGCAGAAACAGGAAGATCTGAATTAAATCCCCAGCACTCAAGAAAAAGGTCAGGCATGATGGATCTCCTGGGGCTTTCTGGCCATCTAGTTTACTCTAATTGGCAAGCACGGGGTACCATGGAGAAATTCCATCTAGAGTGGGGTGGATGGGGGGGTCAAAAAAGAGAAAAGAAAGGTGGGTCAATCTTGAGAAATAATACCTGATTGAAGTCTGGTCCACGCGTGTACTTCTTTAGCATACAAACACACGTGAATACTGCATGCTATTTTGGATAAAGCTGGCCTTCTCTAGACTGCAGCAGTCTCTTCCTGCCCTGCTTCCCTCATTTAAGATTCCCGTCTGCCCCTGCAGCCTTACTGTTATGTTCCTTGAGCTAGAGGTTCCTTCTGCTCTTACAATGTACATGGTAATAGTAGCTATCACTTAGCAAATAGACCCAGGGGCCAAGCACAGTGGTTAACAACTTACATATATTAGCTTGTCGCAGACTTGTGAAAACCCTGCAAGGTGAGATTATGAACTCTACTTTTTTTTTTAAGATTTGTTTATTTTATTATTTATTGCATATGAGTGCTTTATCTGCAGAAGAGGGTATCAGATCACATTATACATGGTTGTGAGCCATCATGTGGTTGCTGGGAATTGAACTCAGGACCTCTGGAAGAACAGGCGGTGCTCTTAACCACTGAGCTATCTCTCCAGCCCGAACTTTACTTTCTAGATGAAAACTGAAGTCCTGTCTTGGTAGCCCAGAGCAGATGTTTATAAAGACCTCAAACCAGCAGGGCGTGGTGGCCCACGTCTTTAATCCCAGCACTCGGGAGGCAGAGGCAGGTGGATCGCTGTGAGTTCGAGACCAGCCTGGTCTACAAAGTGAGTCCAGGACAGCCAAGGCTACACAGAGAAACCCTGTCTCGAAAAACCAAAAAAAAAAAAAAAAAAAGACCTCAAATCGCTGTGCTGTGGAGATGCAGAGATGCATGTGCCCACATCAGCCGTCATCAAGGACCCCTTTGGAGGTTCAAGGACCCTTTCACTGGGACCATCTGAAAACACGGATATTTACATTATGGTTCATAACTAGCAAAAATCCAGTTATGAAGTAGCAATGGAAATAGTTGTATGGTTGGGGATCACTACAACATGAGAAACTGTATCGAAGGGTGGCGGTGTTAGGAAGGTTGAGAACCCCTGGGCCCGGATGGTAG
Organism: Acomys percivali; assembly: GCA_907169655.1. Taxonomy (NCBI): domain Eukaryota; kingdom Metazoa; phylum Chordata; class Mammalia; order Rodentia; family Muridae; genus Acomys; species Acomys percivali. Next base: position 62,855,084 of record OU015757.1, on the reverse strand, counting down.
AAGATGAAGTGGTTAGGAAAGTGATGGGGATCTTTGTGGGTCACAGCTTTTTAACACTGAGACTAATTAAGGTGTGTCAGGACTGGAACTAACGGAGGTCTAGGGTGTGCCTCACAGTGGTAGAGTTTACTCAGAGGCCTTGGATTTTGATTCTCAGCACTTAAAAAAAAAAAAAAAAAAAGCAGGTAGGGAATGGTATCCTTATCTGGGCCTGGTGGTGTGAACCTGTAATCTACCTAGATTCTTTTGCAGGCAGGCTCAGCTTTCTCATGGAAAAATAGATGGTTGGACTCTTTCCTCAGGACAGAAATACCACCTAACACCAAGAGAGTCAACAATTTCCTCAGGGTAGAAAAGAAACGGGAGAAAGGACTTGTCCAGAGGCACCCTCTTCCGTGGCCCATCAGGTGAGTGGCTCCTAGACCAGAACCCAGCATCAAAGGCCTGGCGGCGGCCCCCAGAATTAGCGCGGGGAAGTCGGGACAGGAGCTCCAGTTGCAGGCCAGGCAGCATGCCCCCTTTACACCTGCTTTAGGGCACCCCACGGTGGGGGTGGGGTGAAAAGGAGGGAGTCCAAGATGGGTCGGATTCCCAGCCAGCTCCCACCTCACAGGAGGCGGCCCATTATCCGGCGTCGTTAAAGAGCAATTAGATGGAAATTAAGCCGAGAACAAGTATTGATTATCTCATTAAGGCCGGGGGAGCCCGCTCTGTCGGAGTGAGTTTACGGCTGCCCACCCCATTATCTGCAAGGTGAAATCCTGCGGTCATCACTGTCCAGAGAAGTATCGATCTTGCCCTGAATCCATTCCTTCATAGAATAAGAGGGTTCTAGAGAGATGACACCAGGGGTGTGATGACACAGAGAGGTGCACAGGGCATGCACGCTCACACCCGTACACCCCTTAGCACCTTCTCCGTTTTTCCTTGATACTACCTCTGCGGGGGTGGGCAACACAGCTCAATTACGTCCAGGTGGTTGGTCCTAGGTTTTACATCCAAGGAAGAGAGACCAGAATTGAGATTTACTTTAATTTAAGAGACTAGATCTTCCTTTGTTTCCCTGACTAACTTCCAACTTCTTGCCTCAAGCCATTCTCTCACCTCATTTCACTAGATCTGAGACTTAATGGAAAAAATGTTTTCCGTTAATATGAAATATAAGGCATTTCTGGGCCCCAAATCCTAACCTGGGAGGGAGGAGAGGGGGGAAAAAAAAGGCTTAGTGTTTGGTGACCATCATGGCCAAAGGATACCTGGGAGCTGCCTGCAGACTCCCCCAAGGTTTTCTAAAATCAGAAAGAAAAGTAAGCATTGGGGTCAAAGTAGTTTTCAAGCTGGCTGTGGGCCTCAGGCAAGGCACTTTACGTCAAGGCACTGAGGGATGCTGCAATGTGCTTCCAAGAGCTTCTGACCTTGCAGGAGAAAAGACACAGAATTGATGATCACAAAAAATAATAAATAAAAGGCTGGAGAGATGGCTTAGTGATTAAGAGTGCTTGCTCTCCCAGAGGACTCAAGTTCAGTTCTCATCACCCATATGAGGTGCCTCCCATCCAGGGGGGACCCACTCCCTCTTCTGGCCTCTATAGACACCCCTACACTGTGAGACATCCATATTCATAAATTAAATCTTTTAAACAAAAGTGTCTTTAAGAAATACTAAATTAGCATCACAATATGAGTGAGAAGGTGCTGAGGCGCTGTGAGTCTCCGGAGGGTGAGCACGGGAAGCAAATGTTCTGATAAAGAGAAAGCAAGCAAGCAAGCCTGTTGCCCATTCAACACCCAGTTTCTGGGGCCCATGGTACGCAAAATTGTTGTCAACCACAAACCCCAGTCCAGTTGGGGTGAAAGACACCAAAGCTGTAACGGCACAAATACAACCCCTGTAATGAAAAATTGTCAGAATGCAATAAGTGAATGTAAGAGAAATTGATTTGGGGATAGTTAAAAATCCCATAGTCAGTTCATGATTTAGGATTTAAGTCTGTGGGAAAGCTGAGAAAGCCCCTTTGGAGACAGCCACTTTCCTCCCTCACGCTCCGAGACCACTTCTTTCTTCGGAGCTGGCCCATACCTGGGACGCAGTAGGAAACACTGATACTCTGATACCTGTTTTTGGACTCACCTGAGAGTCTAGGGTGCGGCAGGGGCTAGAGAGCAGGGGAGTGCGGCCAGGTGGTGCACGTGGTCCGCACCCGGCTTGGCCCGCACAGAGCGAGCAGGGGCGCCCTGGATTCTGGGCTCATCTCCCTGCCCCGAGGCCGGGCAACTATTAATCTTGGTTGACGGTTTCTCACGTCCTAATTGGGAGGTGGGGGGAGCGGCCCAGTCCGCCCGAAAGGTAGAAGCGGCTAATGGGCCTCTTCATCACCGCCAGGAACCAGTCCCTGGCGGAGCGCGAGGGCGCTGCTGCAGGTGAGACGGGGCTAGCGGCCCTTTAATGAAGCTGTCTGGGCTGGGGTGCTCAAAGGGAAGATCCCGGGAGGAGGGAGGTTCCAGGTGAGAAGGGTGGCCCACCCTCCAGCTGACCGTCGGGCTCCGGAATTCGGCTGGGAGCCTTTTATCCCTGGAGATCTTGGGGCACAGTGCCAGATTGAGAAGGACGGGTGGGATTTGGGGGGAAGGAGAGCTAGGTCGCCCTGCAATAAACTAGGACTCAGCATAAACTGGGCGCTCCCAAAGTCAATAGAACCTTCAGGTCCCTAGCTCCCTGGATCATACATTAAAGACACAAAGGTGCCCGAACTGTGCTATGATAAACTTGAAGATCAAAATTTAAGCACGAGCAAAAAGTTGACAAGAGGCAGGGGCATAAAGAAAAATGATTCACAAGACCCGAGTTCAAAGCCTGAGTCTCAAAGGAGCGAGGAGTAAATTCCTGGCCTTCGGGCCCCAGTGCCCCAGAGGACCCAGTCTTTTCATAGCTGGCCCATATCTCCATCTGTGACTCACTTTCCCTTCTGAGCCCACCCCTGTCACACACACACACACACACACACACACACACACACACACACACACACACACACAC
>OU015757.1:62831260-62852037 GCA_907169655.1 Acomys percivali | reverse complement strand
CACACACACACACACACACACACACACACACACACACACACACACACCTTCAAAGCCTGTTCTTTAGCAAGCTGTAATTCTACCTTCTCAATGCAGCACCCGCCCCCCCCCCGCCCCGCCCTCCATCCAAATTCAAACTCTCTGGGGGAGGGGGCGAGGGATAGCCCATCCTGCCATTCGTGCCTCTTCTTGACCACCCCGCCCCCTTCCAGGACTGCAGCATCTGGGATTAGTCTTCTCAGGTCTGCTGGCAGCCTCTCTCCCGCCCCCTCCTGCCTCTTGCTGCATCAGAGATATATTGTATTCTCACCTAATCCTGTTCAATTGCAGCACAATAAAACACATAATAAAAACCTAATTCATTTTTCTCCCCCCATCCCATCTCCAGGCATCTTCTTGCTCAGGATTAAAAATTTGTCTTCATGTTTGTGGCACTGCAGCCCTGGCGCCTCCGCATCTTTAATGTATGAGGCAGGGAAGCTAGGGCCCCGCGGGTCCTGCAGTGTTCGCGCCTTGACGGCGCCTGCTAGCCACCTGAGGATGCTGGTGGGGGAAAGAGGGAGGATCGTGAATCTGGCGAGGCCCAGGGGCTCCCGCTGCCTCCTTTCCTCTCTCAGATGCAGTAGCTGGAAGTTTGCTCATCTGTTCGGTCCATCAGACTGGTTGTAGCCTCCAGGGGGCGCATCGAAAAGCAGCTCTCTGGGGATCCGTTTGCCGAAGATACCAATCCTATATAGTATAGGAGCAGACGCAGAGCAGACCTGTCTGTCCTTGATCTCTCTTTTCAGTTCTGATTCTGACGGCTGAAGCTGGCCTGGACAGTGAAGCTCTGACTCCCAATCTCTATGACTATCTGCAACCGCCATGCCCAGTCCCTAGAGACACCTCCTCCCGCCCCCATCCCACTCACCCCAACTCCCACTCAGCCTCCACCAAACCTTCAGATCATAATGTGGGTAGTAAAGCAAGGTTACAATGTCCCAGATGGAGGCAAGAATCCAGTGAATTAACCAGGCCGTGGTGGCCCACGCCTTTAATCCCAGCACTTGGGAGCAGAGGCAGGCGGATCTCTATAAATTCGAGACCAGCCTGGTCTACAGAGCAAGTTCCAGGACAGCCAAGGCTACACAGAGAAACTCTTGTCAATGAAACAAAACAACAGGGCATGGTGGCGCTCGCCTTTAATCCCAGCACTTGGTAGGCAGAGGCAGGTGGATCTCCGTGAGTTCGAGGCCAGCCTGGTCTACAAAGTGAGTTCAGGACAGCCAAGGCTACACAGAGAAACCCTGTCTCGAAAAACAAAACAGAACAAGGACAAAACAAAACAAAATCCCAAAAAGAATCCAATGAATTGGCTGAGAGTGCAGCCCCGTGGAAGGCACTTGCCTATCACCACACAAAGGAAAAAAGAATCCAGTGAGAAAGTATTTTGTACAAAGACAATACCGGATGATTCCACAGACCTGAGAGTAGAAAGCCATTGCAGTGATGTTTCTTCCTACATTTGTTTAGGAAAGGTGCCCAAGCTTACAGTGTGGAACACTCAGTTTCTCAGTTTTTGTTTTTTTTTTCCACAACATTCTTGAGCAAAAGAAGTATTCAGTGGGAGCTGGCTGTATGACTCACACCTGTAGACTCCGCTCCTGGTGGTGGTGGTGGTGGGTGGTGAGACAGAAGAACTGCTAGAGCCCAGGAGTTGGAGACCAAGCAGGGAAACATAGCAAGATTCCATCTTTGTGGTGGCGCACGCCTTTAATCCCAGCACTCGGGAGGCAGAGGCAGGCGCATTGCTGTGAGTTTGAGGCCAGCCTGGTATACAAAGCAAGTCCAGGACAACCAAGGCTACACAGAGAAACCCTGTCTGGAAAAACCAAAACAAACAATCAAACAAACCCCCCCCCCAAAAAAAACACCAAAATTCCCTTAAATATATATAGGGCCAAACAACTTAAAATCTTTTTGGTTTTTTGTTTTGTTTTTTTCCTTTATTCTTTTTCTTTTTCTTTTCTTTCTTTTTTTTTTTTTTTTTTAGACAGGGTGTGGAACTCACCCTGCAGAACAGCTTGGCCTTGAACTCACAGAGATTTGCCTGCCCCTGCCTCCTGCGTACTGGGATTAAAGGCATATGCCACCACCACCTGGCTAAGTTAAATTCTTAAACATAAATAACTCTGTGCTATTTGAAAAATGAAAGTACACAGATTGGGGACAAAAAAAAGTTTTGATTTTTTATTACCATGTGTACATGTTCATGGATGTGTATATGGAGGAGTTTGGATAACCTCAAGTGTTTTCCTCAAGAACACTATGCACCTCCATTGAGATAGGGAGTATAATTGGTCTGAAACTCATCAGTTAAATTAGGCTCGCTGACCAGTGGGTGCCAGGTATTGCCCTGTTCTCTGTTTCTCCAGTGCTGGAATTGCAAGCACCTAATACCTGACATTTTTACACCTGGCATGGGAGTCAAACTTGGGCACAACGAAGCCTCCCAAATGAATATTTTACAATTCATTCATGCAGGGTGTGGTGATGCACGCCTTTAATCCCAGGACTCAGGAGGCAGAGGCAGGCAGATCTCTGAGTGAGGACAGCCTGGTCTACAACGTGAGTTCCAGGGAAGCCAGTGCTACACTGAAAAACTCTGTCTAAAAATCAAAGAAGGAAGGAAGGAAGGAAGGACGGAAGGAAGGAAGGAAGAAAATGTAACCTCTGTGTAATAGCTTCCTCAAACATTGAAATATTCCATCCTGAAGGAAGCTATTTGAGCAGAAAGGTAAACAACTCAATATAGCTTCAGGAAGTTTCTGAAACTTACCAGAGTCACCAGGCCCCTCCCTGCCAAAGAAAGCAACAAAAGCTGAGAGCCTGTCTCAGAAGGAAGGAAGCTGAGCTGCAAAGAAGATTCTCAAAGAAGCAAAGCTGCAAAGATTCTGAAGCCAGAACAGCTTCCCGAAAGCAGCAGAAACTATCAGAGCTGCTTAAAAGAGGTTTTTGGGCACCTGGAAGGACACTCTCCACCCTGCTGAGCTGCCTACAGGCTGTGCAATGGGCTCCAGGCTCCCATCTTGGTGAGCTGTCACCATGCTGGGGTGACGCATCTGTGTGGCAGCTGTCTTTGAGTCATTTCTGCTCCTGTAAGTAACCCCTCACCCCTATTCCCATAAATAACCCCAATAAAAAACTCTTAGTTTACCAGATTGGACTGTACTTTGGTCTGTCTGGCCTGTTGTGAGCTCTCTATCTGGGGTGCGTGAAGGGACTCTGGCCATCTCAAGCGTGGCAAGCATGGCTCTGGCAGGCCCTGTCCTTCTCCACGATTCCCTCTGCCTTCTAGAAACCATTAGATCACACTCCTAAAGCTAGCTACCAAGGTCTAGTCCTCTGTTTAGCCACCTCTTCCCCACAGCTATCAAAGTATTGAAGTACAACAATCAAAATGCCCCCCTTTAGTTCACCTAATTAAAATGAAATTAATTAAATGAATTAAAATTAGGTGAATTAAAATTAAATGCCTCATTCTAACACGGGTTCCCCCCTTCACTTTTATAAAGCACCATTTTTCTATGTGCCTGTTTCCTCTTTATCCAGAGATAGTCTTTTGTCCCCTTCCTAAGACAAATACCTCTTACCCCCTCTTCCTTGGTCCCTTCTCCTTCGCTCTCTTCCTCTGTCACCTGCCTTTGTCTCTTGTTCCCTGCTCTCTGTCCCTCTGGGGCAAAATAAATCTCCTTTGTGTTGAGAACTTGGTCTTTCAGGTTCTGGGCTAATACCTTTTCCTTACAGTGAGTAGATGTGATTATTGTAAGGTGCTTAAACTCTATGGCTCCTCTGTTGAGACCTACTTTAGTTCCTAGCATACCTGTGACTCCTCTGGTAACACTTCCTGTCACTTTTAGCATATCAGGAGCCATTTTGCATCCAAGTCTCCATTTTGATCATAAGGTGAAATTAAGTTCAGGTTCTCAGACTCCACCTGCCTGGGAGCTTGAACAGCCTTTTACTTACACGTCAACACTTGTTGTACATTCTGTTTGAATTAATGATTTACGTTCTACTTAAACCACAATACCCTGCTATCTTCCTTTCTCTAGGAATGGTGTGGGACTGGAAAGTCCTTAAGTTTTATCCTAGCCAATAAGCCTAAAATGCTTTGTCTAGCTACCTGGACATTGTGCTCAGAATAAAATCGATTCTTCTTATGTTTAGCTAATCAACATGATGTAATGCTGCCCTCCCCCTTGATTCCCACCTGGTTGTTGCCTCGTTACTGTTTTCCTTATAAAAAGCCTGCCTTAGAAGCAGACCAACAACACCCTTCGGCTCCTGAGGCCACTGTGTCCCTGTCCATGGTCGGTCTTAGGGAGGAGCATTCTGACAAACCATCAATATCTCACTGCGATTAGTGCTCCAGTGGTTTGTGCGGCAATTCCTGTATTATAACAGTAATGCGATGTCTGACATTGTGTTGAAGGCTAACTCTACGTTTAAATTTTTAACGTTTCTGTGCTTGAGAGAAACTATAAAGCAAATTTGGACTTCCAAATGTTCAAGGCTGCTAAGGGTTAATTTTGCAATCATCTGGTCTTGTGCAGCTTTAACAAAGGCTTGGTTGTTGCTTCTGTAATAGAAGCTTGCTTTGCTTGAGGTGACCTTCTGTTTGCATGCAAAGTATACCTTTGTGTTCTTTGCCTTTAAAAGTCCCTGATTGGTGTGACTGCCAGCTACACTGGGGGATCCTGAGTCCAGGGTGTAGACCTGGTGCCAGTATATGAATAAAAGCCTCTTCTTTGCTAAAATGTATTAATGGTCAGACTGGTGAATCTCTGAATGACTCCAGACTGATAACAGTACGTGTTGCATCTCCCCAGGAAAGACTTTATAACAAAATAACCTTTCTTAACTTACTAGTGGGATGTATGCACCTACTGAGTTCTACTGACTTCAGAACTCTTAGACTTACCTTTAACATTGCCACCTCATTTTCTGTTTGCTGACTTTTGCTTAGCTCTTTTTTGGGGGGTGGGGCTACACTTATTTCATATGCATGTGTGAGCACATGAGAGCTTCAGCATAGGTGTAGAGATCAGAATTCTAACAATTTATGAGCGTTAGTTCTTTCTACCTTGTGGGGTCTGATGATTGGTCTTAGGAGGGGAAGGAGATGGCAGAGAAGACCAAGATATAAACATAAAGTGATAGGATACAGGATGGAGCAGTTTTAGAGGGATGTGGGAAGGGAGATGAGGACAGAGGGAAAAGTAACCAGAACTAAAGATGTATGACCAGGCTTATGAAAAACCACTACTGGAGCTGGAGAGATGGCTCAGAGGTTAAGAGTACCGGCTGCTCTTCCAAAGGTCCTGAGTTCAATTCCCAGCAACCACATGGCGTCTCCCAACCATCTGTAATAGGATCTGATGCCCTTTTCTGGTGTGCATGAAGGCAATGTATGCATGCACATAAAATAAATAGATGTTTTTTTTTTTAAATCACTACTTTGTAAAACTAATTTTAAAATATAATTAAATGTGTGGCAAGATGGCTCAGCCAGTTGGGGCACTTGCTGTGGTGATTCCAGTATACATTTTCTTAGTGGGGCTAACTCTCCCCCTAGTCTGTGGAACCCCAGAACCTCTAAGAGGTTTCACATAGCCCTCAGGGAGATTATGAGCCTGAAAGCACCTGGGGGGACTCCTGGAGATACCCACCCTATGCTAATAAGATGTCTTGGCTCTCAGCCAATGACCTCTGACCATACCTGGAGTTCTTCCCCCACCCATAGGATAATTAAGTGCTGCTTCCCCCCCTTTTATGACAGGGCTGCTTTGTTACATGTAAATCAGGTATCCCTGTCATCCCTAGCCCCAGCGAATGAAACACATTCACCCTCAAAACTCCTCCCACTACCCAAGGGTTATAAATCCCTGATTCACAAAATAAACCTGACTCATTCCACTTCTCTGCCATGACTGCCTGAGAGTCATTGTTTATTCTGGGGAAGGAACAGCTCCCTGAAGAATCACCTCTGAATGCCCTGAGTTTGGCTGCTAACGAAGCAGCTACCGGGACACCACAGACTTGGCTGCCAGTCAGCCACATGATGCGGGCCACTTCAAGCTTCTGCTATCAACCGCTCACTCACCAGTGTGCCTGTCTGTGAGAGCAAGCGGCTGGCTGTTCTTGAAACAGCCATTTTTGTCTGGGTGGCTCCTGTCACTGGCCTCTGTTTCAGAGCTCTTAGCCAGCCTTAGTTACCAGCTGCTCCCACCTGCCCTATTAGGCCAGGCCCTCATAGCTGCCTGGCTCCAGGTTCTGGAGCCCTGAGCTCCTGTGACCCAGCCTTCACCCCTTTCCACCTGAGAGCATGCAATTCTGGTTTCGCGCTGGGGGCTGAGTTTCCTGGGAAAGTACTCGACAAAACCCAGGCTCCAATGGGTCGCAGATTGATATCGTAGGATCTGATTATGAGAAATAGTATATGGTATTTGTCTTTCTGAGTCTAGTTACTTTACTTAATATAGTAATTTTCAAATCTACCCATTTTGCTGCAAATTTCATGACTTAATTTTTCCTTATGGCTGAATAAAATTCCATTGTGTATATGAACCATATTTTCTTCATTGGTTCATACTTTGATGGATATTTAGGCTGGTTCCATTTTCTTGACATTGTGACCAATGCATCAGTAACCATGTATGTGCAAATAGGTGAGTGGTATGATTTAAGAGTTGAGTATACTAGCAGTGATCTAACTTGGCTCTATGGTTGCTTACCCCATAACAACTATGCCACTTTTGCACCAACGGCCACATCTTGCTAGTAGCATGGAGGCTCCACCTCTGGGTAAGATTGTTCATGACTTTATTCCAGCTGAGCACCTTTGGGTGCTACAGAAGGTAACCAGCAGAGCGGAAGTTTCTAGGTAAATTCCAGCTGAAATTCTTTATACTTTGCAACCAAAGAGTGTGATCTTTTCAGCTTTGGGGTCTTACCATCTAGTTATGGGGGGCAACTAAGAGCAACGGCAACCACCTTTTTGTTGTTGGGCTTTGTTGTTGTTGTTGTTGTTTGTTTTGTCTTTTGAGACAAGGTTTCTCTGTGTAGCCCTGGCTGTCCTAGAAATTGCTCTGTGGGCCAGGCTGACCTCAAACTCAGAGATCTGCCTGCCTCTGCATCCCCAGTGCTGGGATTAAAAGCAAGAGCTGCCATGCCCAGCAGCCGGGCACAGTAGTGAAGCACACCTCTAATCCCAGCACTCACTTGGGAGGCAGGTGGATCTCTGAGTTTGAGGCCAGCCTGGTCTACAGAGTGAGTTCCAGGACAGCCAGGGAGACACAGAGAAACCCTGTCTCAAAAAAAAAAAAAAAAAAAAAAAACAACAACAACAACAACAACAACAAAACCAAATCTATGACAATTGTGACAGCAAGTCCTGTGCAAAACTCAAGTAATAGCAAATCCTAGGGATTTGCTGGGCAGGAAAGGGGGGCAAAAAGTCCTGCCTCTAATCAAGAAGCTGTTGGCAACTGATGGCCGCTGAGGGATAGTCAGTTAATAGTTTTAACTTCGTAAGTCAAACATGCTCCATCAAAAGGCCACACATCCAAGAATATATTGGTAGCAGAAATTGGACATGATGGATGTTAAAAAAAAAAAAAAAGGACACGGTACTGGGTGTGTAGGGAAGGGGGTGGTTCTGGGAGGGAAGGGCAGGGGCGGGGAGTGAATATGATAACAACACACTCTATGAAATCCTCAACTAATAAAAATACAACAAAAGTTTAAGAAAAACCACCTTATCAAAGGCAGGGAGAGAGTCCCTGGGAGAAAGTCAATAGCAGTGCTGTGCATGCCCAGCAGGACAGATCGGCCGACTTGAATAATCCAGGATTATTCAATGTTTCCAGGAATATTGGCTTGGAGTTCTCTCATACCACAATTATATAACACCATGTTCCCATTTCAGTGAACCTTGGTGCACTGGAGAGAAAGCCATGAAAACAAGTCTTTACCACACTAAGGCCCAACCCACCCTCTCGGGGTCACTCTACAGGAACTGAACAATAATGCCAAGTGTCTCCTTCCAAGCTAGCTGTAAGCGAAAGCAGCTTGGAGCCTAAACCAAGAAAATGGAGAGGGGATGGAGTAGTTAGACGCAGGGAGCTGCAGACGAGAGAAAGCTTTGCCGGTTACATATGTGACTCTCACCCCGACATTGCCCTGCGCCAGGATTATAGGCATCCGTAAGGAGAGCTGAGTTCATCCTTTAACTGGCTGTCTTATATAGGTATGCGCTTCTTGTTGTCCAGAGGACTTTTCAAACAACACTGTCCCTCAAGATTCTTGGGGGCTGGAGAGATGGCTCAGAGGTTAAGAGCACTGGCTGCTCTTCCAGAGGACCTGAGTTCAGTTCCCAGCAACCACATGGTGGCTCACAACATCTATAATGAGATCTGGCGCCTTCTTCTGGCCTGCAGGCTTATATGCACACAGAATACGATATAAATAATAAATAAATGTTTAAAAAAAAAAAAGACTCTGACCTGCTTGCTGACGGGAGATGCTGCTCTATCTGGAAATCATCAGGGCTGTGAACCACAGCTTCTCTTGAGTGTATCCTTCATTTAGATTTGCTGAGATGTGAACTAGTCTGAGTCAACACGTAGGTAAGGGTGCTTTTGGCCGGGCGGCGGTGGTGCACGGGAAGCAGAGGCAGGTAGCTCTCTAAATTCGAGGCCAGCCTGGTCTACCGAGCAAGTTGCAGGACAGACAAAACTACACGCAGAAAAACCCTGTCTCGAAAAACCAACGGGGACGGGAAAAGAAGAGAGCATTTGGATTCCGCATTCATTTAACCATTAAAAAAAAAAAAAAAAAGCCAGGCGATGGCGGCGCACGCATTTAATCCCAGCACCTGGGAGGCAGTGGCAGGTGAATCTACGTTAGTTCGAGGCCAGCCTGGACTACAGAGAGCGTTTCAGGACGGTCAGAGCTGCTGTTACACAGAGAAACCTTGTCTCGAAAAACCAAAAATAAATAAATAAATAAATAAAAATAAATTTTTAAAAATTGGATTTCACTTGCGTGATGTCATATGCCTATAACCCCAGCATTTGGGAAGTAGAGGCAGTAAGATAAGGTCATCCTTAGCTACATATTTATTTGAAAAAACTGTCCGACATCCGGCCAAAAGGTCGCAGCATGTTGTTGCGAGGTTTAGAGGGGATGCAGCTGGCCTGGATGCCTAACTGGTATGGGAAGTATCCTTGTAGATGGGAAGGCAGCTATTCTGTTCCCTGCGAGGTCAATTTCCAGTCCTCACGGGACACAGTGCCACGAGGTTCAGGAAACCGTCCCTGAACCGCTGGTTTCCAGGGCAGCGCGGGGCGGCCGCCGAGATCAGGAACATCCTGAGCAGAGGAAGATTAGGATTTGGGACCGGGAGAGACCTCGCGTGATTCCTCGAAAACCTCGGGATTTCCGGCCAGGAAGTCAGAGGGCGGGCGCAATGTGGCTCTAAGGTTTAGAGACTGGGGAGGAAGAAGGGCGTTTAGCGGATTGAGCATTCCAGGATCAAGAGCAAAGGGAGAAAGCATGCTCAGGGTTCCGACAGGGATGGGGCCTGGGGCGCTAAAGTGTGCTGGTGCTGGAGAAAACGGAAGGGGCGGGGCCGAGCCTAATTTTTGAGTGACAAGAGCGACGCCCTGGGCGGTAGTGTTTCCGGGCGGGCTCCTAAGGAGGCGTGGTTTCCCTTTGACTGATAGGCCTCGTGGGCGGAGCTTGAGGCTGACCCGCTTATCTAGGAAACAAAGGGATTTCGCTTCGGCCGTTTGACCAGGGATCCTGGCGGAAGTGGAATACTGCCCGGACTCCAACCTCCACAATTTTCTCAGGAAAATTGCAATCGTGTGGAGACAGCTTGGAAAGCGTACCTAGCTAGAATTTGTCCCGAGAGAACCAGTGATATGCCCTACTGCTAAATCTCACAGAATTTGAGAAACTGGTGTGAGATTAGAAGGGAAAACCAAAAAAAACACACCTCCTTAGATGATCTGCCCTCCTTTGACGAAGTGAAGCGTTGTCTGCAGGGTGCAGATAATTGTTATAAAACAGTCTTACTAATTTTCCCTTGCACAGATTGCTTTCCTCCTCCCGCCAATGAGTTTATTTTGCATGGAATCACCGGCAAAGTTTAAGGCCTCTTTTCAAGGCAGTGCCGAAAGGCCAAAGCTTAACTGCTAGTAGAAGCTAGAATTGGCCCAGGGCTCTGAGGCTTGGAAGGAGGCCCTGGTATGATTGGCAGGGTGGAATGAAATTGAAACCGGCCTCATAAATGTCCCATATTTAATTAAGAATGTGGAGCCAGGCGTGGTGGCGCATGCCTTTAATTACACCGCTTGGGAAGCAGAGGCAGCTGGATCGCTGTGAGTTCGAGGCCAGCCTGGTCTACAAGGCAAGTCTAGGACAACCACGGCTAACACAGAGGAACCCTGCTCAGGGGGGAAAGAAAGAGAAAGAGAAAGAAAGAGAGAAAGAAAGAGAAAGAAAGAAAGGTTATTTACTTATGTACACAAGCTATAAACTCAAGTTTGGAAACTCCTTAGTTGCCCGGGCTTTTTGTTTTATTCTGACAGGGTACTGAAGACTGAACCTAGTGCACCCTAGTCAAGCACCCCACCACTGAGCTGCATTCCTCTTTTTACTTCAAGACAATGTCTCACAGAGTTGCCCAGACTGATCATGAGCTTTTGTGTAGCCAAAGCTCTCCTGCCCATGTGAATAGCTGGGCTTTAGGGAAAGTTTGTGTATAGTTGTTTGTGGGCCTGTCCATTTTGCTGGTCCGTAAACAAGCTGGGACCAGGGAGAAAGGGTTCCTGACTGTCAGAGGGACTAGGGGCAGCTGGCAGGTGGAAGGAGGCATGGTGTGGTTGAAAGTCACAGCTCAGCTGCAATCCAGCTCGGTCACCTTTCTCTGGTGGTGTTTTTCTTGTTGCCTTTTCTCCTTGATCTTTGTTAACAGGTTTCTGTAGCCCCAGCTGCACTGGAACTTGCTCTGTAGACCAGGATGGCCTTGAACTTAGAGATCTGCCTGCCACTGCCTCCCAAGTGCTGAGGTTAATGCGCATCATCTTGTTGCTATTTTTGTTTGTGTGACATTTGAAACAGGGTCTCATGTAACCCAGGACGGCCTCAAACTTGTCTTACAGTTGAGGATGACCTTTAATTCTCAGCCCTAGCCGGGTAAGGAGATGGATACCTTTAAAACCCAGCACTAGGGAAGCAGAGGCAAATAGATCTCTGTGAGTTCAAGATCAGCCTGGTTTCATGCCAGCTAGGGCTACACAGTGTCTTGAGAAGTAGTGCGGAATCCTTATCCTCCTGCCTCAGCCTCCCAAATGCTAGGATCACAGGCATGCCACACCATGACCACTTATGTGCACTTTTCTTAATGTCTCTAAAAGTATGTTTTTTCTAAGAAAGGCATAATATGCCTTTCCCGCAGGTTTCGAAGAACAAAAGATGAATGACTTCGAGCAGTTGGCTTCATTGAGCCTGGCACCACACAGAAGGACTCGGGGAACAAAAGCTGGTGTCAGCTTTCTTCCCACACAAATAAACTGTTGCTAACCCCAAGATGAGGCAGCCAGCTTCACTTACTGCGCAACCATCTAGCCATGAAGACTTCACCCAATAAAAGCTGAAGAGAGGACACGGGGCTGTTTTCTCGCAGGGAATGGGTTATGGCGTTTTTGTAGGTTTATTCATGTTTATTTCCTTGTATCTAACAAAACTAAGACTCCAGGGGAAAAAAAAAGCAATAGTAAATTGTTGGCTGATGGCTCTCACCGGCTATATACAGGCACACATTTCCTACCTCGTCTTCTCCAGGGCATGAAAATGTTATAAATGTGGTAAGGAGGCCAGTGAGATGGCTCAGTGGGTAAAGGCACTTTCTACCAAGTCTGATTTCCTGGGACCAAACAATAACAAAAAAGAACTTACTCCTGAAAGTTGTGTTCTCTCTCTCTCTCTCTCTCTCTCTCTCTCTCTCTCTCTCTCTCTCTCTCTCTCTCTCTCTCTCTCACACACACACACACACACACACACACACACACACACAGAGGAAATGAAGAATCCTGGGTGACGGGAAGGAATCCTAACCAGGCCAGTTTCCATGGTGAACTGGCAAAGACAGGGGATGTGCTGGTTCCCTAGCGCCACCCTCTGGTGGAGCATGGAAGTTGTTGGCCTCCTCTCCCCTCTCTAAAGGTCTCCTAGAGACAGCAGTCACCTCCCCATGCCAGATTCTTCAAAGAAACCAAAGAGCCAAGAGCTTGGATAATATGTATGTGATCAGTGCTCCGAGTGAAGAAAGAAATGAAGGGAAGCTTCCTCCACCTTCCAAGGGAATAGGCGCTAACCAGAGGCCCCACTGTGTAAGCTCAGAGAGCCCTCTGCTGGGAGAGGAGATTCCCGACAGACAGCAGGGAAGGGTTGGGGGACACTGAAGGGAGGAGAATCTACCAGTCACTTACCTAGACACTTGGGACATGAACAGGTGAAGACCAAGAGCTAGTCAGGATTGCAGTTTATTGACACCATGACATGACAGCTGTTGTCACTGGAGGGGGAGGAGGTTAGTGAGAGCAGGAAAGTGGCCTCAGTGGACCTCACTGAGGACTCTCCATCCACCCCATTCACCTGTTAGCAAGAGGTTATGGGACTCAGAGAGGAAATCTCATTCTATGTCCTGGAGTCACTACCGCCCACACCATTCCTAAACCCATCTTCCATTTGGTCCAGCTATTGAGGCCTGGGTCCTTCCTCTTCTTGAAATTAAGGGCAGAAGGACAGAAGGCCTATGTCTCAATAAAGAAGAGCTGGTGGTGGTGGTGGCACACGCCTTTAATCCCAGTACTCAGCAGGTAGAGTCAATCAGATCTCTGAGTTCCAGGACAGTCAGGGCTACACAGAGAAACCCTATCTGGAAAACAAAAACAACAAAATAGGAAGGAAGGAAGGGAGCTGCAGATGTAGCTCAGTGGCAGAGCACTTGCCTGTCATACGTGAAGCCCTGGGTTCATCCAGAGACAGTGTGGAAGCTGGAAAGGAAGTAGCTGAGGTGGGGGGTGTGCCTAAAAAGGGTTAATGAATCGCAGAATTACCTGTCTCGAGATTGTATGCTGGAGGCCTGTGTTTGAGCACCATTCCCACACCAGTCCCCCTGTGAGTGGGTACGGGTGGTGGCAGTTCCTGAAAGGGGGACTGCTTGCTCTTCTGTCTGTGTGGCTTCGTGATTGGGGAAGAAATTGGAATTGTGGGATTTCTGTCTGAGTCATGACCATGAGTCATCAGAACAGACCAAGAATGCCTAAGACAATCCCTAAAGGCACCCACATTGCAGGGTGGAGGGCAGCACAGGCTACTGTCATCCTTTTTTCCACTAGAAGAGAGGAACAAAGCCATTCTAGGATGTGGGGCGGAGCAAGCATGAGCCTCCTGCCTTCCTGATCCCAGCATCACTTCCTCTTCCAGCCCAGGTCTTGAACCAGTTTTTAGAGCCAGCTGTTGTAACCAGAAAGGTTACACTCTGTTTGGCCTGCTGATGCCCTTCAGTCTGTGTTCTGGGCTCCTGGGCCTTATCTTGAGTCCAGAAGGATATGGTGCTATGAGAAATAACTTGGCCAGAGGAACAGTTTAGGGAAGGAAGTCTCACCTCAATCTGGTTTGCAGTTAGGTGGGCAGGAGACTGAGGAAGGAAGCCAAATATCAGGACATCCTAGAACAGCATTTCTGCTCTTAGCTTCCAGGACCAAACGTATAAACAGTTGGGTGTATTGCATATGCATGTCTGCATACACACACACACACACACACACACACACACACACACACACACACACAAGCATGGGAGGGATGGGTTTTGTGACTTGCTCTTTGAAACCAGAGGGGAGAGAAGAGGCTTACAGGGGTGCCTCTCCCAGTCTAAGGGGTTGCTGGTCTCATTGGCTGCTCCCCACATGAAGCCCCCTGCCTAGTACCCGGAAGATGAACAAGTGGTAGCATTGCAAGGGGGCACCAAAGAAGCAGCCCTAGGAGGTAAGGAAAGGGACAGAGGCCGACTCCCCTCAAAGCCCCTTGTTGTAGTAAACCACATCGACGCTGGGGTTTTGTGCTTGGATCTGGGCTCTCAGCTCCGGCTCCAACCTGGTCACATGTATGGAGCTACAAGAGAACAGCACAGGCTAGATGAATGTACCCTGGGCTCAGCATCTCAGATCCAGGGGCCCAGCTTCCCTGCACTTCATTCCCCCAGCTCCTGGCCTCCCTGGAAAACACACTAGGGGCCTGAGATGTAGAGTCCTGTGCAGAAATTCTGGTCCAGTCCACGGACATCACTCACCTTCTCTGAGGGAACAGAGCGCAGCACAGGGGTGTGGCAAACACCAGGCTAGGGAAGAAGAGCACGGGAAAGGTCTGTGAAACTGGCCTGAGTCTTCCCTCCCTATACCCCCGTCTCATGGAAATAGCTCCAGGAGTGAAAGTTTTTGTGAGCTCTATCCCAGACATAAAGGTTGGAAAACGGAGCCAAAGGACCATTCAGGGACGCTAAACTCAGTCCTGATATTAGATTCTGGCTGAGGAAATAGCCTCCCAAGCATTGTCAGAAAGTGGCAGAATCAGAAATAAAATGGGATGGAACTCCTGGATTGTACCAAAGAGTTTATTTGTATGGTTTCCTCTGCTGAATGAAGGCTGAACCCCTCAACTAAACTGTTAACTTTCAAAGGCAAGAATCCCTAGAACTCCCCAACACACACACACACACACACACACACACACACACACACACACAGACAGTGTATTGCGCACTATGAGTATCCATAGCAACTGGATACAGTACTGAGCACTGTATGTAAGCATTCCAAAGGTAGTAAGTGTCCACCCACAACCAAAATGATAAAGGCTCTCCCACATGTACCCATCAAACCCAATGCACACTTACCAGAAGCCTACCAGTCCCACCTGCAGGGGTGCCCCCAGCCAGGGGCGGCGCTGTGGGGAGACAGAGAGACAACAGGATAGCATAAGCTATGGTTGTCCTAATCTCTATCCAGCATCCCCCACCATGGTCCTAGCCCATCAGCCCACCTCTGAGCCCTTGGACCCCTGGGTGCTTCTCCCCAGCCAAGTGACAGACAGACAGGCTTGGAACCTACATATGGCAACCTCCCACCCCAGCCAGACCTGCTGCCTCTCGGAACTGGTTCCCATGATACTCTCTGGCCATCTTTCACTTATCTCATTTTCCCCCCAGGGGCTGCTTTCTTCAGGAAACTTCCCTGGAGTCTCCACTCACTTCTTGTCATAAAAGTGGCATACACGCGTTCCTTCCCACACCCTTCTCTGTCCACTTCAGCCACAGCAACCACTGTGCTGTTCTTCAAATGTGTGAGCGTATCCCTGCCTCAGGGCCTTTGCACTAGCTGCTCTCTCTACCTTGGACAATCTTTGTCTGACTCATCTTATTCTTCAGGTCTTCCAAGGCCTCTCCTTGCCTAAACTGCTCCCCAGATAGTCACAACTACATTGCCCCATTGGTTTCCTACAAAGCACATTTGATAACTTACAACAATTTATGTTTGTTTGCTTTGTTTGTTTCATCTTGTCTCGGTTTTTGTTTGTTTGCTTGTTTTGTTTTGGAGAAAAGGTCTCACTGTGTAGCTCTGGTACAGCTTGCCTGGAACTCCCTCTGTAGACCAGGCTGGCCTGGAACTCACAGCGATCCACCTGCCTCTGCCTCCCGAGTGCTGGGATTAAAGGTGTGTGCCACCACTACCAGGCTTCATCAAGCCCCACAGTTTGCTCCATTGTTTGTTGGTTTCTGTACTAGACTGTAAGCCTCCTGGGGACAGGGTCCACAGCCATCTTCGTTCTGTTTAGCATGTCTGGCGCACAGTCCGTGCTTAATACTGATTGGTGAATACATGATTTGATGAATGAGCTAGAGCCTGCATTCCCTGAGCTTTGCTTCCCTGGCTGGTTTGTATGAATATGTATGAGTACCTGCTGGTGGGGGACACTGAGTGACATTATGGGCACTATCAAGCTTGTCTATGGCAGTCATCCTTGTGTATGTTAGAGACCTCTGGACTTTATCTAATAGTTTCTTCAGGACGGACTCCAGTCCCTTCCTTCTGTCTTCTCCCTCCCTAGAGCCCAGTCTTTTCTCATGAGTGAATGAAGGTGCGGAGACAGGGAAGGGTGACAAGTCTTCAGAGGCAGGCCAGGCTGGAGAGAGGATTGGGGACGGGTAATTCCTCCTCCACATCACCCCTTCCGGGGCAGGGATAGGTCGAAGGTGAGTTATGTACCTTCAGGAAGTCTTTCTTCTCCAGAGTGTTCATGATCACCGGAGGGATGGCTGAGGGGAGAGTTAGTGGTGTGAACTCTTGGGAGCCTGAGAGGAGATCTCTCTCCCAACTCCTCCCATTCTTCCCCAAAGCCCCCTGAGAACCTCAACCCCTCTTCTGCCCAAGCCTCCTGAGCTCCGCCCTGCCTCACCCATGGCAGGAATCGCCATGCCGATTCTTGATATCACCACCTGGAAGATTCCCTGCTTGGCAGCAGTCACAGAGTGGCCAAGCCTGTGACCTGCCTCATCCGTCACTGGGATGCCCACCTGCAGCTCCCTAAGGAGAGAAAGGGGCCTGGGCTCAGATATAGGCAGCAGATTTCACAAGAGCCTTTACCTTCCCCACTCAAAGACTGGTTCAGAGCGGCTCCCAGGGTGTAGGGTAGATCCCAGAGAGAGGTGCCCTGCCCAACCAGGGGACAGGGGTCCAGGGGTACATTTTGGGTCATTCAGTGTGGGTTAAAGAAGATAAGTTTGGAGAGGAGCCACAGTGTAGGGTAATTCCCAGGGTATTGGGATCCGGCATGACAGGAATAGCTGCCTTGAATTATAATGACCATAAATGCCCCTGAGTAGCCCAAGTGGGTTTTCTCCACACAGCATCCCACATTAGTATAAACAAACAAAACTATTAGGGATGCTGTGTGAGCCAAGTATTTAATCCCAGTACTCAGAAGGCAAAGGCAGGCAGATATCTGTGAGTTCAAGGCCAGCCTGGTCTACACATTGAGTTCCAGGACTACACAAAGAAACCTTATCTCAAGCTGGGCGTGGTGGTGCACACCTTTAATCACAGCACTCGGGAGGCAGAAGCCGACCTGTGATTTCGAGGCCAGCCTGGTCTACAAAGTGAGTCCAGGACAGCCAAGACTACACAGAGAGCGAAGCAAAACAAAACAAAACAAAAAAACAAAAACAAAAAACCCAAAAAACAAAAAACAACAACAACAAAACCCCAAACAAAACAAAAACAAACAAACAAACAAAAAAAACCCTATCTTAAAACTAACAAAAAGGCATATGGAACTTTATGACCAACACGCTGGTGCCACTACTGCCAGAAATGTGATTTTCTTGATGGTGGCATAAGACATATAAGGGTACATTTTTGTTAATTGAAAGTCACTTCCATCCTGACTTTCATCTACACCATCTCTTCTCACTTAAGGCCCCGGGGATACGATGTTGCTGCTGCCCAACACCACAGCCCGATCAGCAAGTTCCCAGTAAAATGCCCCCTACAAAACCTTGTGTCTGCCTGCATCCTTCAGTCTGGCCACACCTCAGGGGGCAAGTTCTCATACAGCGGGACTTGATTGTTCTCAAACACAGGGTCAGCATAAGCTAGGGCCCAGCAGCTCACATCAGTGATATCCCTATGCCTGGCCGGTCTGCAGGAGTAGAGAGCATGCCATGTATGCTCTGGACATCCCTGTGCTAGGAGCCAGGTCCACTCACCTCTGCCTCATCAAGGGAATGTTGATGCAGTTGGCAGCAGCCACCGCTGCAAAGGGCACAAACCGGCCGACTAGAGGGGGTAGGTGCTGGGGGAAAAAAGGTGGTGGTCAGTGGCTCTGAGGACCATAGGTGGGTAGGTGGGGGAACTCAGGGTGGATATGGGGAGCCTCTTGAGAGGGTAACAGGGAAGAAGAAGAAGAAGAAGAAGAAGAAGAAGAAGAAGAAGAAGAAGAAGAAGAAGAAGAAGAAGAAGAAGAGTAAAGGAATGATAAAGAGACGTTACCTTGGTGAGAGACTTGAGTCCAAGAGCAGTGGCCACAGCCCCGGTGGTGGCACTTACATAGGCTGTTCCCAACTGCCTGCGGAGGAAAAGGCCAGGTCACAGGGAGAGGTGAAGAGTCTGGCGTGCATTTCCTTTAGGGACATTCCATGTTTCCCATGCAGGGAGCGGCAGACGGTAGCCTCATTGACAACCCTCCCCTGCCCCAGTGTAAGTTTCTGGGAACCCCCCCTCCACCTTTCTTTAAAAGGGGAGTGGATCCCCAAAGCTACAAAGGACTGAGTGTCCTTGGGTGGTAGGTGAAACTGCAGTTGAAAGGAGAGCTGAGCCCCTAGTATAGGGGTCCACAAGGACGAGGAGCATCTGGAGAAGGGGGAGGGCTCTCACCGCACAGTGATGGGAGCATCTCCACTGCGATTGGAGTAATTCACAATTGCGTTGAAGGACTGGTTCACCCACTGCCAGAACACCACAGTCGGGGTCTTCCTGAGGGTACA
Source organism: Acomys percivali (assembly GCA_907169655.1). Lineage (NCBI taxonomy): Eukaryota > Metazoa > Chordata > Mammalia > Rodentia > Muridae > Acomys > Acomys percivali. Next base: position 62,833,382 of record OU015757.1, on the reverse strand, counting down.
AAGACAGACTGCTTATATTTGTCCCTCCACAGTATTTCCCTACCCTTGAATTCCCCAATATTAAAACCCTCAAAGTTCCTTAACTCTTCAAGTGGGACTTAAGCGATGGTCCCCTCCCCCTTGCCCCCAAACATGGCCTCGTTGCCCTTGCGGACATTTGTATAAACAAATGGAAGCTGGCTTCTGAGAAGTGGAAAGAATTACCACAAATTTTCCCATTGCCCTTTACCCAAAAGAGTGCAGAAGGGAGACTTCTTACCATCCAGTCACGCTATGGGACATAACAGTCAGGAAGGGGACAGGAGGTGAGATTTACCTGTAGAAGGTAAGCATGCAGCCAGTAATGGTCATATTCATGGGCACCTGGGCTGACATGCGGCCAATCAAGACCACCTTCTCCCCTGTGTCCGGATGGAATGCTGAATCATACACATACTTGGCTCTCCACAGCTGGTCCTCCGTGAGGCCTGGGGTTGCCACACCAGCCCTGTAGAAATTGGCAAGGAACCAGTGAGCTGTTGTAGGGGTCAGACCTGCCCTTCCTGTCTCTGCTGCTTGCCTCAGGGAACTCTGGGCAAAGGACCAGGAAGTTGAGTAAAGGCTCTCTCTGTCCCTTGGGGAGGTCAAAGCTTCTCATACTCTCGTTAGTATGCTCTCCTATTTCTACATCCTTGGTGGCCCCTCTTTTTCTCCAGGGTCGTCAGAGTGATGGTGGTTTTTCAATGGGTTTGAAATGACTGGATTGCCTTTCTATCTGTGTGGGACTTTCCTTTGCCCCCCTCCCCTCCCCTGTTGTCCTTGCAGAGTAGACAGCCCCCCCCCCCCCCCCGCCCCGGAAATGGTCCTTATAAAAGATCTGTGAACAGCAGGGCTGTCTTTCTCAACCCAAACGTCCTCAAATCCTTTCCGCTAAAGTGCTGTGGCGCAGTCGTGGGATTTGAGGCGGAGAGTTCACCTGTAATTCTGCACAATGTTGCGGGAAGCTTCCAGCTGTTCCCCGGACAGCAGCAGATTTCGAGGATCGGTAACCGTGAAGAAGTGCCGGGCTCTGCCTAAGAATGTGCTTTGGTCCCATCGAGGCTCCCGGATGTTGATATTTAAGGGCAAATCACCCATCTTCTGCAAGGCAGCAAGAATAGGAATCAGATCCAAGGACCTCACTTGGGGGCGGGGGTAACTTTGGTGGCTCTGCCCTGGTCCTAGAAACTATGACCAGTCCTTGCAGGAGCCTCAAGGTGACTCCAGATCCTGTAAGCAAGGGTGGGGGGAGGAGTTGTTTCCTAGGACGTGTTTTAACCAGGCACCTAAGGCCACTGAGGAGGGGGGAGGGGAAACCAGAACTGTGAATATATAGCTTTCCTCATGCTGTGACCTGGTGCAGACTTTGCACACTGAGGGTTGCATGTATATGGTTAATTCACCAGCAGTAGCTAAACCCGGGGCAGCTATCTTGAGCTCCCGCTGTAGGAGCATAGAATATGGGTAACACACACACAAACCCATTTCAGCTTCAGGGCTCAGCTGCCCCAAGACCTAGATTTAAAAAAAAAAAAAAAAAGACTTCCAAGGTTGTTTGGGAAAATGACAAAAATGACAAAAGACATCCCACACTCAAGCCCTTGATTGGAGGAGCCCAGGGTCATTAGCCACCTGAGGGCTGACAGGTACCAGATCTTTAACAGAGCATTCAGACGGCAGCCATTTGTGAGTACATGAGGATGCACACATCCCTTTCAAACCCATTTGCTTCAACTCCTGCACAATTCCCCTGGGGCTGTCCCTGGTTCCCCTTGTTGAATAGGGCTACACAGACATGCATCCAAGTCTCTCTGCCACATCTACCTCAGGAAAGGGCAAGATTGGGTGGATGCGCCTCCACCCAGCACAAAAAGGAATGCCGGGAGTAATCATCTGGTTGTGCTAGACAAAAATCCTGCAGAATGACTAAACCCTTCCAACCCCACTTCCTCCCTCACAGAAGACACCGCCCCCACCCAATTCTCGCATACTCATACACAAAGACAGGCACTCCCTCCCCGGCACACAAACAGGTTAAATCCACACTGTATACACTAGCCAACCAGCCAGAATACCGTTACACTTACACACACACACACACACA
>OU015757.1:62793274-62814293 GCA_907169655.1 Acomys percivali | reverse complement strand
CACACACACACACACACACACACACACACACACACACACACACACACCATTAGTCATGATGATTGAGCCTTAAGACCTCAGGCATGTTAGGCAAGCATTCTGTCACTGGAGTCCAGCCCCAGCCCCAAGTAGAGGTTTCCAAAGGATGTTTACAAGATGCCTGTCAACCCTGTTGAGGCTCAGAGACCAGACCCAACATGGATGAGTTAAGACCCACAGTTGCATGGCAAAGAAACTCAGGTCCATCTGCCTCTAAAGCGGGTCTCTAGGCCCAGCCACTGACTTTAACCTGTCTGAGGATTGGACAGTACCAGCAGACTTATCTCCCTGAAACCTGTGCCTCTACCTTAGAAGGCCTCACCAGCTTCCAGGTGGAATGGCCACTGTCTCTTAGCAACCCTGAGGGCTGGGAGTTTTTTGTTGTTGTTTGAGCTTTTTCTTTCTTTCTTTCTTTCTTTCTTTCGTTCTTTCGTTCTTTCGTTCTTTCGTTCTTTCGTTCTTTCTTTTTTTCTTTCTTTCTTTGTTTCTGTTTTTGTTTTTTTGTTTTGTTTGTTTGTTTTTGAGACATAGTCTCAGGCTGGGTGGTAGTAATGCACCCTTTTAATCCCAGCACTTGGGAGGCAGAGGCAGGTGGATCTCTGTGAGTTCGAGGCCAGCCTGATCTACAAAGGTAGTCCAGGACAGCCAATGCTACACAGAGAAACCCTGTCTCAAACAAACAAACAAACAAACAAACAAACAAACCAAACAAAAAAAGAGTCTCTCTTTTTTTGTTTGGTTTGTTTGTTTGTTGTCGTGGTTGGTTTTGTTTTTTGTTTTTCAAAACAGGGTTTCTCTATATAGCTCTAGCTATCCTGGAACTTGCTGTGTAGACCAGCCTGACCTTGAACTCAGAGAGCTGCCTGCCTCTGCCTCCCAAGTGCTGGGATTAAAGGCGTGTGCCACCACACCTGACCCACAGGGATATTTTTTTAACAGCTCCAGTTGAAGGAGTCTGCAGGGGCTCTCACAGCCTCCTGGGGTCATCTGTCGAGCTGAGCAAACCATTGTGGTGTGAGAGAAAGACAAGGCAGCATAGACAGGTGATTTCACTGCTCCCCCCGGGTCAGAATGCATGGGCTGAGAATAGAGGGGGTCACCCAGGAGGCAAACAGGGTGCTGCATCCGGAAGTGGCAGTGAAGTAAGCAGAGGATGAGAAGTTGGATGTGTCCGGAGGCCTCAGGACTGTTCCAGCCCCTTTTCTCACCCCATTCTCCTCACGGTTCCCAGGTTGCTGTTTTCCCAGGGTTCTCAGTCTGCCTCTCTGCCCAATCCTCTCTCCTTCCCGCCTCCTCGTACCCTCTCTGTCTCTTGAAGATAGGCACCAGTAAGCTCTGTCCTTGGGTTCTTCCCTTCAATCGCGTCCAGACCAGCCTCCACCAGCACTGTTCGCACTGCCTCCTCTTCTGACCCACAGCCTTCATTGACTCCCCTCTGCCTGTGAGTGACGTCGCTAGCGGGGCATGACCTTGAAAGCTCACAAAGGCCCTGACCCCAACCCTGACCACTTCTAACTGGAACCCTTAATCTTGCTGAACTGAACCTCTTTTTTCTTTACAGGAGGGAGTGTGGGGCCTGTGCAGAAGTTTGTCACCTGGAGACTGAGACGAGGTAAGTCCACTGTCCCAAGGTCCTCACGGGAAGATGCGGGGGACAGCCTATGACCAGCTTAGCAGCTTTGAAGTAAACTCAGAGCTGAGCCTGTGGAACCAGGCAGAGCACTTGGCTAGCTTACTAGAAAAGATAGGGGTCAGAGAAGAGGGTCTGTGATGGGATCCCTTAAGGAATTTGGGGGTGAGGGAGAGAGCCTGTCAGTACTCCTATGGGAGGGACAAATTAGTATGACAGCACATGAGGAGCTGGAGTTGGCACTCCATTGATGCCACTTTGTTAGGAGAGACCATGTTGGGGAACAGGGGCAAGTGGGATTATCCAACGTGCTTCTGTCCCTCAGCTGGCTTCTTTGGAGCCTCACCCCTGCCAAGAGAAACTCTACCTTACCTTCCTCACACCCTCTTGCCCCTGCCCTGCAGACCGGGAGCGGGGCCAGGCCCTGCTGTCTGCCAGGTCTGGAAGCCCCTCTGGCCAGGTGGCCAGCATGGATGAGCAGGTGCAAGCCTGGGAAAGTCGACGCCCCCTCATTCAGGACCTGGCCCGCCGGCTGCTGACTGATGACGAGGTGCTAGCAGTCACCCGCCACTGCTCCAGGGTAAGTCTTCTGCCCGAGGCATGGTCTCTTGTTTCAGGCTACTGTCCATTGGCCAGTCCCTGGGCTTGTTGCTGGGAGGCCAACTGGTCAGTAAGCTCTTAGGCAGGAAAGAGAGATAGACAATAATTAGACTCTAAATCCCTCCAGAGCTGGGCGCTGGGGTGCAGGCCTGTAATCCCTGCACCGGGAGAGGCGGAGGCAGGTGGATCTCTGTGAGTTCGAGGCCAACTTGCTCTCCAACAGAGTCCAGGCCAGCCAAAGCTACACAGAGAAACCCTGTGTTTGAAAAACCAACCAACTAACCAACCAAACAACCAAACAAATTCCCCCCAGGGACCAGTCATACAGAACACTGAATCTAGATATAGGTAACCCAGGGGATCTGGGAAGGCCTCTCAGAGGAGGTGACATTTAAGCTGAGGAGACGAGGAAGACAGGTGACTAACAGGAGAGGAAATTGCCCCCAGGCTTGTCTTCCATCTCTCCTGCTCCTTGGACAGCCAGCAGGCATGGCCTTATGCCAAGGGCCTCTTCCAGTTTCCCAAGTAGGCTGGTTTCTACCTCAGCTCTTCTCCAACACCACACTATTCTCTTTCCTTTCTCTTCAGCCAGTACCAGAGGGAGTCTGTTTTGGAGGAGGACTTCCTGGACTAAGTGTTGGGGAGGCTGCAGGCACTGCTCACCCCTCCGGGAGGACTGTAGTCCTTCACTGCCATTCTGTCTCCGGAACCCCTATGGGGAATGTGCCCACTGTGGGCAAGCTGAGCAGTTTCAGAATGTCACTTGTCCTTCCACTTTCACCTGGTTCATGATGGGGCTGTATGTGTATTGTTGTGATGTATATGTGGGCATGTCTATGGGGTAACTGGTTTGTGTGGACATGCCTATATGCATTTATGTGTGCGTAGCATGCACGTATGTGCTCATGTAGTATGTAATATCACTCGAAGCCTAAGAGGGGGGTTATTCACACATTCCCTTTTCCAAGGCCTGGTTTACAACAGAAATGCAAATGGAGGTTCCTGTCGAGGGCTCTGGGCTAAACTGTCACTCTTAGTTCTCCGTTCTGACAGACTTTAAAAGAGCCTTGTATTCTAGTTCCAATGAGCCTGCAACTCTGTGCTCTGACCACTAGGAGGAGCTCTGTGTCTGTATATTTGACCAGCACCTTTTCCACATCCCTCCGTTCTCCAGGCCTCTTCAAACCAGACTTCATTTTACCATGGCTCTGTTTATCCTGTAGGCTCTGCCTGCCGACGGTCCCCAGCGAGCCCAAAGCTCTCACCTCAAACCTTCTAAAATGGAGCCCGATAGACAGGCAAAGTTCCCTAATGATTATGATTATGATGTAGTGTTCTGAACCCCAGCTTTCCCCTCCCTCCTATTGATTTGTACTTCCCTTATGAGGCACAATAGAGTATAAATTTTTCTTGTTTCTCCCAAACTCCGGGACTTCCCTGATGTGACACCCCAATCTGCCAACCCCAGATTTCCTGGGATCTTCTAGGGCTACTACATAGCTGATATGAATTATTATAAGCTGCATAGGTTTAGGGGCCACTAGCCACATAGTACTTGGCCTGTGGAGGCATATAGGAGGGTCTTCATGGGTCCTGACACTGCATTAAACCTTTGTTTACTTGCTATCATGCTTGCTTCTCGATTTCTATACTGCTCCTGGCTCCACTCTGGAAGAGTCAGTTGGTGGGGTGGTCTCTGCTTCCTAGACACCCGTTCTGATCCTCCGTCCATCTCTGAAACTCACAGCCCCACTGCAGTGGTTTTCAGTGGAATGCCATATGAGGCATATCTGTCCCTATTCCCGCTAGAGTCCCTGAGGCTCTGAGAGAAGGTCTTACGATCATTGTGCCCCTTTGCCACCTGCAGTCTAACAGTAGAGGCTGGATTTGGGTGTGTGGACTTGAGGGATATGCGCATTTATGGCAGAGTATCGTTGATGTGAGTCTCTGTAATCATGTGTGTGTTTTAGGGATACAGAGAGAGGAGAGGGAGGGAGAGAGAGAGAGACTATACCCATACTAGGTAAATGTCCGTGGGTCTCTCTGAAGCTGTCTCCCTTTCTCCACCAGAGGGCAGTGTGCAGTTCAAGTAACTTGGCTCCCAGTATTCAGTTCTCTAGAATCCATGGGGTGTGGCATCCCGGCTGGTGGCATCCAGGCAGTGCCAGGCAGAAGGGTACTGACTAGAGAGGCTGTGGAGCCACGTGTTCCCCAAGGTCATCATTCTAGCCCTGGACAAAGGGTGGGAACAGCCAGGACCACCACAGCCTAGTGCTGAGCTCCCATTCCTTCAGTGTGTGTGTGTGTGTGTGTGTGTGTGTGTGTGTGTGTGTGTGTGTGCCCATCCCCTATGCATTATTTTCCTGCACCAGAGCAAGCAAGAGTTAGATGTCATGGATTCTAACCTTCCTCATATTTCCTTATCTGTGTAGCTTTGAGCAAATGTTCCCTGAACCTCAGTTTCTTGTCTGTAAAACAGGAATCATCTCTAGGTGGCTGTTAAGTAAGAGGCTGCATGTAAAACGCTTAGAAAGTTGCCTGTCCAGATGCCATTATTGCTGTTGCTATTTGTTGCAGATCTGCTGATTGTCACAGGCAACCACAAGGTCACTGACATACCAAGTTGTGGACCTTGGATAGGGTGACCCTATCTTAAAGTGAGGATGGCTAGATGGGCCTCAGGGTCCCTGTGTGCCTTGGTGTTTCCCCACACCCAGCTCTAAAGTCGCTGCTGCTGTCTGATGGCTGGTGTCTCTATTTGCAGTATGTCCATGAGGGTAGCGTGGAGGACCTAGTGCGCCCCCTGCTGGCCATCTTGGACAGGCCGGAGAAGCTGCTCCTGCTGAGGGACATCAGGTTGGGAGGGGCTTGAGGGAGAGGGAGGGGCAAGAAGCCCCAGTGACCCTAGGGCTGGAACTCCTCAGGGTGTGCACCCCTAAAACCAAGGCCTGCTTATCTTGCATCCCTGCCCTCCCTCCCCCAGGAGTGTGGTGGCACCCACAGACCTCGGCCGCTTCGACAGTATGGTGATGCCCGTGGAGTTGGAGGCTTATGAGGTTCTCAAGAGCAGGGCAGGTCAGCAGCTGGGGCAGGGCTTCTGGCTCCTGAGCTCCAGTCAGGGGTGGGAGTGGAGGCTGGCTTAGGCTGCTGACCCCATTGGCCGACCTGTCTGGGAGCCTAGCAGCGGTGTCTGGCCTCTGACCTGCTCTCTTCTCCAACCAGTGCGGCCTTCTGCTTTGAGACCTACAAGGCAAGACACGCCTCCCAAGCGTCACCTCATCACCCCTGTGCCTGGTCAGTCAGAGTCCCATAACCTGGGGAAAGGGGACAGCCCTGGGGATATTGGAACAGGGAGAACAGGCCTTCTATCCTTGTCTCTGAGTAGGGTCACTGTAGTCAGGAGGGAAAGCCCTGCCCTCCAGGCCATCGCATCCTATTCCCTCATACCTGTACACGACATTTTAAAACTATACATTCTAAAAATCTGGTCTCTCAGCTGGGGCGTGGTGGCCCACGCCTTTAATCCCAGCACTTGGGAGGCAGAGGCAGGCGGATCGCTGTAAGTTCTTAGAGGCCAGGCTGGTCTACAAGGCGAGTCCGGGACAGCCAAGGCTACACAGAGAAACCTTGTCTCAAATACCAAAAAACCAAAACAAAAATCTCTTGGCTATGCCAGAGAAGAATTGTATTACAATGCAAAGTACTCGGATGCTATTAATATTAGGTCATGTTTGCCCCCGCCTGCCCCAGAGTCCTTTTATTGTGGGGCCACTTTATGATGGACACATCCAGGTCTTGTTTGCACACACTCAGGCAGTTAAGAACCAGGGCTGGAAAGGTGTCCTTGGATTGATGTTCAGGAAGAGCAAGTTAGCCTTGACTCTGTCCTCCAGACAGTCGTGGAGGCTTCTATTTGCTGCCAGCAAACGGCACAGAGGATGACGATGGAGAGATAAGGGAGAGGCTTGGGGGCCTTAAGGTTTCCCATAGTGCCTCTGCCCCCCGCCACCACCATAAAGGAATCCCCCCTCTACAAGATGTGCCAGTGGACGCCTTCTCAACTCGCCGTGCGTGTACACCTCCTCCCCAACCACCTCCTGTGGCTCCCCGGCCTCCCAGGCCTAACTGGCTACTGACAGAAGCCCCGAGTAGAGAGGACAAACAGCAGAACCAGAGCCAGACGCCAGCCCTAAGCCACAGCCGCAGCCACAGCCGCAGCCCCTGCCGCAGCCGCAGCCGCAGCCGTGGCCGAGGCAAGTCTCCTGGGCGCAGACGCTCCCCTTCCCCGGCACCCATCACTACTGCCACCACAGCCAACGGGCGTTACCACAGGCCTCGGAAGGCAAGGCCCTTGCTTCCTCGACCTCTGGATGGGCAGGTGGCCAAGGCGGGAGCCAGGCAAGGGGCCTTGGAGAATGGAATTGGTGGGCCAGCGGAGGAAGCGAGCAGGAGTGGCTCTGCTGGAGAGCTGAGGACAGTCACACTATCTAAGATGAAGCAGTCTTTGGGTGAGTCCAGGTAGCACTGGTTAAGCAGGGTGGACTCCTGGGTTTGAGGGAGGTTAATGGACCAGGAAGGGAATCTGTGTACTAAACTGCATAGTTGGAGAATCTGGAGGTTGAGACTGGAGACAGAGGTGGGGAGAAGCCAAGGGCTCGGTTTGGGGATGGGAACCTATGCTCCTCCTGGGAATTCAAGGTTTGGGGTATGGCTGTAACTCTATGCTTTGGGTTCCTCCACCTGCCCGCAGGCATCAGCATCTCTGGGGGCATTGAGTCCAAGGTGCAGCCCATGGTGAAGATAGAGAAAATCTTTCCAGGAGGTGCCGCTTTCCTCTGTGGGGCCCTGCAGGTGGGTGAAACACTGAGCCTCCTTAGGCCCAGGGCTGGAGTACAGCAGGGTTTCAGGGCTGTTCCCCACTTCCAGCCAGGCATGTTCAGACCAGGTTGTAGGAGGTAGCTTTGGGGATAGAGGGGTCAGGCCAGTAGGATGGGCAAGCCTAGAAAAGAATCCGTCCCCTCATGCTAGCCTGGGCCTGAGAATGGCCCATCCTGTTCCATCTCAAGTCCCAAGGGACAAAGGGCCATTGTCCATGCCCCACCCTGCCCCCACAGCTCCAGGCACAAAAGTCCTATTGTCCGTTTGCAGCACCCAGATGGTAGGAGTGTCCTAGCTGGTGGAGGTGAAAGGCCGATGCCTTCAGGTTGGGAGGTGGGTGGGGATGACGTGAGGGCTGACTGACTATCCCGTCTCTGTGCCAGGCTGGCTTAGAGCTGGTGGCAGTCGATGGAGAAAGCCTGGAACAGGTAACCCATCAGCGAGCCGTGGACACCATCCGCAGGGCTTATCGAAACAAGGCTCGGGAGCCCATGGAACTTGTAGTCAGGGTCCCTGGACCTGGCCTGCTGCCCTTATCTCCTGACCAGGGCCTTCCTGCTGACAGATCTTTTGCCCATGGACCCACTGATGACACCCCAGTTCCCACACAGCTACCACCTCCCACTGAGGCCAGGAAACCCCAGCAGGCTCTCAACTCAGCCCTCCAGGCTCCTCAAAGTACCCCTAAATGCTCCCCTATTCTTAAAGATCCCCACGACCCTTCCCACTGACCTCAAGTCGCGCTGCCGCCTCCAGGTTTTATCCACACGCAGGCACCTCTGAGGTATCTGCCTGAACGCTGAACCACCATACGGGTGCCTCTGATCCACTCCGGGCTGTCAAGAAGGTTCTGGCATCTCAAGATAAGCTGGGTGTCAAAGGACAAGGTGCTAGTGGGCAACCTGTGTCGCTTGCATTCTCTAATCCTGGAGGGATTCCCAGTGAGGGGTCAAGGGAGGCTCAAACCTGGAGCCCGTAACTGGTATGAGGGATTAAAACTGGCAAGGTCCTCCAGGAGGCCACTGCATTCATCCCCCAGCCTCAAGCAGCGTTCAGTGCAAAGGACAGAATGGAAGGCGTTTCTAGTTGCCCAAGCCTTATGAAGGCTCAGGTTGTATGGTCCACTAGGACCTGACTCTACTAGGTTAGTCCTCCCAACACCCTAACAAGTCCATGAGGTAGGTGAGTAGCCAGCAAACACAGGGGGCAGATGTCAAACAAATTCCCCTGGAGTTCTCTATCCATCATACTTTTTTTTTTTTAAAACAAAAAAAAATTTTTTTTTTTAAATTTTTTTTCCTTTGGGTTTGTACAAGAAATTTACAATGTGAAAAATATACAAGTGAAAATGAGGTCGTAAACCTGGAATTAGGAATGGGCGACTTGGTCACAAACACAAATAAACGAGACATTGCTGAGTTCTTCCTTTGGTCTGACTTCAGCCCCCTCAGCCCGGGAGAGGCTTGCAGGGCTGGGACCTGGGGATCAGACCCCATTCCTAGCCCCGTCCCTCTATGTAGGCTTGTTGAGGGCAGGCACATCTGGAGCAGCAGTTTCCACCTGGCTCTCTCTGGTTTCAGGCAGATAGGATGTGGAGACGGGTAGGCCCTTTCTCTTCCCAGCTGGAGTGGGCTGGCAGTGGCACTGACAGCTGGGGAGCAAAATGGCAGGGCAGGTGGGAGCCTCTGGGTGACTGAAATGGGACTTTCAAGGGGGTCTGATCTTGCTCCTCCAAGTCACAGGGCCTCCTGAATGCTTGGCTGAGGGCCCCTTGGCTGAGACCCGGAGTGGTCAGTGGATCCTGGGACCTGGGTGGGTCCCTGTGGCTTGCACACAACGCCCTAGATTTCTGTGGCAGTGATCTCCTCCAGACAGATGCAAGGGGCCGGCTCAGCCAGGCCCAAGTCAGCAAGCTCTCGGGCTTCCAGCTCCAAGCTCAGCTGCTGCAGCTCCTGCTCCAGCTGCCTGTTACGCCGGTACATCTGGATGTAGTTGTGCTGCAGCTGCTTCTGGTAGCGGATCACCTGCTCTTTCTCCGCCTGCCAGGCCAGCCGCTCCCCCTCAAAGCTGTCCCTTTGCTCATCTCCTCGCCGCTGCTCCCGCTGCAGCTCTTGGCGCAGCCGTTCTACCTGAGCCCGCAGGCTCCCCCCTGCCCCGGCGGCTGCCCGCTGCACCTTAGCCTCGTCACTCTCTGCCAGAAGGAACGGGTCGGTGGTGGTGTTGGCGGCGGCGGGGGGCGCAGGGGGCTCCCGGAGTCCTGCCGCTTCAGCATCCAAGTGCCCAGCCTTCTCCCGGAGCCGGTCGGCCTCCTGGCGGTACCGCTGTAGCTCCTGGGAGCAGGTCTCCAGCTCCAGCTCCCGGGCTCGGGCTGCCTCCTGCAGGCCCCTGGCACGGCCCTCACTGACCCGTAAGGCAGCCCGAGCCTCTCGCAGGGCCACCCGCAGCGCCACCAGCTCGCTGCCCTTCTGTACCAGCTCTGCCTGAGATTCCTTCAGTTGCTGCTTCAGCAGGGAGATCTCGCCTGATTTCTGGCACACCTGGAGGTGAAAAGTAGAGAGGAAGGTTGGTGAGGCCTCTCTAGGTGATGTTGGGCACTGGCACCACACTGGACATTCAAGGAGCTTACTGTCTCGCTATTTTACACATGGAAGCAAACAGAGGCGAGCCTAGTGACACATGCATGGTTATACTTCTAGCAAAAGGGGAAAAGAAAGGCGCTAGAGAGAGATAGCTCAGCAGCTAGGGGCACGGACTGTTCTTCTAGAGGACCTGGGTTCAAATCCCAGCACCCACATGGCAGCTCGTGACTATCTGTTAACTGTAAGATCTGACACCCTCACATAGACATACATACAGGCAAAACACCAATGCACATGGAAAAAAATAACAAAGGTAAATAGATTTTTACAAAAGTGAAAGAGCTGGGCGTGGTAGCGCATGCCTTTAATCCCAGCACCTGGGAAGCAGAGGCAGGTAGATTTCTGGGAGTTCAAGGCCAGCCTGTTCTACAAAGCGAGTCTAGGACAGCCAAGATAATAAAGAGAAACCCTGTCTCAAAACAAACAAACAAATAAACAAACAAAGGTAAAAGACGAGGCCCAGATCTTTTCTCTTCAATGGTGAAATCCTTATACCAGACTGCGTAAGCACTGCCTAGGCCTGGAGATGGTGGCAGGTATTGCAGGAGTGGAGTGGGCAGCCCTGGGCAATGCCCATATCATATATCCAGGTAACAGGTAAGCATCTTAGGGAAGAGCAGGCATCAAAACCAAACTGCCTGCACGTTCCTATCTCAGCCCAGCCACTACTAGTTTAATTCTAGGCTCTGGCTTAAGTTTCCTCACTCAAGGCAGATTTGGGCCAAGGGGTCCCGCTCAAACTAAGGCAACAGCCAAGGACAATACAGGCGGTAAACTTTAAACCCCTACCCAGATCTAGCCAATGGTCAGAACAGTCTCCACACTTGAGTGGAGAGTGGGATATGACTTTCTCACGTACTCTGGTGCCTCACATTTGACTATGTCCCCTGGATGGGGAGACCTGGTGGCACTCAGAGGAATGACAGCAGGTCACTGAGAAGAGACTTGATACCCTATGAGCATATACAGGGGGAGGTAATTCCTCTCAGGAACAGTCATAGGGGAGGGGAATAAGGGGAAAATGGGAGGGAGGGAAGAATGGGAGGATACAAGGGATGGGATAATCATTGAGATGTAACAAGAATTAATAAAATTAACACACACACACACACACACACACACACACACACACACACACACACATACACAGTTTCCTCACTCAGGAAACACAGGTGTTAACAGTACCCACCTAATGGGGGGGAAAAATGCCACCAGCTAAGCGGGTACCAGAGCAGTGAGCTGCTCCAACACAGAAGCAAAGGCGAGGAAGGACAGACCCTCTTACGGTGGCTACCCTTGGCCACCCCTGCAAAGCATGTCCGCCCTAACATGACCCCTCCAGCCTGCGCAGCGCCGATCTCACATACCTCCCATTTGGTCTCCTCCAGGCGAGGCCCAAGTTCCCGCTGCTCCCGCTCAAAGGTAGCGCAGCGTCGCTCCAGCTGCTCTCGCTCCTGCAGCAGCTGCGCGAAGTCATCCTGCAGCTGGCGTTTCTCCTGCTGCAGCTGGAACACCTGCAGTTGCAGCAGCTGTTGGGCCCGCTGGACCCGCTGTGTGGCCTGTGGCGCCTGGGCCACGCAGTCCTCCCGCTCTCTTGGCCAGTGCCGCTGCCGCGCTCCAAATGCCTGGGGAAAGAAGGCACATATAGGGTCCCTCAGATCCTGACCTCTAGCCTCTCCTGCTTGGGGTGGCTCCCTGCCTGGGCTGAAGAACCCATGAATCCAGTAAATAATGGCAGTGGCAAAAGCAAGCACTTAAATTGTTTTTCCTAGGTGTCAGGCATTATTCTAAGCATTTTGTATCCTTCACCTTATTTAATCCTCAAAACCCTGTCAGAGAGTCGGGACTGTCCCCACTCACACAGGGAGACCAGGACTCGGCGAGGTTAAGTAACTTGCTCAAGTCTAACAAATCCTGCGAGCCAGTGCTGGCTCCAATTCACATCCCCTGCCTCCTTACTGCTTTGAAGGTTTTAAGCTAAAAACCTCAAGGGTGTCATACCATGAGTCTTTACCCTCTCCCTCCCCAACAGCAATCCTCCTAGGCCTCTGGGTGTTCAGCCACACCACCCCAGGACTGCCTCTAGCCGCACCTGACACACGCTGGCCTCACTCTCATCCATACTGTCCCGCAGCTGCTGTAGCTCTGCCTCTCGGTCTCGAAGCTTTCCTTCCAGGACACAGTGTAGCAAGGCCTCATCCGAAGGAGGTGGTGGGGGCGGAGGGGGCGGAGAGCGGTCTCCACCTGAACTGCTGCCAGGGGAGGCCCGGGCACCACTGCCCGAGAGTCCTCCAGCTACCCGCCCCCCCAAGGAACCTGTGCTTTTGCTGGAGGAGGACCGGCCGCTGTCCGAATGGGAGGGCCCAGTAGGGACCCCTCGGGCTGGGCCAGGCAGTGCCCCTCGGCCAGGGCCATGGGAGGGCAAGTGCCCACCTGGGGAGTTGGTGGTCGGTTCAGCACCTCCAGTGCTATAGGTGGGCAAGCTGGACAAAGAATTTCGGCCAGAGTCTGACAGGGTTCCTGACGGGCAGCCACTGGCCCAACCGCTCAGTGCCAAGGGTTTGTCAGCAGCAGAAGAAGAAGAGGAAGAGGAGGAGGAGGAGGCGGCTGGCCCCACAAACAGCTGTGTCAGGCTGCCCTGGCTCCCAGATAGCCCAGCAGCTCGAGGACCCAGGAAGCCAGGTAGGGATGGTGCCCCCCGAGGTTTGGGTAGCACTGGCTTGAAGGCTGTTGGCCGGATCAGGATTTTCTCCATGTTCTGAAATGAGGTACCACGTGACACGTGAGGACGATCTGTCTGATCTTTTTCCCTTTTTCTTCTTCTCTTTTTAATCTTTGCTTTTGTTGTCGTTTTGAGACATGGTTTTACTCTGTTGCCCTAAGCTCAGGCACTATGTATCCCTAGGCTGGCCTTGTACACAAGCAAGGGGCTTTGCCTTTTCAAGAAGTGGGATTACAGATGTGAGATACCAAGCCCAGCTTTCTTGCTTTCAGAACACTCGTGTGTGTGTGTGTGTGTGTGTGTGTGTGTGTACACGCTCTCGTGCGCGCACGCGCACTACTGCCTGTGTGTGAAGACCAAATGTCAAGGTCAGGTGTCTTCCTCAATTCTTCCCACCAATTCAGCTACCACGACTGGCCAGCAGGCCCAGGGATCAGCCTGCCTCTGTCCCACAAGTGCTGAGATTACAGCCCTGGACCACAGCGCCCAGCTCTTTGGCAAGGTGCTGGGGATATGAAGTCAACAAGCATTTTTTGTGTGTGTGTGTGTGTGCAGCAAGCATTTTACCCATTCAGCCATTGCCTCAAGCCCCACACCTTGATCTTTCAAAACCCCGCCAAACTTTCCACACAGGACCCTTTAATTTAATTTTAAATTAAAACTAAAAACAATCGTTCCCACTGGCAGCAGGCCTCTTAAATGTCCACTTATGCTAAGTAATTAGGCTTTGCCCAAAGATGCATTCACATCGGTGTAATAACCGAAGCAACTAGCCTGGGCATGGTGGCAAAGGTGTTTAATCTCAGCACTCAGGAGGCAGAAGCAGGTGGCTCTCAAGGTCAAGGCCAACTTCGTCTACAGAACAAGTTCCAGGACAGCCAAGGGCTATGTAGAGAAATCATGTCTCAAACAAACAAACAAACAAACCCAAAAAACAATTGATGCAACTCCTACTGTTCATCTGAGGATGCTAGGTCCTATGCTAAGTATTAATTCTAACAGGAGCCTACAAAGATTAGTTTCGAACCTTAGCTATAGAGACACAGAAAATGAGCCAGGCGATGGTGGCACACGCCTGTGATCCCAGCACTCAGGAGGCAGAGGCAGGTGGATCTCTGTGAGTTCGAGGCCAGCCTGGTCTACAAAGCGAGTCCAAGACAGCCAAGGCTACACAGAGAAACTCTTGTCTCAAAAAACCAAACCAAACCAAAAAAAAAAAAAAAAAAAAGACAGAATATGGGGTTCAGACAGGTTATTTCCCAAGCCAGGAGGAGAGATGAGACAGAATCCACATTCTCGGCTCTAAATACGCTTCCAATTCTAGCATCCCTAAGGGGCTCCTGATTCCACCCAGAGACCCCAGAAAGGGCTGCTCTTACCTTCTCCAGCTTCCCAGATACAGGAATGAGCTTTGGTGGGGGCCCACGGAGGTGGCCATTGTGTGCCCGATGCTCTCGGGGATCTTCGCCATCACTGCTTGGGCTGGGAGGTGACTCTGTCCGGAAGTCCTCATTGATGTAAGTAAAGCTGGTGCCTGGGACAGTCTTCCTAGGTGGCACAGCAGGGCAGAGTGGTTCCTGTGCCTCGTAGCCACCCCGGAGCAGCCCATCCTGCTGACGGAAGAAGGTGGGCCCAGGGACACCATGGTGGCGTGGAGGAGCAGGTCCCCCGGGACAGGGCCGGCCTGAGATAAGACTGCTCACGCTACCCATTGCTGGAGCTTGTGGGGCAGTGGTTGTCTCACGTGCGGGCTCCAGTGGCACTGGCAGAGTGTGCACAATGGCCATGGTGGCAGAGGCTCAGGCCTAGCCAGGGGCCTCCAGGGCAACCTGTGAGTAGGGTATTGGCATCAGAGTCCCTCCGCTTTTGAGTACCCTCCCCAATACAGGCCTTCTCCTGACACCCCCGCCCCTCTTCCAGACAAAATGTTCTCCAGAGTAATAAGGCTTCTCCTCCAAGTACTGGTATGAACCTCAATTTTCTCTGGGCCTTAGACCACTACCCAACTCTAGTCTGGACAAGGCTAAGGAGTAACTTGACAAAACAGAGATGATGAAGGAATGAGAGACCTAAGAGGTGATGCAGAACTCCATGGTAGGGAAGACCCCACCTTAAGCCCAAACCTGCATCCCCTATAAAGACTGAGACTCAACTGGGCAGAGATCCCTAACTACAGCTCCCAGTGCAGGTCCCTTCTCTCCTGGGACAGGTGGCCTCATTACTGGGCTGTTTGGGCAGAGAACGCGTCAGGGATGCAATCAGCAACTCAGATGGTAATTAGGGAACAAAGAGCCAAAGCCAGGCAGTGTCCAGCCTCCTACCGACAGGCCTCAGTTTATCCCAGACACAGAGGCGACAAGGGTGGAGCTGGCCCAACAGGAAACCTTACAGGTCTTAGGAAGCCACAGGTGCCCCTCTGGGGTCTCCTACCTCCCAGAGGTTGATGCAGGCTATGCTGGTTTCCAAGACAACTCTTAGCTTCTGCCATCCACACTCAGTTAGGACCTAGGGGCCTACCCAGGCCCTGTCCCAGTGCCAAGCTTTGCAAACCTTCCCGATTTAGGTGATCTTCAGAATAACCCCTACAGAATTTAAGCAGGAGCCATTACCACCGCCGGTAGGATGTCAAATAAGATGGCTCCACCTCCCCTAGTGTTGTTCCTTCCTGGAAAGGACAGCCAGCTTGCACCCGGAACTCCCTCCCAGTCCCAAGGCTGCTGATGACCAAGACTTAGGCATCTGCTGAAGTCATCATGTGGAGCAGGGGCCAAGAAGTGGACAAAAGATTCCATGAGAAGAGCGTGTACATTTATTTGTGTATTTGTGTGTGTGTGTGTGTGTGTGTGTGTGTGTACATGACCAGGAGCAGAAAAATGAACAGTGTCTGTGAAAATGTGCATGAGGAAATACAGGGTGAATAGACTGATGTCAGCACACATTCGTGTGTGTGTGTGTGCAGCATGTGTGTGTGTGTGTGTGTGTGTGTGTGTGTGAGAGAGAGAGAGAGAGAGAGAGAGAGAGACAGACAGACAGACAGACAGACAGACAGAGAGAGGGGCAGGACAAGGCCATGCTGTGTAGCACAGGCAGACCTCAGACTCATGGATCCTCCTGCCTTAGCTTTTCAGAGTGTTGAGCTGGGATTCTAACCTTGCGCCACCATGCTGAGCTGTGCATGTGTGAATCTTTCCCACCCCCAAGACAAGGTTTCTCTGTGTAGCCCTGGCTCTCCTGGAACTTGATCTGTAGAGCAAGCTGGCCTTGAACTCAAGAGATCTGCCTGCTTCTGCTCCCCGAGTGCTGGAATTAAAGGTGTGAGCCACCACAGCCTTGGCTTTATGTGGGAACGTTTTATGTTTTACAAGACTATGAGTTTTCTAACTTAGAAAGCATACAAAGTTATTAGTGTGTATATAGCAAATGAATCTGTGGGCTCTGAATGTCACTATATGACCCAAAAATAAATAAAAAAGTTTGGATAGATGTACCAGTTTGTTCATGTTAGTTTTTGTGTAAATATCACCAAATTTGGGGTCACTGTCTATGCCCTAAGTCAGTGTCAGTCACCCATCTTCAATAAGCCATTTCTTCTCTCAGCATGAAATTCCTAGAGAACTCATTTCTTTGGGTGTCCATTGTTTCAAGCCTCTCATAGATTGAGAGACACATACACCTTCATTTCTGCCAGGACAGTTACATGAACACCTATGTGTGTATCTTACACAAGGGCGTGAACATGAAGGTGTGTGAAAGCACATTTGGAGTAATCTGCACGAGTGACCATTTCTCGGGGTGGGTTGGGACCTGGGTGACATTGGAGGCCACCTTGGGAAATGGGAGCCCCTCCCTAAGAACTTTTCTTTCTTTTTTTTTTGTTTTTTGAGACAGAGTTTCTCTGTGTAGGCTTGGCTGTCCTGGACTCCCTTTGTAGACCAGGCTGGCCTTGAACTCACAGCAATACACCTGCCTCTGCCTCCCAAGTACTGGGATTAAAGGCATGTGTCACCACATCCAGCTAAACTTTTTTTCTTTTTTTTTTTTTTTTTTAAAGATTTCCAGAAAAGGTGAGCTCACAAGTATCTGACCACCCTCCCCCTTGCCCCATCTGCATTTTCTGTATTGTTCTCCATTAAGTGCCCCCAAGTGTTGAGACACAAGAGATTCACAGTAGTCCAGCCTGAGGGAGGAGTTGCTGGGAGCTACAGTAGTAAGGGGGAATGGGTATGAGACGCAATCACATGCTTCTCTGTAGGTCTAGGAGCTGAGATTGCACCCAAGAGGTCTAGCCCAAGGATAGAGATCGCTTCTCAGTACGGAGAGAAGAGTGGAAAAGGTCTGGCACTCCTGTTCACACTTCCAACTCCAGGGTACACAGAAAGTGAGATTTAGGAGGAAGCGCAAGGGCTTCCTCACTCAGAGACACTCAGAGAGACAGAGAACAGAAGTCAAGAGACAAAGAGGCCAGGAGGAGCTAGAGCCAGACCCATGAATTAGAGTCGCTGAAGGTAAGAAGGCAAGGGCCCCCTAAAGCCAGAGGAACATGAAGCTGGGCTCTGAGAGCCAGGCGTCTAGAAAGCCAGGCCCAGCCAGCCCAGCTCCCGCTCTTGAGGCCCAAGAGAAGAGGAGGGGCAAGCGGCTCCATTTTGAGAAACGCGTTTGTGGTTGTGGGAAAAAGAAACCCCCGGTCCTCCCCAGCATCTCCTGACCTATCGCTATGGTACACAGACCCCTGAGACCCCCAACCCAGCAGTGGGCTGGAGGATCTGGAGTCTGGGGCCGCCCAAGGGCCAGAAGATGAGTCTGGCCCACGTCCCAACTCTCTGACCTCAGGGTTGGGGGTTGGAGAGTTGGGGAAAGTCCCCTCAACACACACACTCAAACTCCAAAGACCAGTCAGGCGGGATCCAGTCTGGGATCACGAGTTCCCACTCCCAGACTGAAAGCCCAGAGTGTCCTGGCCCACCCACAACAGCCCACTCCTTCCATAAACTGGGTGCGTCTGTGGAATGCCACCACCCCACCGGACCGCAACGCTTAGAAGTTGGGGCACCCTCAGCCCTAGACCCCTCACCTCCGCCTCGCTGCTCCATGCTCAGCCCCGGGCCGCCCCAGCACTCCACAGGCGCGCCGCCCGCTCCAGCCCGCGCGCGCGGCCACTCGGAGCTGCCCGGCCCGGCCCGGCCCCGCCTCCGCCTAGCCGGCGCCCCCGGCCCTGGCCAGCCCCCGCCCGGCACCAGTGGGCGGTGCGCGCGGAACGGGGGAGGGGTTCGAGGGGCGTCCCCGCCCCGGGGCGCGGACACGCGCAAGCAACCCACGTCACGCGTGCCCGCCAGGGCGCACGCAGGGGCTGCACGGCGGCGCCCGGGATCCCTCCCTGAGAGGCCCCGGGACTCCGTGTGCGTTGGGAGGCTAGGTCAGCTCGAGAGTCGTCGAGCGGGTCATCACCTATCCCTGCCCGGGCCCAAGGGCCGGCGGCAGCTGGTCATTGTTCCAGCACAAAGAGCCAAGGCGCGGCGCCCGCCCCTCCCCCTCCGCTTCTCTAGGAGAAGCTTCCCTCCCCAGTCTCCAGCTTCCCGGTCCAAAGGGAGGCGGAGGGTCAGCCGTCCCTCTCCGGTTGCCGGCTGCCGGCTCCCGGGCACAAGTTGAGGGACTGGCTTGGTCGCTGTCTGTCCCACCCCCAGCAGGCTGGAGGTCACACACTAGAATGTTTCAGAAGCGGCGCCACCTGGCGGCCCTTTCCAGCAACTTATCAGACCCCTACCCCAACCCCCCAATACTCCCACCAACCCCATTCCCTTTCCAGAGCAGCGCCTTCGGGCCACGAGCCCAGGCTTGTTCCTGCCATGGCTTCAGGCTCCGCAGCCTAACCTCGGGGTCATTTGCTATGAGAAAGGTCGCTCCTCAATGAGAGGGGTGCCCGGGCCCCCAAAATTCGCAAGATTGACGGTTCAAACCTACACTGGCTCCACCATACTGGCCCCACCGAACACATCGCAGTGTCTTTACCAGGGTCACAAATATTTTTACCCTCTCAAAAACAAGTCTTAACACCCACACGACCTTTCCCACATTCTGTCTCAGGCAGCCACAATCGCAGTTTCATCCTCCATCACGTGGTTCCGTATTCCTTCATTCCATAATCCTTCTGGCAGACTCGTAGAAAATTCGGTGTTTCATGCATGCGAAAGTGCACAACAGTACTTTGCATCCAGTCACAGTCTTAAAATACATTTTAGTCTCCCAACCCTCTTCCATACAATGACAGCCGTATTCAGCCTCTCAGTCAACTTCTTACATCACATTCATAAACTACCCACTTTTCCTGAGGGGGTCTCTGTGACCTGATCAGGTCAGCTGACATTCATATCCTCTGGCAAGGCCACCCTCCCTTCCCTGCTGCCCCCACCACCACCCAGGGCCAAGGCCTGCCAGAGCCAGGCTCAGCCCCAGGAAGAAGCACACCCCCCCCCTCCTTCCAGGCCACAGCCTGGCCAGCTCTCAGCTCTATTTTTAGCTCCATGGAAAGGGTTGTTTTTCTTTCTTTTTCCCTGGAAAGGGAAACACAGCCCAGCCACCCTAGGCTCATTCCAGCCCTCGGCTTTACAAGAACAGAGTGAACCCCTCTCCCCACCAGAAACCCCCTCCTCTGGCCTTGCCCTGATCCCCGCCTCCTGGGGCACCGAGAGTCTCCTCCCCTTTCTGGCCTCCTGCCCAGAAGCTCAGGCAGCAGCTGGGCTCAGCGTGTGGCGGGGTGAGGGCTGGAGGGGGCGGGGGAGAGGCCTAGGGCTGCAGCCCCCCTCCTTCATTTTCCGAGAGAGACGGGGATCTAGTCCTCCTTCCTCCTTGAGGAGGCAAACTCCCCTCAGGGTTTAAGGAGATGTTTTACTCCAATTGCAGTCCCCGTAGCGAGGGGTGAGGGGAGATTATTCCTCTTGCATGGGTGGGCTTTTTGTACCCAGGCCA
Organism: Acomys percivali; assembly: GCA_907169655.1. Classification (NCBI taxonomy): domain Eukaryota; kingdom Metazoa; phylum Chordata; class Mammalia; order Rodentia; family Muridae; genus Acomys; species Acomys percivali. The sequence goes on along the minus strand of OU015757.1, from coordinate 62,794,822 downwards.
GCAAGGAGGTGGCGTAGGAAGAAGACCTATAGCCAGACAGCTGCTCCTGGGGCTGGGTGTATGAGACGGAGGCAGCTGTCCCGGGCCATCAAGGTCCTCTCTCGGATACCTTTCAAGGATACGGGTTCCGACAAGGCGTTAGTGCGCTCCAGGCCAAAGAACCCAAGGAACCCCACCCCGTCCAACACTCTCCGGGCCTCCAGCGCCACCCAGGCCCCCGGGGGTGTTGAGCTCCTATTCTGGGTGAGAAGATTTATCATCATTCCAGGAGAAGCAACCATGCTAGCACCAGGAGAGAGTTGCATGAGAGGGGTGTCCCCTGTCTAGACAAGGTTAGGGGAGCACTGCCCACCCGTCTGCGAAGCAATCACGTGCTCAATGCCTGTTTACGTCTTGGTTTTCACCTGCAGGCAGGCGGCCGGGAAGCAGGAACCGCCTGATGCGACAAACCCCGCCCGCCCCCGCCGACAGTCTCAGAGCGGCCCCTTTCCCTCCAGGCTCCGGTAGAAAAAACTCAACGTCCATCTCGCGGGGGGTGGGGGGAGGTCGCGCGGGCCATTGGCACCGCTTCTGGCACTGCTAGGGTATCTCGCTGTGCTTGTCCTTTCCTGAGCGCACGTGTGTTCGTGTCCTAAGTGAATGCATGAGTCTGTGCAGGAGTGTATGTCGGTGCGTCTGTGTGAGTTTCCCTGCCCTTTTGCTGTTCAGATTCTGCCTGTGCTCCACAGAGTGCGGACTCCTTCCTCATCCCAATCCCGTTTCTCAAAACGAGTAAAGTTCTCTCCAAAGTGAGGATGTGCGGGAGGCCGGAGTTCCTGCACTCCATCCGCCCCACCACTCACCCAGCGTCACCTGCGCCGCTGCTCCTTCTTTGGCTGGGCTCCTGCTCCAGCGTGCCTACTTCCTCGCCGCGGCAGAACTCTGACTCTCCAGCCAGCTCCCAGCTCCCAGCTCCGAGCTCCCGGCCCCGCGCTCCGGCTCCCGGCTCTCGGCTCCCGCCAGGCCGGACCTGGAAGAGTGGGGCGGGGCAGCCGAGGCCGCGCCCCCCCCACACCCAGAGAGGGGAGTGGTCTGCCCCACACCTCCTGAACAGCTAACCTTGTACCCAGCCCAAAAGTAGTCCGACCCAGGACCTAGCCCAAAAGTAGCCTGATGGTGTCCTCAGGCTGTCTCTCTGGCCTTCTGACTGCACAACGTACTAACTTTTGACCTAAGGAGAAGGCAAATGTAATTGACGGATAAGCTACCTGGCCGCCTAAACTAAGGGGCTATAGAGCTTGGTGTCTGTCACCCTCGCCTGCTCTGTAAGGAATTCAATCCGTACTACTCTGCCCACAGCCAGAAGAGGGAAACTCCCTATGAAGCAGACAAAGAAGTCTCGAGTTTCATAAGAAAAACAAAAACAAAAACAAAAACAAAAAAACCACCTCCACCAACACATACACACACTGGGGCTTGGGGCTGACTGGGGTTACCACCACCACCACACACACACACTGGGGCTTGAGGCTGTCTGGAGTTCACACACACACACACACACACACACAC
>OU015757.1:62759561-62793264 GCA_907169655.1 Acomys percivali | reverse complement strand
CACACACACACACACACACACACACACACACACACACACACACACACACACGGCGGCTTGGGGCTGTCTGGGGTTCTTCTAGCAGAACTAGTTACCGCCCCCCTTCCCTGGAGTACTTATCTAACCAGGTGAGAAAGCAGGTTGTCCTGGCCCCCCATAGGGCATGGCTAGACCTCCCTTAGACTCATAAAGTCCCACCCACAGGAACAAACAGGAAGTTGGCCTGCATTTCAGGGAGGTACCAAAGGCTCTCTTCCTCCCTGGCATACCAGGTATAATGTGGAAAGGCTTAAGTCTACAGCCTCCTGAGCCTAGTCACTGCAAGAGACCAAGGTGAATTTGGTGTCTTCTCAAACTCACCCACAGTAACAGCTGCCCCCTCGCAGCCATGTGAGACGCAGTGTCAGTCTGAAAACAGGGCTTGCAGATCTAATTTGACGCTGGGTCAGACCTTTCCAGGAGGTCTCCGGAACATTTTTAAGTAGGTGAAAACAGAAATACTAGCTGCACCCCTGGCGATTTGCCTTAAGCCACTTTTTTTGAGTATGCGGATATAAAGTGGCTCTTAGGGACTCTATATTCAAGATACAGGGACTGACCTCTTCCTGCCTTCTAGGTGCCAATGGCTCCTGAACATACTTTGTGCTAGATCCTGCTGTGGGGAGTTTAGGGCAGGTATGAAGTGGAATGTGTTTGTGTAGGGAGTGTGTTAGTATCCTATCACTCTGGTTTGTGCTGTGTGGGGGTGTCTGCTACAGAGGGTGGAGCAAGGCAAACAGCAAATGTGTATCTCTTTCTCTATGCTGACTGTAGCCCTCAGAAACTCCAAACTAAAGGATTTTCCGAGAACACACTGGACAGTCTAGGGAATCCATGCCTGTAGGTAGACATGATCTCGCTGTGTACATCTGGAAGGCATGGCTGACAAATATTTCAGACGCTGGATGAGGCCTAGAGCAGCCCACTGCTGGGAATGATTACAGAATTGGAGAGGCCTGGCTCCAGCCAGTCTGGGAGAGACCCCCAAGAAGGCAGACCCTGGAGGAGCTACCCCCACCCCTGCTTGCAAGCATTTGTTTCAGCTCTTTGTGGCTAGAGTTCTCAGAAACCCTGGACTCTTCCATCCGGTTCTAAAAGCTTCCTCTTGGGTTGACTTGAAAAGGTTGCTCTAACTCTAGGGAGTTTTTTTTAAAAAAAAAAAAAAGCCTCCCCTCTACCTGTAGCAGAGGATTTCCAGCACCCCACAATCTGATCATCTTGAAACTGGTACCTTAAGGTGAAATTAAAGGAAGTGAAATTAAAAGGTCATTTTAGCAATTTGCCTGGCAGTCTGTGGATCACTTCTTTTACAATCTTCTGTAGTACTTGCTAAGTTGAGCATCTCAGGAGTTCTAGCACATATTAAGGACAAAGGGGAGGATTCCAGAAGGAAATAGACAAGGGCAAAGGGCTAGAAATAATAAGCTGATTGTATTTTTGAGACAGGGTTTTGATTATCCCAGGCTGGCCTCAAACTGTGTAGCTTAGGATAACTTTAAACTCCTGATCCTCCTGCCTCTACGTCCCAGGTGCTGGAATTAAAGGCATTCTCCACCACGCCCAGCTTGGGCTGATTCTTGAGTCTACATTGAGAAATGTAAGTGGCTTGCCTCCCAGGTGAAGAGGGACAGCTGGTCAGGCAAGGCCTGGGTATGTGGCCTGTTGACACACACCTCTGTCAGGAATTTTATGGAGTCCTCAGTAAGTTAACACACCACCCTGTCTCCCCCTATGCCAAGGGAAAGTGTATATTTATGGGGGTAGGATGTGAAGGCCCTGCACTGCTCCCTGCTATCTTGAGCTCCCTTGCTATATTGAGCCCATGGCTCAAAGGTTTAAGTGAGGGAAAAGGATCCATTTACTCCCAATTCAGAGAGGATATCTAATTAGTATGGGGAGACATCTGGTGGACAAATAAGAAAAAGCACAGAAACAAAGGCAATAGAAATGTTTCATTCAAACTGGAAAAGGTTCTCTACAAAGAGTCCGAGCTCCAGCAGTCAGAGGCAGCACACAGTGGAACCAGTATCCAGGGGGCGGACACTGCAGGCTCACAGCTTCTTTCCATAGTTGTGTGGCCATGTGGGAGCAAGCTCCCATCTTCGAGGCCCTGATGGTACAGGATAAGCACCTAGGATCAATTCCAGCAGATACAGCTACCTTATGTCTGGCTCTACAAAGCAGAGAGGCTTGGTGCCTACTGTATGCCAAAATGCTGGAGTTTAACAGGAAGCCTGTTTCATGACAGGTTCTGGGCCTGCCTTCATTGTCTGACCTGAGGTTTTAGTATATCTCTCTGCCCGGATCCTTCTCTAAAGCCTCACAAGGCTCACGTCTAGTTCACAAGCACTCTGCTCAGACATCTCTTGCGACTAATTAGTCAACACTACCCTGTGAGCAGTCTAACTAACACTCGGCACTTTGTCTTGTTCCTGTCACCAAAATGCTGGTCTTTGGAAAGACTTTGTCTTTTCAGTGCTGTATGAAAAAACCCAGCATCCAAGAGGTCCTCAATAGCTGCTGAATTAAAATTTCACCATGGAACACAGCCCTAGGCTGGGCGGGTTCCATAGCTCAGGACTATGTGCACGAGCCCTAGCAGAAGGCCAAGAGTGTGCGTTAGCCTGGACCACTGGGCTCATTTTAGCAAGCCGGATGCACTACTTTCACCCGGGGGCCTTGGAGGTATCTGGCTGCTGGGGGCTGGGGTCCTGGCCTAGGCATGGCTCAGAGTTCCGGTGCACAGCTCCTTTTTTGCCAGAAGAGGACTTTTTTGCCACTAATCCATTGTCATCCTTGATCTTCTTGAGCCGGGCTTTGCTCTTGGGAGGGATGGAGAAGGTAAGGGAACTCTTGTTGAACTCAAGTGGGAAGACACCTACGTCTCCATCAAAGCGGTTCTTGGACACCTGCAGATAGCGTTTCCCTGGCCCAGTCACCAGCTTCCTATCCTGCAGGATCAGAACATTGTCTGCTTCTTGGCTTGCCTAAAGGAGAGGGGGCAGGAGAAGGAGGACATATGAATGAAAGAAAGGTTGAGGGTGTGGGGAGAAGTGGCAAGAACGGGAAAAGGAGGGGCTTAAGAGATGGCCCAGTAGATAAGAGCACTGGTTGCTCTTTTAGAGGAACCCAGGTTCAAGTCCCAGCACCTACAGCTCACAACTGTCTTTAACTCCACTCCCAGGAAGTCTAATACCTTCTTCTAGCCTTCGTGGGCACCAATATGCATGTGATGCACAGACATACACACATGCAAAATACTCATACACATAAATAAACTAATTAAAATTTAAAAAGTGGAAAAAGTGCCCCCTCATCACCAAGCTCTTTCAGCAATTAATCACAATTGATGCTAGAGCCACCAAATCTCCCAGTTTGGTAACAAGCCTGCCACTGCTCTGACTCTGTGGGGCTCCTTCTGCTTAAGATGCAGCTTCTCCACAGTGGACCATCTACTACCATTTGTGTGTCACATCCCTAGGGACCACTTTTGATCTCCTAAAGAAAGCACCACCATTTTTGTTTTGTTTTGTTTTTTGTTTTTCAAGACAGAGTTTCTCTGTATAGCCTTGGCTGTCCTGAACTAGCTTTGTAGACCAGGCTGGCCTTGAACTCACAGAGATCCGCCTGCCTTTGCCTCCCTGAGTGCTGGAATTACAGGCGTGTGCCACAGTGCCCAGCTCATTTTTTTTTTTTCCCCTGCATTATTCTTGTTTCATGTTTGTTTTCAAAGTGACAGTTTTTGCTCCTCAACCTGAATTCTCCTTGCCTAGCACGGGCCTTGCATGTAAAAGGAATTCAGTAGACCACCGGAGGCATAGGGATGGGGCTGGCCCTGAGGCACAGAAGGCCTTCCCATTTATTTGACAATCTGATACTTACTGTCTGGAAACCTCAGTATAACTTTGGTTGGTATGTCCACTAAGAAGACTCCCCAGATGTCAGAGGATGACTCAGACCACCCCTCAAGGACTTGTGCTGCCCATCATGGCTCTCATCCCACTAAGCTGCAATCATGACCTCATCTTTCTAAGAACCAACTCCCATCCTTTGCATTCCTCATGTCATGGCCACAGAGCCACCATCTCTTACTTTCCTCAGGACAGTCATGAGGATCCAAGCCTTAAAGAGGACTGTTTCTAGTTACATCTGTCTCTCTAACTCTTCAAAGCTTGAGTGCCTTAAAGCCAACTCACTTTCGCTGAGCCAAAAATGGATGCTGTCTGCAGTTCCTTGTCATCATCCTCTTTCCTTGGGTGAATAACCAGAGTCACGTGACAGCTATTATCTGTAGCAAACTTCCGAAAGGCTCCAACAACATAGTCTTGAGCTGCAATCCTGTAGCAATGAAATTCAGCAATAAGACGTTATTGGGTGGAAAACACAAACTCCTGAGCCAGTCACTCCACACAACTACCCCAGCCCTCTATGCTGTCTTCTCTTAAGGAGTCACACTCAAGTCCGTGCACAGCTTCATGAATAGACAAGTGTGTTTAGGTTAGAAAAGGGCTCACCTGTCAGTAGAGAGCTGCTCATGACCCATCATGAACTGCAAGTTGTCGATGACTACGTGACAAACGTCATAGACATAGACAGCATGTTGCATTGTGTCTATTACAGACCTGGGAAAGAGAAGCAGCAATTTGAATAGCCAACTACAGGGGAACACTCCAAGGGGAGGAGCCTGCACCCTGAAAGCACTGATGATGATCTGCTCTTGTGATTTCCCATTTTTTGAAACCCTCAAGCCTGTCTAAAGAGACCAGGAAGGCATTCTCACTGGAGATGGAAAGGGCATCAAAAATATTTTGTGATCTCTCAAAATTGAAAGTCAGGGCCAGGTATAGTGGCACACACCTTTAATCCCAGCACTCTCAAGACAGAGGAAGATGGATTTATGTAAAGTCAAGGCCAACCTGGCCTACATAATGAGTTCCAGGACAGCCAGAGTTACCTACAGAGGCCCTGCCTCACCTGGTGTGGTGGTGCACACCTGTAATCCCAGCACTTAGGGAGAAGGGGCAGGCAGATCTGTGAGTTCCAGGCCAGGATAGCAGCCAAGGCTACACAGAGAAACTGCCTCAAAAAGGACAGTGAGAAAAAAGGGGAGGAGCTGCCTCTAAATAAATAAAATAATCTTAAAAAGAGTAACTGGGCTTTGAAGATCTTACCTGATGCTCTGTTGTCCATGGAAAGTCATGAAATAGAGAGGCAGGTCCTCAAAACGGTCTGCCCACTCTTCATACTTGTCCAGATGTTCTTCCAGCCGTGTCACAGCAAACTGAGTCAGCATGACCCGGGCTAGTCTCACATTGCTGATCTCAAAGCTACCCCATAGCGTGTTCACGCCCTGGGTACATAAATCCAGAGCATACTCACTGATGAATGTTGTCTTCCCACTGCCTGTTGGCCCTATATAAGGATGGACACAGCTCTGAGTTAGGAGGAAAGTACCGCAGGACGAGGCAGAGACAGGAAAATCTTTGGGTTCAAGGCCAGCCTGGTCTACAGAGTGAGTTCTAGGGCAGCCAGGGCTACAGAGAGAAATCCTGTCTTGAAAAACAAAACCAACCAACCAACCAAACAAACAAACAAAAAAAAACCCCAAGCCAAACAAACAAACCAAATAAACAAACAAAAAAGAAGAAAGTCTGGTTCTTGAACCAACATTCTGTTCAAGGTTGGGAGGGGAAGCTTCCTTTTCGCACTGCCAGCAGGGGACTGGGGAGATGAAGCAGTACTTAAGAGGACTTGTTGCTCTTGCAGAGGACCTAGGTTTGATTCCCAAATCTGTAAGTCCAGTTCCAGGGGATAGGATGACTTCTGGCCTCTGAGGGCACCAGCCACCCATGTTGTGCACATACACACATGCAGACGAAGCACTCATGTGAATAATAAATAAATCTAAAAAAAGTAAATTGAACACTGCCAGTGGCCAAACCCCACCATACTTTTGTCACCTTGTTGTCTAACCCTTTACCTAAAAGTGATTTTTCAAAACATTCTATTATATGCTGGGCATGATGGAACACGCCTTTAATCCAAGCATTTGGGAGGCAGAGGCAGGCAGATCTCTGTGAGTTGGAGGCTAGCCTGGTCTACAAAGCCAGTCTAGGGCAGCCATGGTAACACAGAGAAACAAACAAAAACAAAAGGTGGGCTGGAGAGATGGCTCAGAGGTTCAAAGCAGCTTCTGCTGGCTGTTCTTCCAAAGGTCCTGAGTTCAATTCCCAGGAACCACATGGTGGCTCACAACCATCCATGAGATCTGATGCCCATTTCTGGCCTGCAGGCAGAGTGTTGTATACATAATAAATAAATGAATATTAAAAACAAAAAAAACAAAAAACAAAACAAAAACCCATTTTATTATTTTATGGGTATTTTTTTTCTGCATTCATATCTGTGTATCATATGCATTCCTGGTGTCCTCAGAGGACAGAAAAGGGCATCAGATCCACCTGGAACTGGAGCCACTACTGTGTGGGTGCTCTTAACCACTGAACCATCTTTCCAGCCCCACAAGCAGTGGTTCCCGTAAAAAGTCACCTGTAAAGACCGTCAGCTCGCCCTTCCGATGCCCCTTCAGCAGACGATTGAGGTCTGGGAAGCGGCTCCAGCGGACACCAGCTGCTTGCTCCACATTTGATAGTTCTCCCAAAACCTCCTCACGGAGCTGGCGGAAAGACACGATAGACTTGTGCCAGGCAGGGAGGGCAGTACGAAGAATACGGGGAAGACTTAAGCCTTGGTTTAAGGCCTCCAAGGGCCGAGGCTGCTGGTTCCCAGGCCTCACCAAAGAGCATCGCTTGGGGTTGAGCTTTCGGGCAAACAGTTTGGCAGCTTCCCATGATCGAAGGTCATCCCCTAGCCAGAACACAATCCGGCGGAACTGTTCAAGGTAAGGGAGTAAGGCTGGGGGTAAACAGACTGTTCCTCGGGGTAGGCAAAGGGTGGGCAGCCCTGTGGACTGGCTCAAGGCCAGGCTGTCCAGCTCTCGACTTGTCATGACTACCTCAGCATCTCTACGGCCGATCAGTGGTAATCCAAATAGGTTGTGATAGGCACCAGGCCGTGGAATGGTGGTCTCCACATACCGTATCCCATCCCCCTGACCTTCAGCCCCTAGTAGCTTCAGGCCACGTAATCCAGAGCTCCCAGGGGTGAACCAAGGGAAGACCAGACTCCGAGCAGATCGAAGATAGCGGACATTGAACCTCCTAAGTGTGTCATCTGTCACCTTGGTAAGGCCAAACATTACACGAGCCAGCTGGGCTTCCTCACGGTCAGGCAGCTCCCAAAGAGGTATGGCTCGGTTCCAGATTCTCAGGACCTCCTCCCTGTCCTCAGCTTCTGGAACCTCACTAAGCAGGACTCCTTCTTTGGCCCCATCCCCTCGTCCCTCCACACTGGCCTGGAAGTCTTCCCAGCTCCCTTCCGCTAGGCTGGTCATGCAGAGAAAGCGTCCTGTAGTCTTGTCAATGAAGAGGCAGAAGGAAGCGGTAGCATCTTTCTTCTGAGTTTTGATGTCTATGGACCCCACAAAGGGGCTTGGTGCTCGAAGGCAGCTGTGGCCATCCTGGAAGGGGATCCCATGCGCTCGTAAATATTGGCGGATTTCAGTTGTGGTCACAGGCAATACTGGTACCTCTAAGGCTGGGAGCGCTTCCTTTCTGTACCTTCTGCGGGGAGGGCCTGGAGCCAAGCTTCGGGGCAGGCCCCTCCGACCCATCCACTCCCCACGCAGTGGGAGCAAGATGCGGAGCGGATATGCACGTCGGAGGAGGAGCCACATTACTGACGGAGTGGGATGCCACCACTGCTAAAACCTTTGGTGTCTGTTTTGGAGCCTTCCACAAGACACTTACAGGATTCACTAAAGCTGGCTTCTCTCTGTCTCTCCTCAAACTTCTCCTTTATGAACACAATTCTTAATCCCCTAGGCTGCCTGTACATCGCGACTTCATACCTCTGCACACCTACGCGACCCCATCACATGCACGTCCCTCACACCTCTAGTTCCTTACAATTTCTCTCCAGCAGTTCACTTGTAAGACCTTCAAAGGTCCCTCAATCTAAATGGCTTCTCTGTATCATCTCCTCACGTCTACCACCGCTCTGCGGAGCCTCCTCGCCAACCGCAACTCTGCAATTCTCTGCATCCTGTCTGAACCCCAACTCCAGGCGCTCCTCACGGCTCCTTGCGCTCACTAGGACCCGCCACAATAGCTTGGAGGTCACGAGCTGAGGCCCTGCCCCTTCACTGTCTCGCAGCTCGTCCCTCCGCTTCAGGGGCTCCACGCTCCCGCCCCCAGCTTCGCGTCAGCACTCTTCCTTTCTACTCTACGGTCCACAACGTGAGTCGCCTGCACGCGCCACTCGCGGTGACCTCGGAAGCAAAACTCTCTTGGGAGCCTTTGCCCCCGGAGCCGGAAGTCGCGGGTTAGTCCCGCCCTCCAGCTCACCGTCCGGGCTACCAAGTGGTGGCCATGACTGCTCGCGGGACGCCGAGCCGCTTTCTAGCTAGCGTCCTCCACAACGGGCTAGGTCGCTACGTGCAGCAGCTGCAGCGCCTCAGCCTCACTCTCAGTCGGGATGCGCCCTCGTCCCGCGGCGCCAGGTGAGGCTCGCGGAAGCGGGAGGACCGGGCTTGGAGGCGGGGATCAGTCCGACTGGGTTCCCGGCCACCGTATTCACCTTCGCTGGGTCTCGCAGGGAGTTCGTGGAACGCGAAGTGACTGACTTCGCCCGACGGAACCCGGGGGTCGTAATATACGTAAACCCGCGCCCGTGCGCCGTGCCCAGAATAGTGGCTGAGTACCGTGAGTCGGGCCGGGCTAGGGCGGGAGGGCGGGATCCTACCTTGTTTGACTTACGACCTGGCGGCTTCCACTCATTCCCACGTCCCTCTGCTAGTTAACGGTACTGTTCGTGAGGAAAACCTCAACAACAAGTCGGCGGAGGAGATCACGTCGCTGGTGCAGAAGCTGGCCGACCAGTCCGGCTTGGATGTGATCCGCATCCGCAAGCCCTTCCACACGGACAACCCTAGCATCCAGGGCCAGTGGCATCCCTTCACCAACAAACGGACAGCCTTCCACGGGCTGCAGCCCAGAGAACCCCAGGATCCCGCTCCAGCGTCGGTACAAGCACAGTAAAGAACTAGGCTTTGGATCTTTAAAGTGATTCGGTTCCGCTTTCATATTCCAAGCTCAGGCAAATAGGTGGAGCCTGCTAGCGGGGGCGTGGCCTGAGATAAAGAAGAGCTGTTTGCATTGCCCGCTGCTAGGTACCTTGTGAATACCATAATTCTGATTCAGTTGCCCTTGCAACCTGAGATGTGAAAAAGCTTCCAAGTGTTGTACAGGGACTTTGATTTCCGAAATCCAAATAATAATGATTTCAAAACAGTGGAGGATCTCCAGGCTGTCTTCTGAAGGACCCATGATGCCCTGCTGATCTTGCAGTGGCCCCGGTATTGGGCAAGGCACCTTATCTTTGTCAGTGTTTGGTGCAGAGTAGAAAACTTAGGTCGAGCTGGAGAGATGATGGCTCAGTGGTTAAGAGCGCCGCCTACTTTTCCAGAGGTCCTGAGTTCAATTCCCAGCAACCACATGGGATGGTGGTTCACAACCATCTGTAATGAGAACTGGTGCCCTCTTCTGGCCTACAGGTGCACATGCAGGCAGAACACTGTCTACCTAATAACAAATAAGTAAATTAAAAAAAAAAAAAGGTAAAGAAAACTTAGGTCCAATGCTGGGCACACTGAGAGTGTATACCTTTAATCCCAGCACTAGGTTGGCAGAGGCAGGTGAATCTCTTGAGTTCTACACCAGCCTAGTCTACAAAGTGAGCTCCAGGACAGCCAGGGCTACATGGAGAACCCCTGTCTCAAAACACCAAAAAAAGAACACCAAGGTCATTAAACTTAACTAACCATATTTGAAGATTCATTTATCGACTACGTGTATAGGTATTTTGCCTGCATGTATGTCTATGTACCATTTGTATGCATTGTCCATGGAGTCCAAAAGACTGTAGGGTCCCCTGGAACTGGGTTACATACAGTTGTGAGCCACCATGCAGGTGCTGAGAATTGAACTTGTGTCTTCTGAAGGAGCAGCTAATGCTCTTAATCACCTGAGCATCTCTCCAGCCCCTCAAAGTCATACTTGAAAATGTGTACTAGAGAGATGGCTCACAGGTTAAGAGCACTGACTGCTCTTCCAGAGGTCCTGAGTTCAATTTCCAGCAACCACATGGTATCTGATAACCATCTATAATGAGATCTGGTGCCCTCTTCTGGCGTGCATGTCGAACACTGTATACATAATATATATATTTGGTTTTTGTTTTGTTTTGTTTTTTTGAGATAGGGTTTCTCTCTGTAGCCTTGGCTGTCTTGTCTTGTACTCACTTTGTAGACCAGGCTGGCCTCGAACTCACAGTGATTCACCTGCCTCTACCTCCTAAGTGTTGGGATCAAAGGCGTGCGCCACAATGCCCAGCCTTAAATAAATCTTCTTTTTAAATGTACTTTTTTTCAAAATAGGGTCTCACTATGTAACCCTGGCTGTCCTGGAACTCTATGTAGACCAGATTGGCCTCAAACTCACAGAGACCTGTCTGCCTCTGCCTCCGAAGTGCTAGGACTAAAGGTGTGCACCACTATGCCTGGCTCAAAATGTGTCCATATTTTAAGCATAAGTCATACTTTTTATTTTAAAACCAGAAGCAGAGCATAAGACCTTTTAGTGGTTAGTGTCAAAGGCAATGTGACTCAAAATCTCAGAGCAGGTCCCAGATCATGTTTTATTTAGTCCTGACTGCACTCCTACCCCAAAATTGTTTGCACAGAAATGAGCCCATGTCTTTCCTGGATCAAGGAATGAGAAATGCTGAAAGGCGGCTTAGGGAAGAGCACAAGGACTGGCAAGAAGTATCTTCCAGTTTAAACAAGGCAGGAGCTGGAGAGATGGCTCAGGGGTTAAGAGCATTGGCTGCTCTTCCAGAGGACTCAGGTTCAATTCCCAGCACCCACATGGCAACCAACAGCCATCTGTAGCCGTTCCAGGGGACCTGGCTCTCCTGGTCTCTAAGGGCATCAGACAACAAGGAGGGGATAAGGGAGGGGAAAGGTCTTGGTGTTAAAGAGGCAGCCAGATAGATGAGTTATTTAATCCCAGCACTCAGGAGGCAGAGGCAGGCGGATCGCTGTGAGTTCGAGGCCAGCCTGGTCTACAAAGTGAGTCCAGGACAGTCAAGGCTACACAGAGAAACCCTGTCTCAAAAAAAAAAAAAAAAAAAAAAAAAGAAAGAAAGAAAGATGAGTTAAAGGCCAGCCTAGTCTATGTAGAGGGTTCCAGGCCAGCCAGGGCTACATAGTGAGACCATGGCTTTAAAAAAGAAAAGAAAGAGAGAAAGGCGGGGCTGAGGAGATGGCTCCATAGGTAAAGGCGGTCACTGCCAAGCCTTACAACCTGAGTGTCATCCCCAGGACTCATAGTGAAAGAAGCAGCAAACAAGCTGGGCAGTGGTGGTGCACGCCTTTAATCCTAGCACTCAGGAGGCAGAACCAGCCTTGTATACTAAGTGAGTCCAGTCTACAAAAACAAAATGGAGCAGCAAACATTCTCCTGAGTTGTCCTCTGACCTCTACATGCACACTGTGGCACGTGCAAATATAAGTGCACACACAACACTTTATTTTTGCGGTGGGGGGGGGTATTGGTTTTTTAGACAGGGTTTCTCTTTGTAACAGCCTTGGCTGTCCTGGACTCACTTTGTAGACCAGGCTGGTCTTGAACTCACAGAGATCCACCTGCTTCTGTCTCCCGAATGTTGGGATTAAAGGTATGTGCTACCATGTCCAGCCTTTTTTTTTTTTTTTTTTAAGGCAAGGGGCTGGGTGTGCTAGTGTGTGTCAATAGTTTCACATATCCAGGACACTCAGGTAAGGAGGATCACTTGAATCTAGGTGTTTGTGACCAGCCTGAGTGATAAAGATAAAGCCAAAGAAAGAACCAGGAATAAAAAGCTGGGGATCCTTGTACGTTGAGCTGCTATGATTTTGTCACCCTCATCATCATCAGTGAGAAATATGAGCCTTAGCCAGTAGCCCCTGTGCCTTCCCAGCTCAGCAAGGGCAGGTGCGGAAGATCACATTCCTTGTGTAAATATTCTTTATGCAACGCCAACCCTAGATGAAGAAATGTCTGGAGCACCTTCTCCATGGGCCAGAACCTGTCCCTGGTAAACCAGTCTAGACCAAGCAGACACGTAAAGCTGTGGGGGAAGAGGGCCTTTATTAGCCAACCTCAGGAGCAGCAGAGCCCAGGCTCCCCATCCCATCCCATGCCTGTCCACCCACCTGGGTGATGAGTGGGGGGCATTCCTGAAGAAGTACAGCCATTCTCACAATAAATACATTCATTGTGGGGTGGAGGTGGGAGAGGTATGGGTGAAGGGCAGTAAAAACTCGTGGGGTTCCACGTTCTCAGCTACAAAAATAACAGTCATCCTCACCCAAAGGGAATGGGAGAGCTCAGTCAGGGTTGATTGTCCCATATGGGCCTGGAGACGTCCGAGGCCCTTGGACCTTGAAAGTGCCCTGGTGAGGTAGGACAGGAATGGGAGCCAAGCATCTAAACTCCCAGCCTCTGCCCTTTGCATAGTTCCAGGAACGGGCTTCATGTGCCAGGTGAGATATCCTGTCACTTCCTCCTGCTCTGGCCTAGGAGGAGCAATTGCTTGGTCCCTAAGAGGGAGGCTGGCTCATTGAGTGTAGTGTTGGTCACTTGTCCTAGTTCTGTGAGGACAGCTAGATGGGAAAGGAAATCTCCCTTTGAAATATCCATGGACCAAACCTAGTAGACACAGGTCTGACTGAGGCAGCAAGGGGAGGCAGAATGTGTATGTGGGTGGAAATATGAGCACATGATGTGGGTGTGTTACCACATAGGCAGGGGGATAGGACATGCCTGGAGCTCTGGCACCCTTGCATGTGAATGAGAAGAGCGGGGAAGCTGACTCACAAGGACTACCCAGGAAGAGAAGAGGGGCGTGATGCTTACCTCCCAGGCTGGCCTGTTCCCAGTCTCCTGCCAAAGGATTACCACATGGGCTGAGACTGGGAAGAGGACTAGATGGGAAACTAACACATCGGGAGGGTGCCCCATCTAGGAGGAATGAGCTAAGGATGCACCGGGAGGAGGCGGGACGCTGCAGCCCAGCTGAGAAACATTCTTCATGTGCACATGTGAATGTGAGCAGAACTCAGGTGGCTGGAGAGAGAGGTCTTGTCTGAATTCAGGACTACCCAGTGCACAGCTGTGCAGAGGGTGGTGACATCGAGGCCATCTGGACCTGCAGAGCCCTACCTGAGGAGAAGAGGAAGGCTAGGCATAAGAAGACAGTCCTCTCCTCCCTAGAGATAAAAACTGAGTCTGGACTTGAGTACTTGGTCTTGAGGGAGCACCTACCTTTGAGGAGCACCGGTGGGCCTGGGCTGCTCACACGTGTCTTGGAGACTGAAGAGGGGGCTTTGGCTAACCATGACTCTGGCCAGCCCTACAGAGACATCAAAAAGTTGGAAGAAGGGAATGGAGTTGGGAGCATGAAGGAGGGAGGCTGTGTTGGGGAGGTGCCGGCCCAGCCCAGGGCAGACAGGCTGCTGGCTCTGAAGAGCTTTCATTTGGGAGGCTAGGCTCAGACAGAGCTCTCGTCTAGCTGCTCCACAAGCTGGGTGTGCTTCCTCTTCTCCAGGATGCGGCTGAGCTCCTCTGCAAAGGAGCAGGGTCCTGCTGGCACGCCATTATTGCTTTGCCTTAGAAGCACATAACTGTTGCCATTCATCCTTCGCAGCCGGCTGGGCAGTGCCACCAGCCCATTGGTCAGCTCAGCCGGTGGGGGTGGGGGTGGTGGGGGTGGTGGAGCTGGGGCTCCTTCCCCAGGAATGATCTGGAGGCAGCCACTCTCCAGACCTCCAGCTCCCTCCCCGTCATCACCTTCGTCTTCCTCTCCAGGGCACTGGCCTGAGACTGTCTGCAGCTGCACAGCTGAGCCTCCTGCCCGACCAGCCCGACCCAATGAGTATTTCCGTCTGCGACCTCCTCTGCCTCCCCGCAGACAAGCCACATAGAGGAGGGAAGATGCCAGAACGAGGCAGAGGCCACCCAGTATAGCAATGGCTACCACATAGAACAGCCTCATGTCTTGTGCCAGCTGTGCCCCAGGTGTGGCAGGGGCGTGGGCAGCTGGGGCAGGGGTGGCTGGCCGGACCGTGAGGCTGTAGGAAGCCAGCAGCATTCGGAGGCCATTCTCCTCAGCATAGCAGCCATAGTTGCCACTGTGCTCCAGTTGTGTGTCTGTTACCAGCAGACCGTCCACTCCCACGCGATAGCCATCCTGGCCATCACTCAGGCTCTTGCTCCCATTGAGTAGCCACAAAGCCCGGGCCAGGTTAGACGGCTGGTCACAAGGCAGGAGGACATCATCACCCCGGAGCACAGAGCGGGTCTTCAGTGGCGGTGGTGGTCCTGGGGAGGAAAGATCAGTATCTGCCCATCACAGACAGCATTGGAAATGGCAAATGGCAAATACACAGTAGACAGCTAAATTCTTGGCTGTCTAGAAGCACAAAGTCTAGCATCAGTGGCAGCTAAGCCAGCCTATAAGGATGCTTCCCAGGGTGCACACTGGCCTTTCAGGAAGTAGATAGAGCCTTGGCCTTTTCTCCTTCTCTCATAGCTCCTCTGCTCTGCGTTCTGCAGTTCCCACCATTTACCAAGACCCCTAATCTTACCTTCTGCACAGCTTCCTTTCCTGAATACCGGACTTGAATATTTATCATATGCTGAGCATCTTGCTAAGGCCAAAACCGCATTCATAGCCACACCGGGCCCTTTCTTGGACTTGCCACCACCAGCTGCTTAGCAGTTTGCATCAGGAACCTGAGAGGCTCCCTCGCTTTTTCCTCATCTTTATGTCTACCCTCATGAGACTCTCAGACCTGTTCGCCTCTCTCCTTCCATGCTGCCTGCCTCTAGGGCCCTTGTTCAGTCCCTTCTTGCAACTCTAGATGATCCCATGAAAACACAAATCTAGACTGAGGAGATAGGTGAGTGAGTATAGGTGCTGGCTGCCAAGCTTGACACCCCGTGTTCAGTTCCTGGGACCCACATGTAGGAAGGAGAAAACTGACTCTCATAAGGTGTTTTACATGAATATATCCATCTCTCTCTCTCTCTCTCTCTCTCTCTCTCTCTCTCTCTCTCTCTCTCACACACACACACACACACACACACACACACACGCTTTCAAGAAAAATAAATACAGTTTTAAAAACTTGAATACAGAGCTGAAGAGGTGGCACAGTGGTTAAGAGCACTGTCTGCTCTTCCAAAGGACCTGGGTTCAAACCCCACACCCACATGGCAGCTCACAACTGACTGTAATTGTCTATAACTGTAACTCCAGTTCCTGTAATGTCCACCCTTGTATAGACAAATATGGAGGCAAAACCAAATGTAAAAAATAAAATAATTTAAAAAAATGTGACTAGAGGAGCTGGAATGATGGCTCAGGGGTGAGGCTGGAACGGTGGCTCAGGGGTGAGGCGTAGTTGTTACCCTTGTAGAGGACCTGAGTTTGGCTCCCAGCACCCACATGGTGGTTCACAAGCACCCGTAATTCCAGTAGCAAGGCATGCAACACTCTCCTTCCCTCCATGGGCACCAGGCATGCACATTGTTTACATGCATACATGCAGGCAAAATGTACTCATAAAATATTTCTTAAAAATCAAGCTGGGTGCAGTGGCACACGCCTTTAATCCCAGCACTTGGGAGGCAGAGGCACCCAAATTTCTGTGAGGTCAGGGCCAGCCTGGTCTACAAAGCGAGTTCCAGGACAGCCAAAGCAACACTAGAGAAACCCTGTCTCAACAAAACAAAACAAAACAAACAAAACAAAACAAAACAAAACAAAACAAAATTTTAATACAAATTCTGATAATTCTGATCATACTGCTCCCTGGTGTAAAACTCTTCAGAGGTTTCCTGTTGCTTTTCACATAAGGACCAAAACTGCCAGTGTGGTCCCTCACCTCTAGTCATTCCCTCTGATCTCTCTTCCTGCTGACCCCTGCTTGAGTGTCACTGTCCTGCTCATGGCCCCCACCTGCCTGGCTGGCTTGGCAAAAAGCGCAAACTTGAATCCAACTGTCTCAGGCTAGGATTGATTCTGAACCTGCTGCTTGGTAGCTGAGGTACCGTGAACAGTTTCCTTATATTCCCTGGGCCTCGGAGGGGTTGTCCCTCATGGGAACCATAATGGTGCCTCTCACGTAGAGTGTTGTGAGGATGGACACATGGGAGTGTTCAGATCAGTGTTTGGCACGTAAGTTCTCAGTCCACGCTAGCTCTGATTGCTGACTTTTATTCTTCCTTCAGAGAGCAGCTCGGAGAAAACCACATTACCCTTCTTCTCTATCTTGTTGTAGTTGCAATTATCAATAATTACAGTTATTTGTGTTTACATCCCACCACCACTTAGTATACTTTAAATGTGGCCATATAATAATTAATAATCCTCTCTCTGTCTCTGTCTGTCTCTGTTTCTCTCTCTCTCTCTCTCTGTGTGTGTGTGTAGAGAACAAACCCAGAACCTTTATATGTGTCAGGCAAGAAAAGCTCTCTACCAATGAGGTACATCTGTCTCCAAGTCTACACTCCCCCGCCTCAAGACAGGGTTTCACTGTGTAGCCTTGGCTGTCCTGGGCTCGCTTTGTAGACCAGGCTAGCCTTGAACTCCCTGCAATCCGCCTGCCTCCGCCTCCCGAGTGCTGGGATTAAAGGTGTGTGCCACCATGCCAGGCTTGTCTCCAAGTCTTGAGCCTAGTTCCTCATTTACACTTTACTTGGGAAATAAGTATCGGTTGCGCACTTACCTTGTGCTGAGTCAACCTCACCTAAACTACACAAGCACAGGAACTCAGAAACCTCCACACAAGTACACGAGCCCCACTTACCTGAATCCCTGCTGCCCTCACAGCCTCGATTTCCTCTCTCTACATCTTGTATAAATGCCGTCCTGGGGACAAAAAAAATCAAGATTCATGAACAAAGGGAAACAGACAGCAGGGTAAACAATTACAGCCCACATCCCTTACGGGCTGGTGGGCTTATCCTTATGGGCTGGGATTCTCCACTTAAGGCATGTGTACCCCTACTCCCAACCTCTACCCTGGAACCTGTTGGCTATGTTGGTGGCAACCACACAGGCATGAGTGCTAGAGTCCCAGCCACAGTAGGGGTCCCGTGCCAGGATGCAGTCATAGCAGGAACGGTAGCGCGAGCAACTGGACAGAGGAAACTGGATGACTCCACTAGCAGCCCCCACATAGAGGCTGTGCTGGAACCAGAAAGGACAGTTGGTCAGCAGCCACCCAGTCTCTGCCCAGCCTCCCCAGTCCCCTTCTCTGTTAGCATATTGAGACCAGAAGTCAGGTCTACCTGCATCGGAGAGATAACTAGATTGTCCACAGACTGGGGCTCCCTGAACACTTGTGTCTCTTCAATGATGTGCATCCCGGAGCCCAGGACTACGGCCTTATGGATCCAGCCATCCACTGATGTAGAAAGGACTGAAGTCAGAACCCAACAGTGTAATACTCTCTCAGTACCCCACAGGAGACCTAATGGGAACAGCTCAGGAATCATAACGTTAGAGACAAGGAATTGGCCACCAGCAGTGGTCCCTCAGGACATGGGGCACTGCAGACCAATGTGTCAGGAACTACTGTGTTCAGAAGCATCAGTAAGCAAGGCCATTAGGGATCAGGGATTTGGGTCAGAAGCACCTGTGCCCAGAAAGAGCAGGTCATAGGTGGGTCCAGCCGGCGTGCTGACATGTGTCCCTGTGAGGTGTGTGTAGCGCACGTTGCGCTTCAGCAGCAGGGGCCGCCCACGTGTGGGCACCACGGGCCGAGCCATCAGTGGGTGCAACTTCACAAAGTCCAGAACCAGGGATGGCAAGTCTTGGGATGAGTTGTAGCCTCGGCTGCGCAATGAATCTGTGATGCACTGGGTTGGGGGGTAGGGGGTGAGCCTCAGGACTCCAACACCTGCCTCCCCTCCCAGGGCTTTGTCTACTTGATATGGTTTGGGTGCTCACCGAGCCAGGCCGGGGTTCAGGCACCCCACCCTCATAGCGGCCCCAGCGCCGGACACCATCCTGGTACTCCATGAAGGGGCCTGTGAAGACAGCCTGCATCTCAGCCAGGTCATAGCGGCATATGGCTGAAGCCTCCAGGGTCTTCCTAGGAATGAGACATGGTAGAGGATTGAGTGGAGCCTGCCCCTACCCCATGTTCCATCATGTGCCACTGTTACCATGGTACATTCTACTGTAGGCCTATGGGCCAGTCTTGTGCATCAGTGGAACACAATGCCCACTGACCCTAGGATAGCTTGGCATGCCTGACCTCACCCTGCAGTGAGCCCTCTTCCCAGCTCATCACTGACCTCGGCCCTTAAAGTTCTCAGTTCCTTTCCTTTCCCACCACTTCTGAGCTTACCACTGTGTTGTCAGTGTGAACACTGCATAGAAGAGTGTGTGGGCCGATGTATCAGCATCCAGGCTGCAGACCCCACGTAGTGTCTCATACTGTGGAATGTGGCAGATGAGACGTGCCTTCAGGAAGGATGTCCACTTCTTCTGGAGGATCTTTTTCCCTCCCAGATCTCCCTGGGGAGGTAGGGACACAGGATCAGGATCAGAGGTCTAGCCTCTGCCCATACCCTGACATCAGCATATATACCTTGCACACACGGGCTACTCTAGCCACACGGTGGCTGCTGCGACTCTGAGTGAAGCTGCTGGAACCTTCCTCACGCTCCATGAAGAAGTAGTAAATCTTGTCATCATCACCCACTGCACTGGCCTTGCTCTCCCGCACCAGCACAGAGAACACAAACTCAGCATCTGTGGGTTGAGTATTATGAAGCAGGCTGAGCCCTCTAACATAGCCACGGCCCCTCCCACAGCCGCCTTCCATAACACACAGGTGTGGAATGGACAGGCTTGCCTGGAAACTTGGGAATGAGGTGATCTGCTGCCCAAAAGCATAAACAATAAGAAGTAGACCCCTACATCCCACCATCCCGCCCCTCATCCTCCTAACCATTGAGCCAGTGCATGGGTGCCTCTTCAGTTCTCAGAGAGTGTGGGTGGCGGCTCCGGCGGATGTCAGGAATGCTCCGGAATTCATACCGAGTAGCTGTGTAGAGGCCTCCATCTGGGGTGTGGACATCCAGGCATGAGACACATGTCATGTGCAATAGGAAACATGACATGCATAAATGGCAAGTCCTAGAAACAGGGTCCACATTCAGATCATAGCACTCTGCAGCAGCAGGACCATCTCTGCTCACCAATGATAAGGCCTGTGAAGCCACGGGCTGGGTCATAAGGACATTTCTCCTTTCCCTCCTCGAAACTAGTAGGCAAGATGAAGGCCTCAGCATCCTGGAGAAGGAGGGTCCCAATCAGTCAGTGGTCCTGAGGATAGGCAGGGGCTGCAGCCCAAGGTTAGGACAGTCTGGGGTCAGCAGTCAGGGCTAGGGGCGGGGGTACTCACAATGGCTGCACAGAGGGGCTGGAAGGCGTGAGTCCCACATGCATAGAAGTGGGTGGCATTGAGCCGCTGTAGGAATCGCACGTGGTTGAAACACTCCGTCTACGGACAAAGGGGGACAGTGATATAAGGCCTCTGCCTGGACACGAGCCACCTCTCTCAGCCTGGCTTTGTAGTCTAGTCTGATTCTTACTCCCACCTACAGGACATACTTTGCAAGATGCTACTGATTACCTGACACCACTCTTGTGCTTCTCCTGTGTCTGCGTCTCCTGCAGTCCCCGCTACTTACCCTTCAGGAGCCATCGGAGCTCAAAGATGAAGAAACATTTCAGGAGAACCGGGCCTTGATATGAACTCAAAAGTTACTTGTGAGCAATGCCCCCTCCCCCCCTCTGACCCTGGGGCTCCCACAAATCCTAACTCTCTCTCTCTTTCTGTTGCCTCCCAGGCAGTATCAATCTCACACTGTCCTCAAGCAAGCTCTCATTTTTCTCTGACCCAAATCGGCCTTCTTAAACCTGTTTCTCCAGTCTTTCCCACCTCAACCTGCATCTGCCTAGCTCTGGTCCAAGCATCTTTGCTGTTCCTCACTCTCTTTGCCCCCACATTCAGTCCCTCTCTACGAGTCACTGTGCCAAGTGGTTCTTGAACTTGGCCCACTTCAACTAGTCTCATCCAGCACAGATAACCATTGCCTCTTCCTTCACTCAAGTGGCCACCTGACCCCCTCCTGACCTGCTCTGCTACTCTTTATAACAACTGTTTTACTCAGTGAGAGAGAAAGAGATACTCCAAGAGTGTACAAGATAATCCAAATAGCACAAGGGGCTCTGTTGTCAACAGCCTCTCATGTGTTCCTGTCTCCCAGGTGGTCTGAGAAGGGGACCAGAGACACCATGTCCAAAGTTTGGTTCCAGAGACAGCGCATCTGTCAACACCCGCTTGCTCCCATCCAACCCACTTCCCAAAGCCCCACAGATGTACAACAGACCATGGCACGTCTCTGCTCTGAACACAGTCTCACAGGCCATTGGTCTTGCCCGTCTGTTCATGCCATCTACTTCAGCCACACTGGCTTCCTCTGTCCCTCAGCTGTCCTAGGCTGTTGTCCAATTCTCTGATCACCCTCCTGTCTGTTACTCAGACAGGAAGACTCCTTATTTTCACTTACTCTGCCACCTGCTGAGGCATCCTAGTGTCTGTTCCTTGGATCAGCCTGCTCGGGCCTTCTTCCTAACCCCTAGGATGCCTCAAAGTTTCAGCTCTTCTTCGTGCCCCTAGACTCAGCCTATTTTAATCCACCTGGCATTGGAGGGGAGGCAAGCATTCCTAGAGTAGCCCCCTAAGACAGACAAAAGGCAGTTTGGGGAGTGCTGTGCAGTCAATGAGCTCGGAAAGCAGTCACATCCACCTTTACCAGGCGACTTGTCTCAGAGCCTTAAGACGCCACTGTGCTCCGCAGGATGGGAATGTCGCCCCTTCCAAATGTAGCACTTTAACTCCTCTTTTGAAAGCGAATGTCCTTCAGGACAAGGCTTTGGGAAGTGTCCGCTGATGCTTGGGAACCAGAGCTAGCAGCTTTGTGGCTTCCTAGAGCAGCAGCATCTTGGGCGCTTCCCAGACCTACTGGTCTGGATCCTGTGATTCACATATGAGGGCCTCTGAGGCATCGAACAGTATGGCTGTCATTTTCACAATGAAGTCCAAACCCTCCACTGGGCATTTATTTTATTTATTTATTCATTTTTATTATTTGAGTCAGGGTTTCTCAGTGTAGCTTAGACCATCCGGCCTCAAATTCACAGAGATCTGTCTGTTTCTGCCTCCCTAGTCCTGAGATTAAAGGTGTGTGCCACCACTACCTGGCCCACTGAGCATTTATCAGATTTTTGGGGTTTTGATTTTTGGTTTTTCGAGACAGGGTTTCTCTGTGTTAGCCTTGGCTGTCCTAGACTTGCTTTGTAGACAAAGCTGGCCTCGAACTCACAGTGATCTGCCTGCCTCTGCCTCCCAAGTGCTGGATTAAAGGCATGTGCCACCATGCCCGGCACAGGATTTGTATTCTCAAATAACTCTCCAGCCAGGAGTGGTAGTGCACGCCTGTAATCCCGGCACTTGGGAGGCAGAGGCAGGCAAATAAATCTCTATTAGTTACAAGCTAGCCTGGTCTACATAGTGAGTTCCAGGCTAGCCAAGGGTACATAGTGAGACCCTGTCTCAGAAAACTCCAAAATAAATAAATACAAAATACTAAAAATCTCTCCAAATAGTTGTTCCATAGGCAAGCCTGGTCCCTTTCCCCATAGACACCCCAGTTTTTAGCTAGAAAGGACTAGCAGTTAACTAATGTCCCTCCAAACTAGTGTTTCAGTGGACTCTCTTTTTTCCCAATGCAAAATGTAGATAACAATGCTTCACGGAATTATTTTAGAACCAGATCTAGTTGTCACTTATTAGCAGTTACTTATTGTTATGATTATAATTTGTGATTCCCCCAGGGCGGGGATTAAGATATTACGACAGGCCACACTATAGACCACGTCGAAGGGTTGGGGCAGAAGGGTCACCTTAAGGCGTGCCACGCTTAACACTCATTGTAGCTGTACAGCTGGGTGCACATCTGTGCCACTGCATCTGTGTCCCTCCAATCCCGGTGCCCTTGTTTGAGGAGGAAGAAAGGAGAGCTGGGGACAAGGCAGATCACATACCTGGTTGTTTTTCCCTTTCTGATGACACTTGCTTTGCATCTCTGGGGAGGCCTCCCAGTGGATCTAGTAGTGAGAGTAAAGGGAAGAGGCTGCGATATTGACCCCAATAGCTACTACCCAGACAATCAGGCAGCGGAGCTCCAGAGCACTGGTGAGCCTGAAGTGAGGGGAACTCAGAGGGAACCCTGGGCTAGAAAGGCCAGTGCAGTCCCGAGGCCAGGAGGCTGGGAAAGGGGCTGTCTCATGGTAACCCTATGGTTGGTCCAGGTACTGACCTCTTTGTGAGCCCCATCTCCTATGTCGCGGGCGCTGAGAGAGTAAAGGGCACCTCGAGCCCCCACCAGCAGCCTCTCTGAAGCCTCCTCCAGCAGCAGTGTTGAATAGTTCTGGGCTCTGCCTTTGAAGTGCCGAATCTGGGAGAGCTCTGGGAACAAGAGAGGCAGTGAGCCTCCTGTGGGCTACTTCCTGTGCCCAGCTCTGGCAGCCATAGTCTTTCAAGGTTAAGGGTCTAACCTTCATAGGAGATGGTCATCCGTGGGGTAGCATCTAGCTCTCGTGATGGTCTCCGCAATGAGGGTCCAGGGACTGCTGTTACTTCGAGGAGGCTGAAGAGGAGAGGCCAGAGCCTCCCCCACATCTTCCTGGGGGAAGTTCAGACCAACAGGACCCCAAGGCAGACTGGGCCAGAGTCACAGGAGGGGAGGGGACAAGCAATCACTGGGCTCAAAGTCCAGGTTATGATCACATGGAAGGTCAGGGGTCATGAGGCCATGGGATCAAGTAGTCATGGGGCCATGGAGGATCCTGAAATGGGGGGGACATGGAGCCACAGGATTGTGTGGCCATGGAATCACAGCTAAGAGGTCAGAGGGAGGGATGGGTCACGTGCCTTTCTGCATCAAATGCAGATTCCATGGTGAGTGGGTGTTATAGGTCCCAGCATGATTGCAGGCTACTGACGTGATCACCTTGCCCCCAACCATGGGGTAAGTTTCAGTTCTCGGTCTGTTCTCTGAAGGAGAAACAAAACAAAAGAATCAAAATCCCTTCAAAATGGAAAGCCTTTGATCTGTGTGTGGGTGGAAGATGGACAGCATTGCCCAGACTTCAGGGGCCACCAAAAGGCAGAGGCCCGACATGCACAGTCATTCTGTCCATCTCTGCTCTGCTGCAGGGGGCTGTGGCAAACTCACTGTCTTTATAAGACCCTAGAGTAGCTTTACCCCCAAACCATGGTAACAGCCCTCTCCCAACCAGGAGGCTGCTCTGGGGGCCCATGTTAGTAGAGCTATGGTTCTCAGAGGGGCTTGTTCCTCCAGCAGAGCTGCCTGCGGGGGTGCCTTCTGCAGAAAGGCCTGGGCAGAGTCAGTTAATGGGCCTTTGTTAATTTTGTTCTGTTTTCCCTTTGTTTTTCTCTCCCTTGGCCTGGAGCTCCCTTTGGAATTTCTCCTTAATTAGACACTCTCTCTGGCATTTTTCTCTAAGGGGGTGTACATCTCTGCTTTGCCCATGCGAGTCCACACTGCATCCTCTGGCTGGGCATCTACGAGTCCCTACCTGCTAAACCTACCAGCAGGCGGCACAGGCATGAGAGGGTTGGGGCAAGGTGCAGGTATTTGGGTTCCTGAACTGCACAGGTGTGAGTTCTGTGCAGGAGACTGCAGCGTGAAAGACCAGTTGAGACTTAAGCAATGTGGAAACAGTGAACAACGGACCTTGGATCTCCCGGTGACCTTTCCTGGCACATCTTAAGGACTCGTCCCACAGCCAAGGTGGAGGTGGTTGATAGGCCTCTCTCCCTTATCTCTGGGGGAACTTCTGAAGATTTCCTGGGCTGGGTAAGGTGTGAAGGATGCCTTGATCCACCCAAAGTCCTCAGACAGCCATAGGCAGGATCAGAGGGTGTCACTGGGCTTTTTTCCTTCTGGGTCAAACATTAAGAATCTGGCCTTAAAGAGGAGGGAAGGGAGCTGGGGAGGGTCAGAGGAACAGCAGGAACTGGGAGGGTTTGTTCAAGAGGGTAAGTTTGGCGCTGTAATGAAGGGAAGACTATGAGGGGGAGAGAAAAGGGCCTCAGCAACCACAGAAAGGCGCCAAGCTCTTGCCTTGGGGGCGGGGCAACAGGAGGTTTCAGGCCTTCTGAGATCCACTGCGAAGGCACACCTGTTTACACTTGGGGCCTCCTATTTGCTCAGCACAGAAGGGTGAGCCCTATGGCTAGGGGAAGTCAGTGCCAAGGAAAGGGATGAAGTACACATCCTGGATCAGAGAAGCCTCTCTGTGGAGTGCATGCATGGCATACGTGTGCATTTACTTTGGGCCACATGGGTCCTGAAGACTGTGACACACTTGCACACAGGTGTGTACACATGTTCGAGCAGGGTCAAGAACACATGTGTTAAGAACAAATGTGTACACGTACACACACACACACACACACACACACACACACACGGAAGCTTAGCATAAGTATGCTCACACAAAGGGTCGGGGTCACACACTTGTATGTAATACACACCCATAAGGGTGTGTTTACCTATCATCCATTCAGCAGTTCACATATTGTCAGAGGTGAACACGTAGGGCTACATATAAGCTTCCTATTCAGCAGGAGTGTCTTGTCCACACACATTTGTACAGGGGCAGTCACACAAAATTGTTGATGGTGGGCCAGGCATAGTGCACACAAACGTACTCAAGAGTCCTCCAACACAGTCACATCCAGGCAGTCATGAAATGCATAAAGGGGTTCAGCTTTGCTTCAGGCTTGGTGCCTGCCAGTGGCTGCTGGGGGGGGGGCGGTGCACAGCAGAATCCTGCCCCCTTTCCTGAAAGTCTTGGTCCTCTCTCTCTCTCTCTCTCTCTCTCTCCCTCCCTCCCCCCCCCCCCCCCCCCCGTCTGTCTCTCTGTCTCTGTCTCTGTCCTGTGTGTGTGGGGTGGGGTGGGGTGATGCTTCTACACTGGGGTGAGTCCCTTCAAGGGAGAATGGCTAACTAACCAAGCGAGGAGGAGGCCCTCGAATTTAGCAGAGGGAAGGTGGAATGCTACCTTAGCAGCCTTCTTTTTCCCCACAGACTGCAGTCCTAGATCTGGGGGACTTAACCTGTTGGGAGGGCCCGGTTAACGGGCAGGGGGTGGAGCATGCTACCCCTCCCCCAGTACTAAGAGGGCTCAAGGACTCCAGTTCACACCCCACACTTAACTCCAAGTTTGGGTTCCTTCCCAGTGCCTGCCCGCCTAACTCTGATCATCTTCGGTTAGATCCTAGGCTGGAGAAAACTGGGGAGGGGAAGATCCCTCACAACAGGGTCGATAGGCTCTCGACCTTCATCCCCGATGTCCACCTGCCTGGGGTTAGTAGTATTTTCCTCTGCCCAGTAGGATGGCGGTCTCTCCAGGTTTGAGGGCGCCTCATCCTCATCTTCCCCCTCCCTCCACCATCCTGGACAGTCCGCGGTTCTCTCCCTTGATTAGATCTAACCTCGGTATCTACTGCTCAGGCTCGAGGACAAGCTCTCCTTCGATCCCGCCGGACGCCAGGAGACATGACCCAGATCCAAGGGAACAGTGTTCTCCACGCGGGTCCTTGCCCCTGTGGGGTCCCCGACTCCGCGAAGGCCGGTCTGCGCCCCGCGCGACCCAAGGCCTGGTCCGCGCCCCTTTAGAGCCATTTATGCGGGACCGGGGGTCTCGGCGGTGAAAAAGGCCTGGCCTAGCTTAGAGGATGGAATGGACATAGACAAGGCTTTGCTCGGCCGCAGCCCCCGGCCCCTCTACCTCCCGCACTCCCCGCCCCCCTCACCTTTGCGCTGGGATCCGGGGCCATAGAGACGGCGACGTGCGGCTCCGCGGCCCCACAGCTCCAGCTGCGGGAGGAAGGGGCCGCGGCCGAAGCGAGGCGGGGTGGAGGCGGAGCCGGGGGTGGGGCGGGGGCCGGAGGCGGGCCGGAGGCGGCGGGGGGGGGTGACTGGGAAGGGCTCCCACCCCCCTTCGCGCCCCCCACCACGCACAATAGATAAAATTTGTGGGAGATGCTCGAGCCCCACGGCTCCCGGCGACTCCTTTCTTCCAGGATCAGTCGGTCTGGGTACCGCCCGCCCCCTGCTGGGGGGGCCTTGCCACGGCTTGCGCCCTTAAACAGGCTGGTCCTGCGGCTCTACTCTGGTCCTAAAACCCCTCCCATTTACCTATTGCAGGGAAGCGTGAACCTCCGGTCCCCGGAGTCCTGCACTCTGCTCTCTAACCTGCCCCTCACATCTTGCAAAACATGTTTGCCATGCCCTCCTGCCTTTGGCCTAGGGTGTGCAGATGGGGACTACAGTAAAGGCTTGTGCGTAGCTCTTGGTTCCCAGTTCAAGGTGTATGGTTCCCCTCCCCCCGCCCCCCCGCCTGCCAGGCTGTTCAGCTTGAAGTCTGAGTGTGTGAGACAGAAGAATGGAGGGATGAGGGACAACGTCACAGAAAATGCTCTTTATGCATAAATAAGCCATGACCGTATGCGCGGTTTTAGGCAACAAATCTTAGTCCAAACCCGGAGTCAGCCCAGGGACTGCGTTTCTCATTTTCCATCGTCATTTTCATCTCCAAACTTTCGGTGTTCCCAGGCAACAAAATAGTCTGTGCTTGCTGGGGTCAACCTCCTTTCCCAATTCCTTTAGGATGGTCTTCCCTGAAAACTCAGTCTCCCCCTTCCCAAGGGCTATTAGAGTTAACATAGGGTTGGGGTTGTGGCTCAAGGGCACCCTGGTTTGGCACCACAGAAAAACAAAATCAACAGAGAGCTCAGCCTTAAATCCCAGTGAAACATGACTTCTGGCCATGAGCCCCCCCCAAAATAAATAAATAAATATTAATTATTAATAAATAATGGGCAGAGGACGAAAATAAGTCTACCTAACAGATCCTTGCATGTGCCTTGGAGTTCCAGTAGGCTTCTCATGGCATATTAAACTGATGAGAGCCTGGGAAGAAACTTCATTTCTCTTCCAGGATTCCCCAAAGCTCATACAGTTTGGCACTCAATTTCATACAATCTGAGTTTGGGCTGTGTGTGTGGCTGCAGACTGCTAGACAGAAGGGCCCGGATCACACTTCCACCCCCTGTCAGAATGTCTCCTGGCACTCTGCAAACAGGATAGTGTGTGTGGGGTGCAGCAGGGGAGAGTGGGAGAAATGCTTACAATAAAAAGTGCACACACTTTAAACACATATTTCTTCTGTATGAGCATGCATGCATGGATGTATGTCATCATGAGTGGTAGTCCAGAGGATAAATTGCAGGGAGTCTGTTGTCTCTAGCATGTGGTTGGGGCCTTGGTATCAAACTCGTGAGGTTGTCAGATTTAGCGACAGACACCTTTTATCTGCCGGGCCATCTCATGTGGCCAAGCCAAGCACTCGCTTTATAGACTGCCCTGATTGATTTTTCTGTGCCCCCATCCCATTCTGAGGAATTAGTAGTTTCATTTTATAGCTGGGAAAACAGGTTCTAAGCAGATTGTAACTTGCCTTTAAATCTGTTGAGTTTATGGAGGACAGGATTGGAGGAGTCTAAGAAGGGCGAGCCAGGCAAGCCTGGGGAAAACGACTAGAACAGACAGGAAGAGAAGAAGTATGCAAAAGGTTGGTGAGTTTGATGTGGCGAGACAGGAAGGTTCTTCCTGGAAGACAGAGGAGAAGTCAGCTAATAGCTTGGAAAGATTTCAGAAGAGCTGATGGCAGTTTCAGTGCATGGCTAAAGGACATCTGGAGGCTCTGTGGGAAAGTGGATTGGAAGGAAGAGGACAGAAGACTGCCAGCCCTAGTACCTGGCATTGTGAATAAACTATAGGGGCCACCAGGCTAAGAAGTCTGGTTCACATGGTTGCAGGGCTGACTCAACAGTCCTCAGGAGGAAGCAAGTAGGCCAGTGTGGCAGGCTCTATGGTTCACTGAGCTGTAGGGAGCTGAGGAAGCCTTCTTCAGTGAATTTGTGAAGTGCCGATGAAGTCCTGAGTGACACGGGCCACCTCAAGGACCCCAATACCTCAGAGGCTTCTGGGTGACTTGAGCCTTCAGCTGATCCAGTGTAGATGTTGGCACAAATACAACAGTGTGTGCAACTGTGAGTGTTTAAGAACAATTAACCAGCCGGGCGTGGTGTTGTACGTCTTTAATCCCAGCACTCGGGAGGCAGAGGCAGGCGGATCGCTGTGAGTTCGAGGCCAGCCTGGACTACAAAGTGAGTCCAGGACAGTCAAGGCTACACAGAGAAACCCTGTCTCGAAAAACCAAACCAAACCAAACCAAAACACAAAACAAACAAACAAAAAAACCTCAACAACAACCAATTAACCAGTGTGTCCAAGAGCTAGCAACTGCAGTTTCCTCCTCTTGGATGACTGTGACCTGAGTTTGCTCCCCAGATGAGCGTATTCCTTCCTGTGCTGTACATAATAAACTCACCCAGGATTTGGGATGCCTCAGGTGCTGCTGCATCAAGTGAGTACAGCTTATCTGATCCCAGCTTTCCATTAAGAGAATGTGTCCTTTCTTCATCCTGTCTCTGCCCCAGTCAGGCTTCCAGGCTCACAGCAGCATGCTAGACACAGCACCGAGCTTCTCTGAGGCGAGACTTTCTCTGAGTGCTTGTGATGGGTGATGGAGAACCTTGCAGCTTTTTGTTTACTTTGTTATGTGACAGGGTTTCTTTGAATAGCCTTGACTGTCCTGGAACTTGATCTATAGACCAGGCTGCCCTTGAACTCAAGAGCTCTGCCTGCCTCTGCCTCCTAAGTGCTGGGGGTAGAGGTCTGAGCTGCCATACTGCCCAGTTCTTGCACCTTTTAAAAAGTAAAACGTGTGATTTCAAAGCCATGAGCTAGGATGGCACTTGTGAAATTGTCATGGGCATTTACTTCAGTACTTCTGGTAAGGCAGATTCAGAACACAATCCATTCCTTTCTGCTGTTCCCACGTGGATCTCAGCGTCCCACCTTTCTATAGGAAACTACCTCAACAGAAACATCTACTGCCTGCAAATGAAACTGGTAAGAGGAAAACTCTTTACTGGGAAAGAGAAAACACTCGAACCTAAACAAAATAAATTAGCACTAATTTAAACATGCTTGGTGGGACACATCTTTGATCGCAGCAGCAGAGGCAGGATCGGTGCAAGCTCATCCTCTGCTATATAACAATTTCAGGATCAACCTGGGCTATAAGATCTTGTCTCACAAGAAAAGAAAAAAATAGTTCTAATATAGTGATTTTCTTTCTTCCCTGGGACATAAGGCAGGTCATTAGTTGGGCAGGGTGTCACCTACCCCTGCAGTCACTGCCAGCTACAAACTTCACTTTTGCTGGACTGTCTTTTCCAGCTCTGCTTTAAGAGAGTGTTACTGGTGTCCTGATCCTCACCTCAGGGCTGGTGTGGCTCTAGGCTTGGCACACAGAAGTTAATTCCTTGTGATAGTGACCTAGAAGAGGAAACTTATGAAGTTCCTCAGACAGAGGTCCCCTGAGGCATGAAAACTCTGGTCCAGTCAAGATGTCCTGTCTCCTGCTCTCTGTGGTGTTCTTTGTCATCTCTACCAGCGTTGGTTTTGTTGTTGTTGTTGTTGTTAAAGATTTTTTATTATGTATACTGTGCTCTGCCTGCAGGCCAGAAGAGGGCATCAGATCACATTATAGATGGTTGTCAGCCACCATGTGGTTGCTGGGAATTGAACTTAGGACCTGTGGAGGAGCAAGCAGTCAGTGCCCTTAACCTCTGAGCCATCTCTCCAGCCCTTGTCAAAGATTTTCAATTTTAACTTACGTGTATGGGTTTTTGCCATCATGCACACATATGTGCACCACATGCATCCTTATTGCCACAGATCTCCTGAAACTGCAGTTACTGACATTTGTGAGCTGCCATATGGGTGCCGGGAAAACAGCCATTTCTCCAGCCCTGCCCAGCACTTTCTTTATGGGATGTGTCATCTTTTGGCCACATACAGCCAAGGTACTTCCCTCAGTAGCGACTGACACCTGTGCAACAATGCTGCAGTCTTAGTCTTACTGTGTCCCAGAAGCCTGTTTTGCCTGTTAAAGTTTTCCAGAAACCTAGTCACTTGTCTTGGGAGTCAGACCCAAAGCTGGGCCTTCTGGTTTCCCTCTCCGAACTCCAGCCCTGGCTAGCAAAAAGGGAGTGTCAGAATGTCTGCTGGAAAACCACCCACCACCATCAGCATGTATGATGGTGAAGACCGGCTCTCACACTGTAGTGCAGGATGGCCTCAAATTTGTGATCCTCCTGCCTCTGCCTCCCGTGTGCTGGGATTATAGGCATGAGTTATCACGCTAGGTAGGCCAGCATGTTTGGTTTACTTATTTAACAAGAAACCACAGCTTTCTTTTTGGCAGCAAGAACAGGAATGAAAGCTCTAGAGTTCCCAGAATCTGAAGCAATAGTATTTCCAGCTACGGCTGTTGGGAGATAAGGCTTGATTTAGAAGCAAGCGCACCCAGAGGTACTTGCCACTGGCCAATTTTCTTTTATAAATTAACTTAGTTAATATTTTACATGTGTGGGTGTTTTTGCCTGCACACACACACACACACACACACACACACACACACACACACATGCACTAAGTTCTCATACCTGGTGCCCACAGAGACTAGAAGAGGGCATGGGATCCTTTGGGAGCTGTTAGCCATACAGGTGATGGGAACTGAACCCAGGTGGAGGAATAGCCATATTAACAGCTGGACTCCAACAAAATTGTCTTTTTTTTCTTTAAACCAAAATTACTTACTTATCTATTTGAAACAAGAGTTTCTCTGTGTAGGCCTGGCTATTCTGGACTCATCTGTAGACCATGCTAGCCTTGAAACAAACAAACCAAACCCTCAAAACCCTGGATAATCCAAAGCAAGGAAGAAATCAGTTTAAAACAGGGCATTTTAAATACTTAACCATCGCTTAATCAATGTTACCAGACACGTTTAAACTGAGAAAAAAGTTTTAATAACACATACACATACATTTAGGACTTTAAACAAGACATAGTATAAAATTTCAAAAGAAAAAAAAAAAAAAAAAAGAAACATTGCATTTACTGCCTAAGAGCTAGTAGATTAACTGGCTGACAGGAATGCCCCAGGGAAACTGAGGCACAGATGATGAGGCGCGCCTGCACCTTCGAGTAGGCATACCCACCAAGATAGAACTGTGCTGATCCACTCACCCTTGCCTCCTGAGAGACAAGCCAAGTCAGTTCTCCAACTCAGCTGCTTGTCAATGAGTCACTTTTTAAATGTAAAAATTACTGTTGGTTTAAAGACTCCACATATTATTACTGGCCAGTCCCCACCAACTGTATCTATTTTGATTTGGGGCAGGGGGTGGGGGGAGACAGCAAAAAGCAAACGCTTCACCAGAGCCTGAATGGTAACACGCTATCTTATCTACCTATCTTTTATTGGGAATATATATATGTACTTTTTTCTTTTTTTGTCAAAAGCAAGCTACTACTTGCATTCAAAACAAAAACAAAATGCCAACCTTCCGAAAGGTGACAAAGGCACCGCTGCCATCAGGAGATAAGACAAAAAGAAAACAAAACAAAAAAACCCCCACAAAAAACCAAAAACAAAAAAACCCCAAAAAACAAAAAACACACACAAATACCGACTTTAGCGCTACACAGATGATTGTGCACAGAGAGGCTCTTCACATAACATGTCATTACAGATCTGTGTTTTCAGATGACAAGAAAAGCAGGTCAGAAAAGGCAAACAGTTACACACAAAAGCATCAATACAAGCACTTTAATTTTCAGCTTGCAGTAAGGGTAGTAAGTTTGACATACACATCCAGAAAATTAAACAAGGATTATTTTTGGCACAGTAATATTGCCAAACACACCACCACTCAGTGCAAGCTTTGTTTGCCAAGTCCCACATGTGGCCCGACAGTCTGTGCAATGAGCACCCCTCCCTCTGTGCCGTCCCATTTCCTGGGCAACAACAGGTGGAGGGAGACAAAGCATGGGGGCTTAGGAGTCTGGAGATGGAAAACACTTGATTTGGGAGAAAAACCATGACCTACTTGTGCTAAAATAGAATCACAAAATTTCTACGAAAACCCAAATGTAAATACTGACTGGACTATGACCTGGAGACTGGAGACTGCTACCAGAGTCATAAATACAAAGGCCTGTACTGATGTCTGGCCATTTATTTTAAAGGGACAGATAAAGTATTTTTCTCTAATGGAAAAAGACAATTGAAAATAGAGATTTTATTCTTACTGGAATTGCTAAATAAGAGTGTATCAAAGTGGTTTTAAATTTGATGGGTGGTTATCGGCTGAAACTGCAATATAAAAGGGTCACTTAAAAATCTGAATAACCCACTTGTCCCCGTCAATGTACACAATAGAAAATTATTTACACACTGTAATTACAAGCAATATAAGCAGATTTTTATACTTTGAGATTTTGTACACTTTACACAATGCAAAATGAGAAAAATATGAACACTTATAAAATTACACACAAATAATGTATCTACAAGGTATTAAATTACAGAGTGAAAGCCCCCATTGTTGGGCAGATAGACGCCAGAGTTTCTAGCTTCTGTCAAATATAACTCTTCATGTCTATCTCTTTAACCACAGTGGCATTTGTAACAACACCCTTGAGAGGTAGCATCAGGATAATAATCTTACCAGTAAACGCAACACAGAATAAAACTTTTGTTGGTCTGACTCTTAGAGCCTCAATCAGCCTTAGTTCTTGAAAATTTGATTTGTTTAGTCTCCCTATGAAATCTCTAACTGCCCAATGCTTGACATGAGCTTAAAAGTTACTAATGCTATTTTAAATGACAAATTTAAGATAAAATGGTTTTTATTCCTAAGCCTCAATTTAGAGGTAGAAAGTTAGCTCTCAGAACTTATTTTCTCCTCTCAGACCACAAACATTGAGCCCAGTTCCCTTTTCCACCATCCCCAACCTGGACCCACAGACATTAGCATGCTCAGGAGAGAGTAAGCCACTCCAGCCAATATTCCAAGAATAAGCAGTTGGCATCCCTTTGAGGAAGCAAACCTTCCCCAAGCAGACAACAGTCAGCAAGAGTGTTACTACCAAAGGTTTCAAAGGACCTAGGGCTCAATCTAGCATGTGCACCTCTGCTAACCCTCTACCATCTAAACTAAAGGATGGCTTTCCAGTGTTCAAAAGAATTTAGAGCAGCTGTGGTTTTCAAGTGCAACAACTTCAAGATACAAACTTACACACACACACACACACACACACACACACACACACACACACACACA
>OU015757.1:62736343-62748845 GCA_907169655.1 Acomys percivali | reverse complement strand
ACACACACACACACACACACACACACACACACACACACACACACACACACACAGTTATATATGACGATTTGTAACAGTCACAAAGTCATGGCATAAACTCATGGTAATACTCCTTTCTCAGCCTCCAAAATTCTGAGATTCAGTTTAGCAAGCAAGCATAAGCTTTTATTAATTAGAGAATAAAATTTATTTAGTCCAAAGAGTTTTCTTGTCTGGAGAGGTGGTGCATGCCTTTAACCCCCGAATTTGGGAGGTAGGAGGAGGATTAGAAGTTCAAGGTCACACTCAGTTCTATCAGGAACTGGAGCCCAGCGTGGGATACACGAGACCCTGCAGTAAACATCAAACAGCTGGCCTGATGGTACATGTTTTTAATCCAGTTCTTGGGAGTGTTGGGATAAAGGTGTGTACTACCATGCCTGGCTTAAAAAATGAAATTCATAATATGGAGAGATTATTCAGAAATGCATATGTGAAGCAGACTGACTTAACAGCAGTTTAATTTTAACTAGGAATGCAAACATTTCTAAATAATATTTAAAAATTAATTTTGTGTGTATGTACACATGGTATGGTGTACATGTGGTAACCAGAGATAATGCATAGGTCGGCTCTCGCTTCCACTATGTGGGGCCTGGGGATCGAGCTCATGTTGTCAAACCAGGCAGCAAGCACCTCTACATCACTAAGCTATCTCCCGGTCCCTTTAAATAAGCGTTTTTAAATGTATTTTAGTTTTTCTAAAGGAAAACAAAAGTGAGTAGCAGTCAAAGGACAAAAGTGGGAAGAAACCAGCTAAGCGCTAGTCCATTTGCTAATCCTGGTATCTTATGATATGTTATATACTGCCAGGTTATGGTCATTAAGCCCTACTCCAAATAACTGTTAAGAAACTTGTCACTATGATATGGCTGCAAGGTACCATGATTCCCCATCTTCCAGAGCGCTTGGGTTTCTTTTAAGTTTTCTCTAACACGCATGCCCATTCATTCCACCCATGTTAATACCTATTTGTAATAATTCTAAATATTACCTACCCGTTGTCCAGAAGAGAAAGAATGAGAACAACTAACTTCCCCAACTAAATGAAGCAGAATGTAGGTCAGGTAATATGCCTGTTAGAGAGATGAAGAAAATTACTACCCATGAGAAAGCCAGCATAAATACCATCCCAGCCTACGGTTAGCAAAGCTGCCCAGGAAAGACGATTTAACTGAGTTTGTGAATAAGGAAAAAGCATGCACTTAAACCAGACTTGCTGGTTTCTAAATGAAGAGCTTTCTTTCTACTATATTACAGCTGCTGAGCAAAGGGCCACAGCAGAGCGCATTACATTGCTAGCAACTACCCCCTCACCCCAACACTCAAGGTTTTCAGACAGCAATAAATTCTAAAACACAGTTTACTATATGCCCCAGTAAATTTGTTCTCTGAGCTCTAGCTCTGGATACCTGTTTTTCAAGTTCTAAATGAAGACTGTCATCAATAGTTTCATTTGGTTGTTCAGCCTTTTTCTTCAAGACCATTTTCTTCAACAAATCAGAAGGCTTCATTTGCACTAGATAGCGATGTAGAACTGAGATCTATCAAGAGAAGGCAGACTGGTCAAGTCTGAGCTAATTCTAGTGTGCCCACTCTCACACTGGCTTCCTTTCCTGGCTTGATAGTTCTATACCTATGATACTGACTTGTTTACTTCAAAGTCCTCAAATGCTTAAGAAGGTGTTTTGTGTTAAGATTTAGTATTTGAGCCAGCCATGGTGGCACACGTCTGTAATCCCAGCATTCGGGAAGCAGAGGCAGGAGGATCTCTGTGAGCTTGAGGTCAGCCTGGTCTACAAAGTGAGTGCAGGACAGCCAGGGATATTCCACAGAGAAACCCTGTCTGGAAAAGCAAAACCAAACAACAATAACAAAAAAGATTTAATATTTGTAATTTAGGATAAACGCACAGAACAAGATCAAACGACAATATAGTAGAGGTCATTGAATTCTACAAAAGAAGCACTATCTACTCAGGGTGGCGGCTCGTGCTGGCAATCTCAACACCTGAGGCTGAAGCAGGAGGATCACTGGGTGACTGGGCTACTAGTGAGTGGCAGGTCTGAATGACATTGAGCAGTAAGCCTGATGGCTAATTATTTATGCAGTCCTCTCTCCATAGATATAACAGGAAAAGGTGATAGATAAGACAGACCAACAGCAGAAATCCTATCCTGGATCCCTTGGTGGCTATAACTATTGCTGAATGACCCAAGAGCTTTAACTAGTCTACTGGCTCAGGGACGGTGCCGTGCCCTTGTAGTCATACCCACCACTCCTGCCTGGA
Organism: Acomys percivali; assembly: GCA_907169655.1. Classification (NCBI taxonomy): domain Eukaryota; kingdom Metazoa; phylum Chordata; class Mammalia; order Rodentia; family Muridae; genus Acomys; species Acomys percivali. The sequence continues at coordinate 62,746,516 of OU015757.1, read as the reverse complement.
GTGGGTCAGCCCTGCCCCACAGTATCTTGTGCATATTCTTACACACTGGTTCACACTACTAGATTATGTCTCCCAGAGTAGAGTCTCATTTTTTATTTATTCCTGGGGCATAACCTAGTACCTTACAGTGAATTACAATTCAAGCAATATAGGGACACCCAGTTTTGTGATTTTTTTTCAGATCCAACCAAGGGCAGCCCTATTAGTGCTATCACTGTTGCAAAATCATCAGAACTCAGAATAGTGTTCCTGTAAGATCTACTTATGCATATTCATATATATCTACCATACCCTCTCCTGAACAAGAATTAGAGTAAACTATGGAAGTTCTATGACCTAAAAAGACCACTTGTATTAAAACAGGTGTAAGATGTGGTTAACAGTTATGCAATTCCTTTTTAAAAAAAATATTTTATTTATTTAGTGTTTTATGTGCATGTACATCTGCATGCAAGAAGAGGGCATCAGATCTTAATATAGATGGTTGTGATCCACCATGAGGTTGTCGGGAATTGAACTCAGGACCTCTGGATGAGCAGACAGTGCTCTTAACCTCTGAGCCATCTCTCTAGCCCCAGTTCTGCTATTTCTAATCCTGTGATCACACTGCTGAAATTGAATAAATTTTTTTCTACCTTCTTTTTTAAAAAATATAGATTTTATTAATTTACTCATATTACATCTCAATTGTTATCCCATCCCTTCTATCCTTCCAATCCTCCCTCCCTCCCACTTTCCCCCTATTCCCCCCCCTATGACTGTTCCTGAGGGGGACCTCCTCCCCCTGTATATGCTCATAGGGTATCAAGTCTCTTCTTGGTAGCTGCTATCCTTCCTCTGAGTGCCACCAGGACTCCCCATCCAGGGGACCTGGTCAAATATGGGGCACCAGAGTTCCTGTGAAAGTCAGTCTCCACTCTCTACTCAACTGTGGAGAATGTCCTGTCCATTGGCTAGATCTGGGTAGGGGCTCAAAATTTACTGCACGTATTGTCCTTGGCTGGTGCCATAGTTTGAGCAGGACTCCTAGGCCCAGATCTGCCCATCATAATGTTCTACTTGTAAAAATTTTTTTTAAGGTTTTTTGAGACAGGGTTTCTCTGTGTAACAGTCCTGGCTATCCTGGACTCACTTTTGTAAACCAGGCTGACCTCAAACTCCCAGTGATCCGCCTGCCTCTGCCTCCTGAGTGCTGGGATCACAGGCGTGCGCCACCACGTCTGTGGCGCCTGAATAGATTCTTAATTTCATTAGTTCTTTACAGCACATTATGATTTATTTTCTCAATAGTTTATTTACAGATTAGCTCATCTGTCTTTAAAAGTCTTTCCTATAAAGTAGAGACTATACGATCTCCATTTTACAGGTGGAAAAAAAAGAATCATTTTTATTAGGTACAATGCAAAACATTACATTGAAAGTTGAATTTAATCAGGACAATTTTGTTTGTTTGGGTTTGGTTTTTTGAGATATGGTTTCTCTGTGTAACAGGAGCCCTGGCTGTCCTGGATTTGCTTTGTAGACCACAGTGGCCTTGAACTCACAAAGATCAGTTGGCCTCTTCCTCTCAAATGCTGAGATTAAAGGCATGAGCCACCACATCCAGCTAATCAGGATTTCTGATTTAGTGTTCATAAATTTAGATTTCCTAACATCTCACTAACTCTCTAATTTGTACAAAAGTGAATTTATACCTGAAGATTATTGGCATTAGGGATATCTTCATGTTTTTCATCCAGAAGCTTGGAAATAATCACCAGACTTAAGCACTGCCTCAGCTGCCTGAAATTAGATATGAAGAACATTTATAATGTGTTTAAACAATACTGCTTGACAGGCCAAGTAAATGAGCCCATAGAAGTCTTAGTTTCTCAGGGTTGCACAAGAACCAACTGCTACTTAGCATGACCCAAGACCTTGTGTGGTACATACGCCTGTGATGCTAGTGCTCAGCGGAAGAGCAGGACTTCAACATCATCCTCTACCATACAGTGAGTCCACACTCTGCTTGAGCTAAGAACTTGTCTCCAAAAAAGAAACCTGGTTGGTGGTGGCGCACGCCTTTAATCCCAGCACTCAGATGGATCGCTGTGAGTTTGAGGCCAGCTTGGTCTACAAAGTTAATCCAGGACAGCCAAGGCTACACAGAGAAACCCCGTCTTCAAAAAGTAAATAAATAAATAAAAAAGTAGAAAAGAAAGCAGAGTATGGTGGCACATGCCTTTGATCTCAGCACTCAGGAGACAGAGGAAGGCAGATCTCCCAAGACTGAGGCTCGCCTGTTCTACAGAATGAGCTGTAGGACAGCCAGGGCGACATCAAGAAGCCTCCCAGCTTCCCCCTCCAAACAACAACAAAGAAAAGAAAGAAATTGCTTAAAGCTCACTAAGATAAGAACCTTTGTCCCTGATCTTGTTGGCTTACTGACAGGAAGCCATCCTATTTGGAATAAATAATCTTACTAAAGAATAAAAAAAGTGAATTCATTTTTACATTATGGATTATCTATACCAGTTCTCAACCCATGGGTCACAACCCCTTTGGGGGTTGAAGAACCCTTTCACAGGGGTCCCGTATCAGATAATCCTTCATATAAGATATTTACATTATGATTAATAACAATAGCAACCAAATAACATGGCTGGGGGTCAGAACAACACGGTAAGCTGTTTAAAGCGGCTGCAGCATTAGGAAGTCTGAGCACCACTGCCCTAGACTGACTGACAGACTAAAAATAAAAGTCAAGAAGAATCATGGTGTACATTAAGCAACATAATCAGGATTTCTACACCTCTCACCTCCATAAAATAAGAGAACATTCAAAAAAATGATGGAAACAAATTCCCAAGTTGGGAATGGTGGCACAGGCCTGTAAACTAACACCCAGGAGAGGTTGAGGGAGGAAAACTGTGAGCTTGAGGCCAGCCTGGGCTACATACTAAGACCCTGTCTCATAAGAGTTCCAAAGCATTTAACAAGTGTCAGCATTATCAAACAGCTTGTTGCTTATCTCACTTTTCAATACCTTCCACGAGATGTCCAATTAGGGACTAGCTGTACCAACCACAGAAGGTTGTGGGGATGACTTGAGAGTTCATTTATACCCAGACAGAGTTCATGAACCTGAAAAAAAAAAAAAAAAAAAAGCCCAGAATCAGATCTATGTAACTTCTTGCCTTGATGGAAATCACTAAAGTAGATGTGAATTTTTTAAAGACACATGTAATTTAGAACCTACTAAAATGCACATAATACAAATCCTGTGTTTCCTTACAGTACTGCAGAATGGTCACATACTCTACTAGCACCTACTTCATGCCACTCTCATGTTGTTGTTAAACCTTATCTTTATCGATACTCGGTGGCCTTTCTTGAAAGCACAAAGTATTCTAATACCAGTTTCTCAAAGCGTGTTTAACAACACATACACAAGATCATACATATTCATGACCTGAAAATTCTTGCACTCTTGGATAATGTTATAGTATTTTTGTTTTCTTCTGGCAATGGAGCCCAGCCTTGTAATTGCTAGACAAGTATGCAACCAATGAACTATGCCTATGGCTCTCTAGCTGTTTCTCTTGTTAAACAGTAATTTATTATAGTCTTCTATGCTCTAGGGTTATTATGTTTAAAAAGTTCCACCAAGACTGGGCATGGTGATTGATGCCTTTAATTCCAGCACTCCAGAGGCAGAGGCAGAGGCAGGTGGATCCAGGCCAACTTGGTCTACAAAGGGAGTCCAGGACAGCCAAGGCTACACAGAGAAACCCTGCCTCAAAAAGCAAACAAACAAAAAACTTCCACCAAAAATGGTTAAAAATGCAACTATAAAAAAAAAAAAAAAAAAAAAAAAACTAATAAAATTACCCATGCTTAGCCCCCACATGGGTATTTAAGTCCAACTCAACCCTGGTCACAAGTATGGCATTTATGCTCAGAGGTCATTTCCTTGAAGGCCTCTGATGGTATCACTGCAGTCCTGCTGTGCTACACTTCGCGCAGCCCCCCATCCCCCCAAGCACAACCAGAAGTGTTACCACATCTGCATTCCTTTGCTCATCTTGAACTGCAAGAATGATGAGACAGCTCAGTAAGGGCGAAGGTATTGGGTTGCTAGAACTTATATAGAACTTATAAATGCTGATTCATAGTAAATCCCCAATAAAGTGTCGAAAAGACAGTTACTGGCCAGCCTGTGGTAGCACACACCTTTAATCCTAGCACTTGGGACGCAGAGGCAGGAGGAGCTCTTGTGAGTTCTAGGCCAGTATTGTCTATAGAGCAAATCCTAAGACAGCCAGGGTTACACAGAGAAACCCTGTCTAGAAAAACAAAACACACACACGAAAAACAACTACTTCAGAAAAAAAAAATCAGTTAATTTAAATAACAGAGTTCCTGCAAATAGTGCCTTGCTCATGTTAAGCTTTTTTTTTGGAGACAGTGTTTCTCTGTGTTGCCCTGGCTGTCCTGGACTTGCTTTGTAGAGCAGGCTGGCCTCAAACTCACAGCAATCCACTCTGTTTCCTGAGTGCTGGGATTAAAGGTGTACGCCACCACACCCGGCTCATTGTTAAGCTTTTTAACTGAGCTTAGAATCCTTGATTTCTGAATGTACATGGAGCCCTGTGATGCTGTACGAGACCCTAACACCTAAGCTTTGTTTGTAGACTGTCCTGTAGCCACCATGTAGCTGCAGGTGACCCAATTAAATCTTCAACTTCCTGCTTTTACTCCTAAACACTACAACTGCAGGTATCAGCTTTGGCTGCAACACCTAAATTTTAAGAAACATTACCTTTGTGTTCCAATCTCTGATGTTTTTCATGAGATTTATCAGAAGGCTTTGAAAGTCTACTAACGGAATCTGTTTCAGCTCTTTTTCCAAACTCATTTTAAATAGCATTAAAATCAGCAACATTATTTCTCGATCTTGGTAACCTTCTGGATGTATAGATGTGCACAAGCCTAGGAACTGGCAGAAATGTATAAAGGAAAACAATTAGCTCAAGAGTTATAGTATACTCTTGACAAAAAATTCAACAAAGGACCACATAGACAACACCTATCAGATGTTTCCAAAAGGCAAGAAACGCAACACAAAAAGCACAATAAAAGGATAAGTATTTTCTTCTCCATTTTCAGTATTATTGATTGGATTCTGCAACTAAAATGTTTTCATACTGCAATTGCTTCCTGGCCACTATCTTATACTGTAACAATTTAATGATAAAATTCCTGAGTTCCCTTTCGTTTTATTAAAACAAAAAAAAAAAAAACACACATAAATCCAATTATAATGGAAATAAAATTGCTAAGACACTGCACTTGGTAAGAGACGAGTGGAGTTTTGAGTAATTAACCATAAAGTCTTTCCTACCTTAACCACATTTAAAATGTTGGTTTCAGGAAGAGTTGAAAAAACTGGATTATAAGATGAATCTTCACTTCCTCTTCCCCCCAGTGTTTTCTGTGTTTCAGAACTATTGAGAAGAAAATAAAGCATGTGCTTCAGAATCATTAGGAAAGCAGTATGAAATTAGGCATAAAATACTCACTGTAGGAAACACTGAACAGCTACCCTGAGTCAGGGTCTCCCTGTGCTGCCCAGACAAGCCCCGCACTTACACTCACCCTGCCTTGGCCTCCTGAGAAGCTGGGGTTACAGGTGCATGCCACTGCACCCAATTTAGTTTTGATTTGAAATGGTTACTTTCCTTAATGTTCCTGGTGTCAGAAAGCTATATAAGACAGGGTAGATATAACAGTAATGAACTTGTTATTATAAGCCCTACGAATGACTTAAATAAACTGCCAAATTAATATAAAGAAATAATGATAGAAGCTAAGGAGACAGCTCAGTGCTATGCAAGCATGAAAACTTGATTCTGAATCTCCAACACTGGGACATGAAAACATATCCCACAGCTCATCAGCCAGCCTAGCTGAAGGGCAAGCCTCTGGCTCAGTGAGAAGGCCATGCCTCAAGGCAATAAGGTGGGAAGTCACAGAGGAAGCTACGCACGCTCCTGTCTGGCCTCTGCGTGTACATGCACAGAGGAGTAGGTGCAGGCACACTTATGCATACACACTACATACAGAATACATGCACATGAAAGTGTGCACACATACCAATTCTAAGCATTTGAATTCAGTGAAAGTTCAAGGAAAAGAGGAGAGGCACAAGCCTGGCTTTTTAAATTTTTAATTACTTGTGTGTATGTGTGGGTCTGTGCACAGAAGAGCAATGCCAATGGAGAGTACAAGAAGGCACAGGACTCCTGGAGCTGCAGTTCTAGATTATGGGGAACCAAACTCAGGTCTTCTTAAGGACACTATATGTTCTTAACCACTGATCAGTCTCTGCAGACTCTGCATTTGACTCTTGAGACATATTTTTACTTCAAACCAACACCACCACCACCACCACCACGCCACCACCATTTCAACAACATTTGCTAGGATGAAGAAAAAGAAAAAGAAAAAAAAAAAAAGAAAGAAAGAAAAATGTATCCAAAGATTTGTCCTTCCAATTGGGATTTTTCAGCCACTTGCTCCCTCTTCCCCTAGACAGGCTTCAGTCCCTCCTTCTACAAGCATCTTGCCTATAAAAAGAAAACACTGGCTGGAGAGATGGCTCAGAGGTTAAGAGCACTGTCTGCTCTTCCAAAGGTCCTGAGTTCAATTCCCAGCAACCATATGGTGGCTCACAACCATCTATAGTGAGATCTAGAGCCCTTTTCTGGCGTGAAACACTGTACATGAAGGTGAAACACTGTATATGTAAATAAATAAATCTTAAAAAAAGAAAAAGAAAAAAAGCAAACACAAACACAGGACCCTGTGCTTTGGGAGCATGCATGTGGTCTTTGCTACCAGGTCCCAGCAAGTGCTCTTAACTGCTGAAACTCCTCTCACGCAGGTGACTTATGAAGACAAGAGTAACTTAGCCTGTGATTAAAGGATTAGAAATTAAGTTCCACCCAGAGGGTCTAGAGATCAAACTGACCATCAAATGGCCAAAATTTTCATCTATCATCCCTGTGTAACGGAAGCTTTATAAGTTGGGCTGGAGAGATGGCTTAGTGGTTAGGAGTGTATACTGCTCTTGTTAGGGACTGAGGTTTGTTTCCTAGCACCCATACCAGGAGGCTCACAACCATCTCTAACTTCAGCTCCAGGGGATCAGACACCCTATTCTGGCCTCTGTGGCATTCACTTATGGAGACACATATATACTTATGAAAGCAAAAAGAGAGAGAGAAAAAAACAAAAACAAAAACCCAAAGCCACAATATTTTGATGTATCTGGTGTCAGATGTTCTCAGCTCTCATAATGTCCCTCTGCACCCACTTTGCTACAAACAGTGGCATGTTATGTACTGTTCTCTAGCTTCCTTTTCCCCAGAGCAATGCACCTTGAAGACCCTTCCACACTTGCAAGTGAAGACTTTCTCCTTTTTCTTTTGTGCTCCATTATTTTTAATGAGGACTACTTGCATGAGTGTGAGTAGGGGTTTACTTCTTGGCCAAGGCTGTAAACAGTGGCCACAGCAAAGAAGTAAGATGATACAAGGAGGGGGCAGGTCTTCACAGGTCTTATGCAGATAACAGCACTGCTAAGTTCATAGCTACAACAGTCACAACAGTCACACCATGCCCAGAAAACAGCATTTCACAGCTCCTTCTCAGCCTCCAGCTCTCTCACTCCCTGCCCTCTCTCTGTGAGGTTCCTGGGCTTTGGAGCAAAGCTTTGTTTTTGAGATACTTTACTCTGTAGCCGAGGCTGGCCTGGAACTATTGGAGCCCATGCTCCTCTACTTTGTGATGATCCTCATGCCTCACCCTCTCACATGCTAGGATCACAAACATAGAGGCTCCATGCTCACTTTAAAAAAAAGAAAAAAGAAGCTAGGTGTGGTGGCCCATGTCTTTAATCCCAGCACTTGGGAGGCAGAGGTAGGTGGATCTGAGTTCAAGGCCAGCCTGGTCTACAAAGTGAGTCCAAGACAGCCAGGGCTTTTACACAGAGAAATTTTGTCTGGAAAAACAAACAAACAAAAAAGGAAGCTATTTTATTTTTAGTTACTGCCTATGTGTTTCTCTGTGTGTTTGTGAACATGTAGGTGCAGTGTCTACGAAGTACAAGACAGAGTATTGGATCTTGTGGAGCTGGAATTACAAGCAGTTGTGGAGAATCTGACACAGGTGTTGGCAACTCAACATAGGTCCTCTGGAAGAGTAGCAAGTGCTCTTAACCATGAAGCCAGATCTCTAGAAAAACCCTCCAAATAATATTGCTAAATATTATTCACATTTTGTACTAATCCAATTATTCAATTCTACATGTTTACTATAACCAAAAACCCAAATCCACTGTATACAACATACAAAATTACTACACTATTGAGTTCATTAAAAATGATGTACTTAATATTTTACATGTTTACACATATATTTATTGTTGATTGCATGTCATAGGTATATCCCTGTGTAGATGTCATGGGGATGAGACAACTGGATCCTCGAAAGCTGGAGTTACAGGCACTTGTGACCCAATGAACAAGGGGCGGGGAACCAAACTTGGGTCCTATGTAAGAGCACTACAAACTCTTAACTGCTGAAAAACTTTCCAGCCCTTCAACTGTTACTATTATTCAGAGTATGAGGTATTTTTAAACGAGTAGTTAGCTGGATATGATGATGGTACATGTCTTTGAAGCAGAGACAGGCAAATCTCTTGTGAATCCAAGGCCAGTTGGTCTACACAGCAAGTTCCAGGCCAGCCAGGACCTACAGAAAACCCTGTCTAGGTGGGTAGTCGTGGGGTGGTGGGAGGCAGTACTGAGCTGGCTGGGTGTGGTGGCACATTTGCAATCCTGCGACTTGGGAGTCAGAGGCAGGAGGATCTGTTCAGATTCAGGACAGCCAGAGATGCTGTTTCAAACACAAACAGAATGTTAATATAAGGGGATTTTTGGATGGCTAGGAAGGCAATGTTTCTATTGAAATATTAGAGCATGTCTAAAATTTTGCTATTCAACATATTTTTTGGTATGAAGTACACCAAAGTAACAAGGGGTCCAGTTTTGATGAAAAGAGAACTAGAAATGAATTTGGTTTTGGAAACACCATGTTATAACAATTTGCACTTTTCTTATGAGCCAAGATGAATGTGTGCTTGTAATTTAAGAATTGCTTTTACTTTTTTTTGCAATCAGTCCATTTTGCCCATTTTGTATTGAGTTGTTGATATTTATTTTATCTTCCTTACCTGTGACTAGGCCACATGCTCTTGCTCTCACTTGTGCTCCCGCCCCCGTATTTCTTTCTCCCCTCCATTTTGAAGGATCTTTAGCACTGCTTATAATAATCTTTGCCATCAAGACTTCAAAAACGTAATTAAATTCACATTCCCTTTCATAGAGGGTTTATTTTATACAAAACCATCTTCTCCTGTTCTAGAATTATAAGACAGTCCTGCCAGTTTCTTCTATTCTGTATTTTCTCTGCATATATATATATATATATATATATATATATATATATATATATATATATTTATTATGTATACAGTACTCTGCCTGCATGTACACCTGCAAGCCAGAAGAGGGCATTAGATCACATTATAGATGGTTGTTATGGTTTGGTTTTTGGTTTTTAGAGACAAAGTTTTTCTGTGTAGTCTTGGCTGCCCTAGACTCACTTTGTAGACCAGGTTGGCCTCAAACTCACAGGGATCCACCTGCCTCTGCCTCCTGAGTGCTGGTTAAAGGTGTGCGCCACCACGCCCAGTTTATAGATGGTTGTGAGCCACCATATGGTTGCTGGGAATTGAACTCATGACCTCTGGAAGAGCAGTCAGTGCTCTTAACCTCTGAGCCATCTTTCCAGCCTGTATATGTTAAAATCTGTGATCTGTCAATTTGAAGTATAAGTCCATTTTCCCCCTAAAGGGCTACTGAGTTTTTCAAACACTGGAGAACACCAGGTACTGAATAGGTCCTCTCCTAACCTACACCTTAATATATACTAAGCACTAACTATTTTTGGAACACTTTTAGACTTTACCATTGGTGAAATTTGTTTTTCCTGTTTGGTAAAAATCTGCTCAGGTCAGTTTTGCATCATATTTTTGATTTTTATAAATCTCAAGCCAACTGTACGGTC
>OU015757.1:62697594-62728218 GCA_907169655.1 Acomys percivali | reverse complement strand
TGTGTGTGTGTGTGTGTGTGTGTGTGTGTGTGTGTGTGTGTGTGTGTTCTGAGACAGGGTTTCTCTGTGTAGTCCTGGTTGGTCTGAAACTCCTGCGTCTGCCTCATGAGTGGTGGGATTTAAGGCATTCACTGCTGCTGCCACCACTTAGCAGAGAATCAGTATTAATCTCCCAACTGGGAGAATGACTCTAGAATGTTTTAGCCAGGTGTGGTGGTATGTGACTTTAATCCAAGAATGCTTGAGGCACAGGCAGGTGGATCACTGTGATTTCCAGGCCAGCCTGGTCTACAGAGTTCTAGGACAGCCAAGGCTGTTATATAGAGAAACCTTGTCTTGAAAACAAAAACAAAAAACAAAACAAGGTGTGTCTGTGTTTTTTTAGTCCTCCTTACCACTGAAAGTAGAAAACACTGAGTCTCTCAGTGTGAAGAGTTGTAACATAACTTGGTTTTAACGTTTGCCTAGCAACAAAACCGAAGTGTATTTCAGTCACTGAGCAGCCAGCTACTAATGGCCCCGCTGTCTTATAAAAACTAAATTTCAATATGGTAAAATAAGCCAGGCATGGTGGCGGAAACCTGTAATCCCAGCACAAGGGGGTAGAGACAGGCAGATCTTTGTGAGTTCAGTCTTGTCTACAAATAAATTTGAGGATAGGAAAAAAAAAAGTACTAGAGGATTATAGATAGTGTGAAAAGACCATACCTGTGTTCTTCCAAGAGGCCATCCTCATCATCTGTACTGTCCTGGTCGCCAATTCTTATAGGAGATTTAATGCCACGGCCCTGTCTTATGTCTTCCTGTAGCTGTTTCTGTAGTTCATCTAGCCTGAAATTGAAAGAATGTCCTAATAAGTGATTTACATTTACTTATTTTTGAGACAGAGTCTATGTAGTTCTGAGACTCTGTATATAGACCAGCCTGGCCTCAAATGCAACATATATCATCTGCCTCTGCCTTCCAATAAAGGCATGCACAGCAGGCCAGGTTTTTGACTTATTTAAAAAACAGACAATTTTAGCTAAAAGCTGAACCAAAGAAAACACTTACCAAGTCTTGTTATAATCTAGGGTAAATCATATTTCTTAAAAACACTATTTTTTAAAAATTCCATTTTATGTATGTGTTTTGCATACATGCATGTCTATGCACAGTTCTCACAGAGGCCAGAAGAGAGTGTTGGATTTCCTGGCACTGGAGTCACAGTGGCACAGTGGTGTTGAGCCATCATGTGGGTACTGGGTATCAAACGTGGGTCCTCAGGAAGAGCAACCAATACTCTTAATCACTGGGCCATCTTTCCAGCCCTTTGAATATTTCTTTACAGCCAGAAATTTAAGAATGATCTATCCAAACCAGAGAATATAAAAATAAAAATGGTAAGCAGTAATCAATTTGATTATCCTTTCTAATCTTTAATACTCATTGACATCTTGTAGAGCAACACCCTGACAATGTTAATTAGGTTTATGTTTTCATCATGGTCATGATTATCATCACCACACCTAACACTCTGAGCACTTACTATGCAACACCCAAGTACAAACTCCTGGTGAGACTAAAGGAAAGTAAGTGATCAATAAACTCACTTGAGGCTGGAGAGATGGTGCAGTGGTTAAGAGCACTATGCTCTTCCAGAGGTCCTAAATTCAATTCCCAGCAACCACATGGTGGCTCACAACGATCTAAACTAGTAAGATCTGATGCCCTCTTCTGGCATGCAGGTGTACATGCAGGTAGAGCACTCATATAAATAAGTAGATAGATAGATAGATAGATAGATAGATAGATAGATAGATATCTTTTAAAAAGTTAAAAAAAAAAAAAAAAAAAAAAAAAAACCCACCAAACAACTCACTGTTCTGTGAATACTGATGGGTCAATCATCACACCAAATGTTACTTCTATCTTCAGTCTGAGAAACACTCAATATTACTACTATTACATGTGTGTGTATATGTTTGTGTGTGTGTTGAAATAGGTCTTTAGATGTATTCTAGGCTGGCCTGACATTTGAATTTTCCTACGCCTCCACCTAAGTGTTGAGATTATTGGTGTGTATTACCACATACAGCAATGCTTAATTTTAAACACTTCTCTAAATTCAGAGGCAAAAACTTAATTAATTAATTAATTAATTATATCTGAGTGCTCTACCTGCAAAGGAGGGCATCAGATCACATTATAGATGGTTGTGAGCCACCATGTGGTTGCTGGGAATTGAACTCAGGACCTCTGGAAGAATAGACTATGCTCAACCTCTGAGCCATCTCTCTAGGCCCCCAGAGGGAAAATTAACCTAAATGTCTGAAAATTTCCTATAGTTGTATGTTTAGCAAGTCTGAGATTTGTATATACTAACTTCTATGTAATACAGTTACCTACACTTCCTTTTAAAGTGACTTAAAAATTGTTTATTTTTCTTTGTGTGTGCATGTGTGTGACTGTGGTGGCTAGAAGTGGGTGTCAGATATCTCCTGGAGCTGGAGCTATAAACAGCTGTGAATTGCCCAATGTAGGTGCTGGGAACTCAACTGTAGTCCTCTGCAAGAACAAGTATTCTTGGTCAAAGAGTCCATTTTCCAGTTCCCCTGAATAGTTTTTGGGAAAACAATTTTTTTAGGGGGTGGGTAGCAAGTATGTGTCATTGTGCATGCCTGGAGGCCTGAGGACAACCTATAAGAAGCTCTTTTCTCCTACCATGGGGGTTCTTGAAACTGAACTCATGTTACCAGGCATTGTGGCAAGTGCTCTGACATCCTGAACCATCTTACCTGCTCTAGTCAGGTAGCTTTGAATGAAGTTTTCTGGGTTAGTCTCATGAGCAGTCTTTTTTTTTTTTTTTGGTTTTTCAAGACAGAGTTTCTCTATGGAACAGCTCTGGCTGTCCTGAAACTCGCTCTGTAGACCAGGCTGGCCTCGAACTCACGGGAGATTTGCCTGCCTCTGCCTCTCAAATGCTGGGATTAAAGGTGTGCACCACTACGGCACTGCATGAACAGTCTTTGAATAAATAAGGCATGCTGTTTTGGTCTCATAAAAAGTAAGTCTGTATCCAGTCACATAATTTTTTTTTACCTTAAAGTTTAATTTGTGTGTACATGTATTTATGCGTGTGTCATCTGTACGTGTGTTACCATGGAGGCCAGAAGAGGGTATTGGAGCTCCTGGAGTCACAAGTGGTTGTAAGCTGCCAGACATGGGTTTTAGAACACCAACTCAGGCCATGTGGAAAAGCAGCAAATGTTCTTAGCCAGTGAGCCATGTCTCTAGGCCCACTGTTTTAAGTTTTATTTATTTTTTAATTTTACAACTTATTTAAGCCAGTTATAGTGGCACAGGCTTTTAATCTCAGCACTCAGGAGAGAGGCAGGCAGATCTCTATGAGTTTGAGGCCAGCCTAGTCTACACAGTGAGTTCCAGGACAGCTAGAGCTACATAGTGAGACTCTATCTCAAAAAACCAAAAATAAGCAAATAGAACTACATTTACGTGTGTGTGTGTGTGTGTGTGTGTGTGTGTGTGTGTGTGTGTGTGTGTGTGTGTTTTGGGGGATAACTCAAGAATCAGCTATCTCCTTTCCCCATTAGAGTCTTAGGTACTGAACTCTGGATGTCAAGCTTAGCAGCAAGTGCTTTTCTCCACGGAGCCACACTGTCATTTATTTACAGAGACAGTGAACTCAGAGTGCTCTTCCTGCTACAGTCTCCAAAGTTCCTGAATTCCAACAACTGGCAATATCTTCAGCTAGTCACATGAATTTCATTAGGAAAATTATGACCCTAAACTTTGTGATGTGTGTAAAGTGGGTTGCTTATCATCATTTGAACTATTTCCTCCAAAGAGTAACATGATACAGGAAACATGTATTGTCATAAACCCTGTAAACCCTGTACTTTAGGTTGGGCATAGTGGTACACACCTACAATCCCAGAATTTGGGAAGTTTGGGGGCAGAAGAATCTAAATTTTGATGACAACTGTGGCAATAGAGTGAGATCATGCCTAGTTAAGCAAAAACCCTTCCCCCACACCCCCCAAAAAAACAGTAACAAAATGCTTGGAGTTGGTAAACATGCAAAAATGGGAGGGGGGCCACTTTAAAATGCCCTAAGTGGAATCAATTTATTTATAACAAGGAATACACAACTATGGTTCCTTACTAAGAGTAGTTTATATACATATTCTACGAAAACTGAGTTTTCTCAGAGTTAAGTGTTGCTAACTTTTAAAAAAATATGGAATGTTTCATGAATCCGCATGCCATCCTTGCTCAGGGGTCATGTTAATCTTTTCTGTATTGTTCCAATTTTAGTATATGTGCTGCTGAAGTGAGCACAAACATAAAAATATTCTATGCAAAGGTCCTACTTTTATATCAACAATAAAAAACTATTCGATTAAAAACAGGCAAGCTATGAAGAAAAACTACTCCAAAAACATGAAAAGGCCTAATACCACACAAAAATAACTTAAAATGCCAATCAAATCCATGATGAGAAACCAAACCATTCCATGTCCTTTAACATAGCTATTAAACACACTTGTGGGGGGTGGGGAGGTGGTACTGGGGAGAATAGTTAAGTGCTGGAGAAGATAGAGAAATGTTTGTGTTGTGGGTGGTTATGTGAGATGCTGTATGTCTTGCAGGAGATAGTGTGGCTGCTCTCCCAACACCCAACAATCACCTCATGGCTCATCAAGTCTGTGTATGGGTCCAGATTTAAAATCATCAAATGGGGAACTGAAGATACAAATACACACACCAACATAGCAGTTGAAAAGTGGGCACTGCCCAAGTGACCATTTAATGGATAAATGAACAAAATGTGGCACGTATGTAAGCAGAAAAATCAACCTTAAAAAGAAATTCTGACTTAACCTTCACTACTAACAATGAAGACATCATGCCAAGTACAATACTCTAGATCTAATAAGGAAACAAATAATCTCACATGAAATATCTAGAGTAGTGTCAAATGGTGGTTTGCCAGAGCAGGGAGGAAGAGCAGAACTGAATAGGCGTGGAGTTTCAGTTTGAGAAGATGAAGAACATTCTGGAGCTAGGGGTGGTGGTAGTCACATTGGTATTAGTGTACTGACCTAAACTATTCAAAATAAAATCCAGGGTTGTGGTAATGGCTCAGTGAGTAAAGCACTCACTGCACAAGAATCAGGACCTGAGTTTGAATTTTCAGAACCTACATAAAAGCTGAATGCATTATGCCAGCTAGTGCGTGTATTTAATCCCAAAACCCAGAGACCGAGGCAGGCAGATTTCTGTAAGTCTGAGGCCAGCCAAGACTACATAGTTAGACCCTATTTCTAAAAAAGGGTACTGGATTCATAGCACAAGTGTTGGCAATCCCCAGTGCTCACACTGGCATACAACACAGCAGTGAGGAGCCTGTCTCAAACACAATAGAAGGTAAGAAATGATGCCCAAGGCTGTCCTCAGATCTTCACATGCATGCTACAGCAAACATGCACTAGCATTCTCATGCATGAACTGTGCGTACACACATAATAATAAAAATAAATTCTACCCATGCTGTTCAAAGTTATCAGTTAAGATACTGTTATAACAAGCAAAAAGGAAGTTATAGCAACAAGGCAATATACAGTATTCTGTAAAAACTTGTATCTTTTATGTCTCATGAACAAGAAAACACATCTTATTTCTTATTGACAAGAGTATTGTAATAATGGTACTCTTACAAAATTCATGTTAATTTCTAGTTCCCTTGGGATTTTTGGTGCTGGATGCTGAAGTCAGGGCTTGGTAATCAATTTACCACTGAGCTAAACCCCCAGCCCCACATAAACTAATGTCCCATTCTCAGTTTGTTAAACTTAACAGATTATAGTTCTAACCAACCTTTGCGTGTCTTCCATCTCCTTTACAAGCCGCTCTAAAGTATTTGTATATGTTCCAGTCTGAGCATATTCCTAAAACAAAAAAAGTTTAAAAATATTTTATAGCGTATCTTAAGTAGAAGAAGAGCTGGGATAGCTTAAGTTATTCAGAGTGCCAGTGCCTACTCTGTCAGTAACCCGGGTCTGGGTATCAAATCACCATTCTTAAAGGAGAAGCCTCATCACCATGCTTTAACTCTAGTACTCTGTACTGCAGGCAACTTGACTGCAGTGTCCACTGGGAGGAGGGACCCTGCCTGTAAGACCCTGCTGGCCTCACTCTGAGCGCAAACACCCAAGGGCTCTGTGCCTATCTTTGCTTCTGCATTCTAGTTCAGTGAGGCTGAACTATTACTAATTTTTAGGTTTTACCATGGAATATTATACCTTCCCCACCAAACTTTACAGAAATCTTTAAAATTAATACAGATTACTCCCAAGATAGAATGAAGCACTTTATAAATAAAATTGCACACCACAATTAACAACATTTCTACACTCTACCTTCATTTACAGCAGTGGTCTCCAAAGCAGGGGGTGTGCAAGGTGATCCATTGGGGTGCAGGAAGAAAATAATAGAACTTCTATTTATATGGAACTTCTATAGAAACTCCAGTAGAACTTAATCCATAGTAACTTCTATGTAACTGCCACAGGAAAATACTTAATTTTTCTTTTTCCTTCTAAATTGTTTTTGTATATACTTAATTTCAAAAGTACACATTATTATAGTGGTACATGTATAGAATCTATAAGTTACATATATATTGGGGTACATGCTTAAAGTTTCCTTTTAATAAAAAAGTACATGTGATCAAAAAAGTTTGGAGACCACTGATTAACAATAATAAAATTGAAGATATGGGGAACTCATTTACCAAAGCAGAATTCATACCCGCATCAGTCTAATGAAGAGCTGTGATAAGTTAACAATCTGTCTTAATTAGTCCATCTTTTCCCCGACAAGTAAAGACAAGTTATCACAGAACTACTTACCATGTAGTCTGACGACTCAGATCTAAGCCCCTTGGAAAAGGCAGGAGGCTTTCCTGAAGTTGTAGGAGTCTGATGGAAATTCAAAGCCATTATTTCTTCCAGTGATTTTAATGTTTCCTCTTCCTCATCACTCTCTAAGTTGTAACCTAAACTTTCTTCATCACTATCAAAATCACCCCTGAATTTCCTTTTCAGTGCACTGCTACCTGCATTGGAATTTCCTGAACACTCTTTATCTGAAGGTGCTGCAGGGCTTGGGACACGCGGCACAACCTCCAAGGCAGCTGGAGGAGATGCTGTAGGAGGCCCGTACTCTGGATGCGAAGATCCCCCAGAACTTTTCCCTGAAGATTCATTAGAAACAGCCTTATTAGTCTTTGTTTTGTGTTCTTTGTGTTTGGAGGATTCTGTAGAATGCCCAGAATGTTCTTTAGAGGAGGAATGCTCTTTATCTTTTTTAGGAACTGGAAGAGTGCAATTTTTAGCATTTAATGGTACTCGAGAAGAGAAAGCACTTGGAACATGGGAAAGTAAAGGTAGTTTTGTCTCTTTTGATGTCACAGAGCCAGCTGTTTTACTTTTCTGAAAGTTGCTAGCTCTTTTAATTGTAGATTTTTCCTGAGGTAAAGGTAAGTGGAGTTTCTGTATTTTAGTCTCTTTGGTACTTGCTGCGTGGACTTGGTCACTATTCCTGGAAGAATGGTGGCCAGAGTTTGAAGGTGCCAAGTCTGCAGAAGAGCGATCTGTTTCATCATCAGGTTCCTTGGCTATATCTTCCAAGCGCAGAACACCACCCGGTGTCTTCAGTGCAATGTGTCTTATAAACTTCTCTCTCTGATGCGATGTATCTGGACGCTTCTCTAGGAAGGGCTCTTTTGCTTTTGGTATGATAGGTTCTTTTGTGCTTTTGAGGTCTGAGTCCACAGAGTTCCTTTTTCTTTTGTCGGAGAATTTATTCTGCTTAGAGCCTAAAATTAATTTTTGTCACATCAGTGAAAAGTATACTATTCTGTCTGGGTCAAGCTTATTCACAGAACACTGAGAAATGTGTATACTCTAAGGATCAGCTGAGATTATTCAGTACGTACTGAAGAAAGAGAACAATTGCTGTTGTTATCTACCAACTGACAGTGATGTTCAAGAAATTTAGAGCTAATGACACATGCTCATTTTTACTGCTAGTCTATTAGAAGGTTACTATCTTACCAAAGCTATCACTCCCTAAAACACAAGACATGACACACTGGCACTAACAAAGGGATTCTACAGCACTTCTGCTCAAAGTAAATATTCTCAAGCCTAAAATCACCTTGTTCTACAAATAAAATATTTCTACATCCAAAGGTGTAGGGATCTTAGATTATAAGCAAATACAGGACTAAAAAGGCAGATAAATAACTTATTTAAAAATAAATTTAATGAGCCAGGTGGCAGCAGCACACACCTTTAATCCCAGCACTCAGCAGAGAAGCGAGGGGATCTTTGTGAGTTCAAAGCCAGCCAGGTCTACACAGAGTTCCAAGACAGCCAAAGCTATGCAGAGAGACCCTATGATTGATGATAGATAGATATATAGGTAAAAAAAAAATAATATATAAGTAACAAAAAATAAATAAAAAGAAAATAAGTTCTACCTTGCACAGTGGTGCATACCTTTAACCCAGAGTCTGAGGCAGGAGGATCATGAATACAAGGCTAGCCTGGGCTGGAAGGGGTTAGGGAGGTTGGACAATCCAATCTCAAAAACAAAAAACAAAAAAACAACAACAAAACACACAAACAACCAAACCAAACCAAACCAATAAGTAGTAGACTTACCCAAGTATTTCCATCTAGTGATAACACAGTTATGGGTTTAATTGTGTCTTCACAAATATGCTCAGCTGCTGACTTTTAGCACTAAGGATGAGAATTTAACTGGGAATAGACTCTTAGCAGACATACCCAAATTAAAGCAAAGTCAATGCAAATGACGAGATTTCTATAAAAGGAAATTCAGGGGTACTGGCTGTTCACCCAAAGGACCAAGGTTCAATCCCCAGCACCCACATGGCAGCTCACAACTGTCTGTAACTCCTGTTCCAGAGACTCCAACACCCTCACAAAGACAGAGGCAGTCAAAATACCAATGCACATTTGAAAAATAATAAAGAAATAAAGAAACACAAGCTACCATGTGACTGAGTAGTAGAGGAACAGTGAAGGAATGCTGAAGACTGCAAGCAAACACCTGAAGCTATAAGATGTAAAGAAGTGTTTTTAGTTATCAGAAAAATAAAAAACTAAAATTAAAAAATACCAGCTGGTTGTGGTGGCACACACCTGTAATCCCATCACTCAGGGAGGTAGAAGCAGTCAGATTGCTGTGAGTTCAAGACCAGCCTGGTCTACAAAACAAGTCCAGGACAGCCAAGGCTACACAGAGAGACCCTGTCTTGGGAGGGGGAGGGGTGTCAGAAGAAATTAAGGAAAAAAAAAAAAAAAAAAAAAAACGGGGAGAGGAACTACGTCTGGTAGCAGAACATGGTGGTCTCCACAGAGGAGGACAGAAAGGAGTAGGAGACGGTACAGTTATCTGGGGCCTTGAAGATGATGAAGCTATGACACTTACTAGGAGGACAGGCATGATTATTGGGCCACCAAGGACAAACTATGAAAAGAAAGGTGGGCAGAAGGCTGGAGAGATGGCTCAGAGGTTAAAAGCACTGGCTGCTCATCTGGAGGTCCTGAGTTCAATTCCTAGAAACCACATGATGGCTCATAATCATCTATTATGAGATCTGGTGCCCTCTTCTGGCCTGCTGGCTCACATGCAGACAAAACACTGTACACTTAATAAATCTTAAAAAAGAAATTAAAAAATTAAAAAAAAAAAGAAAGAAGGTTTTCAGAGGAGGGCCTTACCAAAGCACTGATTTTAGACTTCAACTGTCTACAACCATGACGTAATACTTGGTGTTGTTTTAAGCTATCCTTGCACTTTGTTACAGGTGCCTGTATGCATTAACAACTGCAACCAGAAACACTTTAGTAACTTTATACTTGACAGGAAGTGGTGGTGCACGCCTTTAATCACAATACCCAGGCAGATCTCTGAGTTCACAGCCAGCCTGGTCTACAGAGCAAGTTTCAGGACAGCCATGGTTACACACAGAACCCTGTCTTGACACTTCCTACCTCAGAAAAAAAAAACCCAACAACAAAAATTATTTTTGAGTTTGGGGTTCTGTGCTTATATGGGTGTTTAAGTAGAGGCCAGAGGTTGCTGCTGGGTGTCATCCTTGATCACCGTCCACTTTTATTGAAGCAAGGACTCTAGCTGAACCTGGAGCTTACCAATTACCTAGTCTAGCTAGCCTACATGCCCAGGGATGCTGTCTCTGCCTTAGGAGTACATGGGTTATAGGTGGGATGCTACACCTGTCCAGCATTTACATGGGTGCTGGAGTCTGAACTCTAGTCCTTACGCTTGCAGAGAAAGGACTTTATCCACTGAGTCATCTCCTCAGCCTGCGTCAATCAGTCTGTAAACTTTATATTATGCTGGATTTGTTTCACAGTACTTGATTATAGGTGAGCACTGCGGTATTGGGCTCTTAGACCCAGACGCTAGGGATCTGAACTCTGGTCCTTGTGCAACAAGGGCTTCATCAATTTAGGCACCTCTCTAACCCCTCGTTTTTGTTTTCTTAGACAGGGCCTTGCTGTGCAGCCTAAATTACAGGCATGTACTACCATGTATACCTACATTTTTAATATTACATAGATGACACAAGGAACACAGTAAGTTTTTAATAAATGTTAGTTATTTCTGTGCCACTACATCTTCCTGAATGTTGGAAGTCTCTGCAAAGTTCATTTTTCAAACTTTGAAGTTATAGCAGAAAAAGCCCTAGAGCAAGATTATTTCTAGAGGCCTTTCATTTTCTCAGTCATTAAGTTCTGCAGTGTTAAATTTAATGTTTTTTTCTTTCTTTCTTTCTTTTTCTTTTTTTTTCTTTTTTTTTGAGACAGAGTTTCTCTCTGTAGCCTTGGCTGTCCTGGACTTTATTTGTAGACTAGACTGGCCTAAAACTCACAGAGATCCATCTATCTCTACCTGAGGGCTGGGATTACAGCCATGTGCCACCGTGCCCAGCTACATTTTAGTATTTTAATTCTGGATCCCTACTCTAAATCTTTTCATACATAGTTGTCATCTCAAGTTGCTTCAGATCTTTCCATGGGCAAGAGAGATTTAATAAGAGTAATGCTTCCCAGACAAGGTTCTGTCAAGTTCACTTACAGTGTTTAATGGTTTATTTTTCTGTTGTTAAGACAAGATCCTTTAACGAACTTCTGAGTTAGCTGGTTGTAGTGATACATGCCTTCAATCCCAGCACTGGGGAGGAGGCAGAGTTTGAGGCCACTCTGGTCTACAGAGGGTTCCAGACAGCCAGGGCTATATAGAGACTCTGTCTCAAAGCAAAACAAAACACTCAAGCTAAAACAAAACACCAAACCAAATCAAACAAATAAAAAATTCCCTAGTTAACAGTTATTTGTGATCTATCTTCTCAATGAACAGACACTGAAGTATCAATTAAAACCTTGCAGATGCCTTTGAGATGTAAAATTAGAAGGGCATCTGTGTATTTGGAATATTTGGATCTTGTTTTAACTTCATAAACAGCATCTTTAACAGTACACCAAGAATATAAGGTTATACTGCTGCTCATTTGTTCTGGCACAGCATCCTTCTGTAGCCCAAGCCAGCACAGAATGGCAATCCCCTTCCCTCACCTACTGAGTGCTAGGATCACAAATCTGTGCCATTGTGCCTAACATCAGCATTATATTTCTTGATAGAGACTAAGGATTCAGAGGTGACATTCAGTACCAGTAAAAAGAATACACTGTTAAAACACATTAGGAACTCCTGACGAAGGCAGGGCAACAGACTATGCAGAAGAAATGGAAGCATTTTTATGTTTTGAGGTCAGGTATTATCCTATGTAGCTCAGGCTGACCTCAACCTCCAGATGGTCTTGTCTCTGCTGCCCCAAGTTCGTTACCACACCTAGCTCTGAATACTATTCTTTTGGGATACAATTTTATCAAACTTTTTTTTTCTTTCCCAAAACAGGGTATCTATGTAACCCTGGTTATCCTGTAGACCAGATTGGCCTCTGCCTCCCAAGTACTAGGATTAACAGTATGCACTACTATACCCGGCAATTTTATTAAACTCTTAACTACCTGAGACATTCAAGTCTAAGAGGGGAACTGAATATTTGAAAATTTTTATTTTAAAAAGCAGTATGAAGAAGACACAAACTCACTTAGAAATTCTGTTTAAGTCTCATGCTACCTACCTGAAAGTTCCCATGAGTCTGAAGATGATCTTTTTCTTGAGAGATGTCCATTTTCCTATGAAGGAAAAGAGAAGAAAATTAGGATTTTTGGAAAGAATATGAACTTACATTTGAACAGACTTCTAGATCAATAAGCAAGCACTCACATTCAGAGGTAGCTTAAAACAACAACAAAACACCTTTAAAGATTTTAAAATGAAGGGTATGGGCTGGAGATGAACTCAGTGGTAGAGTGCTTGTCTAGACATGCAAGGTTCAAATCCAATATCTAGCACTAGGGAAACACACAGACACACACACACAAGTGAAGGCCATCTGCATCATAAAATATATATTTTTTAAAAAAAATCACAAAAATGAAGTCCATGTTTCATAAGCAAACAGCAATTTATATTCATAACTCAAAAGTACAATAGGAGAAGACTATTAGTCTATGGACTAAGTATTACATCTATTGATCATCAGCAATCTCAGAAATAAAGGCATTATCTTATTGCAAACAGGCCTCTAGATTTACAAATATTCTGGTAATATACAATGCCAAGATTTCTTTTTATTCACACCTAGTACATTATAGTTATTTTTGGTTTATCTGATTTGAGATTTTCCTAGTAGCTTAATCAACACAGCACTTAGTTGCAGTGTTGGAGATTCGACTCAAGGCTTCTCAGATGCTGGGCAAGCACATCACCACTGAGCAGCATTCCCAGCTCCGCACTGCTTTGGGTTTTTTTCTTTGTTTGATTTTTGAGACAGGTTAGGCTGTGTGGGCCAACATAGTCTCTTAACTCATAATCCTTTTGCCTTAGCCTTGCAGGTGCTGGGATTACAAGTATGTACTTTTTCACATCTGACTTTATTTGTGCTGTATGTAGATACAGTCTGGAATTAACAACGACTTTCTGGGGAAGAAGAAAAGCTTTAGTACTAATCTGATTCTATATTCTCAAGAGAAAAGTATGGTAGGACTACATCATCAGCTATGTTTCTAAGACCCACACCCAACCAATGATTTAAGATGTACACATGGAGATGGAGAAACAGTTCATTGCTTAGAAGCCTTGTGCTCTTGTAGGACTTGAGCTTGGTTCTTACACCTGCATGACACAGCTCAACCAGGCTCAGGAGCTGGTGGCTCTTTTTGGCCTCCACATATAGGTTCAAATAAAATAAATACATTAAAGACATATATAATCTGAAACAGTGGTTCTTGAACTTTTAGAATGCATCAATTATTTGGAGGCTTTATAAGAAGACCGCTGGGCTCTAACTCCACTGTTACTCACTGGGTTAGAGACTGCATTTCTGACAAATTCCGAAGTGCTGCTGTTGCTACTGCTCCAAGGATATTTTAAGAACCACTGCTCTAAGTTGTTTCCTGTTCTTTTATATTTGTCATTCTTTAAGGCAAATCTTAACTTAAAAATGTATTATACTTGCCTGGAGAGATGTTTACTTTCCCTTTAGAAAAGATATTTGCTCCTGGTCTGAAAAAATTAGGGTAAAGAAAATCACTGAATTCAATGTAGGGTAGAGAAAACCAAATGAAACGAGTGTCAGCCCTAACTGTGCACCTATATTTCCTTAATACTATGGATTAATAAACACTTTTAGACTTAGATCTAACCATGGCACAGTAGTAGGGAAGCCAACTCAGGGATCATGGTACGTACCAGATTTGAGAGATTACTCTTCCCAGGGGCAGCGTCACTCTGTTTTCTGTGTTCATGTGTTGGCTTGCATTTTTTCCCTAAACCAGAGGATTTTAAGGAAAGATTGCTTCTTTCTGAGAAAGAATTTTCTGAGTTGATTCTCTGCTCCATTTGTTCCTTTCTCAACTTCTTCTGCTCTCGTTCTCGGCAGTAAGAAGCTAAGGACAACTGGAACCTGGCTCCCAGGGGGCCTTCACCTGGGTGGGGCCGGGACAGGCTGCTTCTGCTACTAACACTTCTGGAGCT
The DNA here is from genome assembly GCA_907169655.1 of Acomys percivali. Taxonomy (NCBI): domain Eukaryota; kingdom Metazoa; phylum Chordata; class Mammalia; order Rodentia; family Muridae; genus Acomys; species Acomys percivali. The sequence continues at coordinate 62,713,992 of OU015757.1, read as the reverse complement.
GTTCCTGAAGATGTCACCTTCTGTCACTGGGGCCTGTTTTCTGGAGTCTTCACTGGTCTTGCCTCGATCTTTGTCATTCTTCTCCCTGTTACTTTCATGAATGAACAACGACTTCCTTTTCTCTGGGGACCGGTGTTTTTTCTTCCGTGCCTTCATGTCTGTGGGCAATCGGTAGATACCTGCTCCTTTGGGTAAATATTTGGTACCTAGTGACATACAAGGCCGACGTGACTCATGGACACCGCGATCTTTGTGGTGCTCTTTACCACCTTTCATGAAAGCTTCTAAAATAGGACTTCCTTCTGATGACATTCTTTTGGGTTTAGGTTTTTTTGGTGAAGACAATTTCCTTTCAAATTGCTCTGTCCCAGTGATGGATAATCCATTTCTTCCATATTTGATGTTTGATTTTTGTGGAGAATCCAACATATGTTTGTCTAAAACAGCCACAATTAAAACACATACAAATCACACATTATTAAAAATAAACTGATGTTTCTATTATTATTTATATTAACTATCAACTTATAACTATACTGAAGCTACTAAAAAGTTCAAGCAATTAATATTTGGGTGATAAGATGGCTCAGTGGTTAGGAGCACTGTCTGCTCTTCCAGAGGTCCTGAGTTCAATTTCCAGCATCCAGGTGGTAGCTTACAACCATCTACACTAAGGTCTAATACTCTTTCCTGACATGCAGATAGAGCACTCATATACATAAAATAAATAAATAAAATCTTTTAAAAAACAGGATTACCTTCTATGAAGTTTACTTTCATGAATCCCTTCTGCTAGATCATCTAACCTCCCTATAGCTCTATTTGTGTGCTACTGTCCTAAAGAATAAAAACAGTATAAACACTATAAACTACAGTATTTTTGAATGTTAAGAAGAACAGATAGATGGTTTAATGTTTGCCACATTTTCATTACAACAGCTCATTTTTCAATTCTGAATGTATAATCAAAGTTTGGAGGCTTTCTTCACCTCTAAAACAACTCATCAAAACAAACAAACAAAAAACATTGGCAATATACATACCTTGTTTGGAAGCTGGCTTGAAGAAATCTATGATTGATTGTTTCCTGAAAATAAAAGCACAACTAATATGGCATCATAAAACCAAGTATTAAAACGTCCGTATTTTAGATTAAGTGGTGAATGTTAGATTAATATAATACTGGCTAGATTTCATTGTCTGACTTAACTAATCAAGTCTGATAATAGTGTAAGTCTGAGACTTATGAAAGCTAGAGCACTAAAATGGCAAAACTGAAGTGTGACTCCAGGCAACTGGTAAGTGCTGTTTAGTTTGGGAATGCTTATATCTACAAGCTAGGGTAGATTCTGGGGAGAAACATCTGATTCTATTTGTTATCTCTGATGACTGGCAAAAAATATCAAACAGAAACTTGATAAATAATGGAGATCATAAACATTAATACACTTTACAACAGAAGTAGAATAGCAGATGGTAGAATGAACAATTAGGTTGATCTGAGGAGGTAAATGAAAAAGAATGTATAAGACAACCAGAAAGCATCATTTATGACTCTTAGACTAATCTCTTTGTTTCATAAGATGTAAACTACGTAAACAGCAGAATGTGACACAACTTGTGTATCAAATGTTTTTTTTTTTTAAAATCTAAGATTCCCTAAGATTATTAAGGATCAGTGGCACACACCTTTAATTCCAGCACTCAGGAGATAGAGGCAGGTGTATCTCTGTGTGATTTAGACCAGACTGGTCTATGGAGTGAATTCTAGGTCAGTCAGGGATATACAGTGAGGCCTTGTCTTGAAATAAAAACCACACAGATACACACACACACACACCACCACCACCACCACCCAAAACCCTACAAAAACAAACAAAAGGTTCAAGGGGCTAAAGAGATGGCTCTATGGTTAAGAGTACCTGCTGTTCATGCAAAGAAACCAGGGTTCCCAGCACCCACAGGACTATTCACAAGTGTCTAACTCCAGTTCAAGGGTATGTGATGCCCTCTTCTGGTCTCCTTAGGCACCAGGCACATACATGGTGCAGTTATACATGCAGCCAAAACACTCATACACATAAAATAACAGTAAGTATATTTTTTAAAAAAAGATAATTTTACAAAAGGAGTATATTACCTGAGTAAAATGGGATTTTAAAAAAGGACATGACATTTAACAAGTAAAAAACAAAACAAAACAAAACTCTAGCTTTAATAATTTTTATGCATTACTGTGCCCTACATGGGCAAATGATTCTCACCAGAACCTATACTCTGATTTGTTCATGCATGTTGTCAGCTATAAAAGGGGCTGTTACATGTAGAAAAAATTCAGTAAGTAATTTTTTTCTGAAATGCATCCATTTTGTTGAAAGAGAGGAGGAAGCTGTAGGCTCCTGGTGTCTCTAATCACTTCTCCACTCATGCTGCAGCAATCAGTGAAAAGCCTCAACAATCCAAATCCAAGGCTGCTTTCCTTTTCTGTCCTGTACATTGTACTGGTACATTAGAAGAGCAATGTAAGTCTTTACTGGTGTACCCAGACTCCACAGGTATGTTGAGAGAACCTAAATGGTTATGAGAGAATACATGCATTTGTTTACAGAAAGCAAATTACATTAGGTAAATTAACTCCACCAAAGTAAAGGGAAGAAATGCTAGAGGCTGCAAGAGAAGACAATTGACGCACTATTATTGCAGTGGTAAGGTGCAAAAGAACCCAGAAGTGGCAAGTTCAAATCAAGATATCCTAACATCGTTTTACTAAACCTAACACCATTTCTCTTCCCTATAGTATTAAACCTAATTCTTCTCAATACATCAGAGAGATGCATGCAACCATAAGTAGAACTTTCTGGAGGTAAAAATAACGGTTTCCTAAGTTGAAACACAGAGAAATGTCCCTTACTTATCTATACCTGGTTTAAAAATTACAACAGCTTCACAAACCTTTATCCGAATATTCTGGGGCCCAATGTGTTACAATTTTTAATTTATTAGAATTTGGAAAGGAAATAATTTAAATGTATTACTTACGGCCCCCAGAAGGGTCTGGTGCTGCAATCTATAGTCAAAATACTAATATTTCTCCAGGAGAGCTTATGAATACTCACACTCAGTGGAATAAGGCCGTTCACAACATTTGATTAGCTCTGGTCAGCCTGGCCAAGTTGCCAAGTAAGCTGTAGTAGAAAACTTAATGAAAACGTTTGCTTTTCATAGCTTTCTGGCTTTCAGAATTAAGATAAAGGATTGTGAGTCTGTATTCCAATATTAAGGCATAGATTAAAATAAAAAAGACAGTACCAAGTTCGTAGATAATTTAAACATGTTTTATTGTTTGAAGATGTCATTTGGTGAAATTCTCCATTACATAGCTCCCAGAAAATCTTTAAAAAAAAAAAAGAAAGAAAGAAAGAAAAGAAAAAAAAAAAAGAACGAAAGAAAAAGAAGAAGAAAAAAAGGAAAAGGTCTCTTGATGAGGCAGAAAGTTACTCAATGAGAGAATAGGTGCATTCCAAAAATGTTTTCAGTGTGAATGGTCGCGTACACTGTACTACTACTATAAAGTATAATTCGTGGGTTTTCCCTATCATATCTTACATAATTTCAATCACAGTGTAGAAACCTTCAGGATCAGAACGATCTAAATAGATGCACCGAGTAGGGAGGGTCCCAGGTCAAGCTCTCGAAAAGGATAAAAATAATCTTCTACCTAAGGCGGGCTCTCCGTACCCACCGAGGTCGGTGGTCACTAGCCTAAAAGCAACACCCCAACTACAGAAAAGGAGACTCCAACTCCCAGAAGCCCCCGCGCAGAGGCGGGGCGAGGGCTTGCAGGCCCCAGAACATCAAGGCCTGAGCTCGCTGAGGATGGCGGGAACTGAAAAGCAGCGGTCCGCGGTCCTCCCTTGTACCCATGCCCCCGCGACCCGGCCCCTTCTCAAGCCCTCTGCACGGTACCTTTCCCCGGGACTCTCTGTTCTCTTTCCCGCTGCAGCAGGGGCGGTACTACCGGGTCTCAGATGGCAGCGCGGGGGCGACGACCCTGGGGCTGGGGATGAGGGGAAACCTGGCCTAGCGGGCATGCAGCGCCTTGTCATGTCGGCGCCGCTGGCGACGGCGGCATGAGCTGTGGCTGGAGAAGCTGGGTGCGTGGTTGCCGTCTTGCTGCTGGGACTCGGGGAGGCTGTCGGTACAGAGGTGGGCGGCACCCCCTACTCTCTTCATGGCGGTTCTCTCTTCGGAAGTGACTCCGGTGTGAGCGGGAAGGAACCTGAAGACCGTCAGGGGGCGGGCCTTACTTGAGGTGCCGCGTCGTGATTGGCTCATTTGAGGGTCACTCTGGTGGTGGCCCAACTGGAAGCTTCGGCTTGTAAGGAGAAGGCGGGTTTCTGGAGGGGGGGAGGGGAGGGGAGAATGAAAACTGCCCTCCCCAGACCCGTCACGTGCGCCCAGGGCGCGCGCCTCCGCGTCGGGTCCGCGTCGGCCTTGGCGGGTGCGTGGGAGTGGGAACGAGGAGGCTGTGGCGGATACTACGACAGCTGGCGACGCCCGGCCCGATCCAGGGCTGGGGGTGAGGTTTGCAGAAGTAAACCCGAGCTGGCAGCTGTCTACAGTGAGGATGGCCAACACTTGTCACGATTGTGCTACAGAAGTGCACAGCTGCGCTTATATTACATGGTCACTTTGGCATCGTAGGCCAGAATGCCATAATACTGTCACCATTTCCTCAGTAACCTTCTCTGTCCAATGTGATTTGACCGTTGTTGAGGGATCTTCTATACTGTGATACAGTTTTTCCCTTTTTTCTTTTTTCTTTTTAAGGGAACGCACGGAGGTAAGAGGTGGGGAGGGTGGGGGACGACACCCAACCTTCGAATTAGACATTTTTTTAAAATTCTGTAAAAGCGTTTTGTCTGTCATGGGCTTCCCATGAAGTCCCTGCAAAGAAACTTTTTTGCAGATTTTTGGGACACCATACCTCATTTGTGAAATGCTTGTGCTTTGAAGGCTGTTAGGCTGCAGTGTTCTTGGCAAACTGAGAGACTGGCCAGATAGAGTATTTAGGCACCTCACTTTACATGTGCATATATTGAGTATATCACTCACTTCTCTGGGTAATTTTAAGCAAACAAACAAACAAACAAAACAGCAATGTAAACGAGTTTTGATTCTCTCGTGTAATTGGTACAAACACATGATTCCCTTTCCTTTGTTCTTCAGACACACTCCTGCAGTGACAGGCCAGCTGCTGTTAGGAAGGTCTGTGTAATCCTAGCCCTTAGGAGACTGAGGTGGAAGGGTCAAGAAATTAAGGCCATGGCTGTGGTGATAGTTCAGGGCGCAAATGCTCTTTTGACCGAGGACCACATGGAGAAGGAGAACTGATTCCACCCAGCGAGTTATCCCATGACTTCTGTCAGTATATACACATATGACATAAGTGTAGTAAAAGACATGTATTTTTTAGAGAGAGAAATAGATATTGAGTTCAGCCTTGACAATATAGAAAAATCCTGTGTCAAAAGAACTAAATAAAATCTTCCAGAGACTGAAAAAATATATTTTGTAATGATTGTTAATAAACAAAATGTTAATCTCAAAGATGTCTAGGCTTTAATTAAGAGGAATGTTCCCTCAGTTGGATAGAGCAAATTCCTAAATGACACATACAAAAAATTGAACAGGTCTCCCAAATTTATTGTACTGAGATTGAATTGCTTCGTTGCTAAGCGCCCTAGACTGACCTGAAATTCACCTCTTTTCTTTTCCTCGGTAGCTCTCAGGAGGAAGAATTAATGAGAATAAAGTGACCAATAGGCTGGCAAAGTAGAAGGTAAAGAGTAAACACAGGTCTTGTCCAGAACACATAGCTATATACCATGTCTTAATGATAAAAGAAATACCAAAGTCAAGGGCACTTTTTCTGCTTCTTGTAACTGAGAATTTACTGTAATGCTTCTATGTATTGTTCCTTATACTTAAAAAAAAAAGAACACAGTAGGTGCTGAAAATATGCTGAGTGATGACATATATTTGTTTATGCTTTTTAGTGTGCATTGTTTCCTGTCCCTTCCTTGATTTAGTACTTTCTGTTGGATATTTCTACTCTAGGATCCCTGCTTCTGTAACAGAGCACATGCACAAAACTTTTAATCCCATTCATTTTATTGTATAAAAATAAATAAGCATATAAAAATATGTCCATAAAAAGCAATAAGAATATGTATATGTTCTGCATGATCAATTAGCTGGTTTTCTTGGATTGTAGTATTTTAATCGTCCAGATTCCGAAGTATCACTTTACAGCCTCTGCTCATGCTGCCAAACAGCAGTTCTCACATTTTCTTAATCTGATCAGCAGATTATGGAGTTAAGTGAGGCAAGAAATCCCTTGATCAATAAATGGAGATGGAGTCATAATGAAAGCACAATTTAAAAAATCTCTTCTTAACTGGGAAGTAGTTACCTAAATCCTCAATAAACATCAAGGCTTCTCTTTGTTTAAGCTGAACAGGAAAAAGATACAGATTTGGGTTGCAGGATAGGATGCACTCTGTTGGGAGCTGCTTCTTTGAAGTGCATAGCAGAAGCAAGCCAGAGAACTTATGACCTTGGCTTGAAAACTCTCACACAGCCTGAAGGACCTGACAAGATATGTGTGTTGGCTAACTTCTTAGATAAGAAAGTTTTTTTATTGTTACCAGGTGTGGATGTGAGCTTGATGTACTCCTTCAGCCTTGAGATGAAAAAGGTCTAAGCATTTAGATAACTAAAGTAATTGGTAGCTTTTGTTTCTGGGCCAAGAATCTTCTGGTTCACACGGATGAATACTGTATAAAAGCTCCAAGAGAAATAAACTCGGGGCTACAGTATTTACTGTTAGTCCTCCCGAACACTTGTCTTTTTTCCTTATCTCTTTTGCTATATCCTATCTTTTCCTATGTCTTTTTATTTTCTTGGCCTCTCGTCCCATGTCCAGGTACTGGTCGATATTGTCCAGAGCGGGCTCTGGCAGCAGTCAACAGATGGCTGGGGCCAAGACTCCTCTCATTCAAAGAGAATTAAACCTTTGCTGTGTGCTTATACTTGTGTTCTCACTGTAAATGTACACATATACACTATGCACAGACATAGATACTCTAACCTAAGGGCTTCTCCCATCTCTTTGAGAATCTGAGGCTAGAATTCTGGGTCTCATGCATATGAGGCAAGCACACTGCCACTAAGCTATTCCCAGTTTTGTGAGAGCTCCCCCCCCCCTTTTACTTTCTAGTGGACTGGAAATAGATGGCCAGGAAACCAGTAAAAGCTACCAAAAGAGCTCTTGTGTGTGCTCTGACGGGATGACAAGATAGGAGAGAAAGACTGAGGTGAGGTCAGGGGTTGGGGGTATGATGATGAACAATGTCAGCAAGACTTGGTGAGAGAGCTAAAACAGATCCCCAGGAGTATTAGAAAAAGGAAAGCTGGATTGTAAAAGGCTAGTTTGCTAAGACTTCTGAGCATGGGAAAAAGAAAGCAAAGGGCCAGGACCTGGAGTGTGTGGATATTCTGTGTACATATATGTCTATGCACCATTTGCCAGGCCAGAAGACAGCACCAGATCCCCTAGACACTTGGTAGCCACCATGTGAGTGCTGAGAATTGAACTCTGGGTTGCCTAAATCACTTAGTTATGTGTCTAGCCCTGTTCACCCAGTGTCTTGAGCCCACTAAGCCCACTCTGATGTGAAGGGATGGGAGAGATAGTAAGGGAAACACTGTTACGTGGACAATGGACCAAGTTTACCAGGAAAGGCAAGCTCATGGGTGGGGAGTCCTGAAAGGAGTGACCGTATAAAGGATGCCAGAGATCCCAAGCAGTCACAAAGACTTGCTAAACATTTTGGGCAAATGATCTCACATAGTATATTAGCACTCAGGCATTAAGAGAATAAAGAGACTATCAGTACATAACAGAGACTCGCTAAAAAGCTGGAACCGTGGAAAGCAACTTCTGGCTTGTACAAGAATGGCATGTTTTTGTGTTGAGATTGCTATAATTAACTCCAAGGGTCTCAGAGGGTACCCTAGGGCAAGCCAAGAGACAAAGACCCATGTGCTGGGGAGTGGATGGGGGTAGGAATGTGTAGAGGGTGGTCTGAGAGTTGGGATAAGGAACAGACTCAGAGAAACAGGAAATAATTAACTTGAAAGCTTAACAGAGAAAACAGAGATCACATGAGGGTCTCAAGTAGGGAAGGTGAGCTTACCATGGCTCAAGACTAAAAAAAAAACCAAAAAACAAACACTAAAAAACTGCCTTTGCAAACAGATGTTGAATTCAGCAGAGCTGAGAAAATGCTTGGGAAAAGCACCAGTTTAGCTTCAGGAGCTGCCTGGGAGACATCAAATTTAATATAACACCACGACCTGAGGAGTGAGTAGATACAACTGCAAAATGTGCAGCTAAGAACACCTACTTCACAGCATCTCACCATGGAATGTTTCAAAACACAGACGCCGAGGCACAGAGCATATTTATGATTTTGATGTATCTACCAGTGTCCTGTTCTACTGCTTAGCTGCTTTATTCCTTGTCAAATCAGGAGCCTGGCCCATGCCATCCAGCTACATCCCTGACTTTTGCTGTTTTGAGACAGGGCCTCACTGGATAGCTCAGCCTTGAAGTCAGTAGCCAGCCCATCTTCTCCACAGCCCTCCTGCCTCTACCTCCTAAGACCCAGGATTCTAAGTGTGTCATCACAGCTATTCTGACTTTAAACATATAACATACAACACACACACACATACAAAATGGCTTTTTTTCTTTCTGTAATATATACCTATGTTTGTGTGCATACATACAGGAGAGAGGAGAAGACAGTGAGGTCCAGGTTGTAGTTTACTTGTCTACCTAGAAATGTAAACGAGGTTTGGGAGTTATTGGCTTGAGAGACTCTGGCCTGCAGCCAGGCGTTTCTCACACATGGCTAGAGAGCCATTAGGGGGTTTTGAAGCTGAGTAATGATGAGTCACAGACAACATTAAAACAATAATAATTGCCCAGGGATCGGGGCATAGAGAATGTGGGTGCAGTGCACATGGTATGTGAGCCCAGAACGGATTTGAATTATAGATTGTCTTTCCTGGAGCAGCGAATGCTAACTTGCTGACAGGGAAAAATCGCTGTACATTTCACTGACCATAGTAGGTGACACCGATTCTTTGTTTTCTGTTTGTTTGTTTTGTTGTTAGTATGTCCTTTCTTTCCTGTCCTAGAACAGCTTCTGGATAGAGGGAAAGCTGATGGAAGCTCTAGTGGGTCTTCAGTAATCTAATAACTGCATGAAAGATATGAGTGAGAAGGGAGAATGACAGGCAGAAAGAGGTTTTATATCCCCTGTTCGAACTGTCCTTGGTGCAGAACTTGATTCCCCTGGAGCTGTAGAGAGCCTTTTGGGGTAATAATTTGATTCCAGACTTTTGCAATGGTCTTGCCAGAATTTAACACACTGACTGTGGTGTTGTGATGTGTGTGTGTATGTATGTGTGTGTGTGTTTATATTTGTTTTCTGTATACGAGTATTTTGCCTGTATGTATATCTGTACCACAAATATGCAGAGGCCAGAAGAGGGTACTGAATCCCCTGGCATTGCAATTACAGATGGTGGTGAGCTACCATGTGGGTGCTAGGACTTATGATCACAGAGAGTGGGGATTATAGGCCTATATTATTATATCAAGCACCAAATAATGTCTTTTCTTAAAAAGACATGTGACAATATTTTAAATTCAAGGGATTCCATACAAACTTCTAGATTTTGTTTTGAGTAGCACAATCAAGGTTCTCACACTTAACCCTACAGGGACTAAATAGGTAATGAAGAAATTTTTAGTAGCTGAGCAGCTGCCTTTAATCCCAGCACTGGGGAGGCAGAGGTAGAGATTTGTGAGTTCAAGGCCAGCCTGCTCTACATAGTTCCAGGACAGCCGGAGCAACACAGTGAGACCCTGTCTCAAAAAAAGTATGTTGTTTTAAGTAAATAAATAAAAGAAGTTAAAAGAAAATCAAATCAGACCCACTTTCCAACCTCTCATAGAGACATGGAGTCACAGAACACTTCTTCACACTAGTGATGTCCACGCCAAGCACTCACTGGACCTGTTGTAGGTCAGGCCCTGTTCTATGCAGTCTGGATTCTGACCCATTTCGTCAGCACATTTCTACAAATTAGAAAAGGTGGCCTTGTCCAGTGTCCATGTCAGCTCAGTGACAAGTGGTACCTGGTACTGAGCCTCGGTGTGGAAGGGGTGGACAGGGAGCACATTCCTGACTAAATGGGGGCCATGTCCCTAGACCATAATTTTCTCATGGGTATGTGGATTTGTTGCCTTTCCTCTCAACACCAAACTCTGGGGACCGTGAGATTTGACATGTGCTGTCAAAGCGGGCAGTCAGCAGTGGTCTCACATACTCCCCAATACTTGCTTATTTCTATAGAACTAGGAGATCATGTTTACCCTCCCTCACTGGTTAGCCCAGGCCAAAAGAGTGCTTTCGGTGCTGAGAGGAATGCCCAGAGAGTAGGCAAGAATCCTACTCAAGAATTCCTTTTTTTGCCAGGCGTGGTGGAGCACGCCTTTAATCATAGCACTCAGGAGGCAGAGGCAGGAGGATCGATGTGAGTTCGAGGCCAGCCTGGTCTACAAAGTGAGTCCAGGACAGCCAAAGCTACACAGGGAAACCCTATCTCGAAAACCAAAAAAAAAAAAAAAAAAAAAAGAAAAAGAAAAAAAAGAATTTCTTTTTTAAGACAAGGTCTGGTGTATGCCAGTCTGGCCTAGAACTCCTCATGTAGCCAAAGGTGGCCTTGAACTCTGGATTCTCCATCCTCCATTTATGGAGTGCCAGGAATAGAAGCATGTGTCCCCATACTCAGTTGTGCTTGGGATCTAATCCAGGGTTTTCTGTGTGCTAGGCAAGCATTCTACTGTCCTCATTCCTCAAGAGAAAGAACCATATATACTAATACATACGGTCATCTACAAGGACCAATGACCAATATCCATCAAAAACAAAATGTACCTGTTCCCTGACCCACTTTACAGATAGACTGGAGCATTCATAAAGATAAGTGCACAAAGGCATTCCTTACCACCTTATCAGTAGCAAAACACTGAAATGATGATAGAGCCACCAAGCACACTACCAGGTAGTCAGTTATACACAGGCTACGTTGTGGTTAACACGTGCATGACTGCCTATCCTTCCTTTCTCACCCTTAGCCATACTGTGTTACCAGTTGGCAAGTCTTGCTGATTGTGCGCCTCAATATCTCTGTAGACCCCTCTTGGTTTTTTTTTTTTTTTGCAAATGTAAAACATACAGATACACACAAAGCACAATGTAAGCACACATCCACTAGTTTGCATTCCCAACTTTTGTTGTTGTTTTTCCAAGATAGGGCTTCTCTGTGTAGCCCTGGCTGCCTGTCTCCTGGAACTCGTTCTGTAGACCAGGCTGGCCTCAAACTCACAGCAATCCACCTGCCTTTGCCTCCTGAGTGCTGAGATTAAAGGCGTGCGCCACCACTGCCTGGCACATCCCTGACTCTTTTTTTGTAATATTTATTTATTATTTGTTCAGTATTCTGCCCATATGTGTGCCTGCACTCTAGAAGATGACACCAGATCCCATTATAGATGGTTGTGAGCCACCATGTGTTTGGCGGGAATTGAACTCAGGACCTTTGGAAAAACAGACAGTGCTCTTAACCTCTGAGCCATCTCTCCAGCCCCACATCCCCAACTCTTAATCTTTTATCTAGTTACCTTTTTCTGGTCTTTTTGTTAGTTTGCTTTTAAACTGCCACCCCTTTTAATCCCCTTCTTTTCCACTGTTGTGGCTTTGAAGTCAATTGACAGTCTCTGTCTTAGTCCACGAGAATATATAGGCTTACTTTCTGTGCATCTTAAAAAGTATGCACATGTACATTTTAATTATGTGTGAATAGCCTGCAGTTTTATTTGCCCATGAGAAACCGTGGGGCTGTGGGCATATCTGTTCGCATGCCTTTGTGTCTGTGTACAAGGGCCTCTATGGGTTGTATATTCAGAAGGGAAGTTACTGGACTATGGGGGAGCTGCATTACCAAGTTTACTGCGTGTTTCCAAACTGCTTTCCATAAATGGCTGAACTAATTTACTGTCCCCCAGTGACATATCAGAGTATCAGTTTCTTAGCTCAGACTCCAGTGCTTCATTGTTTCATTTTACATCAGCCTTAATTATTTGGTTTAATATCTATTTATATATTTGGGGGCAACTTGAATATCTTTTGTCAATTGCATATTTCTATATTTCCCCATATTCCTTTAAGTGATTTATACTTTTATTTGCTTTAGAAGAATCCATATTTTGAATACTGAAAGATCCTTTCCATCTCTTAGCTGCACCCTGACAGAAATCGGTCGGCTAGTACTCAGTCTCTTGTAACAGCTTCCACTCTGGGCTCCCTGACTCTCGCTTTGCTATGCTTTAATCCACTTTCCACATCGAAGCCTCCACTATCTTTAATAAGCCACCCTGACCACGCCGTTCCTAAATCACCACATACAAGGAAACAAATTGGAACATCACAGAAGACATGGCCCTCCGTGCCTCCCTGCCTCCCTGCCGACTTTAAAGATCTGCCATCCCAGAGATGACACTGTCTGATCTCTTGATATCTTCTGTATAGACGTCATCCTTCCTGGTGCTTCCTGGACGGAGCCAGTCATAGGAACAGTGTTGAACATCTTTGAGCATGTCAGCCTCACTGCTGCCTCTGGGATTTTGTATGAGCCATTTGTGGTGCAACTTGTCCTATCCCTAAAGAGACCTAGTTGCTCCTTGCTCAGGCCTTATGAGCACTGGGTTCACTGTGTTGTGTGTGACCTTACAGTGAAATGCTTTCTCTAGATTAAAAGCTTCAGGGCTCCGACTGAACAGCTCAAGAGGCAGAACAGCAGGGTGTCAAGGAGTGTTTACTGAACAAGTCTATCTGGGTTTGGGTTGTCTTTCTTACTGTTGGAGAAGTTACTTAACCTCTCCATGCCCCAGAGTCTCATTTGTGAAATGGACTTAGCAGTAGTGCCAGTCTCATTGGCTGGTATTAATTAAGTTAATCCATATAAAGAACTTGTAACAGTGCCTGGCAGCATCTAGTAAGTGCTCAATAAATCTTCATTCTGATGATCACTGTTATTAACCAGTTACTAATAGCTATCATTTATTTATATCATTATGGATGACACTTGGCAGGAAGATGTACCCAAGGCAGAAGCTGTGCTGGTCTAGGCAGCACCTGGACACCCCCAGATAAAGGTCCAGAAGTCACCCAATAATCATTCCTGGCTGGGGTCCCCAACAGTGATGCTTTTCTTTCTTGCCTATGTCCCTTGACCCTGCTTCCCAGGCACTCAGCATCCTGCCAGAAATAGCTAGAGGCACAGAAAACCACTGTGTTGAAGGAGCCTGGGAGCATTCTTTGCATTTGGAAAACCCTGGCCAGCTACTCTGGGCTGCCCCTACCCCAGTCTTCTCAATCCCACTCACTACGTCTGCCTTCACCCTTGATGTAGGGCTGAGCTCCCAAGAGGTGGCAAGCTCCAGGCGTCTGGGACCACATTCCTGCGGAATCTAGTTTTCTGTGTCGGACGCTCACACGGTCCTTCCCATAGTATTCTCTTTTGGAACTCTTCCAAACATGAAATGTTTACTTTGTGTTCTTATGAGCTGGGCAGAAAGCAGCCTTCTGAACAACCAGAAGCAGAGGAATTAGCTTGATTTTTGTGTGGTAGAGCAGAGCCAAGAAGTTCCTCGCCTGACTCTAGAGGCCCTGGCTGCTGGCTTCCATCACAGTGAAACACTTAGACACGGACAGGTGTGAGGTCAAGAGGTCAGGCTGGGGGAATTCTGAGCTTCTCTGGTTCAGCAGAGCACATGGGCAAACAACAGGTGTCCACAGATATACCAACCCCTGGGGCACTTGCATCCACAGCCCACTTGGAGACTGAATTCTCATGAAATCCATCCCTTCTTTGTGACAACCTCCCGCACCCTGTCACATGCTGCTATTCCACAGGTTTCCAGAAATTCTGCATTCTGAGGACTTTACCTCTGCTAGCCTAGGTTAGGTGTGACTCACTCAGGATTGGCCGCCTTCAGGACTGGAAATTCTAACGTTTAGGCTGTCTGTTGGTCATAGAACACTGCAGCCGTCTAGGGTGCTCAGTCACTAATATTTCTCTGAAAATATGCCACTCTTGGGCCCGACAAGCAAGCATATTATGGGAGGAAGAACTAATCTGACCTCCCCAATATTGGAGGTGGAAATTGGGTTGGTGAACTCTGTAAAATAGGCATTTCCCTTACTCTTGCCTAAGGTGGACAGGAACCAGAGCCAGGCAGGGCCTACTGCGTAAATCACACCTCACGGGTCTTGAGATGCCCACTTACATAATGGAATGATGGCAAAGAGCACTTAAAACTGAAATGTTCCCTGTGTTGATCACCCGGCCGGAGAGCTTAGGGGCAGAAGGAGAGCTTAGGGGCAGAAGATTGCTCTTTAGTGAGGCTTAGAAGCAGACAACCTCAAAGGGCAAATGGCAGCCACCAAAGGGAAAGAAGCAGGTTGAGTACCTGGGTTAGGAAGAGGGTTCATGTGTGGCAGAAAGCCGCCTGTGCAGTATTGTTCACAACAGCCAACTGAGAATTATTCACGTGTCCATCAAAGGACAATTACTAAGTACCTCACAGAACAATTTTATCCCGGAATACTATACAACCATTAAAAACACCAGAGAAGATACAAATGTACTGATACAAAAAAGATACGTTGAGATAAAGAGAAAAAGCACAGCGTGCCAAAGTATGCATATAGTGAAATCTCTTCTATGTTGTGTGTTTTCTTTTTACGATCAGGCATGTAATATTAACTAGCATATTCTTGTGTGTACATAACATCTACTAGGAATTACAGTTGTTCTTTGGCTGACGGTGGTGTTACAGCCTGCTAAACTCATGGTAAATTGAAAACATTAAAGTGGAAAATGCACTTCATACATCACAGTCTGGCAACTGGGTTCACTGTGGAGTGCTGCTTGTGTCTCCCAGCCGACGAGGAGCTGCAGCCTGCAGCTCCTGCCCAGCACCTGCCAGAGAGTATTATGTAGCATATTGCTAGGCCAGGAAAAGCTCAAAACCCCAATGCGCACCAAATGTGTCGCTTTGACATTGTCATAAAGTCTAAAGCCATTAAGGGGAGCAATCGTAAGTCAGGGGCTGTTTGCACATAACACAGTTGACAGCACCTCCACTTTGCCCTCCGGGATTGGATTGGAAGGGGAAAAGTCAGAGAACTGTCACTTTCTTTTATATACTTGCCTTTAAAAAAAAAATGTGTATGGGTATTATGTCTGCATGCGTGTCTGTGTACCATGTGGGTACTAGTGCCCGAGGAACCCAGAAGAAGACGTTAGAGCTTCTGGAACTGGCTGTAAGCCAATCATGTGAGACCAGGGAATCAAACCTAGTAGGCTAGAAGAACCGCAAGTGCTCTTAACCACTGAGCAATCTCTTCAGACCCTTGAATTGACAATTATAAACAACATTTTTACTGTCTAAGAACTTCTGTTTTAAAAAGACTTTGATGGTTTCAGCAAGATGAACTTCAGGATGTCCAATATCGTGGGTCATCCGTATCCGTGGATTCCATTGGGTGAAGCTGGGACTAGAGAGATGGCTCCAGGGTTAAGAGCACAGGCTGCTCTCCCCGGCACCCACACGCTGGCTCATAACCAGCTGGAACTCCAATTTCAGGGGTGCCAGAGCCCACCCTGGTCTCTTTGAGCATCAGGCATGCACACAGTACACATACTTACATGAAGGCAAAACACTCATACACATCAGATAAAGATACATAAAATTTTAAATTATATCAAGATTGAAAATATTTGAAAGAAAAAAAGAAACCTTTGTTCTGAATGTGTGTAGACTTTGTCATCTTCCAAACTATATTACAACCAATTATATAGCATTTACATTGTACTAGGTATTACAAAATATCTAGTCATGTGTTATGTACAAATAATACAAGAGACTCGAACAATTTTGGATTTGGGTCTCTGAGGGGATCCTGAGATACCATTCAACTTGAAAGGTTTCCTCTCCCTTCTTCTTTTCTTACTCTTTCCCTCTTACCCTTTCCCTGTTTTGTCTGTCTGTCTGTCCTTCCGTCTGTCCTTCCATCTGCCCATCCATCCATCCATCCATCCATCCATCCATCTTCTGTCTGTCTATCTATCACCTATCTCCTTTATCTATCTATCTATCTATCTATCTATCTATCTATCTATCTATCTATC
>OU015757.1:62682028-62697584 GCA_907169655.1 Acomys percivali | reverse complement strand
ATCTATCTATCTATCTATCTATCTATCTATCTATCTATCTATCTATCACCTATCTCCTCTCTCTCTTCCGTGCTGAGGATGGAACCCCAGGGCCTCACACATGCTAGGTAGACGAAAGCTCTACCTCTGAGCTACATCCCCAGCCTGAGATGTTAACCACAGCTAGGAATTTGTTGGACGTTGGTCTTCTGATTTCGTCCTTCACTGAGGATGGTAGACAAAAATTGCAGCATTAATCTACATTCTTTTCAAGCAAAAGTAGAATATTTGGGAAAAAACAACAACACAGCAAGGATTGGGGAGCGCCCAGTAGGATGATAGCATGGCAAGGGTGCTCTGTCTATTCTGCAGTGTAATGGATTTAGTAGCTAAGCGAAAGTATCACATGAAGTAAGAGTTAAATAATGAGCATATAATACCTTTTTAACAGAGGTAACAAAGGAAAACTTTTACTCATGAATTTTCTTCTGTTCCTGCTTTTTAAAAAAACCTTTGCTTCTAATTATGATGGCAGAACTCATTGCTCCTGTGTTGAAATACCTCTGAATAAATGATCAAGTTAATTTATATCTCACCTCTTTCTTTGAAGGATCGAAGGCAGTTCTGCTGCATGTGAATGCAGTCCAGATCTGAAGAAACCCTCCTCGTAGGTGGTTGTAACGCTTGCTTACTAAGGCGCGGAAAAGTCCTCCAGGCCCTACTGCATGGCCTCAGCCTCTGACATCCGAAGAATCCTGTTTTTCTCTGGAGAGGGGTCCACACCTGCCAGTCACAATAATGCTTAGATATTGACAGGAACAGATGTCCAAGATATCTGATGTGGGGGGGGGGCGGAGAAACCCAAACCCAAAACCCACAAGCCACAGCCAACTCCAGGGTAATGTATATTGCATGCCTTGGTAGATTATCCACTTTGCATACACTTTAGGCGCCAAGAAAGGCGGGGAGTAGCCACAGCTTTTGCTGTTACTTTCTTGTGATGCTGGAGACGCACCCAGGCCTTGCACTGGACAGACAGTGCAGAGGAGGCAGAACAACCATTTTGAGAGAATGCATTTCCTAAGAGAACACTAAGATCACAATCAGAGAAAAGTGAAAACTTGGATATTTTGCTTGTTTATTGTTTAGCATTCTAAAAAAGATTTATCTCTTTTTATGTTTATGGGTGTTTTGCCTGCATGTATGTCTGTGTACCATACACATGCAGTGGCAGTGGTGGCCAGGAGAGTATGTCATATCACCTGGGACTGGAGTTGCTGAGCCTCCAATGTGAGTGCTGGGAACTAAACCCAGGTCTTCTGGAAGAGCAATAAGTACTCTTAACCTCAGAGCCATCTCTCCAGCCCAGTTCAGCATTTTTAATGTATACGTATGTGAGGTGAGGGTTCACAGTTAACTGCACACCTTTAACCCCAGCACTTGGGAGGCAGAAACAGGGGAATGCTATGAGTTCGAGGCCAGCTTGGTTTACAAAGCGAATCCAGGACAGCCAGGGTTACACAGAGGAAACCCTGTCTCAAAAAACCAAACCAAAAAAGGGAAAGAAAAAAGAAAAACAATCCTTCTGGATTTTTTTCTTGTGCAGTTCAGTACTTTATATAAATGCCATAAGAGGCTAGATAAATGTAAAATTTGGATATAATCAATGAAATATATTTAACAGAGAGTTTTACAAACAAACAAATAGCTGTGTCTAGGGGCCAGAGAGATGGCTCAGCAGGTTAAAGCGTTTGCCTCCAAAACCTGATGCCCTGCATTCAGTCTCTGGAACCCATGTAAAATGATGCTCTGTGGTAGGCATCTGTAAGCCTACAGCCTAGAGCTAGAGAGGTGCCAGAGACAGGAACATTGGCTGGAATTTCAGGTAGCCTAAAGTACACTGTGCAGTAGCAAAAATGAGAGACCCTGCCTCAACAAGGTGGAAGGCAGGGACCCACCCAGAAAAGCTGTTCTCTGCCTTCTATGAGCATTCCATGGCATGTGTATCCCCCAACCCCAAACACAGAGTGCCACGATTAAATCTGAGGTAGCAGCCAGGCAGTGTAGCACTTGGTTCTAATCCCAGCACTCTTGAAGTGGAGGCAAGTGAGTTAGGAGTTCAGGGCCAGCCTTGACTACATCTTAAGTATGAGGTTACCCTGCACTATACGAAACTCTCTGTCTCAAAAACACAATAGGGACTGGAGAGATGAATCACAGCCATCTGTAACTGCAGTTTCAAGTGATTCAACATCGTCGTTTTGCCTCTGTGGGCACTGCATGCATGTAGTCTATACATGCACATGTCCGCAAAACACCCATATGGAGAGAGAGACAGAGTGAGAGAGAGAGAGAGACAGAGAGACAGAGAGATAGAGAGACAGAGAGAGAGAGAGACAGAGAGACAGAGAGATAGAGAGACAGAGAGAGAGAGAGACAGAGAGACAGAGAGATAGAGAGACAGAGAGAGAGACAGAGTGAGAGAGAGTATCTATATACCAAGTTCCAAGCCAGCTAAAGTCTTTCTATGGCCAAGGATGCTCACCAGTTTTGTGACTGAAAACTGGAGTGAGGTGGCCCCTAGCAGTGAGGAGACTACAGTTTCCCGGGTGGCAGGGCTGTCCATTGGAGGGAGGGATTTTAACCAGCTGAGATGCTTCTCTGGGTAGGACATTCCTCAGAGTCTGGGACTTCCTGGGGAAAGGCTGCTGGGGCCAACTGGATTTCCTGGGATTAAGCTAATAATCCCTGGCTCAAAGACACAGATTGCTGTCTGCTTTTTTTTTTTTTTTTCTGTGCTATCCCAAGACAAAACCTGCAGTAAAAGAGAAGCCTAGAAGAACTGAACTCCCTTGAAGTAATGGCCACCCAAGGAGAAAGAAAGTGGATAGGAACATGGGATTCCAGGACCAGAGAGGGGTAGTGCCCACTGAGGCTGGGCTTGCAGGCGCCATGTTGGGAAGAAGAAGAACCAGATCCCAGGACCAAACCTTGTATCTCCTGGAAAGTTCCTGTCTCTGTGGCTTCCTTGTTTGTGTTCTTCACATTTTCCAACTGTTTCCATGGTGATTAGCAGTAAATCAGTTACGGTAAAACAGTAAAAGCTGAGAGATAAAAGTGTATAAAGAGGCCTGCAAGGTCAGTCCTTCATGATGACAAAGCAGGCTGGTCCCAGAGTCTTTGGAAATGGGGGTGTCTGTCCTGACGAGCTTGGGCCAAAGAAGGCTAGGGGAGGAACAGTGTGCTTGGCTTTTGTAAAATGTCCACTTTTATTTTATTTGTCCCTATATTGTATTTAGTTCACACCAAATTGCAGATAATAAATTTCCCTCTATTTGCTTTTATATTTCTAGCTGAATCAAAGAATGGAACTATGTCTCACGTGTCCCTATATCCCAAAGTGCCTGTTATAAACAGGTTATAAGGGACTAGGCTGATGTCAGAGGCTCAGTATAGTTTATTTCCTTCTTTTTCTTTTTCTTTTTCTTTTTTTTTTTTTTTGAGACAGGGTTTCTCTGTGTAGCCTTGACTGTCCTGGACTCACTTTGTAGACCAGGCTAGCCTCAAATTCACACCAATCTGCCTGCCTCTGCCTCCCAAGTGCTGGGATTAAAGGCGTGTGCCACCACCGCCCAGCTTATTTCCTTCTTTTTTAATTGAAAATATTTCTATATAAGACAGGTAAGGCTGGGCAGTGGTGGCACACACCTTTAATCCCAGCACTTGAGAGGCAGAGGCCACCTTAGTCTACAGAGCAAGTTTCAGGACACCCAGGGCTACATAGAGAAACTATCTCAAAAAACCAAAAACCAAAGCCAAGCCAATACAACCTGCCCCCCAAAACCCCAAAACCCAGGTAAAGTGTTTCAAGCCTTTTATTCCAGCACTCCAGAGACAGAGGCAGGCAGGTTTCTGTGAGTTAGGGGCTAGCCTGGTCTATATAGCCAGTTCCAGGCTAGCAAGGGCTGTATAATGAGACCTTGTCTAAAAATTTTTAAAAAAGTATATGCATGTGTAAACCATCACTATGCCCTTCTTGTTTAACTTTCCTCTTAGCTCCTCATCACATTAATATAATTATGTGCAAATAGCATATACACACATATGCAGTTTAATAGCATATACACACATATGCAGTTTAATAGCATATACACACATATGCAGTTTAATAGCATATACACACATATGCAGTTTTTATCAATATATGTTTTACAAAAATAAGATTCCATGTTTCTTTTTTTCTTTTCTTTTTTTCCACTGAACAGTACCCCTTGGAAATTCACCAAGACGACTTCTGAAGGACTATCTCATTTTTGTCAATGGCTGACCAACACCTATGCAGCTAGCTGGGGTGTAATATGTCCAAAAGATGGGTATGTTGGAGCCCCGGTACTCTAGAATTGATTGCTCACATCTAGTCTCAACCTGTTTTGTTTTGTTTCTTCAGTGACATTGACTACTGACTTGAAATTGGGCACAATGGGAGGATTTACACCATAGAAATCTCTAGAAGCTAAAAATGGTGCTTTGGGGGCCAGAGAGGTGGCTCAGCAGCTAAGACCTCACATTACTTTTCCAGAGGAGTCAAGTTCAGTTCCCAGCATCCACATGGCCGCTCACAACCATCTGTAACTCCAGTTCTGGGGGCTCTCACACTCACTTCTGGCCACTTCGGGTACTGCATGTACATAGTGAACAAACATGTGAGCACATATGCAAAACCCTGGTATGTACATATACATACATATACTTGCATACCAGTGTTTTCATTTCTTGGCACCTAATAGTGGGACTGGTGGATCAAAAGAATGCATAATTTTCAATTTCTAAAGCTGTTGCCAGTTTTACAAAGGGTTGTAGAAGTGTGTATTTCTACCGTGAGTGTGGAAGCAGTTTGTCCTTCATTCTGGCAATGGAAACCGCCCTGGTTTAATTCCTGTGGTCTGAAATGGGTGAAATAATATCTCACTTGGATTTGCATCATCTTGAGTATTAACAGTTGTGAGCTGCTCCTCCTGGGCGTGCGGATCATTTCGATGCTCTTTCGTGACGTACTTCTTACTGCTTGTGCTGGGTCGTGTGCCTTTCGTCTACTTATAACACCTCTTTTGTTATTGTTTTCAATTACCCATCTCTCCTGTACAAGTCCGTCATTTGTGTACTTAAAAAACATTTCATTTTACTTTATGTGTTCTGGGTGTTTTGCCTGTATGTTTGTCTGTCTAGTGCCCACAGACGAAGATATCAGATCTCCTGGAAGTGGAATTGCAGATGGTTGTGAGCCACCATGTGAATGCTGGGAATCAAACCCTGGTCCTTTGGAAGAGCAGCCAGGACTCTCTCCAGCGCCTTGTCTATTATTTTTATTTTTATTTTGCCATATAAAACTTTTAAAAAAAATGTTACAAGGTAAAATATGTCTATATTTTTTATAGCTTCTGGGTTTCCAGCCTTGGTTTATAAAGTACCCTCCCATCTCTGTATTGAGCTTGTAGCTTCCTAAATTTTCAAGATTGTTATTGTCTTATTTTTTTCACATTTGTCTTTAATCTATACAGAGTTCATATTTGTAAGTAGTATAAAATAGGAATCCAGTTTTATTTTCTTCCAGATGGAAGTTGACTTGGCACCATTTATTAAATAATCCATTATTTTTCATGGAATTGAAATACCAACTTTGTCGTATAGTAAATTCTCACATGTATACTTGGTCTATTTCTGGGCTCTCTATTTTACTCCACGAATCCATTTATCTATTCCCATGCCAATACCAAATTGATTTAATTACAGAGGTTTTATAGTTCGGTCTGATATCTGGAAGACAAGTCTCACTCTTTATTTCTCTTTTTTACACTTTTATTTGCCTTTCTCAAGCATTTATCCTACTATGTAACTTTGAAATCATTTAATTCATTTTCCCTTCCAAATAAAACCCTTCTTGTTATCCAATTAAAATCACATCAAATGTACACATTAATTCTGGTAAAATTGATTTTTCTATCAGTATTCTTTTATTATTTCCAAAGATATTTGCTGAATACCTCCTTTGTGATGACCTCACAGGGTAAAGCAATAGACTGACATGGCCCCACTACTCCTAAAGGTCAAGCTGTTCCATTTATAATGTTGCCTTGCAGTTCCACTCTTGGATATATATTTTGTAGACATGAGTGCTGACATCCACCACAAGGTAATACAAGAACGCTCCTAGCAGCCTTATGCCACCAACGAAAAAGGAAGTCACACTGCTATCCCAATAGAGGCAAGAGCAAATAGTGGTGCATTTATTACACAGAGGGATACCACACAGCCCTAAGAAAGATGGACTTCTGATACGTGCAGCCACATGAATGAATCTCACGGGTAGGCTGAGTGTGGGAAGGCAGGCATGAGGGCACTTACTAACTGCCCTTATAACGAGTTCAAAGTTGGGTCTGTTTATGTTGGCCATGAGGGGACAAGGGCCCCTTCTGGGGTGGCTTTTGCTTTGTATTTGTCCTGGCCAGGGATGATATGTGTTCACATACCTATTTATTCAGTCATATACTTGAGGACATTAGCTTTACTCTTTTTTTTTTTAAGATTTATTTATTTATTATTTATAGTGTTCTGCCTGCATGTTAGCTTGCACGCCAGTAGAGGGCACCAGATCTCAGTATAGATGGCTGTGAGCCACCTTGTGGTTGCTGGGAATTGAACTCAGGACCTTTGGAAGAGCAGACAGGGCTCTTAACCACTGAGCCATCTCTCCAGCTCCCGCTTTACTCTTCTAAGCTGTGTTTCAAGCAAGATAAACATGAATAAGAAGGAAACTTACCATCACAAAGACTTTATCCCCCTCTGCCTTCTTTTTTCCCTCTCTTTGAAACAATGATTTTTCTAGTGCTTTCTAGACTGCCTTGTTGCAGTCTTAAAAGCTGCTGTAGCCAATGATCACATGATGGTTTTTCTAGCCTCTCTTCCTTTAATACATTTATTAAAAAGCATCTCTGGGTGGATTACAGTATGGCCTTGTGGAGAAGCAACAGACTTGGGCCAGCCAGCTAAGACTCCCTCTCCCCAACTGGTCAATAAGAAACCACGGGTTGTTTTTTTTTTTTTCTGCCTTACCCCCAAAAGAGTTATAAAAGTTCAGTAAGTGCCTGGAAAGCAGGCAAGACTCCGCGATGCAATCTGGATCACCCATTACCAATTTGCTTTGCTCACCCACCGTAGTGGCTGGGCCTTATGCTTCCTAGGGGAAAATGAGCAGTTTGGATGCCTGCTCCCTCCTTCTCCTTCCTTGCATCTCACCCACTCTCCTTTGTTCCCCATTAGTGTGTTCCCCGACAGGGGTGGGGTAGGGGTGGTCCATATTTGTGGCTCTTTGGGGAGAAAACTTGGAGCCCAACTTGGGGGGTCTCTCATGTAACCCCAAGACTGCAAGCGTTGAGACGTTGCCTGCAGCAGTTATAAAGTGCTGCTTGCCATGTGGCGCTCCTGAGTTGCAGTTATTTCCTGCCATTTTGTCTTTCTGATCTCGGGAGTAGAGAGTGACTCACGCTTTCCAGTTCAGTGTGAGGACATGTCCCACTGAGCTGCCTGCCTGATGCTCCTGGAGGACATTCCTAACCCGCCACTCACCAAGTTATTAGAAGTCTAACTCCTGAAATCACTAATCCCCAAGCAGCCTCTATTCTCTCAACTGCTAGCTTCCATTCTTTGATTTTATGCTCAGTAGTTCCAAACTCAAGGCCAAAAAATTCCACCCCATGCCGAGCCACTTTCAAAGGAGAACCAATATGCTAAGGCTGGAGGGGGATTTTGAATAGCAGCTAATTGTCAGCTTGTCTAGTGAAAAGCACTTCCTCTCTCTCCCTGCAGCCTGGTTATTTGTTAAAGTTTTCTGGGGTTTTGGAGCACCTCGCCGTTAGGGGTGGTTCAAACTCAGTGGTTTTAATTATTAATCAGGTCAAAGGCTGATGACAATTTTTCTTCTCTTCAGGGGAGGGTCTCGGGAGTTCACAGTGGGGCATGTCCAGGCTCTTGTCCTCTGATGGATAGAAAGGAGAGAAGTGGGCAAACGATTGAGGCCAGACCAGTCTGGAGTCCTTAATGGGTCCTTACTAGACAGACTGTTTGGAAAGTCGCTTAAGCTGCCCGTGGGCTCATTGTAAGGAATGTAGGTCTTTATCCTTTGCAAGGGTTTGTGGGTTTTCTGAGTTGAACACTTCCAGGTCAGCAGCACGCGTGAAAACATGTATCCTTGTATGTGCCCTTGCAAACCAGAGAACAGAAGCTGTAGAGACTCTGCATGTGTGTCCACTCCGGGATGTCACTGCCTAGTGGCAGTGGGAAGACCACCTCTTTGCCTGGCATACTGTGGAAACAGCGTGGGGCTTTTTCTAGTTTGGGTCTGTAACGTTTCCATATAGCTGACTTTGTGTTTGCCCTGCCTCCCCCACATCTCTTTTGGTCCCTAGAGATCTCCCTTCTCCTCTCGGCTTGAGACCCCCCAGCTTGACAAAATCCAGGGAAGTCTTCCCCTCTGCCTATTGGTCAGCCATTCCAAACAATTCCAGCAGGCACTACCTCTCAACCTCGTTGCTAGGCAGATTCCCTGGTTGCTAGGCCACCACTGTTTCCTCCCAGCCTGGGAAAGGCGTACACATTTCCAGTGACCCACTGAACCATCTAGCCGCCCACCCAATGGCAAAATGAGTAGATCTTATACTTCATTATGTGTGAACTCTGTGCCCAGTGTAGATCGATTCCAAATTGGAAAAAGGTAGCAGATCCAGGTTGTTCCTTAGTGAAGTGACCAAGTCTGCCCTATGGATGATGGGCAGGCCATGTGGAAAGTTTCTCTGGACAGGGCTTGGACATGCCTCCTTCTCATGAACTCTCAAGACCCTCCCCTGAAGAGAAGAAAAATTGTCATCAGCCTTGACATGAAGTTGGAGGATTGTCACTCATTCAAGTTCTGATGCCCTCAGCCTTTTGGCTCAATAAACCTCTTACGTGCAACTAGAAACAGGCCCTGGTCCTAGTGGTAAGAGAGTGGTCGTCAAGTTTGAACGACTGAATTTACTGATCTATAAGGAGACTATTGAATGGCTGTAGAATGGTTCTATGGGGGCTCCACCTTTGCTCTGTGGTCACAGCGTTAAAGGAACCAGGATATAAGTGAGTTGGTATGGACACCACTTTGTTTAAGAAAGATGTATGTATTTATATCTATGCTTTTTAACCTTCTTATCATGTGTTAGGCAAAGTGCTAGGTGATTTACAAGATGACATCTTCCCACATCAATTATGAGAAAGACAAAACACTTAAGCCCGTTGCATTAAAATATCTGCTCAGGGGCATCAGGATGGCTCAGTAGATGAAGGGGTTTGCCACCAACCCTGACAACCCGTGTTTGATCACGGGAGCCCCCCTTATGGTGAAAGAACTGACTGCCATACACAAAATAACTGGAAAAAAACTTTTAAGCAGTTTAGGGTCTTGATAGGGTTCATTTTCTCTTCCAATAAAAAAATTAAGTAGCCGAGCATGGTGGCACACACCTTTAATCACAGAACTTGGGAGGCAATGCGGGCAGATTGTTGTGAGTTCGAGGCCAGCCTGGCTTACAAAGTGAGTCCAGGACAGCCAAGGCTACACAGAGAAACTCTGCCTCATAAAAACCAATAAATAAATAATTAAATTAAAATGCAGAAAACCTCTGGAGTGCAACAGGTGCCAACAGGGAAAATCTCAGATACAGTGGCCAAAATCAGCTGTCGATTGAATAAAGGCTTTGTTAGGAGGGAGGAAACACACACATAGGCACACAGGAGGAAGAGCTGCTGAAAAGCAGAGAGGGGCTGGGGGGACCCTGAAGTCTCCTCAAGGATTGGGGACTTTAAAGGGTCTCCTAGGTTGGTCAGTTTAAACAATGACAGAGAGCCTTATAAAACCTTTGGGTAAAAATGTCCTGGCCTTGAACTTACTAGACCCGTCTGTCAGCAAGGTGCTCTGGAAGGAAAGGCCTGCCAGGCCTTTGTAGAGGATCGAAAGAAGCCAGAAATGTGCTATCCTTATGATTTAGCTGTGGCCCCTCTCCCTGTCTGCTTAGTGGAGATCTATCAAATGCTTATCCCCTGAGAATGATTTAACTGAGGCAATTCAGCCGAGACACCAGAGAACCAGGGTTTGACTCTGAAGTTGGCTTAATAGATCCCAGTTGCCTGGGAATGTGCAGTGACAGGTTGGAGGGAAGTTGGCTAGTGGATACTGAGGTGCTAGGGGGCCAGCCGAGCAGGCATTTCCTAGCATGAAGGGGCTATGTGGAAGAAGAACTTGGCTGAGCCTTGATCTAGAGATGAAATTATAAATATCACCCAGCATGCCTCACTCTTTTAGAGCTTCTCTGAGAGAAGGGAGTTTGGACTCTTGTTCGCAGTGGGTAAATATTTGTGTCCAGTGGAGTGGCAGAGTATGGGCAGTTCACTCTGGTTCAGTAGGCAATTGAATGGTACGAGACAGGCATTTTAAAGGGACTGCCTGCCTTTAAAGGACCCACGCAGGCTAAGAAACCAAGATCTTGGTTGTAAGAAAATGTAGAAGCATCCTTGGGGAAAGGATGCTTTGGGCCAAGGTGGTTGGGTTAGGGCCACTGAACCCTGAAGAGACATGCAGAAGCCTGTAGAGAAAGGGGACCAGGAGGTGCCTTCTTACCCAGAGGCCTGGTGAATACCCCAATCCAAAGCAAAGAGCAGGCTTGTAGCAAATCCCAGATATGGGGACCAGATCCTCTGAGGGGCCTGGGTAGCAAGTTCTGAAAGCCACTGAGAACCCAACCACCTTGGCAGGTTGCCGTCTAGCTGAAGCTAAAGTCTCAGCATGCTCAGCAGCCAAGGCTTAAAGACCTGAAAGGGAGGGACAAGGTCGTCTGGGTATCCTAAAAGACCTGTTACTGGAAATTGTGGGGGCCTCATCTGTTTTGCCAGATGATATACCATGGAAACGGGGGGGGGGAACCCTTTTAAGGTTCTTAGTCTTATCAATAACATAATTTAGAACGGATTTAAACAGAAGCTCGAGGACAGTTTTAACGGGTGGTTAAAAAGAAAACCCCAGGATGGGCAAGCTGTAATCTCATCAACTGCCAAGGAGAAAGGAGGATGGAGGAGAGAAGACGGAGAAGGGAAGCCTGTTCATTAGGACAGCGGAGGTCAGGGAGGACAGACTGCCACATGGCAGGGAGGCGGGCTAGAGTCAGGAAGCCCAGAGTCTGAGGGACTGCAAGGTGGTAAAGCCTCATGAGTAAGTAACCCTGCGTAAGTAACCTAGTAGGGGTTGGGAATTCTGGGAAGGAAAAACACATGATTTCATTAAAAGGGTAATTAGTCCACCTATCTATAGCATGGCTTAAGGTAAACCTGCCTTCTTGGGGGCCGTGAAGGTGGTCCCATAGCCAGGCTAGAGATTTTACAGTTTCTTGACCAGTTTTCCCTCAATGGGCCTTTGTTGTCACTCTGACAGATCTGCCTTTTTCTCTTCTCCCTCCCTCCCTTGCTGATTTCCTTCCTCCTTCCTACCTTTCCTCCTTCCTTTTCTGGGGTAGGGCAGGGGTGCAGGTGGGTACCAGGGACTGACCCAGGGCCTTGCACGTGCCAGGCAGTTGCTTTACCGCTGAGCTGTAACGCCATCCCTCTTTTATGGGTTATTTTGAGAAAAAGTCAAGGCCAGGCTGGCCTTGAACTCAGTCTGTAGCCCAGCCTGGCCTTTGGTTTGTGAACCTTCTGCCTCAGCCTTCTGAGTAACTGGGACATCAGGTCTGCATCACCAGTCTTGGCCTCTACCCTGCTTTTTCTTGCAACAAACGTTTCTGGGATTGGAAGAGAGGCATTCAGAACACTAATCTGTGCTCAGTACACGGTGTGTTTCTCTGCAGGTGAACATCACCAGGCTTTAAGACGAGAGCCAGCAGCTGATGCTGTCCCCCACCCCACTGTTTATAGCGCAGGGGGCGCGTCACTTTAACTTGTTTGTTGCTTTGAGAATAAAGCCAGAGAGGGATTTTTGACCAGTTTTCCCTCAATGGGAATTTAGCTTCTTGGCTCTTCCCCAGTTTCCCACTTTTTGTAATTTAGTTTCTTGGCTTTCCCCCAGTTTTCTATCGATGTACTTTCTGAACAATCTCAACCTTGTCTGGAAGCCAGAGATTTGACCAAGCTTTGGGCTAAGACAGCCAAGGGGGTTCCAGGGCCCCTGCAAATTTAGCAGGATGAGGCTAGCAGCTGTCTCAGCTGGACTTGCATGAAACAGCTGGTGGAGCCAGGGTAGAGAGGTGAACTCTTCAGAGAGAAAGAAATTGAGGGAGAGAGAGATGGAAGCAGCTGCAGTTGATAAGGTCTTTCTGCCTGGATCCTTCTATGCAGGGGCTGCTGGGGCCCTTCCATCGTAGGGGCTCCCCAACCCTGCCCCCACGGCTTTATTCACAAAGCAGCGAACAAGTTAAAGTGAAGCTCTGCGGGCTATAAACAATGGGTAAGGACATCCTCAGCCGTGGGGCTCTCATCTTGAGGCCTGGTGATGTTCACCTGAAAAGCTTCACAGCACCTGGGGTGTGACCGGGCTCAAGTGAGGGTGGTGGTGGATTACAACCCCAGCCACTGGACCATGACTGTTGGGGGCGGGGCAGGGCGGGGCGGCTTAGAGTACATGACATTCAGTTGAAATAGAGGAGAAGTAGAGCAACTTGGGCCTCTTTTGTTATTTTAGTAATCTGAGAGTCTCTCAGATATTTGTGAGTGGTTCTGGCCTGTGCCCACTTGGAGGACCCTTCCCCACTTCTACCTTACTTACATGGGTGAACAATAATTTTTACTTTATTTTCTACTTTAAAAGTGACTCGAGGGCTGGAGAGATGGCTCAGAGGTTAAGAACACCATCTGCTCTTTCCAAAGGTCTTGAGTTCAATTCCCAGCAACCACATGGTGGCTCACAACCATCTGTAATGAGATCCAGTGCCTTCTTGTGGCTGGCAGGCACCCATGCAGGCAGAATACTGTATAAACAATAAAGAAATCTTTTTTTAAAAAGTGACTGGACCCAGCACTCGGGAGGCAGAGGCAGGAGGATGGATCCTGAGTTCGAGGCCTGTCTGGTCTACGAAGAGAGTTCCAGGATAGCCAGGGCTGCTACACAGAGAAACCCTGTCTCAAAAGACAAAACAAAAACAAAAGCAGAACAACAAAAAACAAAAACAAAGCAAAACAAAAACCCAAAAGAGCCGGGCATGGTGGTACACGCCTGTAATCCCAGCACTCGAGAGGCAGAGAGATAGGAGGATCTCTGTGAATTCAAGGCCAGCCTGGTCTACAAAGCAAGGCCAGGACAGCCAAGGCTACATAGAGAAACCCTGTCTCAAAAAAAACAAAAACAAAAACAAAACAAAAAACAAAAGTGACTCAAGGGGCTGGAGAGATGGCTCATTGGTTAAGAGCACTGGCTGTTCTTCCAGAGGACTCAAGTTTAATTCCCAGCACCCACATATGGCAGCTCACACCTGACTGTATCTCCAATTCTATGGGATCTGGCATTGGGGCCAGAGAAAGAAAAATAAATTTAAAAAGTGACATGGTAACCAAGGAAGGGCAGTGACACTTTGGTTTATTGCTAGCTGGCCTTTTGGGAGGAAGGAAGGAAGGTTTGGAGGGCGTCAGTTCCCTCAGAAGTTTGGTGGGAGGACCTTTTTCGTGTCTTGAGCCTGGTTCCTGGGCAGCTGTGTTTAAAGGGAAATCTTGATTCTGTTAGTAACTTGATGGCTTAGTTTAGGCCTCAGGTTGCTGTTCCATGAACTGCCTTGAAATTTAATCACCCAAATTTATTTCCTAGAGTGTTTGTCACAGTCTCCTCCTCTAGGTCCATTAGTCACTGTCCTGTGACCTGACAGAGTGGTTATTGAAGACCTCTGCGGTTCTTCACACTAGGGGTGTGGGTAACTCTGGAGCCAAGTTCTAACTTGACTCATGGTTGGGTGGGTTTCCCCTCCATTGATTGTGAATCTTTTTCAGGGCATCCCACAGGGAGAATGCCTATGTCCTGTTCTTCAAAAGAGAGGCAGCAATTCCTTCTAGGGCCAGTATTCCCAGGCTAGGGACTATATTGTCCTTTGTTCCTTGTTATATTTCTGTCATTGCCTTTTTTAGTGTCCTTTTTTAATAAAAGGGAGATAATATACACAGTTTTAAATGTCTTTTTTTTAATTTTTGAGATAAAGTCTCATTTATCCCAGGCTGTCCTCAAATTCCCTAAGTAGCCAAGAATGACCTTGAACTTCTGATCCTCCTGCCTTTACCTCCCACATGCTGGCATTACAGCCACCCTGTATGGATAATGCAGTTCTGGGCATCAAACCTAGGCTCTATGCATATTAGGCAAGCTCTTTACCAACTGAGCTAAATTCCCAGCCCAAGATAACATACAGGGCTGCAGGGACCAGCGAGATGGCCCAAGAGGTCAAGGTACTCACAAGCCAGGTGATCTGAGTTTAATACTTGGACTCACACAGGGTGGGATGAGAGAACCATTCCTACAGAGCTGTCCCGTGACCTCCATATGTGCATGCCCACGTACACCCCACACCAACAACAGATAAACCCTTTAATAAAGGGGTGCAAAACTGAACCAAACAAAAGGGGGTGGCGGGGCAGAGTCCAAGAGTGTAGCACAGGATCCAACAAACATTAGCCATCTCCCTTTTCACCTGGACAAGGCCTTCCTTCTGGAATCTTGGCCGTCTTACTCATCTGGTTTGGAAACATCCCTGCAACATTTCTTTTTAAGGCTAGTTCCCTGTACTAAGCATTTGGCCATCTCCTTCTTCCAACTGAGGGCTTGCTCTCTGGAGTAGGAGCTGTGCAGCTTCCAGGTGGCAGGCACCCAGCAGCAGATGTAAATACACATCCAGCTGATAGGGGCTGCGTAGGAGAGTCTTGATAGTGTGGCCTCCTCGGTCTGTCCCTTCCCCCTCCTTTGGTCTGGACACTCCTACTCTGCCTGGCTGGCCACACAGGGCTAGCCCCTCTCCTGCAGCTATGCTGGGCCACTTTAAAGTTTATTCTGTAGAAACCTCCGCCGAGAAGTCAAAAGATGAGTTTCCTGCTCTTAATAGATAATTTTTATTGGTTTTGCAATAAACGTATGAAATAGAAACAATAGCAATAAACTATCCCAACAAGAAATCGAAAGGCTCAGGCCCCCAAAGCCCTTCCTGCCTCTTCTTAATGAGTCTCTAATTTATAGAGCGACCAGTGGGCCTACTTTTCTTTCTTCAAGCTCTGCAAACTCTTCCATCTTGGAGGCCCCGGGGTGCTCTGAGGCTGGGGTGGACTCATTTTCATATGGCTGCCGCAATGAACGCTGGGACATAGCAGAGCTAGACAAGAGGACGTGGTGGTGTTCCCTGTTTAGACCCAGTCCTGTTTCTTCTGACTTTGGCGGGGGGGGGGGGGGGGGGGGGGGCTTTTTATTTTTGGTTTATTTTTTCTCCCGGGGGGGGGGGGGGGGCCAAGGTGGAAGAGGATGCCCAGAAGGGAACAAAAC
>OU015757.1:62657935-62681928 GCA_907169655.1 Acomys percivali | reverse complement strand
TTCCTCTTTGACGTCATGTTTGTCACCAGAGGGTAGAGCAGGAGACCAGTCAGGATAGCAACTCAATATGGAAATAGCCAAGGGCCACAGTTTAACTTAAAAGAAATTACGTCTATGTATTTGGGGTGTGTGTGTGTGTGTGTGTGTGTGTGTGTGTGTGTGTGTTGTGTGTGTGTGTGTTAAGGGCAGTGGCACGGGCACACAGTGAACATGTAGAAACCAGAGGACAACTTGTGGGAGTTGGTCCTCTTCTACTGTGTGGGTCCTGGGGAATAAAACTCAGGTCATCAGGCTTGGCAGTAAGAGCGGTTACCCAGTGAGCCATTCTCACCAGATGCCACAGTTTAACGGTTAGAGAGCTGAGTGGGTGAGCAAGGGGCATAAAATACACCTGAAGGCTTAGCCAGGGCTTTTCACCTTTGAAGCCTCTATCTTTTGGAATGCATAGCATATTTTTCGTTCATGGTGTGTGTCTCTTGTCAGAACTCAGATCAGCATGCTCAACAGCACCAAGAGGAGGGATGATATTGATGTCTTTGGGGGATATTAATGAGACCTCCTCCAGGCAGTTCTCAGGGGCAGCTCAAGGTAGCTGGAAGCCATGGGCCTCTGCCTGTGGGAGTTTACTTGCTGGGTCACTGGCAGTGTCAGATGAGTGATAGCAAAAGTCAGAACTGAACGCTCCAGCTCCACCTGACCGTTTGCCCTGAGGCCGGAAGCTCAGAGAACAGGTCGCTTGCTCCCTCGCTCACTCATATGTTCCTGATCACGCCTCAGAGGAGGTGCAGGCCTCCTCAGGGCCCATGCCTCAACACCCGAGAGAGAGAAAATGACACTAAGTGGGGTTTCCAACCCAGCCCTTCAGGGACTGGATATCTCAGGGTGTGGTTGGGTGAGAAAGACCCTGGCAGTCCACGACGAGAGGCCACAGATGGTCTTAACTGGAAGTGGTGACGCTTTCATAAATCATGACTAGATTGATACTCCGTGCTCCTTCCTGCCTGTCACCTTCTTCCAGTCTCTTCCTGCGCCATGGGCTCCTCTGCCATGCTTCTGTGAGGCTGAGCTGGGAGTGAACCTTTCCCGGGAATCTGTAGCTGCTCCCCAGCTCTCTGCTTACCCCTTCACCCTACTTCCCCCCCCA
The DNA here is from genome assembly GCA_907169655.1 of Acomys percivali. NCBI lineage: Eukaryota > Metazoa > Chordata > Mammalia > Rodentia > Muridae > Acomys > Acomys percivali. The sequence continues at coordinate 62,680,784 of OU015757.1, read as the reverse complement.
CCCGTGGGCTTGAAGGAAAGACCGCTGACTTTGCAACCCACAGGCCCAGCAAGTCCCCATCTATGGCACGCTGCTATGCTTCGAGGACACAGGACTGTGAACTTGAAATTGTCTCGCCTTTGTCACCTCCTGGCAGGTCTTTAGAGCTCGGGGAGACAGTGGAGCGGTACAAATCGCAGTGGTGTGGTGAAGCCCCCCCCTTACTCCTGATGGGCTGCCTGACTCATATCCGTTTCCCTGGCAAAAAATAAGTTTTTGTTATTGCTGGCTTGGCAGAAGCACGGAAGAGTGCGCGAGGATCTACTGCCCCATGCATCACTGGCCAAATTGCCTGAGAAATCCCAGCTCTAGAACTTTTCATCGTTGGCTGTGATGTACCGAGCAGAACGGCAGCTCCATTTCCCCAGCGTGGCTCAGCGACGCTGGCACTTAGCAGATCCGCTCTGCTTGCAACTCCCAGCAAATATGGCCTTTCCTCTCCCGTCCCCCCCCCCTGGCCCTTTTTGGCCCCCCCCCCTTTTCTTTCCCCCCCCCCCCCCCCCCCCCCCCCCCCCCCCCCGTCTGCTCATCAACCCCCTCCCTGCTTCCACCCAGCAGAGCCGTAGCTGGAGAATCAGGAGGAGGCCCACAATGTCATTTCCCCATCACTCTGCAGACGATTCCACACTAATGTTCTTTTAATGCTGTGATGCTGCACTAATTAATAAGCATCCTGCACAGAGGCCTCGCTCAGCTCTCCTCCCCTCTCCTCCTCATCCCTCCCCGCCCCCCTCCCCCCAGCAGCCAAGGAGTGGGGCTTCCGCCTGACATCCTGGCATCTGGCAGCTGAGAAAGGATTTCACTCCTCTACCTGGGCTGCCTGATATTGCTATGAGAGATAACTGTATACGAACCAATAATCTAGCCTGACAATCCAATTTACTGACCAATAGCGCACAATCCACCATGTCATCGGCAGTGGGGAGGCCCATAAATTAGTTCCTAGTAATTTATTCTGATCAATAGAATGGGCAAAGTCACTTGTCTCTTTAATCAAAGGCCTTCTCAGAGATGTCGGTGCAGGCTGCCGTGTGGGAGGGGGCGAGAGGGCCTTGGGTTCTTGCCACCAAACCCCTCACTCTGGTTTCCAGAACCCAGCAGAAAGCTCCTCCAAATAGGAATGCAATGGGAGGGGTCTATGGTCCACGTTGCCTGTCTCGAGCAGGAAACACTGATCCTCAAAGAAGCCCGGGCAGAGGTGACCCGGATTGTGGTAAACAAGGATTGTGCTGACGACTCCAAGGACATCATATCTCTTTGGAATGTTCTGAATCTTTTTTTGCTTCCCCATCACAGGGAGGCCCCGGTCCTTGTACTGTCTCTAAAAGGAAGATTCCCAGGCTATGGGAACGTGCTCCACCAAAGCCTGCTGTGTAGATTTTTTTCCCCCCCCAGCAGCTCCTGGGGGCTCAGCAGGGTAGAAGAATCCTGAACTTCAGTCCTTTTCTGGAACAGTTTGTCTCTAAAGAGGAAATCCACATAAGCCCTTAGGAAAGTAAACTAGCCTCCTTATCTGCCTTGTCTGTCTCTACTGAAGGGCTGGTGGCTCACACTCCTGCCCAGAGATTGCCGCAGGATGTCACAAGTTCTTCAGAGGGCTGTTACTTGTGAGGTTTTACTTCCATATAAGCATTAACAACTTTGAGCTTTTCATCTCTTCCCCTAACCCTTGCATAGCTCACCCTATATCACCCACCAGGAGCTCCAAGCCTCAATTCTCTTATGTATTGTCTCACAATGCTACAAAGGCATGGCAGCAACACTTTTGAAATCCAAGTTGTGGGGAGGCTGAAGCAGGAGGATTGAGAGAGAGGGACTGTCCCCAAAACATTAATTTATTAAATAATTCAATGTCACTTGGTTGTTATTGAATCCTCTTACCCTCTGAAGTAGATATTGTTTTTAGTCCCATTGAGTCAGAGAGAGAGAGAGAGTGTGTGTAAATGGCTTGCCCTAGGCCTCACAACTAAGACTTAGTTGAGCAGGAATTGAACACCAACCACCCTGGTTCTACCTTACCTCACCTCTGAAGGGTCAATATTTTAGTCTATGAAGTAAACCAACAATAAACAGATTAACAGAAGAGAAATACAAATGTATTACATGTACATGTACAAGAGGCACATAAAATATAAGGCCAAAAAGGGTCCAGACTTGGTTAGAGAGATGGATGACTTCAGATATGCAGAGCTCACACGAAAAGCCACACATGACCCAGCTGTGACCCCAGCACTTCAGGGATGTGTGTGTGGGACAGGAAGATCGCTGGAGCTTTTTGTTTTCTTAATTTTTAAAAGATTTATCTTCATGTGTATTGGTGTTTTTCCCACCTGCATGTATGTATGTATGTATGTATGTATGTATGTATATATGTGTATATATATATATATATATATATATATATATGTATGTATACCATGTTTGTGTCTTTGGAATTCAGATGAAGGCATCAGATGAGGACATTGGATCCAGGCATTGGATCTCCTGGCATTGAACTACCATGTGGGTGCTGGAAATTGAACCCAGGTCCCCTGCTCTGAACCACTGAGGTATCTAGCCCCTCACTGGAACCTTCTGATCACCAGCTGTTACAGTCTCAGGGAAAAAGGTAGAGAGTGACAGAGCAGGATGCCTAACATCATCTTATGCACCCCTTACCCCCTGCCCCCTCAAACCTCCACACTGAGTCTCAGGGGACTGAATGATTTAATATGCATCTACTATTTATTTTGGGGACATTTTTTGCCATGGAGCCCAGGGACTTCCTATGTAGTCAAAGCATACCTCGAATTCCTGCTCTGCCTCCTACATGGGGGTATTACGGGCATGTACCACCATGCGCAGCTCAAGTGTACATAAAAAGAAATTAAACAGATGAGTAATATGCTTAGAAGAGGGTTGACCCATGTAGGGCTATTTGAAGTGTTTGTTAGTACAAACCAATCCACAGAGACTGAGGAACAGTGCTGTTAGGACTCTCTGAAGATAGCGAAGTCCTTGAGGTGCTCCTCTTCCTGAGAACCTTCGCCCCCTCACCTCCCCTTTACTGCTTCTACTCCTTCTCCAAGTAGATAAAGACACAGTTAACCGTTGCTATCTCTTTGGAGTAGCAGAGAAACTTCAAATGTTTCTCCCACGGTTTAGTCCCTCCTCCAGGCCGCAGGGGAGAGCCAGTGCATTGGCCTTGGGCAAAGACACCAATCTGGAGTTAGAGAGAACCAGCCTGTTCTTAGTGGGAGGGAGGGAAGGACAGCCTGGGGGCTGTGGTGGCTGCAGGGACCTGGGAAAGGACACCATACTCTTTGGTGCAAGCAAGAATTAGAAGACAGCAGAAGTTTGTAAAGAAAAGTGAGAGACAGAGAGAGACTGGTAACCTTGGGCCCGCCCTCCTAACTCTGCCACTGGCTGAGGGACCTTGGTCAAGTCACTTCAGGTCTGACCTTGAGTCTATATTTGAGATGAGAAAGGAGTGGGAAGAAACTGCTTACAAGTCCCCCACTCTAACATTGTGGAGTTCTGTGGGAATCTATGAAGTGGTCTGCTGGACTTTTTCTGAGACTCCTCTACTTTACCATGTCTGCCTTCCCTACCTCAAAATCTCCACACCAGCAGCTGCAGTACAGAGAAATCTAGAATGTGTTGGATTATTGTAGTCACTGCATGCAACCGACATCATTCCTGAAGCTGGAGCATGGGGAAAACCAATTGGAGGGTTTTTTTGTTTTTTTTTTGTTTTTGTATTTTTGTTTTTTGTTTGATTTTCTAGACAGGGTTTCTATGTGTAGCCCTGGCTGTCCTGGAACTCACTCTGTAGACCAGGCTGGCCTCAGACTTAGAGATCTGCCTGCTTCTGCCTCCCGAGAGCTGGGATTTAGGCGTGCGCCACTACTGCCCAGTTAAGATGGAGGTTTCTATGTCTATTCAGTACCTTAATTATGACTTTGATGACTTCTGTTCTATCAAGGTCAAAGCCAGGACTTGTGATTGTAAGGAACCTCTGAAGGCCTTTCTGCTAATCCTACTAGTTTTCAGGGTTACTCACCACAGGGGCGCTCATGCTAATGGCACAGATCCACTGAGGCACAGTGCAGAAACAGCAAAATTCCACTTGAAGCTCCAACCTCCCATTGATTATCCTTGGATCTTGTTCTGGCCGCCCATCCCCCTCATTCCTCCCCCCCCCCCCGTAACTGAGCTGAGCTGGAGGGCTGGGGTACACAGTCTTCGGTGTGATGGGGCCAGGTTGGAGGCCTGAGGCCAGCCCAGGGTGGCTGCATGGCAGGTGGACACAGTTTCTGGTGAGCAGGAATCTGGCACCCTCTGCTGACCCCGCGGCAGGAGACAGCTGGTGAACCAGGCTAGGGCTGCAGCCATTGGGAAGGGGGGAAGGGTGGGGTCTACCACTAAGTGGCAGCTTACTAGTCAAAAGAGCAGCTCCCCTCTCTGAATAGATCATTTTTATTGGTTTTGCAATAAGCTTATGAGACAGGAACAATCGCAATAAACAAACGGAACAAGAAATCGAAAAGATGGCCCCCGAAAGCTGTTACTGAGCCCTTCACACCTTCTTGTAATGAGTCTCTAATTTATAACAAACTCAACACCAGCACTTGCAGGGTTCTGTAGCTGGGGACCCATGGCCTCTCCTATGTGTGGCTTGTCACTTTTTAGGTGCCCGAGACCTGGTTTCAGAGGTGGCAGAGATTCTGTTGAGTATAAGGAAGCGTGAGTCTTGGAGGCTCCAGTCAGGCCCTTACTTCTGCCACGGCTATCTGTGTATCTCTCCTTTAGACCTCACCAGAACGGAGGAGGCTGGCTCTGGGGAACCCACTTACTCCTGCCTCAGCCTCCTCACCAGCCCTGGTGATGGAAGCCAACATCATTTTAGATCTCCAGACTAGAGCTCTGTATGGAAGGCTGTGATAGTTAGCGGATTCCATTGTGCTCAGAGAGGGGTAAGGCACTGGCAAGGAGCTGAGTCTTTTTGCTCCTCAGGGGGTAGAGGCTCTGCCAGGACAAAGCTATGCCCTCCCTTGCTCATCCTGCAACAAGTTAAGGGTGTAAGAAGGATAAACACTCCCCTGTAGAGCGAACATGCATAAGGCCAAGCCTCTTCTTTCTGGCAGGGTTACCTAAGGAAAGCCACATCTATTCCCTCGGCCTTCGGATTCTGGCCCAGGGTCAGTTTCCTTGTCAGCTGGAGGCTATAGAAAGGCACAGTTCCATCTCTACCCTACTCTGAAATTCCCTTAAGCATTCACTTTCTCCAACCCTTTTTGTTATCAAGTAAAGCCTCTCCCTAAGGTGGCCTCCTGTCCCTTCACTTGGCCTCAAGGTGGCACTTGCCATCCTGCTGAGTGTTTCCTGGCAGCTGGGTATAGGGGAAAGCTTTCAGGGATGGGAGCTGCAGCCCCCCAGCAGGCTACGACCCTGTGACCAAGTGCCTCATTGAGATGCCTGCAATCCTTAGAGGTGGCCACAAGATGTCAGTGCCAGGCCATACAAATGGCTCTTGTCTTGTAGGGCAGCAAGGGAGGAAAGCAGGGAGTTAGTCAGTGCCCACCCGCCCCCTTCTCTTAACAATTCGCTCTGTCTCTTACTTGTTCTTGATTCTTTGCCCCAAATTGGGGTGGCTAGGAAAGTTGAGGGGGTGGAGATGGGTTTCTGAGACTCCTGGGCATCGTGCTCTGGGAAAGATGCTATAGATTCTTGTGAAAAGCTACTCTGTCCCCAGTGCACGTGTGTGTGTGTGTGTGTGTGTGTGTGTGTGTGTGTGTGTGTGTGTGTTCAGAACATCCTAAAAAGTTAAGCTAAGGAGTGTACTACTAATAATTATGTACTCTGCATTAATAAAACTAGAAAGATTTTTACAACTTTTCATCATTATATAGAAATGATAAGTGTTTGAGGAAATAAATATACATTTAATCATTTTTGTAGCACATGCATGTTTTGAACATTAATACCCACATTAACAGGTACAAATGTTTTAGTCTACCAGTTAAATTAAAAAAACAAAAACAAAAATGACAGAGGGAGGCAGAAGCAGGCGGATTGCTGTGAGTTCAAGGCCAGCCTGGTCTACAAAGCAAGTCCAAGACAGCTAAAGCTAACACAGAGAGACCCTGTCTCGAAAAAACAAAAACAAAAACAAAACCCAACCAACCAACCAAACAAACAAACAAAACTGAGAATGCTAGCTTTGAGCCTGCCTATATTTGTGTGTGACGCTGCAAATATTTGTGTCCACACAGACAAATTCAGATCTGGAAGGCCTTAGAGATGTTCCTGCTCTGGCCTATCCTGTTGACTTATGCCTATGGTCTTATAATCCCTGCACTCAAGAGGATCACCAGAAGTTTGACATCAGCCTAGACTACATAGGGGTCTCCAGGCTAGCCTGGGCTACATGATGAGGCTTTTTACAAGGAGAGAGAAAGGATTAGAGGAGTGGGGGAAGAAACGGCCCAGTCAAACCCCTGGTGTCATAGATGTGGGATCAGAGACCCAGAGGTCTGCAACTGAGCTGTCCAGTGGACCTAGGACCCCTGCCTTCAGCCCAGTATATACACTTCTGGCCTGTTGCCCTGGTCTTCGTGGTTTAAGTCTTAGAAAGCTCTCCAGTTTCCCATCAGCCAGCAACTTTCTGAACCACATCAGAAGGAAACGCAAAGAAGGCAGAGATGGAAGGAAGGAAGAAGAAATGGCCATGCCATGTGGGTATAAGGCATCTTGGTGTCTCTCCACGGCCGGTGTGGGTGCCTATAATTGAGTTTGTCTCCCTATAGCAGATCTGCCAGTCCGCGTTTGTGTTTGAGTGAGCCTGAAACCTCAGAGCCAAAGGCCTGCTTGAGAAAGTGGTCGTGCTTTGGGCTAGCGGTGTGGGAGCAAAGCGCATAAGTGTTAGTGCGCATGCCTAAGAGTGATAGGGTAACCACGAGTGAGAGAGAGAGGCTGCCCCCTCTCTAGCTTTTCTGCCCCCACCAGACTGTCCCCTCACAACCCCAAGTGTTTCGATGTCCCTGCTCAGCAGCAATGAAATCTTTTATCGGTTGCGGCACCAGCCCCCTTGTCGGGATTTCAAGGTTCCTGCTTCCTCCATTCATCTTCCGGGGCCTCCTGGTATTAGCATTGATCTACAGGGGAAATGGAGAGCGCAGCGGCTGGGTTATTACGCACCCGCCCGCCTTCCCTGGGCTGTGATTGAGTGCACACAGAGAATTTTTGAAACATGGCCACCCTAACTTATTCTGTCTTCCTGCCAATAGCGTGGCACGGGTCCAAATTACGGGTCGATACCAGCTGATCTTTTTATGTTAAACTGTGATGAAGTTGCTTCTGTGTGGAGATGGGATTAGGCCCTGGGCCCTCATTTAATGGAGAACTTTTGGGATGGGGAAAGGGGGGAAAATCCCAGAGCAGAGCAAGCAAGGGGAATGGTCAGCGAGGCATAATGTTGGGCAGGGTGGCTGAGGGCGCACAGTATGAGGTGTGCACAGGCTTGGCTCTGGGCCTGGACTGCACGCATACTTGAGGAGCATCAGAGCCAGCCCTGAGGCCCCTAGGCTCCTTGCTCCTGCCTCATTTCTTCCCTTGAGGTCATCCCCACACCAGGGACCCTCAGCTCCCCCATCAGACCTTCCAGTCGGTCAGCCAGTCTGCCCCTGCAGAGGCCCCTCCTTGCTCCCCTCCAAGGATAGAATTCCATTTCCTTCCAGCCCTTTCCACTCTTCCCCACCCCCACCTCTACACACCTGCACCATCAAACGGGTTTGTCTTTAACCTCCAAACAGGGGACTTTAATTAAAGAGACAGTGACCCCTTTTATGAGTTTGGTCGAGTTGGGTTTCAGGGCCCTTGTCGCTAGAGGCTCACATAACGCTAACAAAAGCTTGCCCAGCCCCAAAAGGAGCAGGCTCCCTCATAGGCATTGAGGTGGGGGACACAGGGTAGCTAGAGGGGGCGCGGGAAGAGGGAGCCATTTTAGGGTCAGGAGCCCCAGCGACTGAATCTGTGAGATTGAAGTTTAGGGGGGGGGCGTAGGTAGGCTAGGATCCCCAAAGGGAAACACTGACTGTGTAGTACATTTGGAGTTTAATCTCACAAAAGGACATCATGCGGATCCTGGCAGTATGGTGGTGGCTTCTTGTGCCATGGATCAACTTCCAACCGGGTCTCATGTGAGTGTCCAGAGCTCTTATCTCACTTGCTTGTTGGTTTGCACTCTTACACTGTAAAACTGGAAATAATTTCCCAGGAGAGTAGGCTGGATAGAATGCACTCTAAGAATAGCCATTTTTCTTACATATTTAAGGAAAAGTGATTTTATGATAAGACATGATTGCCTGTAATAATATCACTGTAATAATACCACTTGGCATCTGGCAACAGATATGAATTCTGTCCTGTGTCTGGAGGTTCTGATGCCGACAGCACACACACACACAACTTAAAAGGGAGTTGCTTTTTTTTCCGTTCGAGAGTGAGTCAGTTTCAAGCCTACATGTGCCTCCGGCTCACCATTTCACCCCCATCTTCCTTAAAGACCCCCGAGGACAGGCTGCTGCTTCGGGCTGCTGCAGTGAGTTCAGACCCTTATCTTATGTTGAATCTCCTCTCGACTGTTGATTTTTAACCAAGGGCTTTCCCAGGTCCTGTAAGGGATGTTTGTTCACCCTTTGATCTGATTCTTTGATATCCTTTGTGAAGTCTTTAAACTGGAGCGGGTGCCCAACCTGCAACACTTATTCACTCAACAAACTTGGACTGTTAAAAGGAACCAAATGCAGAATTGATTAGTTCCGTCAGGGAGGGTGTCCCCAAATAGAGAACACTCCCATTAACCGGAAGCTGATGCGTTTTCAGTTATCTACTTGGAGAATTAGTCATCCAAATGGCTTGATATGACAAAACCTAGGGTTGAGCCCAAAGTAGATTTGTGGAGCAGAAACTCCCTGCTCCACAATTTCTTCTGCTACCGTGGGTCCCTGGCTACCTTCTCCCGTGTGCTGGCCAGCCAAAGACACTTAAGTGGGATATGAGGACAACAGTGAAGAATCAAATGACATAATTACAAAAGTGCTTGTGTGTGTGTGTGTGTGGTGTGTGTGTGTGTGTGTGTGTGTGTGTGTGTGTACAGCACACAAACAAATACTAACCATCTTGAGGCTATCCCTTCGTGTGAGTGGTCTGTCCCTATGCGCACAGAGCATAGTAGCCTACCCTCGTGAGCAGCCTGTCTATGTGTGAGTCTGTGAGAGCATGCACCCACAGAGAGAGAGGTCACAGCCTCTTCCCTGCTCTCTGGAGGAGGGATCTGGAGGCCAGAGGGGTTGGGGGCATAATTGGTTTTGGCATTTCCTACCTCCGCTGCCCGGGAAGCTCTCTCTGTTTCATCTACAGCCTGATCAATCCCTAGTCATGTGCCTTTCCACATGGACGCCCCCGACCCCCCAACTCCCCATGCTCTAGGAAACTTCGTTAGTACCATTAATCTGCTGACCCAGGCGATTCTCTTCCTGCAACTCAGTCTCACTCCTCCCTAGACACCCCCAACCAGGCAGAAATATCCCCTTATGTTTAATCCACCCCTCTGTCGGCTATCTCGTCCTTTTCTCACTTCTTCCTTCCTCCTCACTCCTGCCCAGAAGGCTCTCCCAAATGTGGCACCTTGTTTATTTAGTTCATGTTTGCCACCAGTACCTAGAAGCAGGACGGGTCCTGTATGGGTTGCCCCTTAATGGCAGAGGGTATGGGGTCAGACTCTGGCTGTTAGGAACCATACCAGGGAAAACCTGTAACATGTATGGAATGTTTAGAATAGACAGGCCTTGGGCTAGAGGCTTTTACACAGCTTCTTCAGGGCCTAAGAGGAAGGCATGATGTCCTTCACACCTTTTAAAATTGCTGCTTGACTTGGTTTTTTGAGACAGAGTTTTATGTAGCCCAGGCTAGCCTCAAACTCAGTATGTAGCAGAGGACCTTGAGTTTATTTCTTTTTCTTTCTCCCCTTTCCTTTTATTTATTTAATTTGGTTTCTCTGTGTAGCCCTGGCTATCTGGGACTCACTTTGTAGACCAGGCTGGCCTTGAACTCAAAGAAATCCTCCTGCCTCTGCCTCCCGAGTGCTGGGATTACAGGCATGCTCTAGGACCTTGAGTTTGCAATCCCAGGATGCCAGCTGCTGAGTCCTGGGATGACAGATGTGCTCCCACATCTGGTTTTATGCCATGCTGGCAACGGAACCTGGGCCTTCCTGCAGCCACTCTACTCACTGAGCTACATCCTCAGCCCTCGCCCCACTTTCTCTTATTTATATTCACTTATTTTGTGCAATTGCCCCCCCCCCCGTGTGTGTGTGTGTGTGTGTGTGTGTGTGTGTGTGTGTGTGACAATGCTCATGTGGAGGTCAGAGGAAAACTTGCAGGAGCTGATCTCTTCTTCTACCCTGTGACAGGTTCCGAGGGTCAGATTCAGGCTGTCAGGCTGAGTAGTAAAGGCTTCCACTCGCGGAGCCATCTCCCTGGCCCCTGGTTGGTTTTTGTTTTGAGACAGGTACTGACTATATAGCCCAAGTTGTCCTGGGAATCACTATAGATCCCAGGCCAGCCGCAAGCTCACTACTATTTCCTTCAGCATCCTGTGTGCTAGGATTACTATGTGTGCCATCACGTCTGCCTCTAGTCCGCCCCCATTTAATGGGGAGGAAAATAGAGTTGGGACCATTACTCATTAATAAATAGAGAAAGACTGGAACACAGCTCTGCGTGACTCAAGCCATTCCTTCTGTCTTATAGAAAGGAATAGAGTCTCCTCATTCTCAAACGAGGCTCCAGGAACAACCTCCCAAAGAAACTCCATGTGTAAAAGGACCCTGGTCTGAGGGCTGTCTCATTTACTCTGAGCCAAAGCTAGACCTTGAGGCTGAGAGAGAGAGAGAGAGGTGAGGGGGAGGGAGGGAGGGAGGGATGGAGGGAGGGAGGGAGGGAGTGTGTGTCCCTCCTGTCCTCTTCCCGTTTGCCTAGAAAGGGTCCATGATGTCTGATGTCCAGCCCCTGCTGTGCCCTGGTGCCAGGATACAGTGCCTCAGCTGGGTCCAACCTCACAGTAGATGGTCCTGCTTCATCTCTGGCCTCTGTGGTTGATGTGCTGGGCCCATTGTCCAGGCAGGAACAAAGACTTCGGATTTAAGCCCAGTGACCAAGCAGTTCTACCAAGCAGAAAAGACTGTCTCCCCCCCCCCCCTTGAAGCTGGGCCCAGCCAAGGGGGGGCACGGTAAGAGGGGGACCTGAGAGAAAGGGGACAGGGAACCTTTCAAAGTAACTAATTAAAGGGCCTTTGCCTGCCTCCTCCCCCTGGGTGCCTAATCTCTTTGGGGCAGTAGCCAGACAATGTGCCCGCCACCCTGCCCCCCTTCACTCGAGTTTTAAAACAAGAGACAACTTGAAGTTAATGAGCGCCACCTGACGGGGGTCCTCTAATGAGAGGGGGCTGCTAGGCAGCTCACACATTCTCTGATTCCATGAATAGCTCCCCTAACCCCCTGAGTTTTATTCAACTAGGGCCAGGGGCAGGGGGGCAGAAAGGAAGGGGCCCTGTTCCTTCTGGAGCACGTGGACAGTGATTTGGTGTCGGAAGGAGGTCCCCCTCCCCTCCCCCATGGTCCATGCCCAACATTGAGGCTGAGTCTCACCAGGCTATGGCCTGAGCTGGCTGGTTGCCTCGGGGCCAGCCAGCTCTGCTCCTAGGTCTTCGGTCACTGGCATCCATCAGTTGTTTGCTTTTCCAGACAGGGCCCTGAGGCAGAGGAGGGATGTTTTGAAGCTACAGGGCTTGGTGGTAGGGCCAAGCATCAGGGGTCAGGCGACATCTGGAAGTGAATTGGGAAACCTTTCTTGGACACCGGATAGTTTCTTGCCTGCATAGCTCCCCAAGTCTTGCCTCACCCCTGAGTCTTTCCTCTCTCATCTGTTGGGCCCCCACCTTTGTTCTGACCCTTCCTCATAACCAACTGTGGCTCCTTCTGTCTCTGCACCTTCCGTTTCTGGCCTAGGTGGTGAGCTTGGCCGCCTCCTCAGTAGATTCATGGGTCCCCCTCTTGTGAGAGTGGAACAGTGCATGCCTGTGCAGAGGCCTGTGTGTGTGTGGGGGGGGCAAGTTTGAGAACTCTTTGGGGGCATTTGGGGAAAATAGTGAATCATCTCCTCTCTCTCTCTCTCTCTCCCTCTCTCTCTCTCTCTCTCTCTCTCTCTCTCTCTCTCTCTCTCTCTCTTTCCGGGACAGGGTGTCTCTGTGCAGCCTTGGCTGTCCTGGACTTACTTTATAGATCAGGCTAGCCTCAAATTCACATCAATCTGTCTGCCTCTGCCTCCCTGAGTGCTGAGATTAAAGGTGTGTGCCACCATGCCTGGCTCCAATCTTTTTACTCTTAAGCTAACAAACCATTCCTACACTGACTGTTCATCTTGAATTTTAGGCTAGCCTTCACTTGAGCCTATGGTGGGACTCAGGATACAAAGCTTTGAACTCAGAGACTCTGGGAGACTCTGGGAAATGGGGTACAGGATACCTTATCTTTGCTCTCAGACAACCATCAGGGGCTCTTTGGAATTCCTCTTCGTTCATCCCCCTGCCCCCACTATCCAAGAAGCTGAAGAGGTAGCATTCTGAAGAATCCAGTGTGGCTTGAGTTGGAAGGGAGGGTGGGGCAAGACAGCGTGGGGGTCTCCAGCCAGCAGAGCTCCATGGACAGAGGTGACTAATTTCCCAGCTACTCATGGCGAAAATATCACATTTCATGCTTTGTTGCCGATTCATAGAAAAATCCTATTAAAACCGGGTGGACTATTTATACAGTTTAAACAAATGATGATCAAACATTTTACATGTTTTGAGAAGAACCTAGAGTTATGCTTCCTGTTTGCACTTCATCCATTGTGTGGTAAACTAGCATGTTGAGTGTTCAACTGCTTTGAGTATGAGTGGGTTGAGGTAAGGGAGAAAGCTTGAGGTGGGGACCTGGTATGGCTGCTCTGTCCAGCAGGGGGCGCCCTCTCCCAGTGTCAAATCCCATTCCTTCTACCTCAAAGGCCCACAGATGGGCAATGCTTTTTTTTTTTTTTGTTTGTTTGTTAGTTTGGTTATCCCTTCCAAGTTTCTTCCACAAGGAGTGCCTATAGGACTTTGGTTATATGGAATTGGGGCTTTCTGGCTAGATGTGTGCAGTGCTAGTACCTCCCACTCGCAAAGCTGTGTTGTGTACAAGTGTGTCTGTGTGTGTGGTTTGTGAGTGGGCCGTGTATGTAGCACGTCTCTGCTGACTGATGCTGTTTTCCTTCCTCTTAGTCAAGACCAAAGGTCTCTCTATCCTCCTACATACCTGGCCTCTTGCACACACACTTGCATGTGCACACACGTTCCTGCACACAGGCTGGGCCTGTGGATGGGGATGGTTTCTGTAAAGCAGGTATAGAGGCTTGGGGTGGGAGTGGTTGCTGGTGGGTAGAGGTAGGTGCACAGAGAGCTAGCTATGGGTCTCCCTTTCTGAAAGCATGAATCCCCGCCTCAATTTTAAAGAACTTTCAGGAACACCTAGAAGCTGCCCAACCCTACACCGTGACCACCCCACCCCCACCCCAGAAAAAAGCATTTGAAGTGGTTGAGTCCTCTATCTGGTCAGCCTGGAGGCTCATCGTGGGAACTGTCACAGAGCCCCAGGAGCTGGGTGAGCAGACTCCAGGGTAAGCTGGATGGGCCCTAGGGCAGGGACAGAACAGTCCTACCTCAGGTCCCTGCGCTGCCTGTCCCTGCCCACCAGGTGGTCCTGCCTCAGCAGTTTTATTACCCACAAGGAGATAACGCCTGCAGGGAAGCGGCTTGTTCTGAAGAATGTGCAACCTCACTCCCCCCCCCCCATAGTCTCTATAGTCCAGCCTTAGGGGCCAGGCCTGAGCCTAGCTTGATTTCTGGTCAGGTGGCTCTCCACGGGGCTCAGCTGGGATTGCCCTGAAGAGGCTACCGACACCCCAGTCCCATACAGAAGTCCTGTATGGGAGGAGGAGTGGTTGTGGAAAGAAAAGGGCTGAGGGAGAAGAGGTGGAACCAAGGTGGAGGGTAGGCTTCCTTGAAGGAAGACAAGAGAAAGTTTAATTGGGCAGAGGAGCAGAGTGGGTGGGGTCTGGAAACAGTGGAGGATGGAGTGTGTGGCTCTCAGGCCATCGACCACAGGGATTGGGAAAAGTGGGAGTCACTGAAGGCACCTAGCTCAGCACTGTTGACAGGTGTAGGTGACACGAGATTGCTGTTTGATTTCTCTTGGTATTTACTGTTATTTGCGTGAAAGTTGTTCCCATGGTCGCAGAACTGCCTGGAGCTTGAGCTAAGGAGCAGGACCCAGCCTAGGGATAGTCAATCATCTCATCATGGAGAGCCTGTCTATGTTGCTTCTTTCCTGATTTGCTTGTCTCGCTCCTTTTTTCTTTCTTTCACCCTTTCTCATTCCTTTTGAGACAAGGTCTTATTGATATAGCATAGGCAGTTGTTGTTGTTGTTGTTGTTGTTGTTGTTGTTATTATTATTATTTCAAGACAGGGTTTCTCTGTGTAGCCCTGGCTGTTCTGGAACTTGCTCTATAGACCAGGCTGGCCTCGAACTCAGAGATTCATCTGCCTCTGTCTCCCAAGGGCTGGGATTAAAGGTGTGTGCTTCCTCTCCCAACCACTCTTCCAATAGGCAGTCTTTAAACTGCATTATCCTCCTGCCTCAGCTGTCTAAGTGCTGGGACCCCAGGAGTTCCTTACCTAGTTTAGCTTGCTTTTTTTTTTTTCTCCTCCCTATGTCCTGAGCCTGGAACTGCAGTGAGTCCCAATGACACCCATTGAGGGGGAAGACCTCCAGCAGCCTGACCTGGAGGAGCCAACACTGTCCTCTCTGTTTTCACCACTGCCTGCACTTTATTAGAATTTATAAGTTGCCCCGATTGAAGGGGAAAATAATTAACATCCCTACAAATATACCGTAAACAAAATATTTATTAGAAATAAATAACTCATTTATTTTACATATTTCATTTCAACAATAACATTACCCAATTTATCATTTAACATTTTTGCAAGACAACTTAACGACTACTTATTAGCATTTCCATTTTTCACCCTCGCACCATAAAGCACGGGCGCTCCCCAAATGGCCTGGCACAAGCCGAGCCAGGAGCTTAGAAGACCCTGGGGAGGGCTGTGGGTCCTCTGGCCTTCCCCCTTCTCTGACACACTCCAACATACATAAGACTGACAGCTGACAACACACACACACACACACACACACACACACACACACGTGTGTTCACATTCAAACACAGATACCTTCCACTTAAGCACAGGGGACCCTCATGGAGCAGCACCCCTGGAAAGACACATGCTAGCGTGCAAATAGACTTCCTGACTCATTCCAAATGCTTGTGTTCACACAACCCCACCACCACCAACACACTCACATTCACACACATAGATGTGCATGCACACTCATACAAATTGCCCACTCCACCCCACAGCACACACAGTCAGAGGCTTTGGACAATGTCCACCTCATATCTCATAGAGTGGGCTACACAGAGGAAGAGCCATCTCTCCATCTGCCCCACCCACCCAGGCCTCATCCAGACTGTCTCCCTGTCTCCCCAGCTCAGTAAGGACTTTCTGGGACCCAAGTGCCCATGTTCATTGCAAACTTGTGCTTCAGGAGGTCCCACTGAAGAACCTGGCCTAAGTGTGTTTACTCTCAAACCCCAGGTGTGCCTGCCGGATAGAAGTGTGTGAGAACCAGGCCTCCCACAGCTGCCTGGGTTCTGGGCTGGGAATTCAAGCCTGGGGGCTCTGCATTACTATCTGTGGGAAGTGAGATGAGACCACCCGCAGATATTTAGTATATTTAAGACCCCCTACTTATCCAAGGTCAAGGCTGAGCCGACCTCCCACAGCTTCCTCCCTAACCCTATGGCAGAAGGAGAGAAAGGAGCCGGGAGAAAGTATCCAGATGGCAATCTGGGCCTGAACATCCTTATGTTCCTACTTCCAGACTGATCTGGGAGTCTGGTACATTCCCCTGGATCAGGATGTCTATGAGGCACCCCTCATAGTTGTAGTGCCCCTCCCTGCCTCCTTCTCGATTACTGAGCAATAAACATTCTAGTTTATTGCATGCAGACTCCGGATGAGGAAACAGATGGATACACACCCCTCATGGACACACATGTGTGTTCACACATGTGTGCATCACTGTGAATTCTTACTAGCCAACTCATCACCCAGTGCCACCCCAACACGTGGTAGATTAGACACGGGTCGGATGTTGAGGGTAAAGGCTGAGATGTTCCCTTTGAGTGTACAGCTTCTCTGCTGTCATCCTGGGAGGTAGAGGTGGGAGGCAGGGCAAGGTAGGGCAGGGCAGAAGGCCCTTTGGAGTCAGCTTAGTCCTCTCCCTTCCCCCCCACCCCCCAAACTCCCCCACCCCCCAGCTGGGGGTGGGGGTGGGCTGGGGGCAGGGCCCATGGGGAGCACACACAATGGTTGGAGGTTGGAGGGTCTGAAACTGGAGACTTTAATAAAAACCACTGACAGCAAATAAAGCTGCCAGGGGAGTCCCATTACCCACAACAAGGACCCTTTGTGAGCCAAGCAGGGCTGCCCGACCTTCTCCAGCAGGCTGGCTCCATCCCATCCACCCTGGACCACAGTCCCCTGCTTTCAGTTTCCATAGCCTACTCTTCAGATCAGCCCATCAAGCTCAGCATCTCTCCAGCTCTAAGGGGCACAGCGAGTGGGGTATGCCCACAGACTGGAAGCTCTTCTCAATGTCTACCAAGAACCACCTTTGATTCTGATCCCTACAGCTCCAAGCTGCTTGGTCCAATAAGCCCACAAACATCTCTTGTTAAATGAGCCTATGCCTTGGGCGGGGCTCCACTTGCCTAGCTCGGTGGGAGGATGGGGATGGTGGTGGAGTAGGGGAAGCCGTGGATGACTTGCTCTTGATGTAGACCCTGATGTGGTCCTTAACCCTAAAACTTGCCTGTTCCTCTCTTGTCACAAGGCTGCTGCGCTAGAACAGGATCTGGCGGAGTCCTGTAGCTGTCCATTGCCAGCTGTTTGCCACTGAGTTAAGTCATTTCCTCTCTCTGTGCATCAGTTGTCTGTCTTATCTTCAAAGTCGGGTTGATTTAAAAAGAAGAGGGAGGGAGGGAAGGTGGGACAGGGAGGAGATGAGGGAGGGGGCTGCAATCGGGATATAAGTGAATAACTTAAAATAAATAAATTTAATTTAAAAAAATAAAAGAGAGAAGAAAAGGATCCCTTTGAGGATTCATGACCAACTATGGATCCCACTTACAAACTTTAGAGCAACTCCCCACTCCCTAATGAGGGCCATCATACCAACTCTCTTTAGCCCTAATTTGGGACCACACTGTGACTTGTACATTGGCTTCCAAGCAGGTCAAAATCCTGCCCTGGACCTCTGTCTTGACAACTAACTACATCGCTGAGGTGCCTCCACAAACAGCTGTTCTATGAGAAACTAAGAAGAGGATGGGACATATTATAGCGTTTGACATCAGCTAAGAAGTCCATTCTTTGGTGACAGGTTTAGAAGCCGTTTTGGGAAAAGAAAGTTTGGGTGCTGGCTTGGAGTTTGGGCACAATGGGAGTCATGTGGGCAAAGTGAGGTAAGAGAGCGGTCCCCCAGCTCAGATACGTTGGGAGTGCGAAGAAGGAAACTTCTCTGAAGTTAGATGCCAAGGCAAGAGTTTGAAAGGGGCAGCCCACAGGATTTTGGTTATCACTTTAAGGGCGAGGTGGGGTCTAAGATGGGGCACCACCCAGGGTGACAAGATGGGGTCCGGCCACCACTAGTCCCTCCCAGTCCGGCAGGAGGGAATTCTGGTGCAGGGTGGGGAAGGAGATTAGGAGGCGCTCTCAATTGCCTTAATGGGCTCTAAGAGGCGGGATCCTATTACAGCTCGGGGTGCCCCGGGGTGCCTTGCTGGGAAGACAAGCTAATCTGCCATGCAAATTAAATCCTGCCTCAAGACGCAAGGCCTGCTTAATGTGATCCATTACACAGTTTACTTGTTTATATCTAATATTGGAACAGGCAGCCCGGGCGGGCGGCAGCGGCAGGCGGAGCGGCCCAAAAGCAGGAGAGTAAATTACCGGCAAAATGAGCTTTTCCAGCCTCCGCCGCTGCCGCCACCCGCGCGGGCCCGGCTCCCGCATCCCGGGCGCCCCCGCCCGCCCTCCCGCCCGCCCGCAGCGTCCCCTTGCTCGGCTTGCTGTTCCGCTTTCTCCCGGTTGGCCTTTGAGTCTCTTTCTTCTCTTTGTCTTTCTCATTCTTCTGTCTCTTGACCAGTGTCTGTGTTTCCTCATCTCTTTCTTGGGTTCAGCCTCAGCCCTCTCTCGGCTGAATCTGCTTCGTGTTTCTCTTTCTCTCTCTCTCTCTCTCTCTCTCTCTCTCTCTCTCTCTCTCTCTCTCTCTCTCTCTCTCTCTCTCTCTCTCTCTCTCTCTCTCTCTCTCTCTCTCTCTCTCTCTCTCTCTCTCTCTCTCCCACCCCCCCCCTCTGCCCTTCTCTCTTTTGCCTTTCTCCTGGGTGATTCCAATCTCTTCCCGCAGCATTAATGGACTCTTTGGCCTCTGAAGATGCCTGGTAATCCTGTGGTCCGGCTTGTGTGGAAGCGGAGGCTGAGCTCAAGAGTTCTGGGCTCACACTTGCACATAGGGCTCTAAGGTGGGCCTGGGGATAGCCGGCTTGGGCTCAGAGAGCACAGCTATTTTTATTAGTGACTCTGTCTCTGGCTGTGGGGGTATCTGGAAGGTGTCACTGTGGGGAGTCCTTATACGAATCTGCCAAGAGTGGGTATGAGTGTGCCTCAGAGACCTGGCGTGTGTGTGTGTGTGTGTGTGTGTGTGTGTGTGTGTGTGTGTGTGTGGTGTTTATGATGTATGTGGTGTAAGCTCAAGAATTTATCTTCCATCTCTTCTGCTGGACTTTCCTGCACCTTTGTGTTAGTTCAGCGTGGGCATGAGGGTCCAGCTCCTTCCTCACACTTCCTGGCTCACAGCCACCCTCCTTCTGGCTCTTGGCACAGCTCCACAGCTTTCGGTGCCCCCAAGACTATCCAATTGTTCACCACCTGTGTCCCTAATGTATACCATTTTGCTTTACCGTGACTCCTCACCCTGGCCCATATCCTCTGTGGAGACCCCCTTCAAGTGGTAAGCCCTACCAAGCAAGAAGCCGAAATAGAGTCAGCCAGAAGCCACCTGAGAAAGGGCAAAAGCAACAAGAAAGCGAGAGAGTCAAAGACACTCAGCGCAGAGGAGGTGGTGGGCACAGGCATAGACAGACAGAATGCCTCACCTTGGAGAGCAGACAGGTTGGAAAGAGGGGGTGACAGGGTATCTGAGACTTCATGCTTAAGCTCACAGGGAATTCAGACTTGTCATCAAGGCATGAATGTACCCGGCTGAAGCCTCTGGACCCCAGTTGAGCTTTTGGGATCTCAGGCCCCGAGCAGGCAGGGCAGAGAAGTGCCGACAGCCATGGCTCTGTACAGCTGCTCGCCTTGTGCCGAGCCCCGTGTAGTCCTCTCCCACACACGTGTCATGTGCCGTGCTGGAGGCTTGCCAAGGAGGCTCCCTGGCTTTGGTCCATAGTCCTGAGCTGGGTCATAGTCTTTATGGTCATGACCTCTGACATGTTAACCTTGCCCCTTCAGGTCAGTGAGTGGTAATGACCCTTACTCTTCCATCCCAGACATCCAGGGGTCCTGCCCCCCAACCCCCCCAATTCTTTTGCATTCTCAAGAATCTCAAATGTCTCACTTCTTTAACTTCTGTGGATATGTCTTCTTGTCCCTGACCTCTGGCCCTGGTTGGGGGAGGAATCTGCCGAACGGAGGGCAGGAGGGAAGGTGTGAGTCTGTATGTCTATGTGGAATGGGGGCTGTTTAGATAAACAGATGGCAACAAATGGCATAAAATTATATACCCATAATGTCAGTTCATAACATTTTGTTCGACATACTTGATTTAATCGCTTAGCTGACGATTTGGCTTTTGGGCCCATATGGTGGGGAATGAAGCTGCGTGGCACCCGCTCCAATCTGGCTCTTTTATCACCAAGGCTGGAGGGGTGGGGATGGGGGGGTTGTGGTTGGGGGGGGTGGGAAGAAGGGATGCAGATGGAAAGAGAATGAGCTGACAGGAAAAGGGCCGGGGAGGGGTTGACTGTACGGACAAAAGGGGGACTGGACCCTGGCAGGGTAGAGGACTTCTGAAGGCAATGTGGGTGGGGCCTAAGTCAATGGGACAGAAGGACAGTCCCCAAGGACCCTGGATTACCTGACTACCACCACTTAATGTTGCTAAGGCTGTGATGTCAGTAATCACGCCCTGCCCTCCCCCCCTCGCATCTTTTTTCACCTTTCAAAACTGAGATCCAGACCTTTGGAGCTATCCTATCACTTTTGTGTGTGTGTGTGTGTGTGTGTGTGTGTGTGTGCATTTTACTTGTGAATCCATGGGAGGATGTCTGGGAAACTGTCAAAGGCCTGTGGGATGGATAATATCTGTGCAAGTTGCCTTTCACTTTGAGCAGCTGTGAGGAGTGAGTGAGTGTTGGTGGCCATGTCTTGGGTCTAGTAAGACTGTGACTTCTGGGTGTGAGTGGGTGTGAGCATGTGGGTGGCATATGTGGTGGATCTGGGGACCGTGAGTGGAGGGTTGTGCAGGGTGTGGCTGAGTGTACAAGTGTTTCAGATGGTGGGGCACACAGTGCACACTCAAACAGTATTCACTGAGTATAGGAAAGCAGCCGTCCACTGAAGTTTGTTCTAGGTGGGGTACTGGTCTGGGGAGTGCTGTATGTGGGTAGGAGTGAATACTTAAGCACGTCCACTCAGGCTTTGCTTGGTGTCCCTTCTCAAAGTCCTGGCTTTAGGCACAAATTACTGGTTAGTTTAGCTCTAGGCCAGCACATCAAAGAAAAGTGCTGGACCCTTTCCCACAGAGATGCCTTACCTCTTTCCCATCACCAAACCAGCCCGATTTGCTTACCCAGGGCCTTCATGGTTTCAAAGCTGCACCAGCCCCCACACTGGGCAAGAAATCTGGGCCCAAATCAGGGCCCATCACTCACTTCCCAGCCTCATCTACTCCCTGCTGGGTGTTGCCCGCTGGCTCTGGAAATAGGGGCTGGCACCTGCAGAGGGTTGGGAGCCCGCTTGCTTGCTTGCTTTCCTCTCCCTCCTCCTCATGATCCATACCCCCCAACTCCAGCACTGGCTTTGTGTGCTGAGACTACTGTGTTATTCTTGTGGTCCTACTGCCTGTCTGCCCTCTGAGTCTCTCTTGGCACCGTTTCGGTTTTTAATTCCATGTAGTCACAGCATGGCACCGTGCCCCTAGACACACAGTCTTTCAGTCTTTGCATTTCTGATGCTCCCTTCCCTCCTTGCCTTCCTCCCTCCCTTGCTCCATCCCTCCTTCTTCTCACATTCTTGCCCTTTAATTTTCTCTCCTTGTGCCTCACTTCTGAGCATCCATGGAGGTGCAAATCAGGGTTGGGGTAGGGTGGGGCCATAGGCCCTCAAGATGGCCCTCTGCTTTTGGGAAATCCTTTTACATCCTTCCTTCAAGCCAGCAGGATGCAGGAAGAAGAGCTAGTAGTGTTGGGTGGTACTGTGATAGGGCATGGATGGGCGCATTGTCTCTAAGAGCAAGTGTCCCCAACACTCCAATCCCCACAGGATGCTGTGATTTGACAAGACCCTGAGTTTCTTTTCAGGCCACTTGGTCATTGAATTTTTTTCCCCAGAATTCATAGGTGTGTGTGTGTGTGTGTGTGTGTGTGTGTGTGTGTGTGTGTGTGTGTATCTCAGTTTTAATGGAATCCTTAGCATTATCAAAGGCCCCAGGTTTGAACTCCAGCACCCAAAGCGGTAAAATCCATAGGGCACACCTGACAAACAACACATCAGTCTAGGCAGCACAACCATGGTGTTTATAGACCCTTGTCCACAAGGGCCTCACTATGTAAGGGAAAGAGGTGTGCAAGCAAATGAGGAAGCCGGTCATCCAGGAGGCAGGGCAGAGGCCCAGAGAGTGGGTGTGAAAGCCTTGGAGAAGAGGGGTCTCAGCTACGTAAAAACATGTTCTTTCTCACAGAAGGAAAAATGAAACAAACAGCAAACACAGTCCCCTCTCCCTCTTCTTCTCCCGCTTCACTGGAGATCAGACCTAGGACACTGCATAACTCAGGAAGTGCTCTACAATTGGGCTGTAGCCCATCCTAGCATTTTCTTTGTCTGTTAACAAATACTTGCTACTTGCTCAATTTAGAATGCTTATAAGGCATAAAAAAAGCTCAAAGCAAACCAAACAACAGCAAAAAAGAAAACAAAAAACCAAACACCAAAAAAACCCACCCCCAAACCCAACCAAACAAAAAGACACCACCAACAAACAAACAAACAAACAAACAAGCAAAAACCAAAATAAACTTGATTGTTTTTGAAGTTTTGTTTTTTAAGATTTATTTATTATGTATAGAGTGTTCTGCCTGCATGTACACCTGTAGGCCAGAAGAGAGCATCAGATCACATTACAGATGATTGCTGGGTTTTGAAGTCAGGACCTTTGGAAGGGTATGTGGCACTCTTAACCACTGAGCCACCTAGAAAAAGGTTCTTTCTTCTTCTTCTTCTTCTTCTTCTTCTTCTTCTTCTTCTTCTTCTTCTTCTTCTTCTTCTTCTTCTTCTT
>OU015757.1:62644627-62657925 GCA_907169655.1 Acomys percivali | reverse complement strand
TTCTTCTTCTTCTTCTTCTTCTTCTTCTTCTTCTTCTTCTTCTTCTTTGTTTTTTTGTTGTTTTTTTTGTTTTTTGTTTTTTGTTTTTCAAGACAGGGTTTTTCTGTGTAGTCTTGGCTGTCCCCAACTCACTTTGTAGACCAGGCAGACCTTGAACTCACAGCGATCTACCTGCCTCTGTCTCCCAAGTGCTGGGATTATAGGCATGCGCCACCACGCCTGGCATGAGAAATATGCACTCTGGGCTGACCTAGAACCTGCTGTGCCACTCAAGCCAGCCTGGATCCTCTTGCCTTAGCATCGGAGTGCTGGGATTATGGGCATGCACTGTCATACCTGGCCCAAGTAGAACTTTTAAAGAAAACTTCAGGATGAGAAAGTTGACTTAGAGTTTAAGAGCACTGGTTGCTTTGCCAGATGACTGGGGTCCGATTTCCAGCAGCTATATAGTGGCTCAAAACTGATTCCAGTGCCAGGGGACGAGATAACCTCTTCTGGCCTCATTGGGCACTGCTATATATGGTGCACAGATCCATGTGCAAGCAAAGCACATATATACATAAAGTAAAAATAATGTCTATAAAGTAAAAAAAAAATAAAGTTTACAAGGTTAAAACAATAAAGATTTCATAGAATTTTGAGAGATGATGGCGTTTTAAGTTTTTATTTACTTATTAGTTTGCTATTTAGAGTCTCACTATATAGCCCTGGCTGGTCTGGGACTTGTTATGTAGACCAGGTTGGTCTACAGAGATGCACTTGCTTCTGCCTCTACACCTTGAAGGATAGGTATGAAGCCGGTGAAGGCTGTGGTCCTATTTCCCACTTTAGATGGTTCTGAAGGATGGGTTAGTAGTGGTTGGGACCTAAGCAGAAAGATGAGTTAAGAATCCACTGAGAAGGGAGGGGGGGTGTGTGATGAAGAGGGGAGGGGGAACTGAAGGGAAGACAGAAGGGACAGGAATGGAAACTGGCTGGAAGCGAGGGTGGGAATGGGAGAGAAAAGAGAGGCAGGCCTGAAGTGTGGGCTTTTAGCTTGGCTGTGAGACTCAGGGTCCTGTTCATTAGCTTTAGAAACTCAGCTGAGAAGGATTAGGCCAGAGGTTGAGGGGGTCCTGAGTATGGCTTTGAATATGTTGAGTGAGAGAGACAGGTGTTATGAGGGATTGTCCAGTCAGTGATGGATCTCAGCCTCTGGACCTGGGGGTGTAGATTTGGAAGTTATAGTCTATCTCTGAGTATTAGCCAACAGATGCCTGGGATAGATTGGGCGGAAGTGCTGTGGTGAAGGAGACAACCTGCCCTGTTCCCTTGTGAGGCTCCCCGCCATCAGTGAATAAGGAATGTTTAAAACCATGGAGACACAGCTGGGCGGCAGTGGTGGCCTTAATCTCAGCACTTGGGAAGTAGAGGCAGGTGGATCTCTGAGTTCGAGGCCAGCCTGGTCTACAGAGTGAGTTCCAGGACAGCTAAGGCTACACAGAGAAACCCTGTCTCAAAACAAACAAACAAACAAACAAACAAACAAACAAGAAAACAAAACCAAAAACAACAACCATGGAGACACTCCCAGATGGAGGAGAGTAAGGAGGATGCTGATGTACCAATGTCAGCAGGCAGTGCAGGAACCAAGGCATCTCTCAAATCACAGGAGTCCAGAAAGCCAAGGTTGGCTGGGCATCTCCTTTGGTCCCTGGTCTCCTGTTCTACTTCTTTAATGTGCTTTAGATTCTCATGTGTGCCTATGAGGTGGCCAGGCTCCCTGCTTCCCTGCTTCCGCTCATGGAGTTGAGGACACATCCAACAAAAATCCTTCTATCCGATGCACACACTCTTCTCTAACCCCTGACACGGAAGGAAACCAAGACTCCTGGCTAGGCCTTCAAAGCTTTTTATGACCTGGCTCTGCCTGGCTCTTGTCTTGTCTACAGTCAGGCCTCCCAGGCCTTATGATTCTTTTCCAAACAAACTTCCAAGTCCTCGCTAGCTTCACTCCCTCCAGATGCCAGATTTTTATATTCTTTCCCTTGATACCATCGCCCTCTCTGAGTCAGCAGACCCAGTGACCCAACCTAAGGGACTCTCTCATCCGGGAGCCCCTGTCCCTCTAGAAGCCTGCATGGCCCCTCTGCTTTTTTTTTTTGTGCAATGGTGTGAGCATTGTGTGTGCCTTCTGAAGTCCATGTGGAAATCTTGATCCTCACAGAGATTATGTTAGCTGGCCCCTTCCACCATTTAAGGACACAGCAAGAAGTTTCTATCTATAAAGAAACAGGTCCTTACTAGCCACAAGCTACTGGTTCCTTATCTTGTGGTTTCTGCTTTCACAACAGTGAGAAATCAATTTCTGCTTTTTTATTTTTTAAAGGATACAGTTGTTTATTTATTTGTTTGCTTATTGAGATAAGGTCTCACATTGCTCAGGCTGGTGTCAAACAGTTGATATTGACTAGGTTGACCTTCCATTTCTGATACTCCTATCTCTACCAATTACAGACATGAGCCATCACACCTAATTTTTTATGGTGCTGGGAACCGAGCCTGGGTCTTTGTGCATGCTGGGCAAATGCTCTACCAACTGACCTACAGCCCTAGCCCTCAATTTTTGTTTATAAGATGCTGAGTTCATCATATTTTTGTCATAATACCTTGAATAAATGAATACTTTTTCTTTAGGAGGCCCTGAGTAGCTCATACCATGATTGTCTTTTTGTGAATCTGTCTTTGCCTCTAGGTAAAGATGTCCTTCTGGTGGGGCTTGAGGTTTGTTCCTCTCTATGGCTCCTGACACATCTCAGGTGTTCAGAGTTCTAATTGGTGGAGTGGAGTTGGCTAGTGGGAGAATGGGCTGCAGTTGGTCAGGGCTGGGTGTTGGGCTGGGCTGGGCTCTGTTTTTGGCATTGGCTGATGTAGGAGGCTCAGGGTTGGGGTAAGGCCAGGGCTGGTGTTGAGCTAGGACTGGTGGGGAGGTGGGCTGAGTACAGGGGTAGAATTGGTGTTGGTGTAGTGATGGGTGTCTGGGGTGTGATGCTAGAAATAAATGGCATGTTAAGAGGTGAACAAGGGATGGGAAACAGGGTGCTAGGTGCTGGGGCAGGTTCGGTGAGGACAGGATGAGCTAGAGGAAGAGCACTGAATCCAGGAACGTCAGAGGGCCTTGGAGACCTCTCCAGGGTTCTGACTTTTAATGCTGCTGAACCAGCGCTTCCTCAGTAGCCAGCTTCTACCCAGAAGGAGAGAAGGAGAGGAGAGGTCCTGGGGAGAAGAACCTGAGAGGGTGAAGAAGGATTTTCATTATGAAGTTAATTAGCTTCAGAGCCACTGCACCTTTCAGGACGAGGAATTAGAGGGATTTAATTGCTTTATCAGCCTTCCCTTTGATTTTCAGCAATCAGGCCGATTCCATTTAATTTAACTGCCACAGACGAGGAGAAAATTGATGCGCTCACCTGCCTCGGAGCAGAAAGAGAGAGAGAGAGAGAGTGGGGAAGTGGGAGAGGGGGAGCCAGAGAGACTGGCAAACGCAGAGTCTGCAGACTAATGAAAACCAACAGCATTTGCTCACAATTGGAGATGAAGTGTGCCCTCGAGGTGTTTGGAGCTGTGGATGTGGGGCGCTGTGTGTCTGTGGTTTTGGCTTTGTGGGAGCTTGTGACTAGGCATGTTTGTGTGGGTATGACCGTGGGTGGTTTGGTTGATGGGAGATGGGTATGTGCGTGGATGTTGGTATCTGGTTGTAGGAATGTGACGTTAGAGGGCCATGATTGGCTGTCAGAGACTCCTTGCGCACTGCAACGACAGTGTGAGTGAGCATGGCTGTCACAGCCCATGGAACTATGAATAACATAGTGACTATGTGTCTGTCATCGTGTGGGTAAGAGCTTCCCTGTGTGTGAGCCGCACAGACTAGTTCATTTGTTCAGGAAGCACTGAATGAAGTGCTGCCAGAGCCAGGCGTAGAGCTGCAGGGAAGATGATGGAGATGGGGGTCCCTGTGTTCAAGGCTGCAGTGCTGCAGAGGAGACCGGTAAATAACACCATGGCTATAGCACGGACTGTAGGGATTACTCTGATGCTACCATTCTGGAGGCTCTTAGAAGAGATGCTTAAAAGATGCTACAGTTTCTGAGTAGAGAAGAGCTTGCTGGGCATGGGATGCAGGATGAGCATCGTGGCCGGATCCAAGAGTATAGGTAGCACGAGAGGAAGCTGAGGCTTTCAGGAGGGCAGACCCCGGAGCAGAAAGGACTCTGGATCAATGGTTCTCAACCTTCCTGATGCTGTGACCCTTTAGCACAGGTCCTCATGCTATGGTGACCCTCTTCCCCCAACTATGAGATCATTTTTTGCTGCTACTTCATAACTGAATTTTTGCTGCTGCTATGAATCGTAATGTAAATTATCTGTGTTTTCTGATGGTCTTAGGTGACGCCTGTGAAAGGGTTGCTCAACTCATGGGTTGAGGAACACAGCTGTAGATGGTAATGAAGAAGGTGGACTTTAAATAGGACATAACTCTCAGATATGTATGTTTAAAAAAATGGGTTTGGCTGATGTATGGGGGAGGACTGGGGGAGCAAGACCAGAGGCAAGACCTCTCAAGGATGCAGAGGAGGAGTGATGACGGCCTGCGCTAAGAGGGACGAGGGACTAGTTTAGGTAAGATGACCAGGATTTGGGAAGGGGATAAGGAAGTAACACACGTTAGAGGTTTATAAACAGCAAAGTAGTAAGTGGTTCCTTAAAAGAACACACTAGAATAAGAGCAGGCCAGAGGCTGCTCAAGACTCAGTCTTGAACATGTGTAGTCTAAGTTGCTAGGACATTAGGGTTGATGTATCCACTGAGCAGCTAAATACAGGGCTGCAGTTCAGCACAAAGAGCTATTCTGGAAACACAAGGACATGCCTGGGACAGAGGAGTGTGTGGATCAAAATAAATAAATAAATAAATAAATAAATAAATAAATAAAGAGGTGGGCATGTAGCACGTGGCAGAGCATGTGGCTGACATGTATGAAGCACTGGGTTCCATCCCTAGCTCTGCAAACACAACAAACGAATAAAAAACCAATGTCTAGACAAAACAAATGAAAGTCCCAAACCCAACTCAAACCCAAACCCAAACCCAAGAGTATCTGAAAGAGCCAGAAGAGGTGGTTCAGTGAATAAAAGCATTTACTACCAAGTCTGATGACCAGAGTTTGATTCCCAGGACCCTGATGGGGGAAGGAGAGAGCCAATTCTGGAGAGCTGTCCTCTGACCTCTGCATGTACACTATGACACATACACATCCCCAATCAATCAATCAATCAATGTTGGAAAAATAAAAACATTTAAAGAAGAAAAGAAGGACTGGAGAGATGGCTCAGTGGTTAAAAACATTTATTGCTCTTGCAGACGACTGAGTTTTGTTCCCAGAAGCCACACAAGGTGATTCACAACTACCTTGTAACTCCAGTTCCAGGAAATCTGATGCCCTCTCCTGGCCTCAGCAGGCACCTTGCTCATGGTGCACATAAACTCATGCAGGCATACACATCCGTGCATGCACGTGCACATTTGTGTGCACACTCATACACACAATTAAATAAAGACACAGACACAAATAAATGGATTAATACATAAATCTTTTTAAAAAGTAAAAAGAAAAGAAAAAGAAAGAGGCTGGGGTTGTAGTATGGTTTGTAGGGTGCTTGCTTAGTATACACAAAGTCCTAGTTTTAATTTCCAGATCCTCATTGGGGGTTAAAAAAAAAAAAGAGGGTTGTGGCAGCACATGCCTATAATCCTAGCACTTGGGAGGTAGAAATATATAGATCAGAAGGCCATGGTCAGGGACTAGAGAAATGGCTCTGTAGTTAAGAGCTCTGGCTGCTCTTCCAGAGGACCTGGATAAATTCATAGCATCCACATGGCAGCTCATAACTGTCTATAACTTCAACGCCTGATGCTTTCATACAGACCTAACTATAGGAAAACCACCAATGCACATAAATAAAAAAAAATAATTAAAAAAAATCATGGTCATCCTTAGCTACATAACAAGTTCAAGGCCAGCTTGGACCACATGAGACTTTGTTTTAAAAACAATAAAAAGATCAGTCAAGAACAAAACCCCAGATCGCTCATGGATATGTGAATGGAAAAAAGAAAAAGAAACTGGGGAAGGTGCTGTGGAACCAGACAGCACAGGGGCTGTAGAACTCTGATGGATAAGGTCGAAGTCTGACAGACATCTTCAGATAGCCATTTGTGCTCAGTCTGTGATTATGGACTCCTTTTTCTCAGTGGGGTTCCCCACCTGATCTGGTAACCCCAGATCTTGTAAGGAGTGTCACATGGCCCTCAGAGAAAGATCACAGGCAGGCCTGACCCTTTCCTGATAAGAAACAGATTTAGCAAACTTCTGGGGAGTCCTGGAGCACCCCACCCTATGCTAAAGGAGAGCCTAGCCTTAAGCAAATGACCTTTAATTGTACCTAGAAGATCTTCCTCCACCCAGAGGATAATTAAGTATTGTATTTTCCTTCTTGTGATAGGACCCTCCAAACCACCCCCCTACTGCATGTAAATGAGGTACTGTGCCATTGTATATAGATTAAGCATCTTGGCGTCCCTAGCCCCAGCGAATCAGACGCATTCACCCACACCCTCCCGATGGCCCAAGGTTTATAAATAAAGCCTGGGTGGTATGCTCTCTCAAGAGGGTGCTCACCATTCCTCCACTGTGACCCTCTGAAATTCCATTTATTCTCGGGAAGAACCGCTGGACAGCCAGTAGTCAGGCAGCAGTGGCAGGACTGTTATGGTATCATTACCGACAGCTTTGAGCTGGCCACCAATGAAGCACCCACCAAGCCTGTGTCTCCCTGGACCCGCCTGCCTGCTGGTTTAGACACCCACCTCCTTCCCTTGCCCTGCTTAGCACAGCAGCTACACAACGTTTGGTAGACGGGCTTGTGGAGTTCCCATGACTCCACTGCCATCTGATACAGCAATTTCAGTCTAAAAGACCCAAATTATAACACTGGTGGAAAATCATTTCCACCTCCCCTGTGAGGCCTCAGGCCTCACCCAATGTACTCTAAGACACCCCTGAGGGAGAAACAGGACCTTGGGACCTTTGATCTCAAGGTCCGTCTGTTCCTGTCCAGAATCGAGCAGTGCCTGGATCAGCCTGCCGGGCCACCTGCCGGGCCCTTGAAGGACAAGAGGCAAACTGAAAAAAATAGGAGCAAACGGCACAGTTGGGTGTTGAGGTCAGTTTTTAGAGCTCTGACTTGAAGTTTGCCGTGAGATATCCATGGATCATTGCTCCTTGGCAAGAGGTGGAACTCCGAGCTCCCAGCATGCATGAAGGCCTGGGGATAGTCAAGTTCCGGGTGGAATCTGGCACAGCTGGTGTGTAGGGAGAGTGGGAGGTATAGATGGTGAGATTAGAAAGGTGAGTTGGGCTGTTCAGGGCCTCGAATACCAAGCCACACGTTATTACTCTTAGTTTTAACCTGCAACCAGGCACTAGCGACTGTCTTTGAGAAGGCTAGTAACTGGTCAAATGTAAGCAAGCACTCTACGCTCGATTTTCTCTGAAGTCGGAGTTGGAGACTTGGACTTGGGTAAAGGTAGTATATTGGGGAGGTGAGTGCAGGAAGCAGGGATAAAGAGCAAAGCAGAAGAAAGCCAGATGCCATTGGGGATGCTCCGAGGAATCACGCAGGCTGAACTTCAGAACCGTCCCATTACAGGACAGGACTCTAGGCCTCTCTCTACTGAATTAGGTCCCCTTTGGAAGGTTGCTGCCAGAGCCTTGACATGTCTTTTCCTGGGAAGAGGAGTTGATAGGAGCCCTGACAGGCTCTCCTATGCTGAGACAGACATTTAAGTAGATTAGAAGGGCTGGAAAACCAACTCAGCCATTAAGAGCATGCGCTGCTCTTGCGGAGGACCCGAGTTTGATTCCCAGCTCCTATGCCAGGTGCCTCACAACTTCCTGTAACTGTATTTCTAGGGGATCCCAAGTGCTCTTCGGTTCCCTATGAACCCTGCATTCACATGCACACACCCCTAACACATATACACTTAATTAAACTAAAAAAAAATTTTTTTTGAGACTAGGTCTCTCTATGTAGCCCTGGCTGTCCTGGAGCTTACTATATAGACCAGGCAGGCCTTGAACTCACAGAGATCTGCCTACCTCTGCCTCCCAAGTGCCAGGATCAAAGGTGTGCACCACTATGATTTTTTTTTTAAATTTAAAAACATTTTTTAAAAAGAAAGGACCAGAGAAGAACAGGCTAGGGTAAGAAGACTGCAGGATCTGGGCAATCCAAGACAAAGAACGGAAGGATTGGCTAGAGGAAGGGCTGTCCTGAAGGCAGATGAACTGCACCTGGAGACAAATTCCATGTGAGCAGCTGTGAGAGGCAGAACAATGACCTCCCAATAGCCTGGGCCCGAGAACCTGCAATTACCTTGCAAAGCTCAGGGAATTAAGGTTACTGAGGGTCACTGTGTGCACACAACCCTTATAAACAAGGGATAGGAGAGCCAGAGTCTCAGAGGCTTGCAATGTGTCTTCGCTGTCTCTGAAGATGGAGAAGGACCATGAGTTGAGGGATGCAGGTGTCTACAGAAGTGTGGAAAAGCTGAGAATGAGTTCTCCCTTGAAACCCTCCAGAGAGAGACCAGTCTGGTTGATACTCTGATTTGAGCTTGGTGAGTGAGACCTGCTATATTTTTGGCTTTACACTGACAGTGAACTGGGGCTGTCGTAAGCTGCTAATCATGTGGTCTCTGTCACAGCAGCTAAATAAATAAATAAATAAATAAATAAATAAATAGCAAAGGGCATTCAAGGGTGAGGAATCCATGGACCCTGAGGGAAGTTCTAGCATTGGTTAAGTAGGAATTTATTTACTTATTTATCTATTACTTCATTTTATTTTTATGTGTGTGAATGTTTTTCCTATATCTATGTGTGTGTACCACATGCATGCCTGGTTCCTGAGCAGATCAGAAGATGGCATAGGAGCACCCGGAGCTGGAGTTATGAGCCACCATGTGGTGCTGGGAATTGAACCCAGGACCTCTAGAAGAGCAGCCAGTGCTCTTAACTGCTGAGCCATCTCTCCAGCCTCATGGACAACGGAAGAGAAGAAAGTTGGGAGAGAAACGTCTGAGGTGTTCCCACCACACTTTGTGGCTGGAGGGACTTCCTTTCGGAGCTGTCCATGCTAGAGATGAACCTGGGGGGGGCTGTAGGAAAGATTTTGGGGATGGCTTTTATGTCATTTAATTCCCAGGAGTCCATGCATGCAAACAGTGTAGAGGCATGGGAACTAGTGACATGGGAACTTGTCACAAAACAACAACAACATCAAAACAGGTGACTCAGTGGTTCCTCCTTAGATTACCAAGGACACTGCTGTCAGAACAGACTAGTGAGCAGATTAAAGCAGTTTTTCCAGACCCTTTGGTTGGTTCTTGGATAAGGGCTTCCTGGTTTCCTGCCTTACCACGTGACCAGTCCGTCTCCAGTGTGCTGCCACCATTGTGACAGTACCTGCCACTATGGACTATAACTGGGTGAATCCTTGCCAGAGCCTTGCTGTTTTTACTTTTAGCCTCCAACTAAACCATCTAAACCATATATCTATTATATAAGCTGGGGCACAGTGGCACACACCTTTAATGCCAAAATCCAGGAGGCAGAGGCAGGCAGATGTCTAAATTCAAGGCCAACTTGCTCTATAGAGCAAGTTTCAGGACAGCCAGGGCTACACAGAGAAATCCTGTTTCAGAAGCAAACAAAAACAAACAAACAAACAAATAAATGTATACTGCCCAGCCACAGGAATTTCCTTATTGTGACACAGTCTGAGCGATCCAGAGTTCCATGTTAACATGGTGATTCTGAAAGTACAGAAGCAAGTCAGTCTGTTCAGCATTGGCTGAGGACAGGGTCGGGTGGGCAGGGAAAGGTGTTAGGGCTGATGGAGAAGCTGTGGGTGGATGGAGAAGCTGGCCCTGTTGATCTCTTTTGACCTCTAAATAAACTCTGTGGCCTGCCTCTCTCCTTCAGTGTCTTCTCACTGACCCCTGCACTTGGCTTTATTGGAGGAGGTCTGCAGAGCATCTTACCACTGTTATACCAGTTGTAAGTTGCATAACTTTTAGGTATTGCTTACATACACTGCAGTGTGAACACGCTACTTTCTTAGAGTTCTCTGTGCATGGCTTGCCAACGGTACAAGGAAAGAGAAGGGAAAAACAGTATGGTGTGTTTGGTTTGATAGAATGGGATTTTCCTCTTGGTTCCATCTGAATACAGAGGTCTCAGCCTTGTCTGGAATCAAGAAGGCAAAAGCAATAGGACCACAAAGGCCCTGGCGGAGTGAGATCAGGTCCTGAAAGAGACTGGGAGCCGGAGGCCAGGCTGTCAGGAGTCCATGCCTGTGTACGGCTGTCAACACTATTCCTTGGGAGGACAGCTTTTCCCTCTCCCCCCACTGCCTTTTGATTAGAATGTGGACTCTAACTTAGAATTAACCTGATTAATGTAATGAAGGCAGGGCCGGCTCAGCACCGCCCGGTGATGAGGGGAGATGGATTGGGAGCGAAGGCGCTGGGATGGAGGCGCGGCCGTAATTGGCGCGTTTACTGCTACCTGCCTCGCTGACCTCGCTGTTTAGCCCATTAATGATGATGCACAAGCCTTACTGTCCAAAGATAATGGCAGAGAATCTCAGGGGAGGGCCTAGACCTGAGACCTGAGGTCCTAGGAGGCGCGGGGAGGCGGTGGTGAGGTTAGGGATCTGAGCCCGGGAGTGGGTTAAGAGGATGCAAGGCCAAGAGTCTCTGCAAAAAGGCTTGGGAGACAGCTCCTGTAAGGTGTCCTGGTTTGGAACAACTGAACAGACTCCCGAGGGCTGCTGTAGCTGGCCTGGCTCTCTAACTGGGCAGGAGGGAGTCAGTCATAACTGTTTTCCTGCTCGGAAGGGCTTTGGAGAGGAGGGTTCTAGGAAGGAACTCCAAATTCTCCAGGAGTGGTTCAGGTAGGCAGGAGCCCACCAGTACTTTCCTCACTGCCTCCTGTGGTGGAGGGAAGGCAGAGAGGTTTTGGGGTGTGGTGAGGGCACACACCATTTTGTATTGACTGCAGAGGACCTGTGCACTAATTAGTAGAAGGTCTTATACTTTAATCAATTTCCTCTTGATGCCTCCAAGAAGATGAAATGGCTGTCCCTGGTCTCAGGCTGCCTCTCCGTGAACCTTAGCCCTATTCATGTATTTTTGCCCTATTCACGTTCATTCATTCGTTTACTCATTCATACACTGGAGAGATGTCTAGGTTGGTGAAGCTTACTCTTGCCACCAGGCAAACTACCTTCCCTTTCTCAACTTCAGTTGGTTACTCTGTAAGTGGGAACAGGGTGGTCAACTGATTTACAATACAGAGATACCACACATTTTTTTTTTTTAGGTCACCTGTACTCTGGGATTCGGAGATGAATGGGACTGCGGTACATGATGTGAAATCCACAAAGAATCAATAAAAAGTTGCCGGGCAGTGGTGACGCACGCCTTTAATCCCAGCACTCTGGAGGCAGAGGCAGGTAGATCTTTGTGAGTTTGAGGCCAGCCTGGCCTGCAAAAAGAATTCCAGGACAGCCAAGGTTACAAAGAGAAACCCTGTCTCGAAAAACCAAACCAACCAACCAAACAAACAAACAAAAAACCAACCAACCAAACAAAAACAAACAAACAAAACAAAACAACCAAAACAAAACAACAACAACAAAACAAAAAACAAAAATAAAAAGTTAACAAATACTAAAATAAAAGACAAAAATAGAATTATATAATATACATGGTTTTGGAGGCTTTGTTTCTCACTTAATAACATTGTAAAGACTTTTTTTTTTTTCCGTGTCAGTGAATACAGTTCTGTAGTACATATTACAAATGATACATAATAGTCTCCTGTAAGGATTGAGTAACATTTTGTTGGTGGATACTTGTCTATGCTTTCTCCTTTTGGAAGGAATATTCCTGGTTACATGTCTGCATCCAAGAAAGGAATGGGAGGATGCTGTTGTGACCATTATGACTGCTTGCAAAGTTTTCCAGTGAGGTCAGATTGGCTCATTCTGTAAGTCTAACATGAGAGGAATGATGATTAACCAAGGTGGGGACTCCTGACTGGCACCAACTCTGCTGGAAAGGAGCAGAGGCTGCTAACACAGCCTGGAGAGGATGACTCTTGAGACCCCGTGTGCACCTGCTTTGGTAAGGACTCTGCAGCAGCCACACAGGGGAATGGAGAAGGATTACACATAGAGGGCTCATCAAGTTATATTGCTGAATGGGAAAAACAAATGGTCATGTGTGTGTGTGTGTGTGTGTGTGTGTGTGTGTGTGTGTGTGTGTGTATATATATATAATTGCATTATATTAAAATTTTAAGACAGGGCTTCTCTGTGCAACCCTGGCTATCCTGTAACTCACTCTGAAGACCAGGCTGACATTGAACTCAGAGATCTACTTGCCACTGAGTACTGGGCTTAAAGACATGTACCATCACAACTTGGCTGAAATTAATTTTTAAAATAAGATTAAAAACACTTTCCTTGAATTCATCCTCATTTTCAAACTCTCAGTGCTAAGAATAATTTTAAAAATAACTTCCCTTTCATTGTGTCTTTGTGGTTAAAAAAAAGAGAGAGAGAAGAAATGTACCATTTTAGTCTATAAAATATATACGTGTGTGTATATATAATTTCTATTAAAATATCTTCCATCTACATGTATGTCTGTGAATTGCATGCATTCCCGGTGCCCTTGGAGGCCAGAAGAGGATATCAGATCCCAAGAAACTAGCTGCAGATGGTTATGTGACACCATGTGGATGCTGGGAATCTAACCCAGGTCCTCTAGAAGAGCAGCCAGTGCTGTTAATCACTGAGCCATGTCTGCAGCCCTCATTTTTAGTAACTATTAAGTGTGCAGTTCAATACATTGATTAGTCACTGTGTTGTGCAACTACCACCACTATCTATTTAAAATGGTTTAATCACCCCTAGTAAAAAATATCCTATCCAGGAAACTCCATCACTCCATTCCTCCCTCCCAGCATCCTACCAGCTTCCAATAACCCCTATTCCACTTTATGTCTCTCAATTTTCATGCTCTAGGAACTTTGTATATGTGGATGGACTCACATATTTGTCTTTTGCACCAGGAGCCATCAGGGTTCATCACTGTAGGGGTGTGTATCACAGCGTCCCATGGTTCAT
>OU015757.1:62595872-62634871 GCA_907169655.1 Acomys percivali | reverse complement strand
CTTCTTCTTCTTCTTCTTCTTCTTCTTCTTCTTCTTCTTCTTCTTCTCCTTCTTCCCCTTCTCTTCCTCCTCCTCCTCCTTCTCCTCCTCCTCCTCCTTCTCCTCCTCCTCCTCCTCCTCCTCCTCCTTCTTCTTCTTCTTTTTCTTTTGCAATAAAGTTTTTCTCTATAGCCCAGGCTGCCTTAAACTTTGTATCTGCCTGCCATAGCTTCCTGAGTCCTGAGATTACAAATGTGCTCCACTGTGCCTGAAAACTCCTTCACCATTAATAACAGATTTTCTCTAGTAGTTTCTCAAAATAGCATCCATGAGAGCTAAATTTGGGGAGACTTTGGATGTATGTTAGTGAAATTTTGTTAGTTTCACTGTGGTATTATGGCTGGGTATAGAATTTAATATTTTTAAACCACATTTCCCAAGAAGCTTTCACTTGATATTTGGCAAAAGGCCAAAGGAATTTCCTAGGAACTTTGAAGGCATCATTTCATTATTACAGTTTCCACTGCTGCTACTGAGAATGGCCTTTTTAGCTCATTCTTATTCCAAGCTGTCATATTGGATTCCCCACCACCAATTCTGAGACAAGGTTTCTCTGTGTAGCCTTTGCTGTCCTGGAACTCTATCTGTAGACTAGGATGGCCTCAGCTCAAAGACTCACCTGCCTCTGCCTCCCAAGTCCTGGGATTAAAGGCACCACTACACCTAGTTTATTAGTTTTATCTCTTATCCTGGAAGCTTCTATTTCTTCTTTGATGTTCTGTAATTTCACTCTAATGTACTTTAGTGTGAGAATTTGTAAATAGTTTCACTTGCATTTCCTAGGCCCTTTCAATTTACATTCACTTCTGAAGAATTTCTGGTATTTATTTTGTTTTTTCACTTTTATTTCCTTTCATTCTTTTTTTCTGATACTCTTCTTGTTAGATGTCCAAAACTTTTTGCATTATACTCTATTTTAATGTGTGTGAGTGTGTATGTGTGTGTGTGTGTGTGTGTGTGTGTGTGTGTGCACGCATACATGTGTTCATGTGAGGAGCATGTATGTGTGTATGTGTAGAGACAGAGGACAACTTCATTGATTGTTCCTCAGGCAACGTCCTCTATTTTAAATTTTTTTTTTTTTTCTGAGATGGAGACCCACTGGTCTGGAACTCACAAGTAGGTTAGGCTGCAGGGCTTGCAAGCCCGTGCTTTCCGGGTGCTGGGGTTATAAGTGTGCCCCACAATGGTTGGCTTCTTTTTACTTGGGTCCTAGGATCATCCCTAGCGATTTGTCTGATCATTAGAATTTGCAGAATCACAAATTCTAGAGCCTGTGATGCAAAGGTTTTACCAACTGAGACATCTTCTTGGCCATAGTTAATTTTTTTTCTTTTTCTCACTTTTCATCTTTGTGGCTATCTGTATTTTTTGTTTTGTTTTTTAAAGATTTCTTGAATTCTATCTTGAAATTTTTCTACTGAATATCTTTCACTTTTGATGTAGATTTTTTGCTTTTTGATATAGATACAATGTACATATACTGATTTCATGGAATAAAAAAACTTAGTTATTGCATATATCTTCTCAAAGTATTTATTTGTTTATTTATTAAATGCACATAGGTGTTTTGTCCACATGTGCATCTGTATACTGCATGTATTCCTGGTACCCTTGGAGCTCAGAAGAGAGCATAAGATTTTCCCAGGACTGGAGTTACAGATAGTTGTGAGCCACTGTGTAGGTGCTGGGAATCGAGCCCAGGTCCTTTGAAAGAGCAGCTAGTGTTCCTAACCACTGAGAAATCTTTCCAGACCTTTTCTGAATAAATATTATCTACCAGCCCTCTTTCCTTTCTGCCACCGCCATGCCATCCAGACTGAGGAAGACCTGAAAACTCCGGGGCCACGTAAGCCACGGGCACGGCCGCATCGGTAAGCACCGCAAGCACCCTGGAAGCCGCGGGAATGCTGGAGGCATGCACCACCACAGGATCAACTTCGCCAAATATCACCCAGGTTACTTTGGGAAAGTTGGTAAGAGGCATTGCCACTTAAAGAGGAACCAGAGCTTCTGCCCAACTGTCAACCTGGATAAGCTGTGGACACTGGTCAGTGAGCAGACACGGGTCAATGCTGCAAAAACAAGACTGGAGCTGCTCCCGTCATTGACGTTGTGCGATCGGGTTACTACAAAGTTCTGGGGAAGGGCAAGCTCCCTCAGCAGCCAGTCATCCTGAAGGCCAAATTCTTCATCAGAAGAGCTGAAGAGAAGATTAAGGGTGTTGGAGGTGCCTGTGTCCTGGGGGCTTAAAGCTGCCTGAGGTTAATTTAATGCTAACATTTTCAAAAAAAAAATATTATCTACCAAAAATCAAAACTGTACTTGTTTCATGGTGTGAGTTTCTTTTACTTCTTTGATGGTGCATATCATCTAAAAGACATTTTTTTCTTTCATTTCCTGGATTGTCTTTATTCTTTCAAGTTATTTTTTTGGAGTATTTAATTTTGGAGTTTATCATTTATGCTAGAAATTTCTTTTAAATCATTGGTATTCTTTTATGACTATCAATATGCAAAAGCAAGGCATACAAAGATTGCTTTGACATTTTTGTTTATCTATGGGACTAACTGACTAATGTATATAATGGAAGAGTGATCAGATGAAGATCTAAATGTGTAGTAGATATAGTTGGTACCTAGAGATTTTTTTTCTCTCAGGCTGCCACTTTCTTCAGCGCTCCCAGCTCTGGGGATTGATCAACTGATGCATCAGTCAACTTCCTGAAAGTCAGTGTTGGAGAGTTGTCTACCCCTGATTTCTCTTCCTTCCTCTCTCCCTCTCTCCCTCCCTCCCTCCCTCCCTCCCTCCCTCCCTCCCTCCTTCCCTTCCTCCTTTTCTTCTTCTTTTTCTTTTAGAACCTAGGACCTTAGGTGTCCTAGATAAGGGCTCTGTCACTGAGCTACATACTCAGTTTGGCTACCTCAGATTTTAACAGTTCATTTCAGTATAGCCGTAGTTTAAACAGTTGTTGTTGAAAACTTTAAGTATATGTAGAAGTGAGCGAATGGTACAATGACCCCAACTCCAAACAATTATCAACTTGTAACCAGTTAGAGGTTTTGTTTTCCTTTTGGATTTTGAGACAGGTCTTATATAACTCAGGCTTAGCCCTGAACTCACCATGTAGCCAAGTATGAGTTTAAACTCCTGCTCTTTCTATCTCCACTTCTCAAGTTCTTGGATTATGGCATGCAATGCCACACCTGGCTACAGTAGCCAGTTTTATTTCATATATTCACCCAATCAGTTCTATTTCCTCATTATTTTATAACAAATTCCAGATATTGTATAATTTAACCTGTAAATATTTTGGCTTTACCTTTAAAATAAAAAGATTTTAAGTAATAATGTTAGGACACTTTGTTCTTTATAGTGTCCAACTGAAGCAGTGCTTATATATTTATTACTCCATAGCAACTCCCCTGCCCGCTTCTTACAGGATGCAAGCATGTGATTAATTTCTATATCTCTTCAGTATGTTTTACTCTATCCATATGCTCCAGTTCTATTAACTGGAGAAGCCAGGGTATGTGTAGTGCCACATCTGGGGTTTTCTTGGGGTTCTCTCTCTCTCTCTCTTTCTCTCTCTCTCAAGATTTATTTATTTGTTATTATGTTTACAGTGCCTTGCCTGCATATACGCCTGTGGGCCAGAAGAGGGCATCAGATCACATTATAGATGGTTGTGAGCCACTGTGAGTTGCTGGGAATTGAACTCACGACCTCCGGAAGAGCAGTCAGTGCTCTTAACCTCTGAGTCATCCCTCCAGCCCCATCTGGGTTTTTCAAATCGTGGCCTTGTGGTTCCTCTGGCCACAGCATTTTCTGTAAAATGGTGGCTGCACCTAGAGGCTTGGTTAGATTAAAGAGGGCTTGCTTTTTCAGAAGAACTATGTTTTTTTTTTCTTGTGTCTCCAGCATAGGAAAGCTGATGTTCCATTGCTTCGCTTTTCCCAGAGTCAGCAGCTGCGAGCAGCAGCTGGTGGCCCCACTGTGTCACTGGGAAGTACAGAGTGGGGCTCTCCTAACTCTGTCTGCTTAGTTCTCACCCTAACGGTTGAAAAACCTTTGTAAAGAGCAGCATCTCCTCTGCTGTTTACACCGGACACTGCTCCTACAAGAGAGGCAGCCAAGATGCTTGGCCTCTTTCTTTCCTCATCAGTTTTTCAAGCAAGGAACAGCTCCTCTGGCATTCTTCAAAGAAGATCAACAGAAGTTTTCTTTTCTTTTTGTTTTTTTGAGACACAGTTTTTCCTGTGTAGGCTTGGCTGCCCTGGAACTCACTCTGTAGACCAGGGTGACCTCGAACTCATAGAGAGATCTGCCTGCCTCTGCCTCCCAAGTGCTGGGACTACAGGCATGCGCCACCACTGCCTGGCTCAGAAATTTTCTTTTAAACATAATTATGTCCTCAGATTTAAACATCGCAGCTGTGTTCCAGTTATTCGCAGTTACTGTTCTCAGTGACGCTCGCCCGTCTCACCTTTGGCCAATGGGGGCCTTTAATTAGCACATAAGTCCTTTTGATATGACCACAATACTCCCTGAGAACTTCATTTCTTTCTGATAAGACAAGGCTTCCAGAAGCATCTCATCCATATTTTGTTTTTTGACCTGGTGTCTTTCATTTAAAGAGCACAGTCTTGGAACTAGAGGTGTTTATTGCTACTGAACTGTTTTGTCTCCTCGTTCTTTAAGGTGGAGGGACGCCCTCAGTGGAGTTACTACTGATCCTTGCAAATCACATTCAGGATTGTGGAGACTTTATTCATCCTCACTTGCCGTATGGTTTTGTTTGTTTCTGTCTCCCACACCCACAGCCTCCAAGAGCATCAATATCATTACGTATTTGCTTTATTAGTGTATACCCCACCAGGGATGTATGTGGAGTCAATTATTGGATTTTAAATTACTTGAAATAGTTTCTCTCTATGTGATGATGACACCAACTCAATAGATAGTTAGGTTCATTTATTTCATTTTGCTTTGGAGTTTATTTATTTATTTATTTGCTTGATCTTTATTGCACCATCATGTAAAGTATTTCCATTCTTCTACATTCAGATCTATAAAATAAGCTGTACTTGGTGATCTCTCTCTTCTACTCTGTCCGCTCTCCTCTTTGTTTCTTTCCTTCTCTAATAATGATTAAAAAAAAAAAAACATTTTTACTTAGCTTTTCAACTGGTAACGTATAAACAAATGACTATATTCGTATTTCTCATTTTTTTTTAGATAAATGGTTTCTACTATATATAATTTATCTACCTTAATACTTGCTTTTTAATAACATTTGTGCATAAGAATATGTTACATATTTATATTGTGACTCAACCTGCCCCCTTTATTTAGCTCTTGTTGGCTGATCACACACTTCCTAAAGCAAATGACATCACAGATAAGCTCCTCCTTTTCTTGCTGTGTGACTTGAGCAAACAGATTCATCTCTCTGGGTCTCTTCATCCTCATCTGTAAGGCAGAAATAATAAAACTTACCTTACAGGGTTGTTTATCATGGCCGAGTTGGGAAGAGCACTCAACACTTTGGTCAGCACACGGTGGCTCAGGTAAATAGGGGCTTTCAATTGTTGTGATTAGAGCTGCATTTTCTTTCTTATTCTTGTCAATTTGATGGGTTCAAGGATCTTACAAGTACTGAATGTGGTTTTTCCCTTCATTTTATCTCTTAAAGGCTAAGTGAGCCCGGCAAGGATGTTCAGATGCGGGTCAGCGGGGATGGTCAGCAGGGATGGCCTCCCTGATGTAAGCCCCGCCTCCATCCCAGCCAGCCCACAG
Source organism: Acomys percivali (assembly GCA_907169655.1). Classification (NCBI taxonomy): domain Eukaryota; kingdom Metazoa; phylum Chordata; class Mammalia; order Rodentia; family Muridae; genus Acomys; species Acomys percivali. The sequence goes on along the minus strand of OU015757.1, from coordinate 62,629,033 downwards.
TGCTGGGTCCTGTCTTTCAGAGCTTTACCATCACTTCCTGCCTCCTCAACTTCTCTTCTTGGCTCAGCCCTTTCTGTCCCAGGATCCAGAATCCTTCCAGAAACTACTTTTAGGCTTCTGTTCCAAAATTACTAATGCTTTCTTATTCTATTCTCAGGATTCCGGGGCCCTGTCTAACATATCCAACCCCTTCCTTCCCCTGTTGTTGAGACTTCATCATCATGTGACTTTAGTGCTGTATTTTCCATCATGTCGTTGCATCATTATATTAGTCCAGCATCACTGAGCTACACGATTACTCTGTCAGGCTGTCATTCTGTTGCTGAATTCTCCTTACAGTTATGTCAGCACCACAGTGTCATGATTACATGGTTACCTTATAACAGGCAAGTATTGTTAGCTTGGAGTGCATTGGCCCATCATTTCCTGGTTAATGCTAGTAAGTTGTCACATGGTTATCTTGTTCCTAGAATACATCATTGCAGCCCTGTATTATCACTTTCACATTTAGGGTGACACATCTTTGCTGTACTGTATTATTATGAGATTGGTTTGTATTTTAGTATTATCTAATTGAAGAATTATATGGTCCATTCATACTTAAATACACATTTAAAGGGTAGAAGGGCAGGCCAAGAGCCTCTGTCTCCCAATTCCCTGACCCACTTTCCTATAACTTTGTTTGTGGGACACTACACTCAGGCACAGCTAACTTTGGCATGGATACTCAATATACAAAGTCATGTTCATTGCTAGAGTCCCAAGTCAGTCCCTCTTCTTACCTCTGTAAATGACCCTACCAGCATCCAGTCTCACAGAACACAGCCATGGAGACAGTCATTTTTGCTCAGTCTCATTTCTTCATCTTCATATTTAATTGCTAACCAAGTCCAGATATGCTACTCCAGTGAATTTGCACTAAGATCTTCTTGGACTCAGATATTTGGGGTAAGTGCCCATCCAGGTACCTCAATCTGCTCTTCCCCTCAAGGGAGACTTATCCATCACAGGCCAGCCTCAACTTTATTCTTTCTCCCTCCCTCCCTCCCTCTCTCTCCCTGCTCATTGTGTTAATGACTTTTGTGTCATGGTGACCACAATACTCCACAGGAACAACTTAGGGAAGAATGCATTCACTTTACCTTCTGGCTTCAGAGGAGTTTTAGTTCATCATGGCTGGGAAATCCTGGCAGATCACCATAGTCCACGGTGGCAGAAAACTTTCCAAGGGCTGTCCACATCGTGGTAGACCAGGAAGTAGGAAGCCAGAGCAGAAGAAGAACTAAAGAACTAAAGAGCTGCCACCCACTTGCCTCTACTCCTACCAGCTGAGCCTCACTCCCAAAATTTCCACAGCCTCCTGAAATGGCGCCATCCACTCAGGACAAGCACCATGCAAGCAAGGAAATAAACAACAACAACCTCCCCAAAAAACTCATGAAAACAAAAACTAATAAAACAACTCCCTCAAACCAGTCTATGGAGGATGCCTTCACATTTTAATCACAGCACTCATGACACACTAGCCTCCTGATGATGCCCTGCCTCCCCTTCCACTACTCTGTCCAGGAGCCAGAATTAACTTCTCAAATAACACTTCACATTTGATCATCCTAAGAAACAGGCAGAGAAAAGGGCAAACTCAGTCTGACCTTCATCACCCTTTATAAATTACACCTCCTTTCTGTCACTCAGTTAGTATCCGCATCTTGTCAGCTCAACTTCTGATGACTACATCACCAGTTTGGGAACGGTTCAACTGTGTCCCCTACCAGCACATAGTTCCAGCCAGCACAGGCTCTGAGCAGAGCCTGTCTTTGCTCTTCTAGGAAGTCTACCTCCAGCCCTGGCCACTGACTCTGAGACTAATCTCTGAGTCTCAGGAACATCTCCTCTTTCTGAGCCCACTCAGCACAGCTGTTTGGATCCATGTGTCATGGGATCACAATTTCTTTGAATAGTCTCTGCAATGTTCTCCCTTGGTTGTCCTGAGCTACCAACAAACTCCTGAGTCTGAGGAGCCACCTCTGAGGTCAGGCCAGGGGCCGAGCCAAGGAGGGCCAGGGATTTACTCACCCAAGTGTTTTCTAATATCTATTAAGTACTAGCTTCTGAGAACAAAGGCATGGACTCCATTCTCATGTAGCTTAACATTTTGATGGGAAGACTAAAGGGGCTGGAGAGACGGCTCCGTGGGAGAGCTTGCCTGTTCTTTTGGAGGAGCCAAATTCTGTTCCCGGTACCCACATTAGGCACTCACAACCACCTGTAACTTTAGATCCAGGGATCTGATGTTGTCTTCTAGGCTCTGTGGATATCTGCACATACAAGGCATGTAGTCATGTAGACACACACACACACACACACACACACACACACACACACACATACACATGCACACATGCACGAGAACAAACGCACACTTGCTAGGGTGACCTGTGAGTGAGTGAATGGTTGAAGGTTGAAGATCCATAAAAGTACATCAAGGCTTTGTGCCTATAGAACGTTTAACCAGAGTTTGGAAAAATAGCTAGGAGTTAGTTAATTGAATTGTGGGGATCTGAGGGTGGAGGGAGTAAGTCATGCAAAGAGAACGATATTTACAAATACCGCAAGGAAGGTCAAGGGCTGGAGGCAGAGAGCACAGGAAAACATGCTAGAGATGTGTCTGGCTGGTGAGAGAGACTAGAGCAGTGGCTTGTAAGGTTTATTTATTTATTTATTCTTGTTACATCTCAATGGTGATCCCATCCCTTGTATCCTCCCATTCTTCCCTCCCTCCCATTTTCCCCTTACTCCCCTCCCCTATGACTGTGCCCGAGGGGGACCTCCTCCCCCTTCATATGCTCATAGGGTATCAAGTCTCTTCTTGGTAGCTTGTAAGGTTTTTAAGAGTTCAGATCAGATCTCCTGTGGGCTCATGGTGGTCTACCAAAGAGCATTTGTGTGTGTGTGTGTGTGTGTGTGTGTGTGTGTGTGTGTGTGTGAGAGAGAGAGAGAGAGAGAGAGAGAGAGAGAGAGAGAGAGAGAGAGAGACATGGCAGGATGTTACTTACTTTGTTTGTTTGTTTGTTTGGGACAGGGTTTCTCTGTGTAGCCCTGGCTGTCCTGGAACCGATTCTGTAGACCAGGCTGGCCTCGAACTCACAGAGATGTGCTTGCCTCTGTCTCCTGAGCACCGAGATTAAAGGTGTGCCATGCCTAGCCATTACTTGTATTTTTGGTGATTACAGTAGTTCTAATTCTGGAGTGTAGGTAGACAGAGACCATGATTGCCCAGCCTTGAGTGGTAGAAGAGAGCTAGAAGCAAGCAAACTCAATTTGTTAGATTTCCAGGACACTAGACTCTCAAGACTTGGATTCTGATTGGATGAGAGAGATGATGAGTGACAGGAAGGAGTCAAGATGACTGGCAGGTGCTGACTTGTGCAGTTGAATGGATGGTGGTACCATTCCCTCAGATTAGGATCAATGAATGGGACAATTGTGCTTTGGGTTACACATAGTCACCTAAGATGGTTGAGGATGATGATATAGGCGTATAAGGAGTTATGCTGTCTAACTCAGTTAAGTGGTTGGGAAAGTCTTTCTGGTTGGGCTCGTAAGGCCATGACTAAATATGATTGGGCCTTGAACTAGATAGGAGGGGCCCGGAAGTTGGAGAATCAGGAGACCTGGAGACTTGGAAGTGGACCCAGGGTGGCCCAAGGCCTGGGTGACTCCAGCCTTCATTGGTGACAGACGGCTGGGCTAGGCCGTGCTGCCCTCTCCTCCTCTGATAATTAATCCCGCGCGGGGGCCGCAGGCGATGACAGGGCTGTCTAGCGTGCACTTAAGCATTAAATGACCAATTTCTGTCAGACTAACTTCCCCAGCCTCCCCATCCCCTCCCCTGCTGCCCACCCCCTGCCTGCACCCCCTCCCTTCGCTCTTTGCACTCTGAGTTTTTCAGCAACTGATGGCTCCTGGTTCATTTCTGTGGAATTAATTGGTCCCTGAATGAATTCTGTTGACAGGGCAATTTATCATGTGTTTGGGCTGACAGTGCGAGTGTCGGGGTGGGGAGGTAGGCTGGGAAGGGGACTGAGATGGGGGAGGAGGTTCTGGGTTGGGGTGGATATTGGCTATACATAAGGGCCTGAGAAGCAGAAGTCTAAGGGCTTGGGATACCATAGAATATCCCAATCATGGCTCCACCCTTTGCTACACATCTTGGTTCTACGAGCTGGAAAGAAAACCCCAAACTGGAGAGGGACCTTCAAACTTTGGCTTCTCTTCAACTCTTCCATCACCCAAAATTCAGGAGTTTTCATTGGGAGAACTAAGTATCATTAGGGTGAATCACTAACCCTAATGCCTGGAATGGGGCTCTTGACTGAGAGAGAGAGAGAGAGAGAGAGAGAGAGAGAGAGAGAGCGCCCTTCACTTAAGGAGTGAAGGGCTGATTAGTTTCAGAGTAAGTGGGCTAGTCCCCAGGGAGTTGGGCGCTCAGCCGGCCTGGCTAACAGGGGCCTGAGGGACCAGCTAATTAAGAGTACTGGGATGGCTTGGGCAGGCAGGCAATGGGGAGAGGGTAGAAATGCAGTTGGTCCCAAATAGCTGCTTCCTTTGTCTCCCTCCCTATAGACCCTCCCTTGAACCCTGTAAGGTTCCCTTAGGCCACTTTCATTTCCTTAATGCTTATGTTCTTGATCCCAGAGACCTCTAGGCAAACACATCAAAGAGAGATAGGAAAAGGCAGATGGAGAATGGAAATGAGCAATCTAGGCTCCCGTAGTTAGAGCATGACACTTTGCCTTTTCCACCTGTGCTGAGCCACCAGAATGTTCCAGAATCTCTGGGCACTGAAACTGCTACCTACAACACACAATACCTGAAAACTAAAGTGGAAAAGTGGGAGAAAGTCCTAGAAGTCATCAGCTTGCTTCTATTAGGAAATGGGGGCATAGAAAGAAGGAGGAACTTGCTGACACTCAGGTAATGACCTTGCGGGACAACTTGTGAGTCTCTTCTGCCTTTGATTCAGCAGAACCTCTGTACTTGCATGTGCTTTTTGCTCTGCCTTTAGGTCAACATGTGAAATTCCTCTGCATGGGAGCAGAGGTCATGTCTGATCCCTTGGCGATGGACAGTTACAGTGACCAGACAGGGTAAGTCCAAGATGATGCTAGGTTTAGTTCCTAGAAAGGTCACATAAAGGATGGGGGTGGACATGGGAAGGGAATGAAATCTTTTTGTTGTTGTTGTTTTGTTTTTTGAGACAGGGTTTCTCTGTGTAGACTTGACTGTCCTAGACTTGCTTTGTAGACCAGGCTGGCCTCGAACTCACAGAAATCTGCCTGCCTCTGCCTCCCAAGTGCTGGGATTACAGGTGTGCGCCCCTAGGCCTGGCTGGGAATGAGATCTTGGGGGCCTAGGTACTGTGTCGTGAAGGATGGGGGCCACAGTGAGCCATAGATCACCGCCACTAGAGACATGGTTTTTCTGCCCTTGCAGATTCCCTTCTGAATCTCTAGAACAGACTTCCCAACATTCTTTGGCTTCCTCAAGGCTAGATCCAGCCCTGTTCTTCTCATCTGACTAATAGCACTGTATCTCCTGATAGCCCATCTCTACTCTCTGTACGCTTCTCTCCTTTCCTCTCCTAACAAAGTTCTCTAGGCTCCACCCACTGTCATGCTATGGGCCTCAACTCATTCTTTCAGGTTTCTTTCCCTGGGGTCCTTCATGCTCATGTCCATATGCTTATTTACATCCCAGTAGTCCTTAGTCTGATAGGAGACTCTCTCCTGCACTCACTGACTACACTACCTGGCCACTCCTACTCTCAGCTTTTCTAAAGAATCCCTTCCATTCTGTCCCCCTACATGCTCAGGCGCCTTACCCTACACCAGTGGTTCTCAACTTATGGGTAGTGACCCCTTTGGGGAGGTCACATGACCCTTTCGCAGGAGTCACCTAAGACCATAGGGAAACACAGATATTTATGATTCATAACAGTAGCAAAATTACAACTATGAAGTAGCAACAAGAATACTTTTAAGGTGGGGGCTCATCACAACATGAGGAATTGAATTAAAGGGTTGAAACATTAAGAGACTGAGAACCATTTCCCTACACCTCTTGAGAGCAAAGCTCAGAGGTCACCAGGTGTCTCCTTGTAGCAAACCTAGTGGCTTGCTATAGAATCAAAAGAATTACATGTTGGCTTAATTTTCTTATCCAATATATTTTATTACAACTTATTAACCGAGCATATAACCTGTCACTTATAACCCGACTAACCAAAACAATAGGAAAAGAGGATTAAGGAACACAACAACAAAACCGTAAGGATATCAGTTCCGAGGAATGATTCTCCTGGCATAATCAGCAGAATTTCTTCTGCTGGAACCTCGAGTAATCAGAACCCAGAACCTCAGCAGGAGCCCAGAGCCCTGAAGCCTTCCCTTGAGCAGTTTTCTCTAGGAGCATCTTGAAGTGCAGCGATAAACAGTCAAAACTATCTGAAGTCTCCAAAAGCCCCGCCTCCAGTTCTGGGCTCATTTATGTATCTCCTCCCAGGTCTGTTCATGGGATCTTTTCAGCTGACAACAATCAAGCTTCCGCATGAGGTGGTTAGTCTTCTAGTGGATTCACCTCACCTGTTCTCTCACAAGACCATTCCAATCCCACGCTTGAGATCCTAAAATATAGGTTTATCTCTCCTTCAATTACATATGACTTTTTCATGAGACAATTATGCTTTTATGTGCCAAGGATCTGGTTGTCTTTTTACTTTTAAATTTTATTTTTAATAAAGTAAAAACTAGACTTTAAAAAGTATACTTAAATCTAACTCTTGCTTTGTCCCCACCCACACTGTTCTTTCAGAGACAGCTGCTTGCATTAGTTACTATGATTTCATATATATATGTAAATATGTATATATATATGTAAATATGTATACATATATACACACACACAAACACTGAAAATGTCTTGCCCTCTTTCCCATATAATCTGTTGTTTATTTTTTTAATTAAAAAATATAACCTTGTTAGGGGTTGGAAAGAATGCTCAATGGTTAAGAGCACTTGTTTTTCTTACAGAGGACCCCGGTTCAGTTTCCAGCACATACATCAGGCAGAGATCCAGTGCCTCTGTTGTCATGTAGTACACACACACACACACACACACACACACAGAGAGAGAGAGAGAGAGACAGACAGACAGACAGACAGACAGACAGACACAGACAGACAGACAGACAGACATGCAGGCACTCACACATAAAAATAAAAATAAATAAGTAAAAGTGTATATAGCCTTATTATATCTCCATATCTGCTCCCTTCCAGAGCCCATCTTCAGTTCAGGTAGTCCCCATCCCTTCACACACACTTCCTCCACCCATGATCTCTCCTTATGCTTGTGCATGTTATTGACAGATCACTCTTGCAAATAGCAGACACATAAAGCTATTCTTTTTTGCCTATAGAAAAAAAATCTAGAACTTCTAACAGGGTTTTATGTTCTCAGAACGAGCTTCATGGTTGCAAGTGACAGATCTAAATATGCTTGTTTTAGCCCCCAAATAAAAGCTAGATTTCTGACCCTAAACAACCCCCAAACAAGCCTTATTTCAGACATGACTGGATCCAGAGGCTTGAATAACACTACCAGGGCTCTCTGGTGCTCTTCTTTCAACTCTGCTAGTCTCTGGTGTGTCTCACAGACAGGCAATCCCTGAATAGTAACACTTTGGTGGGGCTTCTTAAGGCTCCTGTGCCCTCATCACTGCAGCCCATAATCCAGGTGGAGACCCTCGTCCCTCCAAGACCCAGTAACATCCCCATTGAGAGAAGAACTACTCTCTCACTCTTTCTTTTTTTCCCCCTTTGAGACAGGGTCCTTCTGTACAGATCTGGCTACCCTTGAACTTGTTCTATAGACCAGGCTGGCCTTGAACTCACAGAGATCTGCCTGCCTCTGCCTCCTGAGTGCTGGGATCAAAGGAGAAAATTGTTTCTAACTTGAGGTCTAGGCCCTGCAGCCAGAGACGCAGGGTCTTCAGTATCGAACGGGAGTCTCAGGACTCCATGTGTCGTCAGGAGCCAATGTAGCACTCTGTCAGTGACATAAGAGCTACACAGGATGGTGCATGGAAGGAGGGATTCACCCCAGTGACCCCCCCACAGGAACTGTGATTGGTGCTTTGAATGTGTGGATCAGTTATTTGAGAAGTTTAGTGCATGTAAGTGTCAAGCCACTGGGCTGTGGAAGAGAAGGAGCAGTTGTTGTCATCTGGGACCTACTTTTAGCAACTCAGCTCCTCCCTCTTCGGTCATTCTCTTTCTTCTCTCACCTGTTTCCTCGTACCTGGCCCCGCCCCAGGCCTCCTGCTTACTCAATTTTTTTTCACATGATCCCATTCATGTTTTTCTGTCATGCTTGTTGAACAGATGTGTGTGCCAAACACTGCCCTTGACACTCCAGGATACAGCTGTCATATATGCCCCTCCTTTCTCTCTCTTTCCTGCTTCCTTCCCCCACTCTCCTTCCTTCCTTCCTTCCTTCCTTCCTTCCTTCCTTCCTTCCTTTATTTTTCCTTTCATTTCTTTGCAGGGTAGGGTGCCTTGGACAGTATGGTACAGAGAAAAGAGCAAGAGATGTACATATTCTGGGCCTTTTTTTTTTGTTTGCTTTTTTGAGACAGGGTCTCACTATGTAGTCCTAGCTGTCCTGGAACTTGTCCTGTAGACCAAGCTGGCCTTGAACTCAAAGAGATCTGCCTGCCTCTGCCCCTTAAGTGATGGGATTATAAGTATGCACCATCACCAGCAGGCTCTGGCTCTATTCTTAATGGAGATTGATTTTGCTGATGGATCAAATGGCCATGGGATGAAAAAGATAGGAGTCTGCGAAGATTTGGGTTTTAGCCTTCAGCATCTGCTAGAATAGAGAGAACTTTACTGATCCAATGAAAATCAGGGGATCAGGCTGGAGAGATGGCTCAGAGGTTAAGAGCACTGACTGTTCTTCCAGAGGTCCTGAGTTCAATTCCCAGCAACCACATGGTGGCTCACAACCATCTGTAATGAGATCTGGTCCCCTCATCTGCTGTGCAGGCACACACGCAGGCAGAACATTGTATACATAATAAACAAATCCTTTTTAAAAGTTTAGAAAATCAGGGGATCCACTCAAGGCCTTCACGGGGCTTTGCCTCTCCTGGGGGAAAACCGTATTTTGTCCATACTGCCTACCTTTGCTTTGTGAGAAAGGAAGAAGGATTGGCTTAGTGTGGACTTAGTCCAATATGCTGTGTACATGGGCAGGATGTGCCTGTCGGTGACACAGCTTTCTTTAAATGGCAGGTGCCATTTTGACATTCTTACCAGTGTCCTGGTTGCCAACTGAACAGTTACTTTTAAGCGTCACCTGACATTCTTTCTCTTTGTTCCTTCCCAGGTATCTGACAGTGTAATCATTCTAGGATACTTCTGTAAGTATACTAGGCCAACTGTTTGCCTAACCTGGAACACCTTTTTTCTCTATTAGACTGTTATGTTCGCTTACCTCACTTGGGAATCTGGGCCACTGAGATGGGAAAGGGCTAGCAGACAGAATTCTGGGGAAAGCAAACTGAAGCTGGAGACCAGATTCTCTTGGTGTCTGATAGGTGAACGGGGTTGCAGTTAGACTAAGCAGCTGCCAGAGACTCCAGATCGCATTTGGGGGCTTTCAGGCTGATCAAATGATGAAGCCAGAAGGACACAGTGTGGAAGTTCTGCCTGGAAACAGCCACTGTAAACAGTATGATCTCTGCTGTCTCTGTCAGTGGGACCAAAAGTAAATAAACAGACAAGAGATTCTGAGGGCGGCCATGAAAATGTCTCTGGCTTTCAGTTCAATGGTGGGCAGGCAAGAGCAGGCGTCCAAGGCCAGGTGCCTGTTAACATCTGGTTAGGGCAGGGCATCCCGACAAGCCCACTGAGCCTTGATCCAACCCAGTGAGGAATCCCCTCACTGTGCATCAGATAATCACTAGGAGCTCTGCACTGAGTGTTTGGAAGCTCTGAGTAGGCACTCTAACATGGAGTGCATATATTCTAAGGGGCTCAAAAATATTTTCCAATTTTGTTCATAACGCGCTAGTACCTTTATGGGAAGTGTGAGTAAGTAGATATGCTTAGATGGGAGTGAACTTCCACAATTCTTTTATAGATGTGTTAGCATGGCCAAAGAGTTTGTGGGATGTTCTTTCAGAAGACTGGAGGCCAAGAGGGGAAGCATCAGGCAGTGTAAAGTAGGATTGCTAGTTCTTGGGCAGGGTACCGGGAAGGGATGCAGGTGAGAAGGGAGAGAAAAGAGGTTGATGGTTTGCTGTGTGTTTCTCTGGTGGCACAAGAACAAGCCTGGGTGTGATGATGTGGTTCTGGATAAACTGCTCTGGCCCAAGGTCTTGGCATGCTTGTGGGGGTGGGGGATGGGGTGGGGTGGGGTGGGGGTGTCTGGAAGGCACTGCCCCAGCCAGGAAGGGGTGGGGAGGTCATTCTTTAGTCTGCTGGCAGCCCTACAGCTAATCCTGGAAGATTAGGGACTTTCAAATGGGCAGTGGCTGAGAAGAAAGTTTAGCTACAGGAATTTCCTACAGTTGGGAAAGGGGCGTCTCTCAGGGGCGGGAGGGCAGATGAAAGCTGGTAAGGCAAGGCTGTGTTGTCAAGAAGGAAAAGGGTTAGAGCTGACAGGGTGCTGAAAAGTTGGGGACACGGGGACATTTCTAGGTTTCTCCAACACAATCACAAACAAACAAGACATCTTTCTTGAAGCAGAAACAGAAACAAGGACAGATACACAAATCCTTCACTCATCAACAACACTCTTCCCTTCCTTGCTTTCAGAACCTCTCTAGGACACACAGAAGAGTAAAAATCTGTTTATATGCAGGAAGCTGCTGACCCACCCACTCACATTCCCCTTTTGCCCAGGGCACCTCAACTTTTCCTCTCTGGGTGCACTCAGACCCTAGCTAGTCTGTAGCTGATTGACAAGTTCTGAGTCGGACTCTACAACACTCAGGTGACCCTTGAGGTACCACCAGCTGGCTCTTAGGGTCTAGAAGTAAAATGCTGAAAGCAGAACCTTGCAGCCTCTGTGGTCTCTTAGAGGACATGACACAAAATTGCGGCTGTGCCAATGAGCAGCTGAGCCCACTTGGGGAGCAGAGAGAAGACAGGACTGCAGGCCTAACCCCTCCCACGAGGACATGGCCTTAGATGTTGCCCGTACTGGAAACCTGCACCCTTAGGTATGGTTGTGGGGCACTAGCAATAATGCAAAGCGGATGTCGTAGCGAAGGGCACTGTCAAAGTAACTCTGGAGTTCCAGAAAGTCAAAACTCCTTGGCCTAAGGGCTGGGTAGGTGGAGGAGGGGGAGTGCTGAGGGAAGGGCTTCTCCAGGCCGTTGTCAGAGTTCAGCTGCAGCCCTGGAGTCTTGGAATTTGGAGGAGGTCGAATTGGAAATGGAGCTGGATCTTTGACAGTTATTGAGGGTCCACCAGGGCGAGAGCAGGCCTATCCCAGAGGCAGGGAGAGACAAACCTGGAGACATGGGGAGTGACATACAAAATTTTATTATTATTATTTATTTATTTATTATGTGCACAAAAAAGAAAGAAAAGAAGAAAGGAAAGAAATTTAAAAAAAAAAAAGAAAGGAAAAAAAATCAAAACGAACCGACACGTTGACAGTGGCGGCAGAGGAGACCAGAGCTGCGGAAGACCTTTTGAAGGCTAGGCCTGATCCTGGATTCCGCACTCCAGGGACGCAGCCAAACCCACACAGGACTGGGATCAGGCCAAGCCTTGGAGTTGGGACCTTGGTGCCCTCGCCATCCAGCTCCAGCCACTGGAGCCCGACTGGCACCGGCAGATCCCTTAGACTGTTCTCTTTTCTCGCTTTGCTTTTCAAATAAAAAGGCTCGAAGGGACGAGCAATCTGGGCTAGGACTCCAAGCCTTTTCGGATTTGTTCAAGGATTTTTATTTATTTATTTATTTTTCACTTTTATTTACTTTGTTTCTGTTATTTCGAGTCGTCACGATCCACGGTTGAGGAGACATGCAGGGAGCATCGCCGCTACCGAGAGAGCAACTACAGGGTGGGGCGGGGCAGGGTGGCCTGGCCGGGCAAGTGGGGCGCGGCCACTAGGGGCCAGCTCAGGAGGCTGGCTCTGCCACCTTTGATGTAGCCTTGGAGGCCTAGGGCGGGAGGGTCGGACAAAGACAGAGACAAGTGAAGCAGAGAAAGACACACAGAAGGGGAGAGCAGCAGAGAAAAGGGAGATGAACAGGGAGAGATGCAGGGAGGTGAGAGCAAAAACACAGAATTACAGAGAGCCAACGAAACAGAGGCGAGAGGTGTCCACGGGACCATGTTCGTCATTTTGCATAGAGATTTCTTTCATAATTTTTTTGTAACGTAAAAAATGCCCCCTCCCCCAGGACGTGCTGTGCTTTAGTGGGCATGTAGCTGTGTCCCCCCTCCCCCTCCCCAGCGAGCGGCGACTCTCACAGCACGGACAGCAGGGTGTATCTACAGGCAGGGTAGATGGGGGACAGGGACTCTACGGCACCCGGCGGGGCGGGGCAGAGGGGAGGGGATATGTACAGAGAGAGAGGTTCGCCTCCACACCACACACACCATCTTTCTACAAAGCAGCCTGTTAGGTTTTGTTGTGTTCATTTTTGCAAAGACCATCGTATTAAATAAATGTAGACTCCCCCCCCCGCCCCTCCCGGCTCTGTTCAGCTCCTGCCCAAGGGAAGGCTGGGGTTGCGGGGAGTGGGGTGAACAGCCTCGGGTTTTCACTTCGGGACAGCTCGGTTGGCAGTTCCTACCTGGCTCCTACCGCCCGCAGATTGGGAATCTGGGGTCGGGGCAGGGGCCGTAAATTACACTTGGGAAGGATCTGTGCTCGCAGCCGCAGCCGGAGGAAACTGTTCCCGCGGTGGCCCCATGTGGCTACGCGCTTGGGACCAAACACCAGGAGTCTTGGAAGGAGTAAAGGATGCGCAGGAGGGGAGAGTGAAGAGGCCTGCAGGTGGAAGAGGCGCTGAGGTAGGGGCAAGGCGGGGCCGAGAGTGGAGTCGCTGTAGGAGATCCCAGGCCTTAGGGAACTAGGCAGTTCAGGTGGACGAGCTCAGTTAGCGTCTGCTCGCCTTGGGTACCAGCCTTAAAAAACGCTGACGCCCCAAACGCTGTCCCTCTTGAGTCAGACCCTCTTGATCCCGCACCACCGTCTGCGGCTGGGCGCAGACAGAAGGCGGGGTCAGGCTGGCAGGCACAGGGGGATGGGACGGGAGTTCCTCCCCCCTCGGTGGTCCCGCCAGCCGCCCCTCCTTCAGCACAAAGTCCTTTCCTTAGGTTCCCTTGCTCAGCTTCTCCAGCGAAGCCTCCTGGCGCCTGGACGTACGAAGCGGGCTGCCCCCGGGTGGGCCACGCTGATTGTGTGTCACAGAAACGTGTCCGGCGCGCGCGGGCCAGAGGCGGGCGGGCTTCCGGGCGGCGCCTGGTCCAGGCAGGCGGGGAGGGGCGGCGGGCCGGCTGGAGCCTGAGGGTCCCACCCGCGCCTCCACCCGTCCAGTCCAGCATCGACCGGGTGAAGAGATGGGCTGAGGGAAGGGATGTGTGTCTCGAGGTGGGGGTGGAACTGGGACGGTGGCCGAGAGGCAGCGCGTCGCTTCGGTCCTGCCTCCCTCTGGGGTGGGCGGTCAGACGGGGACGATGTGGAGGCCGAAGCTGTCTGCCTGAAGCTTGATGTGGTCCCCGCGGTAACTAGTGGCGGTCATAGGCAGCGGCAGCAGCGGCAGGGGCGGAGCCCCGGGGGGCGGCACTATAATAATAAGGGGAACCTGGAAGTTAACACAGGAGAAGAATGGGCTGGGTGAGAGGACAAACAGGAGAACAAAAAAGGAAAGAAAAGCAAAGAAAAGCCCTCCCCGGGTCCAGCGGGATCAGGACTGGAGGACTGTGGCTTGGCCCTGAGGCTAGATACTCAAGAGTGCTGCGCATTCACAGGGCGGGAGAGGACAGGACAGGTGACACCCAGCTGTGGACCCGCCGGAGGGGTCCGACGGCCGCTGTGGCCAAGAGCTTTCCTACGACTACGAGGCCGGGGAAGGGAGAGGCAGGAGGCACCGGCGACCTGGAAGGATCCCCAGGTCCCAGCGCTGGTCTAATGAGTCTGTCTCCCTGACCCATCCGGGTACCCAGAGTTGGGGTGGTCCAGAGTGGGATCTGTGTCCCGAAACAGCCTGAGCGCCCGATTCTGGCGGGCCGGGCAGACGACCCGCTGAGCCGCCCGCCAGCCAGGTGGCGTACTCACTTAGTAAGGCGGGGTTGCTGAATCTCCAAGCCTCGTTGTAGGCGGTGTACTGGGGATGGCTGTAGGGGTTGCCTGAGAACTCGCTCCCTGTGGGAGGGCGGGGAACTGGAATTAGAGGCGCTCAGCGTGCCCAGTTGGCCTCTTTTGCCCTGTCCCCACTAGTTCCAGTCTCAGATGTTGCAAGCAGGGCAAGGGCTCCTGGTGGGGCAGGGCGCGGGGCGCGGGGGGGGGGGCGCAGTTCGTGCTTTTCGCTCTCTGAGTGGGGACAGGCCACCATAGGCAAGAAGTAGCCATGCCCCTGCACAGCTAGGTACGGAGGGTTCTGTGGGCAGGTTTGTGCCTGGGCTACCCTGAGAAGCACTGCTGGCCACCCAGGAAGGGTTTGGCCTTGGTCTGGCTGTTCCCACGTAAGTGGGTGCTTACAGTGGACACTTGCTTTATAGGAACTCCACAGCACGAAAGAGGGAGGGGCGGGGGAAGGTGGTGAAGGAAGGCTCTTGGGACACTTTGTCCCAGAAAGTCCTAGGAATGGCATCTCAGCGCCGTGCCAAAGCTAGGCAGGTGGTAGTGGTGGAGTGCTCCTGGGAAATACCTCCTCCCACTTTTCCCTCCCGAGGTTCAGGACGGGGGAGGGGGGCTATAGCAACTGGGGAAGGGAACTGCAGGAATCCAGTGGACTGCCTGCAGGGCCCCCACCCACCCAGCAGTGAGTAGTGGAGGGCAGGATGGGTTGGGAGCCTTCGGCAGCTGCCTCCCTCCCTCCGGGAGGAGAAAGGCCAGGCCTATGGGTTTCCCCCTCGCCCTTTCTCCTGTGTGATGACCCCAAACTGTTTACAGTGATCCCTAACCGCGGGTTAAGTAGAGGAGAAGGGGCCCCACTCCAAGAAGGAGTTGGGTGGGGGTTGGGGATGCAGCCACCGGAAAGCCTGTTTATTGACGAGGAGGGAAAGCATGCGTGCAGCAGGATAATGAGCTTCTGAGCTCAACTGTGACCAAGAGGAACTGAGCTATCTCCTTCCCCATCGCTAATGAAACAAGTGTAATTTCCTCATCAGCACTAGATTCTGTTTAACGACTCCCCCCTTGCCACCATGAGCTCTCTGCGGCTCTCCACATCCCCACCTCCCTGTAGGCTCCCCACCCCCACCTCCCCCACTCTTTCCTTACCCCCACCTCCCTAAGACCTCCTCCAGCCTCTACCTGCTCACTGCTAGGATCATCCTCCAAAGGCTCCTTGCCTTCTCCCAAGTCTGAGCAGGAACCCCTTCACCTACATCTCCAACTCCACTCAACCCCCATTCTTTGACAGCAGTGGAACCCCCAGTTTCTCAACCCCATCTCTGCTTCCTCAGGGCAATCCCCCTTCCTACCCATCCTTCTCCCCGCCCCCCCCCCTCAACCAGTGAGAGCTGAACTTGAGAAACACTTGAGCCCTACAAAGGGGCTCAGGAGGCAGCTGGTTGCAGGCTGGGAGAGTCTTGGCCAGTTTAAGACAAGAGGTTTTGGTGTTTCTGCAGATAGGAACTTCAACTCTCTTTAACCTTAAGCCGCTCACATTTGGGGTGAAGGGCAGAAATAGCAGCCACCAGGCCCTAAGTACAGCCTCTGCCTCCTTAATTCCAAAGCCAAGTCCAGTGCCTCTCAGCTAAAGGCTGCACTAGAGTCCCAGAGTAGCACAGAGGGCCCGCATCCTCTGAAGAGGAGAGGTATTCCAGCTTATGTCTCCCTGAAACTAAGGTCTCTCTGGTTCCCTCCGATCCTCCACTCCACTTTGAGACTAGCCTCCTTCTCTCTCTGGACTGGGGTTGATTTTCCACAGTGGTTTCCTCCTCGGCTTTGGTGTGGACCAGTGTGGCTTTGTCTGAATGACTGCCATGCCCCCTGAAAATGGTCCTTGGTTCCAAGTTTCCATGGTAACCAGGGCAGGCTCTTCCAAGCAGTGTCAGCTAGAGCTGGGTTGGGCATGAGCTTGGATAGGTGGGTGCTGAGGAGGGGGGCCATAACCTAAAGCTGTGTTCACAAGGGAGCATTTCTGTAAGTTTCCTCCTTGCATTGCTTCTAAAATGCCAACTGTGGCCTCTAAAAAGAAAGCGGGGTAGAAGGACAGTGATTTGCGTGACAATGGTTTGCTGGTTCTCTTCCCACCCCTGCCCTCAGACTGTAGGCCATTTGGTAGCTCACCCACAATTTAGTTACCCTATCCTCCCCACAGATGATAGTCTACAGCGCTGTCACCTACCAGGCACCATTCCTGCCAGGGTGGAGGTAGGGTAGCTTCCCTGGCCAGTAGGGGGCACGTGAGGGGGGTAACCAGGTAGAGTGGTGCTCGCCATATCACGACCTGGAAAAACACAAAGGGGAAGGGGTGAGGCCTGGAAGAGAGGGGCCTGCCTCAGCTCACACCTGGATGCTTTAGGGAGAGGACAGTCTCAGAGAGGAAGGAGCTGTGCATCTGAAGGAGAGGTGCAGCTGTGCAACTGTGCCCCCCCCCCCGAGTGCCTGAAAATGGGTCCAAATGTCTGTGTGTGTGCCTCTCGTTTATGTCACTCGTTATATATTTGTGCATACATGTGTGTCTGCCTTGGTGTCTCTGCGATTCCCAATGCAGACGGTGATGGGTGGAGGTGGCCTGGTTTTATTTTCTCCATAGTCAGCTGTGATTACTCTAGTGGGCCTCTATCATCCTGCCTACCTCTCCTCTTCCCTCACAGCTATCTTTCCTTCAGGCTTTGAAGACACCCCACTAGCACCTCTACAAGGGAAAGTTCTCTATTCTAAATGGAGCTGTAGATTCTGGGCTTGGCAGGTCTGGAGGACAGGGAACTAAACGGGACGGCTGTTTTGCTGTGATCCTATCATTTCAGTGATAGAAGACCATCTCCAAAGTGAATTGGGAACTTTGAGGACATGCGTATCAGATCAAGTTCCAACAAGCAAAATTTGCTCCCCCTATGAGCAGCCTTGCTGGAAGCTTCTATTCCCTAAAGCCTAGAGAGTAGGAGATGGGGCTCTCCTTGCCAGGAGCAGCGAAATGGACTAATATTAGAGAGATACTTCCTCCCAGAGACAACATAGCTGCGTGTGACTGGCTTCCCTTCCTTGTCTGTGCATCCGTTTCTGCAAAGGGGACAACCCCTAGAATATTCCAATCTTTGTGGACAGTATTTATTCTTTCCTATCTCCCCCCCCATACACTAGAGCCTATCCTTTTCTGGGGCCCATGTATCTGCCGCAGATCCCCCTTGTCTTCCTCACACACACACCCCCCGCCATAGTGTCACTCTGCTCCTCATGCCTCTGTCCGACCCTGAGAAGGCAAGGTGTGGCTGGAGGAAGTCA
Organism: Acomys percivali; assembly: GCA_907169655.1. Classification (NCBI taxonomy): domain Eukaryota; kingdom Metazoa; phylum Chordata; class Mammalia; order Rodentia; family Muridae; genus Acomys; species Acomys percivali. The sequence continues at coordinate 62,611,324 of OU015757.1, read as the reverse complement.
CAGTACTATGTACACCTCCCCTAGTTCACTTTCTTTTTCTTAGTTGGGTCCTGGTCCTGGTCCATGGACTTTTCCATGACTATTCCATAGCATCTTTCTTCTCCCATGTCCACCTGACGACATCACCCACTTCATCCCTCAGGCCCAATGTGTTTTCTCATCCCTATCGACACTTCTGAGAGAGTCATCCTCCTCTAAGACTACAGGGCTACAGCTCAGGCTGTTCCATTTCTGTCCACTTCCTGAACATCCTCGCTAGCTGTCCCACTGTCACCTCAAGCTCAATAGGAATAAAGTCAGATCCACCTTCTCCTCCATCAGTTTCCCAGCCTTTTTGAAGAAACACCTAGAACTTTGAGCCCTAGACATAACCTTCTTCCCTTACCCTTTCTGACATGCAGTCGATTCTCCGCAGCTATTTCTCTTATTTCTATTTCTATTTCCTCTGTCAAATTTATAGTTCGACTCCCAAGTATCTCCCTTTGGCTTGCTTCAGTGGCTTTTCTTTGCTTGTATTCCTGCCTCCACATTCTTCCCCCTTACCAACTAAACTGTGACTGCTAGCCCTTCTGAAACATTGCTTTCACAGTGCCACCTCCTTGTAAACACTGCCGTTGATTCCCTGGAGGCTACAGTTTGAATGGAAACTCTCCAGATACTCCAACCCACCGGGTACTCGCTCTCCCCCCCCCCCTTGGCTCTGATTCTCACTTCTGGTTAGGTTTGTTTTCATCTCGTGATGTAAAATGACTGTGCTTTGAGGTGACCTTTCCTTCTTTCTTACTCATAGTTTTCTTCCAGTTCAAGCCTCAACATTCTCATCCTTCTACTCACCAAGGAAGTTTCTTTCAAGTTTCCATGACATCTGTGTCCCATGATTGACTAGCTCGTATTATATTGCAAAATACATTATCTATTGCTTCGTGCCAAGGTTTTCATTTGCAAACTGACCGTAACTCACTCAAGGGCAGGACCTATGTTCTGATCTGTCCTGCATAGCTGAGAACACAGTCGACTCTCAATAATTACTTGTTGATAAGTTCTTACAATCCACCCCCTTGCATTCACAGCCTATTCCTGATGGATTATAACGGCTTTCTAATTGTATCATATGTGTTGATTCTACTACAGAGAAGCAAAGCCAGGACAAAATGGGCTTTAATCTTTTTCCTTAAAAATCTATTGAAATGGGGCTGGAGAGATGGCTCCGTGGTTAAGAGCACTGGCTGTTCTCCCAAAAGACACAGGTTTGATTCCCAGCAGCCACATGACAACTCACGATGATCTTTAACTCTAGTCCTGAGGGTTCTGATACCCTCTTCTGTCCTTTTTGGGTCCCAGGCATGTGCCACGCAAACACACATGCAGGCAAATCACCCATATGCATAAAAATAAAAGTTAAAAAAAATTGAAAAAATAAATAGAAACAACAGTGGAATTTTTACACACAGAGATTTTTTTCAGTGAGAGATTCATCTCTTGTGACTCCGCTTTACCATGCAGCAGAGTGAGTTTCTTCTATACCTGTTGAGGGCAGCTAATGCCTTACATTTCCTTAAACCTGCTAGATAGAGAAGAACTAACGAAGAGGAGGTCAGTTCTGAATCCTAGGCAGGAAATGAATCTGCACTTGCTTCTTGTTCAATTTTGTTTTGTCTTGAGACAGTCTTACAGCTAACTCAGGCTTGCCTCAGAGCTGTGATCCTCCCCGCCTCAGACTCATGAGTGCAGATGTGTGCCACTACAGCTTGCTTGTGTTCCCTTTGCGTTTCCTTGTATTGACTTCTACCGCCAATAAAAAACCGTACACATCTCCTGACCATCTCTCAGTGGAGAGGCCCCAAAGTACACAGCGAGAGAAAATACTTATCAGTTTCTAGAGAGAAATGAATACTTTGGCATTTATTGGTCAAAGACGACCTAGGAGAGAGGAGGATTATGGGGGATCTGGAGGTTTTGAAGCTAGAGAGACATAGAACTCGATTCGTCCAGGCCCCGTGATTGTAACACTTAAAAGCATACAGGGAGCAGAGGACAGCCCTCTCCTGCTTTCTTTGTCCGCTATCTCTGATCTCCCTCTTTTTTTTTTCATGCTGGATACCATGCCTCTTTATTAATAATAAATAAAACGAATGCATTTTCACTTGCTCTTCACTGCCGTCATTCTTGCAACTAGTTAAACACAAATTCCCTATGATGGAAGGTATTCACAAAAAAAGCCCTGCTATGTGCAGGAGAGACAAAAAAAGGGTGGGTGGTTCAGAAGCTGTCTCCACCTAACTTAGGGGCAGTCCTCTTGCAGAGTTTATCCCCACAGCTATCTTGCCCGTGAAATGGCATGTTCAACTTTCAGCTGGTAGGAGGCTTTGCCTGCTGAGAGCCACTCTCTTGAACAGTTGATTGGAAGGCATCTTTCCAAATTCTACTTTTTTTTTTTTATATCTGTATCTGCAGATAGCAGTTTTGAAAATGTGGGAGGAGAGGCCCACAATGAGGAAAAAACATTAAAAATTCCTAGTTTGTGTCATACCTCTATGCTTTGCTCCATAACAGTGTCACCACAAAGAGGTACCTGTTCAGGACCTCTGAGTCAACAAGCCACTGCATACAAAGCAAGCTCAATGACTTCATTAGTACCCAGCTGACACCTGAAAAGCAGGGGAAAATTGACCAAAGTCTTGCTAGAGCCATATATTCTCCCGGAACACCATTGTCAATAATGGAAAGCATATGATGCAGGAAGTTTTCAAATTACCAAGACTGTCATACCATTTGCCCAGCAGCATTCTTTGAGCAAGCCTCCTTTAGTGAGAGACTATCAATGGGAAATGGAAGAATTGACAGAGCACTGGGTGCTGCAACACTACAGAGAGATGGGCAGGTGGGGGTGGGGTGACCCTGTAAGTTGGCACAGCCGTCTCCTTGACACAAACCAGCAGAATCCCAGAAACAGGAGAAAAGCCGCTTCACAGCAGAGTACACCAGTTATAAAATATGTGCCATCCCTTGGAAGACAGGAAGCAGTAAAACATTTGCTTTGCTCACTGACAATGCCAGTAACATAAAAATGGTACCAGCAATCAAAGTGGATAAAAACTCAACGTTGCTATGAGAGAGTGAGCATTTCATGCTGCCTACTTGCCTTCTGAGGTTACGGAGCTTTGAAAGATGAGTCTTCTGGATGACCATACCCTTGTTTTAAAGGTAAAACGATGGAGACACAGAGACATAATGACTCTCCTGTGACTACGCGGCCAGGAAATGATAGCACCAACATTAGAAGTGGTGTCCATGCCACACTGCCTTTAATGGCAACACGGACCCAGATACTCCCCCAAAAGAGCCAATGAAAAGGAAAGGAAGTTTTTCAACAAGCAAAACCTCATACCACCACATTACTGTTAAGATGAGGCAGGGAAAAAAAAAAAAGGGACACAAGGAATGAGCAAGTGCATAGAAGGTCTGTAGTAAAACTCTATGGGGTGGAGTCTTCGTCTCCTTGGAGAGTGTTCTAACACAAAAGCATCTCTGAGAAACAGGAGTAGTGGAGAATCTTAAAGGACCCAGAAGTGTTAGACGCACTGCACTTGATGACGATCTCTTCGCAGTTCAACTGCAGGAGTCCCTGAAGACTCCAGAGCCAATTTTTGCAGCAGCCGCTCTGTCTGAATCAGGCAGTGCACTTTCGTCAGGCATTCCTTAGCAAATGGGCCAGAGCAAATCAACTGTTTGGGAGAATTTTAAGTGCAGCCTGTCTTCCAAGTATGGACAGAAGCAAAGTGCCAGACTTTGCAAAGAAATCAGAAATTTTAAGTCATCAGATCATGCATGCCACATTGTTGGATGTTGGGTCAGCAATCTCTTTGCTCCCGGTCTCTCTAGAATTCACTAAACAACTGCGATGTGCGAGGCATTGGCTGTCGGTACTTAGGTGTGTTATCTCCTTCAATTCTTTTGTCAACTCTATCAGTTGACCTATTTTTAATTCCTGATTTTTCAGGTGAGAAACTGAAACAGAGAAACTAAAGATTACAGTCAGGATTTCACAGCTAATTGACAGAGGAGCCTGGACTGCAGAGCGGATAGACCAGGGAATTGATTCTGGGCTAATATCCCCAAATATGACAGGCCTAAAAACAGTTATTTGGAGTCGTGCTAACTTAATCTGCTTTATAAGAGAACATTTTGGACTAGCTGTTTCTTTTTCTTTTTAAAATTTTGTTGTTTTTTTGTTTGTTTTGAGATAGGGTTTCTCTGTGTAGCCCTGGCTGGCCTGGAACTCTGTAGACCAGGCCGGCTTCTAACTCAGATCCACCTGTTTTTACCTCCCTAGCGCTGGGATCAAAGGTATATGCCACCACAGCTGGCTTAAAACTATCCGTTTTTGTGTGTTTCAGCCAGCTTGCCTCACTTTTTGTGCAGTGGGAGATTTTAGATTGGGAATCATTGAATTGATAAGGCACCACAAATATATTTCACAGGACCCATAGGAAGCTATACATAAGTGCTATTATACACACCTCTTTTCTGAGTAGAAGGTACATTTTAAAAATTGTATTCTCAAAAGTTTTCATGATTCGAAAATGAATAAGCTATGCTTATAAAACAAACAAGGAAACCTCTGGGTTTTTTGTTTGTTTGTTTGTTTGTTTTGTTTTGTTTTGTTTTTTTTGGTATAAGAAACTGTTCTGTTTACAACTACTCAAATAACATTAATTAAACTGTATAAGAGACAGCAAAACGTAAAGCATCATCAGATTTATCTCAAGTCCAGGCCAATGTCAGCATTCAGAAGACCAAGGGAATAGTAAGAGGGACGCCTTCAGGAAGCAGAAATTGCTGCTAGTGATGGCTTTGGCAACTAGGCTTATTAGACACAGATTTATACAGCAGAACTTATAGCCAAAGAGTTTAGAGATGCTTTTTCTTGGCATCTTTCTCTGAAAATGAGCATTTTTTCCCTATCCATTTGACACTGTGGAGGACCCTAAGGCCAGAAAACATAACTCTTGTTTTACTATCTTACCCTCAAGTTTGTCTGCCTCTCATAAGGTAACGAAAATGAGGTCTTCAAGGCTAGCTAGTGGTCTGTGCTTACATCTGGCACAAACACTTAAAATGCATATAAGAACACAGTCACCGACTTTTTAATTGCTGCCTAAATGTATTTTATCTTGGCACTTACAAGCTATATGTAATACATTAAAGCATTGGTCTTTGAATCTTAAACGATGCTTTCAAGAGAGGAAAATAGTGTTCTATATATTTCATTTTGGTTTTTATATCTAAGATTTCCAGACTCTCCCAAGGTTTGCATTCTAGAACACAGGTGCCTGTGGGAGGACACCTGGGCCACTGTCACTCAGCCCTAGGCTCCAGCAGAGGGGGCTGTGCTCACAGCTCAGGGTGGCTGTTCCAGATGAGTGCCTGTCCACTGACAGCTGGACCTTTGTCCCAGGGTGTCCTGGGCAGAGATTCTAGATCTGTATTGGCTCAGTGAGGTCTGACCCTTGACCACCAACATCTTGATACAGCCAGTCAGGCTATTTCCGCCTTCTCCCTTCACACGAGGCCCTTTAAGGGCTGTGCACTGCAGCACGGGGGCCCATACGAAGGCATTTCCTCTAAGTCAGCTGGGCCATGGATGGTACTGCAGCCTCAACCTGAGAGATGGCTAAGGGGCGCTGGTGAGAATCGCTCTTTCAAGGAGCGGGAAGGAAACTTGGCTCATTTACAGAGGTAGAAACTGGGGGCCCGAGAAGAGAAAACTCCAGCTCCTTTTCTCAGTGCTGTTTTCTCTGACTACAAATGAAGAGCAGAGCCCAGTAGGTTCTGGAGGTTGGGCCGTATGTTGGGTGGGCAGGGGGTAAGCCTGTTTGCACAGTCTCCTGATACTCTGGGTCTCCTAGGTCCTCTCTGGCTTTATTTTGTTCTCCGAGAGCGCTGAGTTGTCAGCTCTAATCCTTCTGAAAGCGCAGCGTTTTTCAGCGCTCCGTGTAAGTGAAACACTAATCCCAAGGAAAACCCGGCCGCTTAAGCTGCGGGAGCATTAGCGTGTTCTTGGAGCCAGCACTGGATTTCCTCCTCTGCCCCGCAGCCCAGTCGCCACTGGGGAGGAGAACAGAGGATTCCAAGCCGAAGGCAGCAAAGCCCTCTCAGAAGTGACAATAGTGGCGGTGCTGCCTCACAAAGCTGCAAAGCTAGGGGTTAAAGAAGCATTGGTTTATCTGTCCTGAGGCGAAGGCTAAGGAGGGTCTTCCTGTCTGTCACCTTGTACATAGCTGGTTCTTTGAGAAACAGGTTTCAAGTCTTGCCTTGGTGGCTTTAAGGCTACAGAGACATTTCTGAGCCGTACCTATGGCATTCCTTAGAGCTCCACTTTTCAAGAATTCTGGTCATTTGGGAAATGCTGTGTCAAGCAGCATTCTCCTTAGGCAATCTCTTCTTCGGAAGTGCCAAAGAGCAGAGTAAACAATCTAAGTGTTGAGGGGCCCCTCTATTGGGCTACCCTAAGCGTCTCTAAGTAATATCTGGTAGCACCATGAAAAGGCTCTTCCTACCTCCCTCACTGTGAAAACAGGGGGTTTGCCCAGGCATCTCTCCTTAGCCTGAGTTGGGTACTGTATGCACTTAAAATAAAGACCACAGATTTGTGGAAATGTCTTGATCCACATTCTGACTGGCCTGTCTCCCTTACTGATAAATAAGATAGGGAGAGCACACGACGAGGGAAAAGCATGGTTCGTTTGACAGGCCTAGCATCTTGGCTTTGTTTCATGGATAGAAGAGATAAAAGGAAGTGCTAAAAACTCCTATGATGTGGACCAAATTTGGGTTCAGCTTAGAAGGCCACAGAAAGCGCTTGCTAAGATTCCCCCCGGATCCTTGTCATCTTCCCTATGACTTCCTGTGTGGCCCCACTCCTGGGGAGGCTAGCCCATCCTTCCTGAGATGGCTAGTAGGAACAGACATGGGTCTGTGTTAGAAAGGTTCAGCCTCAATTCTACTCTAACAGCCTGCCTCTCGGCCCCAGGTGGGCTACTGTCTCTTCCTTTTAACATCCTCCCCCTCTAAAGGTACACTGGATAAAAAAAGGAAGAGTCCCATGGATGCCTCCTTAAGCTGTTGGCCCAGGGCACCCGCTATCTGTCACTGTCTCATTGCTATGGAAATGCTTCCATAATTAAATCACAGTGAGGTCTGGGGCTCTGGTCCTTAGGGATGTAGCTAGAGGCCTCAGAGATAGCTCAAGGAGGCCTCACCTCTCTGCCTTGGTCCTTCTCAGGCTAAACAGAGGTGGAGAGGAGAGGAGACGCCCTCTGGCTTGGCTCAGTGGTCACAGGTACTGGCTCTGTGACTCACCTTTCCTGAAGTTGTCCTCACCCTCTTTTTTTCAAGGTTGAAGGGAAACTCTGATGTCTGCGCCCTGAATTCCTCCAGCTAATCAGGGGCTTTGAGCCAACAGACAAGAGCAGGAGACTCCCAGCCTCCTTCAGAAACACTTCTGAGCTTTTACTGCCTTCTCCTACCCCTAAGGGGCTGGCCAAGGGTTATGTGTTTATTTTATGGGGGAAATGCGCTTCCATTGGAAGGGGGTTGTTAACTACAGGAAAGAGGAGGTCCCTGGAGGTGCCCAGGACTCTTTGAGGAGGGGAAGGAGGTTTCCCAGGATCCACACCACTATCTGCCAAAGGTTCACTTTGCTGTCCATTGGAGATGTGAGCAATCTGTGCAAGCCGCTGAGCTCATTTGAGTTTGTACCAGCATTGCTTCCCCTGGCTCCCAGGGCTCTGGGGTCAACCCCCCCCCTTTTTTTTTAAAGCTCTGAACCTGGCCTCTCTAATCTTCCCATTTCTGTTCAAAGTTGACAGTTTCTCCCTCCTCTGTCTGATGTGGGTACTCCCCTCTTGGGGAGTCTCCCTTTCCCCCAGATCATTCCTGGGCCTAAGTCACAGCTTCCTCAAAGCTTTTTCTTGCAGCATACATAGGCACATACAAGGGAGGAGAGAGAGCCTGTCCTGGGCTTGAAATCTCTCACGTTCAATATTATCCAAAATAAAAGCAAGATTCTCTACTGAGAAGACTCTGAATTTGGATAGGCAAGAAATAAGCTCACTCGCTCTTCCCTTTCATTCACTGACCTTCGGGGTCTCTGTTATCTGACAATTGGCTTAGCATTGGGGGGAAGGGCTCCTAGGTCCCCATCTGGGCTAAAATAGAAACTAGTCTTTCTTTTGGGTCCTTTTCCCTATTCATCTTCACCTGGAAGATTCCATGATAGCTAGTCTTTGGGGGTGTTAACTGTCCCTCTGCTAACTTCCCTCGTGATATGGCTCATAGTCACGTGAAGTGTGGAAATTTTTTTCATGGTGAGCTCATCGTCAATGGTTTTTGGTTTGTTTCTCTCAATGGGAGTCCTTTGCATTTTGGATCGTGAGACATCTTTACAGAGAATGTTTCACATCAGTCCTGCTGGCACCAGAGTGAACCGCTGCCCTACACAAAATACTGTGTAAGTTCTGGCTTGGACGTTAAGAGTCCTGCGACTCTTATGACATGAACTCGGACTTAGGTCTACATGTGGGCTTTCAGGGCTCCATTTCTCGTGATGACATGTGCCCCCCTCCTTTATCTCCCTGGGTCACAGAGCCCAGGGCTCTCCAGTTCCTGGACAGTATTGTCTTTATTTCTCTTGAGTCCAAGATGACACACCCTGTGTGGGTGCCTCAGCATTCCTGCACTAGGGTTTTACCTTGGTATGAAACCCACAGGGTCTCACACCGTGCTCTGAGTCCTACTGGCTCCAGAGCGAGCTGGGGCTGTGCATTAACTGCCCTGCCATTGTATTTTACCCAGCTGTGTTGTGTCAAGCTCAGGCCCTTGTTTCCTGAGTGGCAATGCCATGCCTCTGGCCACAGCGAGGGTGAGAGCTGCCTTTGCACAAGGCTCTCCTGGTGCTCCGTAGTGATGCCCACTAGAGGCCAGTGAAGCCCACTCTATGCAGCTACTCTGGGGACATGCGAGCATGGACTCCCTTCAGCGCCATCTCAGATTGTCGTCACTTTCAGGGTCTCTGCAGGCTCCCATGTTGCTGCAGCCTGGGCCAAGGCCGGAGAGGAAGCCGTGGGGGGAAAAGGGCTCCTGTTGCTTCTGACTGGAAACTTCAGCATGTGGCTGGAGCAGAAGCCTCTCTGTAGAGTCCCAGACCAGAAGGTCTGTGGAACACATAAGGGTTAAAGGCTATTCCCCTGTGGGCTTCTCTGAAGAGAAGAGGAGCGGTTAAAGATAGCTCTAATCGACCACCCTAAGGAAGCCGGAGGCCAAAGTGCCCCTGGCCCAGTCTCCCATCTAGCGGGTCCCATTTTCCTTATCACTTAGTTGAGAGTCGGCTCTGTTCCAGACCGGCAGCCTAGAGCAGTGGGCTGGAGCAAAGAGAGGCAGCCGAGCTCGAGCAACCCAGCGGTGGAGGGGAGAGTGGGTGATAAATTTAAATAACCAGCTTGACTTGGCAGCTTGCTGAGTTGTGATGCAGTGAAATTAAAATCTCGGCAGAACTTCCAAACCCTACCCTGAGAATCCGTGTCTTGCCTTGGTTCCCTGCTGGAAGATGGGTGGGGAGGCTATCCGGCTGAGCCCTAGCCAGCCGCCGCAGCCAGCCTTGCCTGTGATGTGATTAGCTGTGTCCTGGCCCACTGGCTCCTACTCTCCCCTCCACACAATAGTCCAGGCTCCTGTCTCCTCTCAGTCCTGACCTTGTGGAACAGCTGTATCAAGTGGCTGGTGAAGTTTGAAATCAGCCTCTAGTGCCAGGAGGTGGCAGGAATACCAATAAGGTCTGGCTTCTCAGGTGGCCCGAGGCCTTCCCAGCCGGCTTCCTTAAGACCCCTTCCTTACGATTTGCCTCCTAGGGAGGAGGGCAGACTGGGTACCTGAGGACTTGTGGAGAGCCTTGGCACATCCAAGGCTGTAAAAGCATGGCCTTGCAGATCCCGAGAGGCTACAATCACCCTTCTTAATCGAAGCACCCAGGAGTTGGGTTGTTGTGAGTTGGAGGACAGCCTGGGTTACAGAGTGAGATCCCGTGGGGTGGAGTCTCTGAGAGGAATTGCTGCAAACACACCAAGGCTCTCTCACCTCTCGCAACCTGCACGGAGCCCAGTTCCCACAGATGCCAACGCCTCTCTCGAAGGACTCAAAGTTCACTTGTTCTGCCTGTCCTTGTCACCCTGCTTCTTGCTCCCTATCGAGTCACGAGTCACGAGGCTACAATCGCCTATCTACCCAAAGCCAGCATGCTAAACCTGTTCCCAAGATGGCCCATGAAGTCTCTGGGCAATACCCGTTCCTCACCTTGACAGTATCTTCAGCAAATTCTGTTTGTCCCCATAATAAACACATCATGAATCATTCATCTTTAATAGATTATGCAAATCAGGAGGACATAAAATCAACAAAGATCAATAACTGCAGCCGTTTAATTGCCAGCAAAAAACATTTTAAGAATGAACGTAATCTGCAGCCCCTTCTCAAGTAATGGCACTATTAATCCAAACACTGGATCTTGGTCTAAGTGCGGGGGAGAGGGGGGAATCATTCCCTGCCCCCACCCGCCCCCCACCCCTCCCCCACCCCTCCCCACACTTTTCTCTTTTTGGTAATTTCCAGTTTCTGAGCGAGTTTCCCCGTCATTACCACTGGTGAACAGCTCCGAATGTTAATGGTTCGGCTTTTGTTACTCTTCGCTTGATTGAAATGTCGCATACAGATTGAGATGTTAGTGCTAACTTGCCACCTGGGAATGTCAAGCTGGGTCTGAAATGAACTTTTCTCACACTTGGATCCAGATGGATCAGCCGGAGATGTTCCCAGGCTGAGCTGGGACTGTTCCAGGGCCATGGGGGTGGGGGTGGGGGGAGGAGACGGGTGGGGGCTGCTTAAGGTGGAGAAACTTTTCTACATTAGCCCCCAGTGTCCCCTGCAGCAGGAGTCCTTGCCCAGAAGAGGCATAAGTCCATCCCCAGGAAGTTCCTGCCTTCTGGACTGTGGCACTGACTCCAGAGAGAAGTCCTTCATACTATTTCATCACTTTTGAGAAGTATCCACTGTGCTAGGAGGCTGGCCTGACGTGGGTTGGAAGATCAGAGAGCAACTATACTGGGCTGTGGAGACCTCATATCCAGGGCCTGTTGATCTAAGACAGCAGTTCTCAGTCTGGGGGTCCCAACCCCTTTTGGGGGTCCCAACCCCTTTTGGGGGTCCCAACCCCTTTTGGGGGGGTCACACATCAGCTATCCTGCGTATCAGATAGTTACATTACAACTCATAACACTGGCAAACTTACAGCTATGAAGTTACAACAAAAAGTAATTTTACCGTTGGGGGGTCACCACACCATGAGGGACTGTATTAAAGGGAGGGTCACAGCATTAGGAAGGTTGAGAACCACTGGTCTAAGCTGTGTCCTGGCTCAGCTGGCCTCGCTAAGGACATCACTCCCTAAAAGACTCCTCAGTCTTTGGATTCCTAGCCAAATGCTACAACTCTGTTTTTGCTGGACATGGCTGTACCAAGCCATCAGGAGAACACAGGAAAGGTAGGGCTCTCTGGAACCCCCTGGAGGTTGGGTGGTTCCTTTGAGCCCACCTCAGCCTGAGGTGCTCTCCTAGCCACACAAAGTTACCAAGTCACCACCAGAGTCCTGTCCCACAGCAGGGCCCATGCCCGCTCTCTGTCTTTGCCGCTGGCTGTGATGCTTGGCAAGTCTCGCTGTCCTGTTCCCAGGTGGCCTCAGCTAACTCTCAGGTAACAACATCTCAGTGTCTCCTGGTTCCCACTAAGGCCCTTTTTAATCACCCTGCCTCCCAAAGTACAAATGCCACATTGGCTTTAGTGCCTCCAAATAATATAGGAAAATTTGAATAACAACTCAATCTGCGTCTTTCTTACTAAAACACTCTCCTAGCCCGGAAACCCTTCCATGGTGCCCGGGACCTTCTAAAGCCAGCATCTGAAGTATTACATGCTGAAGCAATCATCTGCTAGCCCTCCTTCGCATGGCTACTCCAGCTGCCTCCACGGCTCTTATCCATGGAAGCCTTGGCCAGGGTGCCTCTCCCCTGGCCTTGGGATCCAACTTTCCTCTCACTGGCTTTCTCCAGGAAACAGAAGAAAAGGTATAATAAGAGCCGTGCTCCGCTCTACAGGGCTGTTGCCACATCCTCAGGTCCCAGGCCACAGATACCCAAGCTGCCTGGAGAGAGGAAAGCAGGTTCCTTAGTGCCCTTGGGGACAGAGGGGTGTGAAGGCTAAAGACCAGGAACCTCAGCCAGCTGGCCTATTTGCCTTGGCAGTCTTTTGCACATGTCCTAACCAGAGGCTGGGCAGTCTGGACAACTGAGGAGAGAGAGAAGGAGGCAAGGCCAGAGAGATCCAGCAGCAGGCTCCCTTGCCCCCACCTTTTCAGGCTGAAGGCCAGAACCCGGACCACAGTGTCTCACCCCTGCATCCACGCACATCTGTTCAGGAAGATTCCCTCTCTCTTTCCCTCTCACTCTATAGATACCATGGCAGGGGGCCCACTTGTCACACTGGGCCCCAGATGGCATAGACTGAGGCACCCCACTGAAAGCAGTGTCCCCACCCTCTCGGAAGCCCCCTTACCGGTCACGACGGGGTATGTCTGCGTGCCTGACACGTTGCTGCCCAGCTCAGGGTTGGTGGATGCAGATAGACTTGACTTCACTTCATCAAGCCCAGGGGTCAGGGCTGGGAGAGAGTATTCATTCCCCTGGGAGGAGAGAGAAAAGCGGCAGCTCTCTATTGATGTGTACACACGGAAAGATGCAGTGTGCAGATGGAGAGGAGGACCCGGAGCCCTCCCAGATGGGGTAGAAGGAGATGGCTGGGTGGGGCTGGGAGATGGGGGAGGGGCTCCCGGGTAGGGAAGGAGAGTTTGGTGAGAGTGGGGGTGGGCCTGACATGGTGAGTGGAGGTACAGTCCATACGCTGGGGTGGACTTCCCAGCACCCCGAGCTTCATCATCTTTTGCCTAAGAAGCTCCAGAAGAGAGTATTGCAGTGGGGATCCCCTTGCTGAGAAGTTTGGGGTGCTCAGGTTCCTCTGAGTAGGAGTCTTGGGGAGCAGAGATGGTCCCTGACACATGGCTGAGGTGCTAGTTGGGGGAAGGGCCTAGTGGGGCCTCCAGCCTGGCACTGCTGGGTTGGCTGATGGGATATAGGCGCCCCTTTTTAAAAAACAAACAAAGATAGCCCCATGGGCCCCCTCTCTCTGCCTGTGCACTGGGGTATGAAATTGGGGAGGGGGAGAGTCCACATGGCCAGCAGAAGGGTGGGAGGGGGCCAGCCATTGACTCTGAAAGGGTGTCCTGCCCGAAACACTTGGGTAATTGCCTTTTTATTGCAGCCACCACCAAGCCAGACCCCAGAGCCGGGCAGACCAGGAGCCCGCACAAAGCAGGAAAAGTTGGTCTGATTAATATTACGTTAAATTAAAACTGATTTTCTGCTCTTTCGGGTCCGTTTTTTTCCCTTCCGCTTCCTGGCCCCCCCAGTGGACCCCCTCCCCTCCTTGGCTGGACGGGATTGCCTCGTCATTTCCAATTCCTTCTCGTATTGATCTTCCTGTAGAAATCAGTTTTGTAATTAGCTGCAAATTAGGCCTTCTACTGGGGGTGAAGCTGCCCCCTGATTTATCACCAGAGTAATTCGCTGTGATCGGAGAGAAATTAAAATGAACTCAATTAGGCTTCGGATTTGCTTTATGGGCCCTGCTCCGAGTTTCAGGGGGAAAAATGACTGTGCTGGTGTTTAATAGTCTAATGAAAGTAAATAAAGGTTATTCATTGTAATACAGCCAGGGACTTGGGGAGGGTGCACCGAGCCGCCCGCCTTGGCCAGCTCCTCCTTTGTTGGTTTATGGCTCAGGGCACCTTAAAAAGACTTTTGATTTTTGTTTTATGAAGACAAACAGCTTATGGGATAAAAGGACGGGCGGGGAGAAAGGCGAGTGGCTGGGAGCTGTTGGCGTCTTAGAATGCAACTGTGCTGTGTGGAGCCTGAGGGGTTTTGCCAGTGTGTGTGTGTGTGTGTGTGTGTGTGTGTGTGTGTGTGTGTGTGTATACAAGTGTGAGTGTATGCACAGCAGGCTGTATTGTGCTGCAGTTGGAGGCCTGACCTAGGCCGTATGTGTGAACTGGTTGGGGGCCATCCTGGTGTGTGGATAAAGGCATGTGCAGGAGCCACCCAACCAAGGAAGCATGTGCATTCGTGGGCTCTGCAGGACTGCTGGGCTGTGCAGCGAGCACTGTGTAAGCATGGAAAAAACAGTGTGGTTGAATGATAGTGGGAAACCAGAAGCCTTTCTTTAATTTTTAAAATAAAAAAATATTGTTGTGTGGGAGTAGGGCATAGTGTGTCACACAGTAGGACAGCTCTGTAGAGTCCATTCTTTCCTCCCACCTTTATATGGCACTGGGGACAGAACTCAGGCTGTCAGGCTTGCAGCACTGGGTGGCGTCTTGCTAGCCCTGAAATGTGAGGTCTTCGGAGATATGTTTCTGGGTGGTGTATGTGGTGTCTGTAGTATGTGCTGATGTAGTGTGTGCTTCAGCCTGTGTTGTATTCTCTGTGCTCTTCTGTGTCCGTGAGAATTGTGGGTGCCTGAGACAGCTGTCAACTGGCCTGGGTTCACACTAGATGGATGCATCAGGGAGAAGGAGGGAGGCATGGGTGGCTTTCCCTTCTGACACAGGACTTTCCGTGGGGCCTGGTGGGGGCAGGGCAAGAGTCATGGCAGGAGGATATTCCCAATTATCCCACACTAGGATCACAGAATGTCAGAGCTAGGGAAATGAGGGATGACACACTGCCCTTCATAAGGAATTGAGAACTCTGAATAGTGGTACAATTTATCCTTTTACCCATAGCTTGTCATTCTTAATGACTATATACTGAAATTATTTGTCTTAACCGCGCCTTAACGTCTGTCTGTGCTGTCATGTTCACACAGTGCACACACGGTAGCTGTATGAACATATACATTGCTGGGTGTTTGGTGGGAGAGGGGCCTTGCTCTGTCCAGTTCCTTTCTGTTCTTGGTGAACAGGAAGCTCTCCTCTCACCTGTTCTGATTTGATGTGTTCTGATGCCTGGAAGACATCGGGATAGGAAGGACGCTCAAAGACCCGGTCCAAAGCTTCCAGCTGCTGCTGGGTGAAGGTATCAGCTCGCAGGTGCTTCCGCAAACTGTCCACACCACTCTGGGAGTCTCCATTGGGGACAGAGCCCTCAGACACATCTGGGGAACACACAGACACTTAGGTCATAAGTACCAGACCAGCAGAAATAAGCAAGGATATAGTGAGCAAAGGGTTGGGTACTTGTCTCTGGACCCTGGGACCCTGGGACCCTGGGACCCTGGGACCCTGGGACCCT
>OU015757.1:62538680-62581347 GCA_907169655.1 Acomys percivali | reverse complement strand
CAGCTCCAGAAGAAAAGGTAAGTTTCAAGGACACCTAGTGGTGCCATATTCTGGTTGCCTTCCTGGCCAAGCCCTCTTTCTCACTGCCCAAGACCACCCACGCTGTCCCTTACTGCGCACAAACTAGCTGCCTTAGGTGGTCCATGATGTCTTTGGTTCAGTTTACCATACTGCCATGCCACCTAGTACCCACAGAGCCAAGTGTCTGGGCTAGCCACAGTGCCCGAGGGGAATAGAGATGGCAGGTGGGATGGAGATGGGAGGACAGGGAGCTCCTAGAGCCACTCTTCCGGTGCCCCATCTGCATCCTTCTATCCCGGCTTCCCAGGACAGAACTCTAGGACTTAGCCTAGAGTAATGTGTATGTGCTCACATGCACATGTATGTGTAAGTATTTGCACATTGCCCAGCCATTTCTCCCTCTGTCACTGGCCCGCTCATTCCCCTGCCTACACTTTCTTCTTCTGGAACCGCTTGGCAGGCTTGGAGAGGCTGTGCTCTCCCCGAGGAGGAAAGTATAAACTTCATAAACTGCATTTATCTTAGTGCAGGTTCCTGGGGCTGCTTCCCTCGGCTTCCCTTCCCTCCCCCATCTTCTGTCTCTGTCTTCTCTGCCCTGTTTGCACCCTAAAACATCCAATGAATGGGTACACCCCCCCCACACACACTCACACACACTCACACACATACACACCACACACACACACATATACACACATACACCACACACACATACACACATACACACACATACACCACACACACACACACACACATACACACCACACACACATACACACCACACTCACACACATACACACACATACACACCACACACACACACACTCACACACATACACACACATACACACCACACACACACACTCACACACACACTCACACACACACATACACACCACACACACATACACACACATACACCACACACACACACACATACACACCACACACATACACCACACACACACACACATACACACCACACACACATACACACCATACACACACATACACCACACACACACACATACACACCACACACACATACACACCACACACACACACACACACACACACACACACACACACACACACACACACGCTATAGCTGGTCCTGAAAAGATGAAAGCTGGGGCTGAGTGGAAGGGAAGGGTACAAGTTCTGCTCAGCCAGTCATGGGAGACGGCCACAGCCAGGGGTCCTCCGGAGGCTCCAGGGGATGCCCACACCCTATCTCCAGTGGAGATGAGCACAAAAGGTGCTTTGAAGCTGGCCTGCCTCAGGGAGGGAGGGCATGCTGACATATCATAAGGATGGCCAAATGAGGGGCCACCTGGAAGCCAGGCCACAGGGCTGCTAGGGAGGGAGGGAAGGAAGGCTGGCCTGCAGCAGGTTGAGGTTTGTGAGGCCTCTTGTCTGGTGCTGTCAAGGTCAGCAGGTTTGGGTTCATTGAAGGGTCAGGACGGTTTGAATTACTGGCTCTGCTGTAACTAGGCTGTGAGGCTCATGACTGACTCCCAGCTCCTGCGCCAGGCCCCACCCTCTCCCAGCCTGTCTGGCCTTTCCACTGCTGTGGGCCAGAAAATGAGGGTATTCAGACAGTCCCACCATGGCTCTGAGGAAGGCAGAATGAGGAAGGGTCAACCCCTGGTCTCAATAGTCTAGAAGACTGCAGGCATCCTCCATCTCTCAACCTTTTGCTTTCTTCACATCCATTCTGAGGGATTCCATGCCAGCTGCCCATCTGTCCTTCCCCATTGCCCAATGGTCTGCAGAAGATGGGACACCCAGAAAGGCAAGCCCACAAGCAACAGGGCCCAGAAAAAGCCCTGAGCCTGGCTCCTCCCTCCTATGTCCAGAGTCTGTCCGAGGGATGGGGTATGTGTGTGGGGTGTGAGGACAGCAGAGCTGAGGCAGTGGATTTTTTTTTCCTCACACCCTTGCTAGGAGTGGGGAGGGAAAACCAAACCAACAAACATGGCTGGAGGGCAGTTGGCCAGGGGAAGATGAGGAAATGGAAGACATACTGATACAGTGGGTTCTCATGTGAGGCGGGGACACAGGAAGGACGTGGAGAGCCTGTTTGCCTTTGCAGAGAACATGTCACCCACACTCAGTGTTCTGGGGCAGGGAGACACAAACTATCCCCATTTGCAGCAAATCAGTTCCTTTCCTCATGGGGTGGACAAGCTCTCTGCTCTGACTTTCTGCCGATGTATAGACAATGCGTCTGCTGTGGTAAGCCGCAGAATACTCGAAGCAACTCACTCTCGAGCCACAACAGCATGAGCTAGCTAGCTGGAAAGCAAACCTAACGATCTGGCTTTTATCTCCAGCCTAAGTCTAGAATGCCTGTACCTGTCAGTCCCAAACAGCCACGGTTAAACTGGGTGCCGCCCCCACAGATTAAACACAAGTCACCTCTGTGTGGAGCCCACAGCAAAGGCTTCATAAAACATCAACACAACCTGCGTTTGCTCCCGAAGAGTCACAGGCACATGGCCAATGTTATCTAGAGAGTTCAGCTAAAATATGCAATCTCACTGAGGTAGAAAAGAACCTACTGTAGGTTCGGCCAGTTGTATTTCCTTGGTTACCAAGCAGGTCTAATCAGGACCAAGAATGAGTGTTCATAAGTGGGGTTTCTCTCTCTCTGGAGTCTTCGTGAGCTCTGAACTTAACTCTTTCTTGAACGGCGTAGTAGCCAGGTTTGGGGTCCTCCGAGAGATGAAGCTAAATGGAACATAGTCAGACCCATCAAACCCCAGCACTTGTCTAGACAGGGGCTCCCGCGATTCGGCTTTGTTTTCTGGACTTCCAAGAGACCTGTCGCACCGAGGCAGAGTCTGACACATGCTAGGTAGTGCACTGCACACGGGAAGCCATAAGCCCCAGGATAGTCCACAAAAGGGGCCTCAGTGTCGCCTTACTCCAGGCTTTGCTTTCCCTGGCTTCAGTTACCTTCAGTCTAAAAACATTAAGTGGACGATTCCAGAAATAAACAATTTGTAGGTTTGTGGGTTTTTTTTTTTTTTAATAGTTTTTGGTTTTTCGAGACAGGGTCTCTCTGTGTAGCCTGGGCTGTCTTGGACTCGATTTGTAGACCAGCCTGGCCTTGAACTCACAGCAATCCACGTGCCTCTGCCTCCTGAGTGCTGGGATTAAAGGCGTGCGCCACCACACCTGGCCTAAGTTGTAGGGTTTTGACTGTGTGTCTTTCTGAGTAACAATATAAAATCCTGAGCTACTTGCTCAGTCCCACCCTGGGTGCCAATCACCCCCGTGTTCAGTGCATCCGTGCTGTAACCGTGGCTCACTTGGTAACCGCCTCGGTTATCAGACTCTCAGCACCAACCCATCACTGTAATTGTTCTGGTTTATTACTGTTGTTGCTGGTCATCTCTTATTGTGTCTATAGATACATGGGTGTATAAGGCTCTCTATGATTTCAAATGTCCACCAGGGGTCTTGGAGTGACTTCCTGATGGTTAGAGAGGACAGCTGTATTCTCTAGGAAGTGAATCAGGTAACATCGTGCTCTCTCTCTCTCCAGCTCACTCACTCTCACTTTTACTCTTTCTCCCCACCAGTGTGTGTGTGTGTGTGTGTGTGCTCTCGTGCGTGCTCCTTCAGGCTCCATCCTTCCCACTGAAATAGCATGTAGTCAGCAAAACTTCTTTGTGTCCTTCCCAGGCAGGACAAGCTCAAATCCCTCTCTGGGCCCCACCAGCCCCCTGCACCAAGACCAAAGGCCATTAAGAGAGTCAGACTCAGTTTACGGTCTCTTCCTCTAAATGCCAGCCCACATGCCTGTGCAAGCCTGCCGTTCCCTCAGTGCCTACCTGCACACCCACCCCTAACCTGCTGCCCTAGCAAGCTGTACCCAGAGATCCAGGGCCAGGACAGCTTCTCCTCTTCCCCAGGACCCCCCTTGCCTGTCTCTGTCTGACACAGGTTCTCTTCCCACGGTTCCTCCAAAGGACAGCTGGGAAGAGCTTGGTGACCAGGGCACGCCTGGTTTCCATTAATGAGATACACGAGTGTAAGCCAGCCATGGAGGCAGCCTACAAAAGGAGGCGATCAGGAGCGGCCAGGAGCCGAGCTGCTCAGGTAATTGGTTTATCTATCTGGAAGCAGGGGGAGCAATCTCAGCACAGACAGACTAGCCGTAAAGTCTCTTCCTTAAGGCTATTTCCTTTGTCTTTTCAATTGCTTGCACATCCATGTGAGAGAGGGAGAGAGTGTTAAAGAGAGAGGGAGAGGGAGAAATGTTAATTTGTGAATTAATGGCTTTTCTCAGCGGAATTGTAAATTCAAATGTCACCTCACACGGTGACACCACCGCTGGTCTGCTGAAGAAGCAATGATAAAATCCCTCACCTCCCTCAGTGCCCCTCCCTCCCCAAAGATAGCTGTGGAGTGGAACATGCTACTTTTAATTTGCAATAACAACACAACAGAGGTATGCAGTAATGACTGCCTCTTCTGCCCTCCGCCCGCCTTCCTGCCCCCCAGTCCAGGTGGCTCCCCCATTTCCTCCTTCCCCACCCCCTCCCGAAGCACCTCACCTTACCCCCGCTGCCCCCACCCACCCCAGCCAGGGCCTGATCACATGGGGGGTGCCTTTGGAATTGACGATGCTGCAACCCTCTCTTCTCCTTCAATAATCAGGGAATTAATGACCCTGAGTTAAAGTGAGGTTGATACCGAGGCCCTGCCCAGCGCTGGGAAAAAGCCTCCATTGTTTTCAAGCAGGAGGCGGGCAGCAGTGAGGGAGATTCATGGATGGAGATTGAATATGCAATTTTCTTTCACCTTGCCAAGAGCTGCCCCTGGGCTGTGCCTGGCCTAAATTTTTCCTTTTACCATCTCTGCCTTATCCGGCCCTCCCACCTCCCTTCCATTCTTTCCAGAAAATTACCTTCAAAATTGATTTCCACTTTTACAAACAAATATAATGGGAACACAAGGAAAAAACTTGGGCCGTGATGAATTAGGGCTGTCAGGTGCTTCCAGGTCTCCTTTGCTTTTGTTTTACTACCCGGTCTACTCTTTGTTTTTCCAAGGGCTAGAAAAACTGCCCCCATCCACTGAGCGGCTGACCCTCTGGGCCACCAGGCCTCAGCCCCAAACCTCTGCCGGTGGCCCATGGCGGAAGTGATCAGGCCCCAGAGACTCCTAGGGTTCTCAGTGAAAGCATGTGCCTCTGCCTCCAGTTGGCTGTCTGCCCTTAGGACCCATTCTCTGATGTTCTTCAGCCACCACCACCACCCCGAGCTATTTCCCTTGACCCCCACACCATGTTCCCTCTGGCCCTCATACCTCTTAAAGTCCAGACCAGATGCAAACCTCCACCTCCTCTAATGTGGGCGGGATCAGTGTATACCTCGACTAGAGTAAATAAGAGACAGACAAACACTGAGAGATCCTGAAGGACAGGCAGGTAGATCTGGGGGCTAGACCCCCCAAACTGGGAGACCAAGCTCCTCTTCAAAGAGATACAAAAGTTCTGAGCTGCAAATGACACACAGCCTGAACAGGAAGGACTAGTCTTCTGCCTCAAGTCTCCCTAGTCTTGGGGCCCAGCCACTTCTAGGGGTAGTCTTAGGATAAGACCACTGACTTGCCAACAAATGTAGGTTGATACCAGCGGGTTCTTGGGGCTAACCTGTATGCAGGCCCGCGCTTAGGACCATGAACACTCAGTGTCTCTAGGTCTGGCTCAGGACTCACCCTGGGTATTGGTGCCAGCATGTACATAGCCATATAGCACTCTCTCCAAGCATGCGCATCGCCTAGAAAACTGCATGCCTTCTCAACACGTGCCATCCCACATCCCCGTACTCAAAAAGACCTCACAGCATCATCACACACACATACACTTGCATAAAGCATAGAAAAGTTATATATATATGGTTCTGAAAACAAGTACATGTTCTCCAAGGTAAATAAACAAACTTGCATGTAGAAATGTGCGCAGAGAGACAGAGGGAATAATAGCCCCATATTAGGAAAAGAATTTTCTATTGACATGTATAGAAAACTCTAGCTGAAGGTAGATAGTGACAAGTGGTCTACCGGATAACCACAGAGCAATAAAGTGAACAGGTGGAGGTGGACAAAGATGTCTCAGCTGCACAGGTGAGGCCAGCTGCCCTCACCTCCAGACTAGCTTATTCCAGAGTTAGCCCCATTGGGATTAGGGAGTCTAGACCTAAATAGCCTTCACTCTCTCACAACTTCGTTTCCTTGTGAAATTTTCACCTGCCAATTAGACTTTTTTTTTTTTTGCCTAGATACACAGAAATCCATCTTCCAGGGTGGAGCTGGTTTAAGACTCTAGACAGTGGTTCTCAATCTTCCTAACACTACGACCCTTTAATACAGTTCTTCAGGTTGTGGTGACCCCAGCCATAAAATTATTTTCATTGCTATTTCATAACTAATTTTGCTACTGTTGTGAACTGTAATGTAAAGGTCGTTGGTGACCCCTATAAAAAAGTTGTCCAACCCCCTAAGGGGTCTCGATCCACAGGTTGAGAACCACTGCTCTAGACACATACACTCTAGACACCTCTCTGTTGGAAGTAAGTGTTGTGACTACCTCATTTGACAGAGGAGATGGGGTAATGAAATGACTTCCCCAAGGTCACCCAGCTGAGTAGCTCTAGGATTCAAACCCAGTATTCACAGTTAAGCCATGGCTGTGTGGAGGCTTCAGCCCTGGCAGGCCTCACTCATGCTCCCTGCATCCTGATAAGGAGTTCTGAAAACTTCCCTTGCCTCAAGCCAGGGCCCCTAAACAGGTGTTGATCATTTCCGTAGCTCCAAACATAACCTGAGTCCCTAGGAGTCATGGGGACTTCTAGGAAGGCACTAATGACACAATTTGTGTTTTCCAGCAACAGCATCGTCCGAAGCGGAAGGGAGCTATTGCAGGCAGCGATGGGGCTTGGCCATTTGTAGCCAGCCATGCAACCTGTCCTGTCTGTAAAAGCTCAACTGCACCAGCTTGGCACCACCCCATCACACAATTCACTGTGCACCTCAGTAATGGGATGCAAAACCATGGCCCCTGCAAGCCCACACGTGGAAGGCTGATACCAATGGACTCTCACCATATGATTTCATTTGGGTTTTTGGACAAGTTATAAAACTTTTCCATGCTTTTCCTCAACTGTCAGCAGACAGCAATGCGCTGGGCTGTGGCTGAGAGCAGTGGGGAGAAGGTGAAAGGCATGGGGCTTCTGTGGTCAGGTTGGTTTTGTTTCTTTCCAGGCTGGGGATCAAACCTAGGACCTTATGCCAGCCAGGCAAGCACTCTACCACTTACCCACCCGCTAGCTTGGCTTTAGCTGTGTTTTCCAGTCACAGGAGTCAAGATGTGTAACATTCTGGGAGTTGTGTTTCTTAGATTCCCAGAGAATCAAGCTGTAATATACCCACCCATAACTGTAGGTTTCAGCAAGGTACTGAGGAGGGTCTCTCCTCCTTGGCCTGATGGGCAGCCTGTGTTTCAGATGCTTCGTGCATTTCTTTATCACCCCTTGGTGTTTCTGGATCCCTAGGAGAAGGTTCCAAGTTTCTTGAGGGCCATATTTCTCAAAGCAAAGCCTGGGTTTTTTTTGTTTTTGTTTTTTTTTTTACATCCCCACAGGCCAGGGGTTGGGAAGGAGTCTCAATCAGCTCCCTATCCCAAGCCTGAGTCAAAGCCGATCACCCTTAATCAGCTGCTGATTGCTGCTGATGCTGTCCACGTGCCAAGGGCCAATGCCAGTAACATTCTGGGTGTCACCAGTGTGATCTGAGTAATGTCTGCAGAGAAGGCCTGCACTAATGCCAGCACACACTGTAGTCATAGCTCTTGCTAATGCCTACCACTGTGTCATGGGTTAAGGCTAACGAATAGGCCACACTGTGAGGTGGAAGACAGAAAAGCTTCCTAGAGGGCAGAGGGACACCCAGCCTGCCTCAAGGTATGACACTTCTAGGGGAGATGTCATCACATCTGAGAGGTTGAAGGAGGGCAATGTAACTGCTACATTTAGGACGGACTATCCCAGAGGAAATGTACCTGGTCCCCTAGTCCCTCTGGGGACTGGTCCCTGGGCATACACCCCCTGATCTCATCCTGACGCTCAGCAGTCCCTCACATCAGTTTCCATTTTACCCAAAGTCCTGACCCAAGAGTTGAAGGACACACCTGGGTGTCTGTACAGCCTGTGCCCGAGGCGTCTCCTGCGATGACTACGAAGAGGACAACGGCCTGGCCTGCCAGCTGCTTTGCTACCTTGGCCTGACTGCAGAGTTGGGCTACATCATCTTGACACATAATTATCTCCCCATTCTTAATCATCTGAACTGCTCCCTAATGCAAACTGGGCCCCCCCTCGCTGCTTGGAGGCCTCTGGAGTGGGGGAGGGGAGAAGCCCTACCTATCTCCCTTCACACCCTCCTGTCCCTCTTCTCCCTTCCAACTGGAGCCCATGGGCCAAGAACGGGATGATGGCTGGGTCCCTCCCAGGTCCAGCTTTCAGGGAAAGGACACAGCTCTATCTGGCCCGGGGTTTGGTAGAAAAAGAGGTAGAGACAGGGCAAGAAAACTCCCGGGGGGGGGCGGTGGGGATGGTGGAGTTCTTGATGCTTCTTGTAACCTGGTTAGGCCTAGCAGAGGAGGGTCTGAGACCCTCACTATCCCTCACCTGAAGACTGTGGCTGCTTCCTGCCCTGCCACACTGATAGAGGCCCCAAAGCAACACTGTCCCGGTCTCCTCCTGCCTTTAGAGAAAAGTCTGCCCTCTTACATAGAGTCCCTTCCTGGGACTCTGTCTACTTGGGCTTGCTTCTCAGCACACCCCGCCCCCCACCCCACCCCACCCCGTTCTGCCCACTCAGCACATCCTCGCTAGAGCCACTCCTGCCCTTGCTGTTCATAGCCTTGATGCATCAGACAGAATTTCAGGCTAACAGTTGTCCTTAACACCCTCTTCAGCCGTCACCCAGGGGCCTCCTCAAAGAGCAGCCCTTCCTGGAGAGTGAGCTTCCTCCTTACCACTTTCCTCATACAAAGGCCTGGCAGATCTCCGCTACACCATATCTGGTGGCCTTTCTACCCTCTGGATGCAATATTTGACGTATTCCTAGATTATGAGCTTTCCAAGGACAGGAGTCATATCTTGTTTGGCTCAGGGACCCTCAGAGCTCACAGGCTGACAGGGGCACTGCAGTGAGTTGACTGAAAACAATGGATGTGAGCAAAGAGGAGAGGAGAGCGTTCTGCTCTTGACCTGACTGGCTGGCCCAGCCATGGGTGTCCCCAGCCTCCCTTCACCGCCCATGAAGGCCCAGGCAGCAGAAGGCACACAAAACGTCAGCCTTGGACCAATGAGGGAGTGCACAGCAGGGTTCCTGTGGCCTTCCGGTCCCCCTGGACACCTCACACTCTAAACAAGGCAGGTGGCTAAAGAGAAACCCTTAGGGTTTGAGTCAGACTAAACCAAGGCACTCAGGGTGCCAGGGAGCTTGGCTAAGGCCTGGATGTCAGAAGCCCCAGGGAGAACTGGGGCTCAGGGCCTCTCCGGTAGCCTCCCCCTGCCCATCAGGGGCTGCCGCCAAAACAACCACAATGAAATTTAGTGAGTGGCAAAGGCCGTGGCAGCCAAATGGGTTTGGATATTTTGGAAGAAGGAGAAATCGAGCCAGACAAGCTGTTTCCCTGTGAAACGAGGCCATTAGGGCTTCTGGAAGGAGGCCAGCGCCAGGTCATCACTGCCTTGCCAGGACTAGGTCTCTCCTGCACTCTGTCCCTTCTGCTGGAGGCCAGGGCTCTTATGTTGTCTTTCCTCTGCCTGGGCCTGGAGACTCCAGACTGCGGCTTAAGGAATGTCAGCTTTGTCCCTGTGTCTGCTCTTTACCCTCTCAAGAATAACCTAGCCAAGCCTGGGATGACCACAGAGCCTACTGTCCAATATATTACATTTCTGAGGGAGAAGGGAGACGCTGCCTGGCATATATTGAGACTACCTTGTGCTAATGCAATGTATGGTTGCTTCTCCCTTTATGTTCATCGTTGTAGGCTCTATCTTATGGAGAGTATCCTATATACCCTGCAAAGACTGGAAGTTACTCTTTTCCTAGCTGGGACTATAAGAGAATCGGAGGCAGAAGCAGGCCCTATTCCTTTTAACTGGGTCTATGCTACCCAAGGTCCTGGATGGGCCCTACAGTCTCAGGGAGAAGTAGGAGAAGCGGGAGTCAGACTGGTGTCCACTCTCATGATGAAGAGTATGACGAGGCCCCATGTCCAGCTCCCCAAGGGGTTTCAATGTGAGCAGT
Organism: Acomys percivali; assembly: GCA_907169655.1. Classification (NCBI taxonomy): domain Eukaryota; kingdom Metazoa; phylum Chordata; class Mammalia; order Rodentia; family Muridae; genus Acomys; species Acomys percivali. The sequence continues at coordinate 62,570,991 of OU015757.1, read as the reverse complement.
GCCCGTGTGTTACAGAGAAAGGACCCCCAGGGTCATCCATGTCCGTATCACCTGCTACCTTCTAACTGAGATCAAGTGAGGCCAAAGTAGGCTGGCCTTTCATCCCCGGGTCAGATGCCAGCTGTCTCCTCAACCTCTACAACCTTCCCAAGGTAAACAGTTCATGCCACTCCTCCTGGCATCCCACAGGGACAGCTGGGGTGAGTCCCTGCAGAAGGTGAGACCATCGGGCCTGAGCAGATGGTGAAGCTGGTGGCCCCACCAGCAGCCTCCCTCCCTCTCTCCAGGAGCCAGCAGGGCAGTGGGGGTACCTAGGCTTCGCTGCTAAAACTGATCTCACAGAAGAGCAGCTGCGAGGCCAGCAGAAACCGGAGCTCTGAATCCAAGGACAAAGCATGCAAACAGGGGGAGCCAAAGCTCTTCCCCCCCTCCCTACCTTCATCACGTTTCCTCTTCTCACCATTGGAGCGAGGAATCCCCAGGATCCCATTGATGGAGTAGGATCCCACTGGGTCATTAGAGGCGCTGGAAACAGGAGGGGAGGCCGTGCTGGGAACTGGATGAGAAGAAGGAGGAAACACCATCAGGATAGCAGTGGTGACTGAAGCCCCAGGCTGGGACAGAGAGGAACACAGAGCAGAAGGAAGGACAAGGAGCTCATATCCCCTCCCATCCTCTGAGGGAGGAATCACTCCCACAGACAGACAGTTCAGGCTGTTTGCCCAGCCTGAGGTAAGTGGTGACCAGTCAACCCAGGCCTCCCATGCCATCTAAGGCGTTTACTGGTCCCTCAAGCCCCCTCCCCTCAGATGGATGCAGTATAGGCCCAGAAGCTGCCAAGATTAAATGTTGGGAAAGCACTTCGGTGACCTTCTGGATAGCACAGTTCCAATGGTGCCCTCTGGAGCTGTTCTTCTAAACCCACCTAATCCAAAGTCTGAGCAAACCTTTCAAATCAAACCCCAGGTCGTTACTTCTTGGTCTCCTGGGTGGAGTCTTTACCAGCCCTGATTTAGAGTCTGAGGCTCCCTAAGATCTGTTTCTGACTTGGGGAAGCACAAAGCTGGTCTCAGTGTTCCCTGGAAGCAGCTCTCTCTCCCAGTTGCTTCTGGTCTTCAAATCGCTGGAGAAGTTCAATGAGCCCATACGCTATACTCAGGTACATCTGAGCACAGCCCTTCCTCCAGCACACTAACCCTGGCCTGGGTAAACAACCTGGCAATCCCAGCAGGAATGGACCAGCCATTTCTACCTCTCATGCTGACCAGGAGACTAAGGAGAGGTCAGTGTGCATGCATTGGGCCTGGGAAGTTACAGCAATAGTTCTGGCAAGCCCGGGCTGTACCTCTGAGATCCCATGGAGAGCTAAGAGGGCCAGCGAGGCAAAGAGCAACAGGGTACATGTGGTAGAGACAAAGAAATAAGAGGAAACAGTCCAAAAGAAAAGAGACCAGTAGGAAGGATGGAGAGAGACAGAAGGACCAATCCATGGCTACTCATGAGGGCAGGGAAGAGGACTGGGAAGGAAGAGAGAGATGGGAAAAAGAGAGAAAGATAAAAGGCTGGGAATGTAACTGAGAATCAAACTTAGGTTCTCTGTAAGAGCAATACATGCTCTTAACCTCGGAGCCTTCTCTCCAGCCCATCTCCCACAAAAGATGTTTTTAAAAAAAAGATTAAGTAAAAAAGTAAATATGAAAAAAGTGTGGGACATACAGGGAGAGCGAATCAGATAAAATAAAAAATGATGGAACAGAAGAAATGCTCAAAGACAAATGTCTGAGGGGCATGAGGGGGGCACCAAGTTGCGGGGAGAGACACAGACTAAAGAAGCTATGTGTGAGGCACTGTACTAACACCACTAGAGATCCTAGGAAGAATGATTGGGGACTCTGATCCTGGATCTCACTGGAGTAGACAGTTCCCAGGGCTGGGCTGTGTTTTCTGGCATTTTCTAAGTTGATTTCCCTCTTCCCAGAGCCCTCTTACCAATGGTGTGGCCAGGGGCAGTCACTCCTGTCCCGGCCCCATCTGGCGTTGGGTGGAAAGGCTGCTGAACTTTGGTCCGAATGATCCTGCAAAGCATCACAACATTGGCACAGGTCACACACCAGGCCCAGGCTCGCCCTGTCTGGCAGAGGGCCCTACCCAGCACAGCTCTGTCCTCACTCACCTGGCCCTGACCTTCCTGCCCTCACCCACAGCTGCAAGACATGAGGTCTCCCAGTCTCCCTCCTGTCTGCTATGCAATTCACTTAGCGAAGCTCTGGGCAGGGTGGTCTCTACTCTGTGCTGCCTCGGTGCCAAGCTGAGCTGCAGCTTGAGTTTGGACGCCAAGGAACACCGGTGTCTTTTCCATTTCTGAGGGATGAGGACTGCCCTGGTGGCTAACAATCCACCTTCTTTCCCCAGTCATGTATATGTAGCCCACAGCACCAGGAACCTCTGGGTCTGGAGGTCATTTTAGCTGACTTTCCAACTGGGACCTTAACACAATTTTCCAGAGGCCTGGGAAGGCACTTCCCTAATTATTGAAGCAAAGGAGAAGGGAGAAAGGCAGCAGAGGATCCCACAATAGCACCCAGTACCTTTCCAGGTGTCAGGCCCCACACAACCTTCATCTCAGCTGGCTATCTTGCTATCTTACTTGAGTCGGTGCCTCTTTACCAGAGTGGCTAAGGAGCAGCATCCTTGTACACCCCAAGGAAATAAAGGAACAAGTCAGACCTTCCCAGGAGAAATAAACCCACCTTGCAGGTGTCCAGAAAAGCACAGAGTTCCATAACTCAAGAGCCCACACCCAGGACTGGGGAATGCTTTTCCCTACACCTACAAGCCACCCATCCTGTCCAACCTGGTATTGCTCTCCCCTACAGAAACCCAAGTTCACCTCCACCATGCAGGTAAGTTGCAAGCTGTAAGTCACGGGGCTTTAGCTTTTACTAATCGCTTATAGGCACCTAGATGAGACCCCTGTCTTCCAATGCTGGAAAGTTGGGAGGGGAGATTTATAGTTAAAGAATGCCAGGTAGCCCAAGGCAATGAGGCAGCCAGTACCAGAGGAGGGACCAACCCTTGGAAGTAGGGAGTGAGGGGTTGGTTTGGTGGTCAGGGGAGATGTGATTATGTGATTGAGGGCATGGAGCCTGGCACAGACCCAAAGCGGAGCTGAGCAGGATGCGGGGAGGGGGCACGGACAGCAGGGAAAGGCCTACCAGGCTGTACATTGGCAGGACCAATGCTGGTTCTTGTTAACAAGATGCCACATAGCCTCACATTTACCACTTTGTGTCTTTGTACCTCCATTCCTCCAACTGAAGAATAAAAGGCTTGTGGGGACACAGCATCTCCAAGGTCCTTTCCACGGGAGTGTGCGGGGGTCGGGGGCAGGTGGCATGGATAACATGACTCTAAGATGAGCAAGAGAATAGTGGGGAAGCCAAGGAGGAACACAAGGCAGGGGTTGGTGCCTAGACCCACAGCCAGGAATAGTGCAGGTGTGTGCACAGGGGGAGGGGGAAATGAGTGTGAAAGCTTGCACCTGATGATAGCTACAGCTAGTTTCCACTCATTAAAATACTGTACACCAATATTATATACAATCTAAATGACTCCTTTGTACTTCTGTTAATTCTTACAACTTCCAAAAATGCATGCTATTATCTTCATTTTGCAGATAGGAAGCCAAAGCTGACAGAAGTTAATGATTAAGGCTTCCTTGGGACTTCCTGCCAGTTAGAGCAGAGTCCAAATTCATCCTCTGAAACCCATGTCTTCTGCTACCTTGCCATGCTCCCCTCACCATGGAAGAATCAAGCCTCAGAGGTCTGAAGCCAGAACCAAAGCTCAAACGTGAGGGGACGTGGTAGAAGTGGCCGATCCCAGGAACTAATGCGTAGGCATAAGGTAATAATAACACACTAGTCTCAAGAAAGAAAGGGAAGAATAATCTTCAAGAGTGTGAAGGCAAAGAAGCAAGGAAGAATGGCCCGGGTGTGGTAACTGACTGGAGTCAGCCATGGCTCTAAAAAATGCCCCCATGTCACTGGAAGCTTGGTGGTATGTGTCACTGTGGACACTGTGGAATGTAGGGAGGTGAGTGGCATAGCAAGAAAGTGTGATGTTGGCTCTGCATGTGTGGGATGGGCAAGTGCAGGCATAAATAAGCTGGCCCAGCAGGACAGAGTTTATTGGTAAAGGGCCATGGGACAAGATGGACACGGTAGTGGACAGGTAGAACCAGTGGGGGAGCAGGGTGGAGGAAGATGTGTTAAAGATTTAATCTACAGTGTCGATGGTGACATTAAAAAAAAGTGCAGGGGATTGGGAACAGAAGATACATGTATGTGGGGATCATAATCAGGGTGGCCATTAGTGACTTTGGGGAGAAGTGTCTGAGCCGCTGGAACAGAATCCTGGCAAAAGAGGTGCAGGGAAGATAGCGTGGGGGTGGGGGTGCTCAAAAAGGTGACTGTGGTGCGGAAGTCAGAGGGCGTGGCCTAGCAACCACAGAGCATAGGAAGGATGAGTCAGGGCAGGATAGAGGGGTACTCGAGAAGAGCAGAAGAGTAAGGTTGCCAGGGAGACCGTAGATGATGCAGAGCAGGGCAAAGTAATGGAGGACTGGAGTGGAGGACCAGAGCAGAGAGTTAGCCAGACATGACAAGAACTTCAGAAAGGCGCCATCACAGCTTTGCACTCTCAGTAGTTGGAAGCTGAGGGGGAGGTTTTGAGCTGGATCAGCATGGGAGAGAACACAGTAGCTGAGAGCAATATGGCCTCACCTTCAGGACCGATGACAAGAATGCCAAGCATCTTTCCTACACAAGCTGCCAAGGTCTGGTGGACCTTCAGTGGCTCTGTTTAAGGCTGACAGGCTCTGGGTTAAGGAGTTCCAGGGCTGGGGGGACACAGATAACTGGTGGAGTCCCTGACTTATTTACCAGGGCCTCTGACCTCCAAGTCACTGGTACAGATTTAGCTGAGGCACCAAGTGATGGAAAATCACTATATCCTGACAGCAGCTTGGTGGTACATGGGAGAGAAGTTGAGCAGGGTGCCTGCTATGAGTTACTAAGGCTCTTGGTGTCTTTCCATGACCCCAGGCAGTGGGCACCTGCCAGGTCCCAGAGCCGATCACAGGGAATTTAGGAATTAGGGTTGTGAAAACCCTATGGTTATCTATAGTTCTCTTACATTCTCTGCTCACCCCAATGTGAAAGACAGGGTACTACTCCCCATTCCCACCCAAGCAGGCTTTTTCACACTGAATGCCCCTTCCTTCTTCATTTCAGTGAGAGCTAACTCTGCTCAGTGATTTATCCTGCTCCCAACACAGGAACTGCTGGGATCTTAGCATCCCCCAGGGTGTATTGTATAGCTAAGGGAATTCAGGGTTTGGTTCTGTGCTTTACAAAAAGAAAAGATTTATTTGCTTTTATTTTATGTGTATGAGCACCTACGTGTGTGTGTGTGTGTGTGTGTGTGTGTGTGTGTGTATTGTGTGCATGCCTGGAACTCATGAAGGACAGAAGAGGACATTGGATGCCCTAGAATTGGAGTTACAGACAGCTCTGGGCCACCATGTGAGTGCTGGGAAGCAAACCTGGTTCTTTACAGGAGCGGCCAGTGCTGTTAACCAACGTGTGCCATCTCTCTGGCCCCTGGTTCTATCCTCCTGCCCCCCAAGTGCTGAGTGGTAGTAGTATTGGTAGGCACCACCACACCTGGCCTAGTGAGGGGATTTGGGATATGGGCTCCAGGCTCAGTTTACCTGAGTCAGACTTTCAGCTTTGTTCCATCCTTCCTCGGATGCCCTTGGGTGTTTCTGTAAAGTGAGATAGTACTACCGTGTACCGCCGATGGTTGAGTAGGATAATTCACGTAAAGTGATTAGTATGATGGCTTGGCTCGGTGAATGCTAGCTGTAATAATAATAATGTTCGCTTGTGTTATTATCCCTGTGGGTGACCTCTATGCCCAGCTGCTTTCAATTTAGGGGCTGAGCCAGCTATAGGCAGGAGGCCTCCCTGCTCAGTATGCCCCAACTAGATCAATGCAGGTACAACCTGGGAAGAAGAAGAAGCGGAGAAGATAGGAAAGGACAGCAGGGGGAGGGGAGTCACAGGGGTTGCCGTCAGAAAGACTTCCGGGAAGATAGACTGAGGACCGGACCAAGGTCCATCTGCATACCCTGTGAAAGACCCACAGAGGCCTCGGGTGATGGCAGGGGTTGTGACTGGGATTTAGAGCAAAGGATGATAAAGCAGGTGGTGGGGTCACTTCCTCTTTGGTTAAACTCCCAGAAGTCCTCTGCTTCCTCCCACCTTGAAGATCAGAACGGTCTTAGGGGCTCTGTGAGATAGATGAAGGTCTGCTTGGGTCTCCCAGCAAACCAATTAAATTGGTGAGGAGATGGCTCAACCTTTCACTGGGAACCCAGACTCCTACTTTACCCTCCTCCTCCTCCTCCTCCCTCCGTTGTGTCCTCGGCTTTCTTCTCTGTCTCTTCATCTCTGTCTTTCTCTCTCTTTGTCCATCTGTCCATCTCATTGCACCCTGAAGTCCCACTATGGCTGTGTGAGTTTATTGATTCTTGGGAGCTGGGGGGGAAGTGGGAAGTAGGGCTGGGGTGCAGGGCTCAGGGATGGAAATAGAAGGCTATAAATTATTTGTGACAGGAAAGCAATAGTGGCAGAGTGCTGAGCACAAGTCCTGTGTCACTATTAGATTCCTTTTAGCCTGATGACACTGTAAAAAAGGTTAAGTGTCTGCTGGAATCGTACACCTGGGGGGCCGGGTTGGCCTGGGAGCAGAACAAGCCACTGAGAGCAGGTATATCAATTCTCCAGGCCAATAATATTCCTCTCATTGATCGCCACGCAAAGTTCAAAAATCTCATTACAGCCAGGCAGACCGGGAACTTTTTACAAATCAATAGAATGATATAATGTATGTATACTTAGTACAAATGTATCTATTCATCTATCCATCCATCCACGGTCAGCCTCAGGGTTTCCAAGTTAGCCTACCCATCATATTATATTATGTTATGTATGATACTATATTGCATTATATTATATGATAATAAATGGTGTGCAAAAACTTCCCCTCAGGTGGAAACAAGGAGCAGCCCGGTTAGTATTGAGATGACCTTAGACAGCTCACCTTGGAAGGAGTAAGGCCTAGCCTGGTCAGGATTGCTAAAAATGATGCCTCCCTAGAGGAGGCTTTAGTGAGGAAAAAAAAAAAGCACTGTGGACTGAGTCTTCCCTGTGGGAGAGGCAAAGTACTTCAAACATTTCATTTGCTCATTTCCCCAGTAACCCATTCTGCAGATGGTCATAGGCCAGCTATCTCCTAAGACTGGCAAGCCGACCGACCGATCCCGGGCCTTGTGCCCTCAAAGGCTCAGCTCTGCTGCTTCCAGAGAGACTAAAGTGCAGACTCCTAAGACCTGTACCTAGTAGTAGTCAGTACTTAGATACCAAGGCCAAGAGGCTCTCCCAAAACTCACCATTCCTCACCAGAATGTGAGAGCAATAACATCTGTTGGAGCCAACTGCTGAGAATATATAGACATGGGATCTCCAAGCATGCCCTCATGAAAGCCTGCTCAGTGGCTTGGAGCAGACTGTCCTCTCAGCCTGGTCATATCACTGCTTTGCTTAGTAGAATGTCAAGTATTGGCACACATGCCCTACATACACCTAGAAACCAGCATAGACTGTTGTACTCTGGAGTCTGCGGAACGTACTCAATCCCCAGTACGGGATTTGTAAGGCAAGATGGGGAATGTTTCTAAGAAGACTGCTCACTGAGACTGAGCCAGATGCTGAATAAGAGGGCGGGGCCTCTGCCAGTGACTTCAAGCAGCCTGGCTATCCTAAGCTGGATCATTCTAAAAATGAAACTGAATTTGGCTTCAGCAAAGGATAGTTTATCCAACGAACGCTGCCATCTCTCCTGACAGGATGCCTGCTCCAGAGGACCTCACAGAACTGAGTAGCCCCTGCATACAGATTGAGAGCTGAGAGCTACCTTTTCCACACCCAAGGACCCCAGGACATTCTGCATGCCCCCCTACCAACCCTCCCTCCTGACTAACCCCTCCCACCCCACCCCACCCCCCGCCGGCCTCCCCAGTGGCCACTTGGAGGTACTCCACCATGCACCGCTCCCTTTGTAGGCTCTGCTTCTGCGGTTTGTGTAGTTTAGAGGAGTTGCCCAGGCTGACTCACAGGCTCTGTGGGGTTTAGTCTGAACAATGAGAATACCAGTGAGGCGAGCTAAGCCATTCTCTACAGCTTAGAACAGGCCTTCCCATTCCGGCTAGAACAGGACACAGCTAGAACACACAGGTCCCAGGCTATGAAAGGTCTTTCTAGGTGATGTCAAGAGTGCTTAGAATATATATATATATATATATATATATATATATATATATATATATATATATATATGTATGTGTATATATATATACATACACACACACACATATATATATTTGTTGTTTGTTTGTTTTTTAAAGACAGGGTTTTCCTATGTAGCCCTGGCTGTCAGAGAACTCAATTTGCTGACCTCATGCTGGCCTTGGAACTCAAAGATCCACCTGCCTCTGCCTCCCGAGTGCTGGGATCAAAGGCATGCACCACCATGCCTGGCCCCAGGCTCACATCTTTTTTTTTTTCCCGAGACAGGGTTTCTCTGTGTAGCCTTGGCTGTCCTGGACTCATTCTGTAGACCAGGCTGGCCTCGAACTCACAGCAATCCACCTGCCTCTGCCTCCCAAGTGCTGGGATTAAAGGCATGCGCCACCATGCCCGGCTCAGGCTCACATTTTAAACTCAGTACGTGTGTAGCTCGGGGTTGCCTTGTACTCTCAATCTTTCTGCCCCCATTTTCCGAGTGCTTGGACTGTAAGGCTGCTCCGCTGGAAGTTATATAATCAAGCTCCAAGAACGAGAACCCTAGCGGAGAGCTTGCAGAAGGGTGTCCTCAAATGGCTGCCCTGGAACCGCATGCACCAGAATCCCCTGGGACATTTGCTAAAACGCAAAAATCCCTAGGGCTCTCCTTGGCCTTCGTGAGTTAGAAATTCTGAACTCTACACTCCGAGAAGGTGAGCCCAAGCCAGGGTGTGAGGGAAGCACCTGCTGGTTTGAGAGGGGGTGGGTGGGAGTGGGGGTAGGAGACTCAGGGGGAGGGTCTTAGTGCCTGAAGATGGCTCTCAACTCTTACTTCAGGCCAGTATCCTCACCGTCTAGTAAGTAATCCTGACTCCAACCAGCACTTGACCAAAATTCCAGAAGTTATCATTTCCCCTGTAAACACTAAACTCTAGGTTCAAAATAAAAACATTTTAAGATTTCATGATAGTTCTTCTGCATTCCAGGATGATCAACTCCCAGCAGTTTCCGAGATACCATGCTATTTCCAGCACCGACTTAGCCTTCTGAGACTGGCTGGCATTGAGGGCAGTAATCCTCCCACTGCGTGTCCCTGGGAGCCCAGGCCAGACACAATTCACCAAGTTAGATGGGCCACGAGGCTGGCCCAAGGGGGCAATAGTTCTGGTTTAGAGGATGAATCGTAAGCATATGGATTGATTTAACTTCAAGACATGCATAGGTTTAAAAAAAATTAAGGGGCAATGTGTTTAACTAACCATTTGGAAACCAGACTGTAGTGCATGCCAAAGCCAAAGCGTGACCAGACTACCTCCCCTTATCACTGGCCATGCCCTCATCTGTCAGGGCTTCCGGCTAAAGCTGGGGTCCACCAGCTGTTCGCCCCGTGGTCCTGCCTGGGAGAGTCTAGTGGCTCAGACACTGCCTAATGTGATGGTAAATTGGTTCTGCGATAGGCTCATGACCGCAACGAGCCTTCCTCTCTGTGCCTCTCCGTCCTCCGTACCCCTCACGGGCATGCTGACATCCCTCCACAAGCAGAAGGAAGTCTGCAGGCCTATTTGCTTGGCCTTGCTGCCTCTAACCCTTATCACCTTGGCTACTCAGGGAGTCAAAAAAGCAATTCATCAGTTTCTGTCCTGAAAGAAAGAATAGGATGGAGCTGAACCCTACCCCTGCGTCCTGTTACAGAGAGAGAGTCAGAGTTTCTCAGCCTAGCTTTCAAAAGCTTCCTCGCCTGCCTCCTGCTGCCTCTGTAGCCATCTCTTTCTGTTCCCTTATCCCCTCAGGGTCCAGCGCAGAGTGGAACCCTTTCTTTGCTTACCCAGTATTTACTGAATCCTCCAATGGACTCAGTTCAGCAAGAACAAATATCATAATTATTTTTCTTACCATTTAGCAACAAAAAAAAGGCCAGCTATAATGTAAGAAATTAATAATATTCAGCTGTTAATATTATTGGAATAGAAGAATCTGAAGGGATACTGTGTGCTCTATACATACCAGGCATTGTGCTGAATGCCTAACGTGGACTTTAAATTTCAATCCCTGCACTCAGGAGGCAGAGGCAGGCAAATCTCTGTGAGTTAGAGGCCAGCCTAGTCTACATAGTGAGCTCCAGGACAGCCAGGATTATATGGAGAAAGAAACATTGTCTTAGCTGAGCGTGGTGGTGGATGCCTTTAATTCCAGCACTCAGGAGGTAGAGGCAGGTTGGATCTCTGTGAGTAAGAGGCCAGCTTGGTCTACAGAGTGAGTCCAGGACAGCCAGGGCTACACAGAGAAACCCTGTCTCAAAAACAAAACAAAACAAAAACAAACAAAAAACAAACAAAAACCACAACTAAACAGCAACAAAACAAAACAAAAACAAAATAAACAAAAAATAATGAAATAAAATTAAAGTCTTTATGTACCTATGAAATACTTATAGGTACCTATGAAATACCTATAGGTACCTATGAAGATTATTATCCCTAGCCTTTAATGTGGAAGCTGGGGCTCAGAAATAAGATCTTGCAGCATTTCTGTGACAGAGTCAGAGCTCCAGTGCAGGTGTCTCACTCTAAAGGCCACTCCTAACCACTTGTTGGAATACATTAATTATATTAAGAACAAATGTAGGATCTAAGTCTAGACTTCACCAGACGAACTGAATAGAAAAACAGTGGAAGTCATAACTATCATTTGTTTTAAAGGTTTTACCTTTACTTATTCGTGTGTGGCATGCTGGTGAGGAAGCCAGAGAGGGTCAGTTGCCAGAGTAAATTATCTCTCACAGCAGTTTCTCTTTTATGACTAGGGTGTGGGGGTTGAGCTCAGGCCATCAACCATGGCAGCAGGTACCTTCGTCCACTAAACCACCTTGCTGGCCCCTATCATTCATTTTGTGTCCACTATAGAATAGACATTGTACACAATGTATTTTCTCATTCAAATCCTAACCACAGCTCTGTCAAATAGGCGTGTTCTCTATTCTACCTTAGAGTCAACAGCATGGCTAAGCAACTCACCCAAGGTCACACTCTTAATATCACGTTGCTTTGGATCCCAGCCTGTGGCTTCAGTCTCTGAGGGCTGGGTAATCTAATCTCCTCTGGAAATTTCTATATTAATGATCCTCTGTGTCTATTAGCTATTTGAGCACGAGCAATTTTCTTAGTCTTTTCACATACATGATTTGGACAACCGAGCAAACATCTGAAGACAACTAGCAGAGGTTGCATGGGGCTGTGATTTGAAACATGTTTTCCTCTCCCATGCATGTGCCATCACTTATTTAATAAGCATCACATCTGTGTTACAAACGAACCATAATTTGAAAATCATGTACACAATCCCATGATGATCCTGCGTATAGATGTTTCTCAGCTTCTACATTTTAGAAACTACTTCTGTGATAAGCACATCTTTATATTCATATCTGTTCTAATGCATTGATCTGGTATTTATAACAGTGAATATACTCATCAAATCTACTTCGTGAATATCTGCCGAGTTATGCCGGTTTCTGTTAAACATGTTTAAGCTACAACGAAACCTTTTCAGAGTGTTTGAGTCGCTCAAAAATCACAATCCTGTTTTTATATTGGCCAGTGTGGCAGTATTGATGTGCATAAATGTGCATTTGTATACCTGTGTATCTCCCTGTCTGTGGCCAGAATGGGATGAGGGTGGGGGATGTGGAAATGAGAGAATTATTAAATGCCAAGTAGATGTGCAATAAATTCCATTGATTTTATAAACTCCAACTTGTCTTCAGTCTCCTTCCATTCTTTATCCTGGGGGCATTGCAACAAAAACCTATTTTAAATACCTTGGCCTCCCCCTCTTCCCCTCCCCAAAAAAGTGTCAATATTTTATTTGGATTTTTAACTTCGCTCCATAACAGTTGTTTGACCTCCTGACTCGTGCAAGTCACATAAATTCTGGGACTTTATTCAGGAGCCATGTTCCTGCTATTGAATAAGCAATTTGGGAGGGTGAATTAATGACTTGTGCTGTTGCCTGAAAGTCCCTGAAGAAATATTAAAATTGCTTGCAGACTGAATCGATACCCAGTGAACACCCAGCAAGAGAGGGTTTCAGCTCAGAATGGCCAGGGAAGCAGGAGTCAGAGGGGAATCCCTGCACCCAGCTTGGAGAGCTCCCCCAACCCCCACCTACCCCTGCCCCCAATCCCTGCAGCTCTGTCATTTTCAGTAACAGCGAGGTCTTATTAAACCCCAACCAGGATGGAACTGATTTGTCCTGTCTCGGAAAAGCAGGCTCAGGGGACAGTTTATTCTTTAGTAGTAACCAAAGCCCTGAGGCCTTATCAGAGGTGATGGTCTAGATACATCCACCTGCTGGACAGGGGGCGGCGCTTCGTCCTGGCAGCTATTCTGAGCTTGGAGACACTGCAGCACTGTGACTATTATCTGTAGGGTGTGCTGAGGGTTGGGCAGTTCAGTGGTGACTCTACCTTCGTATGTCTTATCACGTTTATCATTGCTCCAAGGGCCACCTTTGTGTATGGGTGGCCTGTGGGATGGAGAGCTTGAATTGTGTTGTGGGTTAGCATGTGTGGCTTTGTCGGGGATGCAGCCCGGCAACTGGCCTCAGGTTTGTTTTGGTTTGCGGTATTGTATCGAGGTGTATCTTCCTGTAACACTGGGTTGGAGGAATTTGAGTATTGTTTGGTGGCAGTGTCTGTTTCTGCTTTGAATTATTGTATTCATTGATCATATCTGCATCTCTTTATTCATAATGTATGTCTCAGAGATTAGGTTAATGGGTGTCTCCTTGGTGATGTGGGCTGAGTAATGATGCTGGATCTGGGTGGTGGTTGTGTGATTCGGTAATTGCTTTAATAGCTTTCTTATAGTTGTGGGTGAGAGGGCCAATCCTTTGGCTTTTTTTTTTTTTTTTAAACCTTATTCTGGCCTGGTCATCTTCTGCACTGCTTCTTTCCAGGGGAGAAATTCTAGAGACAAATACCCACTTGATAATAAAGTTTACATGTCTATTCTTGGCTGGGAGACTTAACCACACTGGTTCAGGTCTGAGTCTCAACCTCCCTACATATGCCTAATGCAGGGAGTGAAGCCTTGAGGCCAAACCCTGTCCCTGTGTACAGTCTACACCCCGATCTGGGCATGGGGAGGGTGGATGGAAGTAAAGCTCCCAGTTCTAGGGGGGATCAACATGATGACCTCAGGCTCCCAGAGCCCCTGTCCCTTCACTCTGTGGCCCTGCCCTGCAGCATCATCTCCCCATCATGCCCAGATGATGTGACCCAGTAGCAGACAAGTATCATGGAAGAATTCCAGGCATAACCTTCCACTAGGGCACAGGGTGTGTGTTCTAAGCTTGTGAGTAAAGATACGAAATTGCAGCAGGGCACAAGACTAAGAGATTACTCATGTCTGCATTTTCTTCGATCCGAAGCAGGGAAGAACTGGGGTGTAGTAGATAGGACATGGGTCCCAGCACCACTACTGCATGGGTTCAAATCCTAGGTCTGTGACCTCGAGCAAATTATTTGACTTCTCCATACCCCAGTTACCACAACTGTAAACACTGCTGTAAAGCCCTGCGTGGTTGTTCATCAGGCTTAAATCAATACATTAACTTACTTATACTGCTCTACTGTAGCAATGACTGGTTAACTATGAGTATGGTGGTGGTGGTCATGATGATGATGATGATGATGATGATGATGATGATGATGATGATGATAATAAAAGTTTACAGGATAAAACAGCTGGGAGATTGGCCAAACACAAACATGTATGCAAGTTTGCTACTGCACATAAAATCATAAGGTTAATCAAGGGGTGTATCTGTGTTTTAAGAAAAGAAGTATAAAAACTGCGGTTGGATAGGATGGGGTTGGGAGGAGCTTTCTTCCCAGGTTTTTAAGACAGCTCAGGAACTGAGGGTTGATAAAGACACAGCTGGCTCCGGTCTAATGACTACAAAGAAGAGAAGGCAGTCCTCATGTAGGTTGACACTTAATTGAAAACACTCTGAGGGTGATTTAGACCCCACAGTTCCAACTTAGCTGATTTTAAATTTTTCCTAGGGCTAGGGATTTAACTTAGTGTTAGAACAACTGCCTAGTGTACACAAACCCCTAGGCTCCACTGCCAGCTCAGGGCTACCTCTATAATTTAAAGAGACATGGACCTTTAACAGCTAATTTGACTGATAGTTACCAAGAAAGAGGCTAGAGGGATGGCAAAGCATGTAAGAGCACATGGCATTCTTGCACAGGATCTGAGTTCAATTCCTAGCACCCATGTCTGGCAGCTCACAACATCTTGTAACTCCAGCTTCAGGGAATCCAACAGCTCTGGCCACCAGGGGCACCTGCACTCACATGCACCCATATAATTAAAAAGAAAAGAACTTTTAAGATAACTGAGAAGTAACTGGTAGTCACTTGAGTGTGGCTCTTTGGGGTTCTTTGAACTGGCAGAGGTCATTGAGCCAGAGAGGGAAAGAAAACAGGAGACCACGCCTCAGCCTCATTCCACGGGATCTCCCATAGAGACGAGAGACGTGTCATCCTGAATTAGGACAACTTTGGTTTGTACCTTGTTCTTGCTGGACACAGAATAAATAGAAGAATATGTCATTGTCCAGTTACTTTGGACCATTGCACCAAATAGACTAAGCCCAGAGTGATTTTATTTCCTAAATTCTCTTCTTAAAATACTTTTCCTTCAGCAGCGGTAGTGACGAGAGTGATTACCAGATTCCCCACCCTCCCAGGAACAAACACCATCACAAAGGACAGCACTGGCTTGAGTTTATCAACTGTTTGCTTGCTCCTCTCTCCCATCCTCAGTGCCACTGCCCTTCCTTTTCCCCCTCCTCTTCCTGTTTACTTCCCTTCTCTCTGCCTGTGATGGCATTTAAGAACTAGGAAAACCCTTCAAGACTATCACCTGGAGATTTCCCCGCCACTGTTTCATTTATCTTTAAAAAAAAAAAAATTACAAATGCAAAGAAGCAAAACTCGTGAAAATGCCATGGAACCTGGAAAATGCCAACCTTCAACTCCTCGAGCAACAGCAAGCTCGTCCTGGAAGAGTGCGTGCCTGCACACGCGAGTGTACAGGCATGCAGGCGCATTTGCACACATAGTCAGAAAACACAGCATCAACTCAGTTCCTGAACTCAGCCGGGTTCACAGGATGCCACAAATCTCAGCGGAGCTCACAGCAGTCAACCTGCTCGTAGAGTATCCTTTTGGCTCTTTAATCAAGCTGTCTTTCTTTCTTTCCCTTTTCCTTTTCTTGTTTGTGTTGTTTTGTTTAGACAAGGTTTCTTTCTGTAGCCCCAAGCAGGCCTTTATTCCAAGGTCCTATATCTCAGCCTCCTGAGTGCTGGGATTACAGACATGAGGCGAGACTCTTGACCCTTCAGAACTTCTTATTTAAAATGCTTCACTGACCATACACATACAAACCAGAAGACACACGCATTGACACAGACTAACACTAAAAAAAAAAAAAAAGCATACTTGATTATTACTATTGCAATAAGAACAGTAATTTATTATTATTCCCTAATATTGGCTAGTTACAATTCTAAGTAGATTTATCAGGCGTGGGGCTCATTTAACCCTCAAGAGAGCCTATAAGAGACTTAAGTGATTATCCCAACATTATATGACTAGGGAAACTGAGGTACGGAAGCATAGGAGGTTAGACAGACTCAGAACATGGCAATTTCTCCCTTGAGACTCCCTCTTGTATTGTGCCATGGAGCTTTATGTGACTTGCCTGGCACATAGCAAGTCATTTCTGAAAAGGTAGAGGAAGTGATGAATGAATGAGTGTCATGTCTATCAAGGCCCTCCAGGTGGCAGATTCCCTAGCGGAAGCCAGACCTAACAGACAACCCTAGGTTCTATGGAAGAAACCATTTCCAGTTTACCTAATGGCTGAGCTTGTCCAGAAACTAACGGCCTCCACCCCTGTGCCCTCCCCGAGCTCCCTTTAAATCAGAAACCAGACCCAAGTGTATCCAAGATACTTCCTCACCACACTTTGCCTCCTGTATTTTTCTCTGAAATAGGTGTTTCCTAGTATGCTGGTTCTGTGCTGAACGAAACCCGAGAAATCCAATCAACCAGGTGGGTGTGCTAAACCACCAGATCTTTGGCATCCTATGGACAACTAATAGAGATGATTGACTAAAGCTTTTGATTTTCTTCCAGATGTTTGGGTGTTGCCGTGGTCATTAACCTGCTTGTCAGCAAGTGCTCATGCATTCCCAAGACACAGGCAAACACTAAAGAGGAAAAGAATAACCCAGAATAAAACTGACTAAAGAGGACAGGGGTAGCGGTTGTTTGCGAACTCAGTCAGGCAGGCGGTGTTCCAGGAATGGCTTGCTACCTTGGAGAACCATTAGAACGCGGATCCATCCCACAAGAGACTCGTGTGCCTACAGACCTCTAAAGACCCTCATGCGGCTGTATCCTTGGCTGTCTCAGAACCGTACCAATCAGATTCCTGCGCAGGGAGCCAACGGATCAATCCCAGAATCCAGCACAGTGAGCAGCCTGCCCACCGCCAGGCCAGCCCACCCTCTCCACACTGCCAGGATGCCTTGTGCACTCAGGCACTCGGGATCCACACCTACTGTCAGTCCAGGCTGTAGATTTTTCAAAGCTTGGTATAAATCTGGTTTGTGACTTTGTAGACGAGCCTCTATTTGTGATTTAACACTCTGCCTTTTCTCTTCTCTCCTACCTCTATTTCCTTTCCTTTTCACGTTTTAATGCTATTTACAACTTCCTTACTCATAGAGCACCATAGCTATTTTTCAGTGTCTCTAACTGATATACTCAAATGATTTTTCTTACCTAGGTTTTTTTCTCTCCTCTCAACTTAATTTATGTTTTAGTAAGCAGGGACTTCATATCGCTCCATTCAATAGCATTAAGAGTTTCTGCTTCTATCAAAGGGATCATGGCACTAAGAGACTCATCATGAGGGCCATTTGTTTATTCTTACAAGTTATCCTCTCTCTCTCTCTCTCTCTCTCTCTCTCTCTCTCTCTCTCTCTCTCTCTCTCTCTTTCTCTCTCTCTCTTTCTGTGTGTGTGTGTGTGTGTGTAAGAGGCTGTGTGAGTGCAGGCATGCACGCACAATGTCCTTCTCAGTGTGTGCCTCTATGCTCCACTACCCTGTACCCGTGCCACTTGGCATGAGCAGGAAGGACCCAACAAAACCATGATGTGGGCAGCAGCTGACCCTCCAAGTGCTGGAGACAAAGCCAGGCTGTAGAGCTTTCTTCCTGACATCAGTGAGTTCTTTTAGGAACAGTCTTGCATATGCCAGGTGGGGTTATTTCCTCCAAATCCTCCCGCCCCCACCCCGACCCCTTTTTTTTTTAAACCAAAATTGCAAGGAAAGCTTATGACGACATTATCCACAAACAAGAGTTTTGTCTGTTTGTTTTGGGGGAGGTCCTATTCTAGAAGGAAGAAGGCTAGAAAACCAAGAAAATGCTTTCCTTCCTTGGGGGTTTGTCTGTTGCCTTTTTTCTCTTTGATTTTTTTTTTTTTCCTGTAACTTCTCCTCGTGCCTAATTGTATTTGACCTTGAACTCTGGCTTTTTCCTTCACAACAAAAAGTTGGTCGTACAGGAGTGAGAAGTACCTCAGAGAAGCAGTTACTTGGCCTGACAGGCAGGCCTAGGGACCAGTAGCCAGAGGGTCCAGGCCAGCACTCCACTCCTGGAAATAAATCCCATTGTATTTGCATTTTAATTTTCCACATAAACAAAGGCTCAGAGTACTCGCTTGGGCAGCATCACTGGACGAATTTAATTAGAAATGAAAAGTTTATAGGGCCCTCTTTAATGCGATTAATGCTCAGTTAACATTTATCACACTCGTATGCCGGAATCGCCTTTTCTAAACAGCCGCTAGCCATGAAATGAATTTCCCTCAACTTTTTTTGCACCTGCCCTGAGAGGTCATTTCTTAGGAAGTCTGGATGAGCTTCTAGAGGGTGTCCCTGTCCCTACGATCAGAGGTTGAGGAGTTAGGAGTGGAGGAAAAGGCGGGAGGGTAGGAGGTGGAGAGTGAGGGACTGGACTGTGCCCTCTGCAGGAGGCCAAGCAGTAGCCCAGAAGGCTAGCTCAGGCTGCCCTTCTCCAGCCTCTTTCTGTGGCCACAAATCAGGCCAGGGCCAATCAGTGTCAGGGCGTTGGGCCTTCCTCTCTCTCTCCTGCTGTCTTCCTTCTGCCAGCTTTTCTCTCTCACCTGGATGTTAGCCAGGTGTCCCCTCCCAGGACCACAGCCACAGTGTAAGAAACCTCCTTCCCTCTGGCTTCCCCAGAAGCCAGGCTGTCACATTAAGTGGAAGCTGGCCTGCCCTTCTTAGAAAAGCAGGGGAGAGTGAGGCAACTTGACACCTCTGTTGATCCCTGGAGGAAAGGTGGCCTCCCTTATCTTATCAACTTCTCCTCGCTCTTCAATCAGAGATTGGCCTCTCCTACCCATCCACCTCAGCCAGGCTGGAGGATGGAAAAGTGAGGAGAAGGCTGAGGACTCTGGTGGGTGTGCTCTGCAGAGAGCAGCAGATAACCGTCCTGACCTTTGGTCTCATCTCTACGCAGCTGCTTCTGAGGTTACAGGCAAACACAACCAATGCTGTGGCCACCAGTTCGCCTAATGCCACACATAGGTGACACACTCACCTCCAACAGAGCAAGCGTGCACTGGTCTCACGGGGGCCCGTACTCCCAGATACAGGTGTGCTCACAGACCGTGCCAGAACCTGATCCTTACCTTTTGACCCACTCAGGACAGCTACTGTCCCTCTGACCCCACACTCTCTGGATGACATTCAGTACCATCCCAAACAAGAGGACTGTCCAAACGATGGCAGGAATTCTTGCGTTGGGACCAAACGGTCCAGCCAGCCAGAAGCTTCCTGAATTAGGAAACCACCAGCTCTCAGTTTAACAAGTCTGACTTCTGAGCACTCTCGGCCGATGCTAGGCCAGCCTCTCAGGCTATGAAAGCCAGGCTTAGCTAGAAACCACCATCCCACACCGTCTCTAAAACAGAGACACACAGAGGCCTGCAGGCCAGGCCCATCAGCTTCTCTCAAGACAACAAGAAGTTCCGCGGAAGTAAGGTAAAGGCTGGCAGAATAAGGGGCAAAACGAGGTAGTTGTGCCTAATTATCTCTGTGATCCATCAAGCCCCAACACTGTCTGCAAGGCTCCTGAGTGCATGCCCTTGCCTGAAAGATACGGGGATCTGGACCCACAAAGACCAGGGCCAAGAGGGAGCACCAGAACTAGGAAAGGCACCCCCAGTACTAGCTAGCTGTCATTTGCTTAAGCTCTAGGGCCCTTTAGGCCCTCCCTGCTCTCTCTCCCCAGGTCACTACATCCTTCCTCCTATTTCTCCGCTGTGCCTGCAAGGTATACTGCTTCCTTTCCAGTCAGCTGTCCTGCTGCACTCTCAGCCAGGAACGGAACAGCCTGGCACACTCCCCCAGCTTTCTCTGCTCTCAGGCCACTGCAGAGGGAGCTCACCATAGTCAGGCAGGCCTGAAAGCGAGCAAGGCAGGATGCCTGGAGCAGTGTGGCCCTAAAGGTAACAGGGTAGAAGGGACTCCATTGTGGAAGACCAGAAAGCAGGGCCCACTCTGCCTTCTTCTTGGCCCCCCCCTCCCTCTCCCCCTCCCCCCCCCCCTCTCTCTCTCTCTCTCTCTCTCTCTCTCTCTCTCTCTCTCTCGTGCCTTTCTTGGGCCTGCCAATGATGGTGACAGTCACTGCCAGGATATGCTGTACACTAAGGGGCAGATGTTCACAGCCATATACATGTTCCCATAGCTCTCTTAGAAAAGACCATGGAACTCTGACCTTGAGAATGTGCGTGCAATGTCACTTTCTTTGCCCTACCATTATGCTAAAACTTCTCTCCAGTTGACCTCTGCTTTTCTCCTTTGTCAACTCTGGGCTTCTCAGGATGCCACCAGCCTAAACAACCAGCTGCCCTGGGCACCGGCTTTCTCTAACCACATCTAAGATGTATCAGAGGACCAAATGCTCTTATTTAGATTACAGCGCCCTATTCTTCTCAACAGTAGCTGCCTGCTCTGGGTTACAGCCCCAAATACCATCCAGGCCGAGGAGGCTACAGTCCTCTTTCGCCTCTCAGCCTCTCACCTCCTCTGTCACTCTTGTAGTCTGCATCATACCGGCTGTCCCCTTCATTATCCACAACTCACCCACTCCTCCTCCAGCTAGGAGGAGTTCCACCATCTCCCATGAACATCCTCAGAAGCTTCTGTACTGAGGTGCAGGGGAAATGCTGGCTCCCTCGCACTTGAGATCAGTGTGTAGAGTCACACAGACTAGAGGCTGCCAACTGCTGGCCAAGGTAGAATCAGACCCAACGTGCACTTTATTTGGTTAGCACGGAGCTGTTAAAATTTGTCTTTTGGGGTCCTGCAAGATGACCCACCAGGTAAAGACTCTTGCCGTGTCCAATTCCTGGTTCCCACAAGGTACCAGGGAGATGTCTCAATGGGTAAAGAGTTTGCTGTGTGAGCGTGAGGAACAGAGAAGTCAGATTCCCAGAACCAACATAATGTTGAGTGGGAGCATCTGCAATTCTAGCCTCAGAAGACATTGATGGGATCTACAGAGCAAGCAGCCAGCAAGACTAGTCACATCACCAAGCTCTGGGTTTGATCGAGAAACCTTTCCTCAATGAATAAAGTCAAAAGTTATGGAGGATGCTTCCTGACATTGACCTATGGCCTGCACATACATACAGCACAAAAAATGGGGGAGGGTAGAATAAAAAAGATAAACTCAACTCTCAAAAGTTATATTCAGGCCTCGTTATGCGCGTGTGCGTGAGCGCGCGCGCACACACACACACACACACACACACACACAAAGTGTAAAAGCTGTCTCTGCATCAATACCTGTAGGCTGGGCCAATGCCTTCCAGCTCCTATACCCATCTACGCACTTTTTTTCTGCCATTTTCCCTGAAAACTCTGGTGTGTGACCCCTGTGGCTACATGCACTTCCATCACTGCCCTTGGCACACCCCAGTCTGGATTTGGGGGCGCTACTTTCCTTACTCCACATACAAAGTCAAACCTTCTAAAATAGATGATGACTTGACTCTTTCTCCTCTCTCCTCCCCACCCCTTTGTCTCTTAATGCAAAATATCTTCTCATTACATTGCCTCTCAAGAAACACAAGAAAAGGTCCCGATATTTCCATGGCTTGAAGATAAGCTGTGAGTGGAACTTGGCTCAGTGATCATCTGCTCCCTTCCACATGCCTTCCTTTCTTACCTGGTAGTTTCTGGGTACAGGGGACTGGCCGACTCTTTCCCCTTCAGGTCAGGCCATTTCCCTCTCACTTCTCACATGCCAGAAGCTCCCCTGTCTAGCCCTAAGGAGTTTCCAAGGCACTGCATCTGATACTGAGCCCTGTCTGCCATCAAAACCTTATATTCCCTTCTCATCTAAAACCCCTTCCTTGTTCTCTAACCCCTGGGGAGGCTCTGGAGTCTGAGCCTGCATCCAACACAGAGAAATCTCTGTGCATAACTGTGTCCCACTGCTACCGGCCTGCTTCATGCTGGCTATCCTGGCCTGGAGTTTCCTCTGTGTGTGTGTGTGTGTGTGTGTATGTGTGTGTGTGTGTGTGTGTGTGTGTGTGTGTGTGTATGTGTGAGTGTGTTGGTGTTTGTTTCTTTGTTTGAAACAGGGTCTCATTCTGTAGACCAGGTTAGACTCGAACTGATGGAGATCTGCCTGCCTATGCTTGGATCAAAGGTATGCACCTCCGTGCCGGTGTGGATCACAGTTTTGGAGGAAAAGTATGTACCTGGAAAAGTGTCATCTTGGCTACCGATGTGACTGGTCCATAGCTAGCTCTGCCAACAGAGCTTGGGCTCAAGTGTCAAAGTAAAGATAAACATGATCACAAAAGTCTTTATCACAAAGGTGGCACCACGCCAGCAAAGGACCTCATATTAGGGTTAACTGGACTTATCGAGGACTGTAATACAAACAAAAATTGATGGAAAACTTGGCTCCAGTTGTCCAAGTTGTGAAATGGAACCATCTTTAGCTAAATTCTATGGCTGTTGCCACTTCAGGCAACACCCAAATGACTGACTTGCTGATTAACCACCTGAGCTAAGGACAAGGTGCCCAGCCCTGCACTGTAATGGCTGGTTCCATCCTGGGGACTGATTTCTTTGTTCTCGTGGTCTCAGAGCCCTGTACCTAAGAATAGACACACAAGTACAAACAATTCCCCAACACAGAACACCTTTATACCTATATGCCATTGTGTGTACATGAGCCTACATTCTAACTGCACCTTGATAGCATCAAACCCTAAAAATGTGACCAACAGGACAAAGCCATCTCTGTCCAGTGGCAGACAGAGAATACCAGGAGACGTAACTTTTCTCCAACTACTATGTTCCTTGCCTGGGTACTGATTGGGAGACACTAGTCTTTAAGCTTCAGGAACCCTTCTGCCTTCTCTGGATACTTCATAGCTGCCTGTGCCTTCTCAACCTGAGCTCTGAACACCTCGTCTGATGGGGTAAGAGTTATGAAAGGACAGCAAAAATCTAGACAATTGGCAGGTCAGATGGGCCCTTTCTACTGGATTCTTTTAAGGACATGGAAAGTAGTGTCTTCCCAATGTATGCACTCTCCTCTTGGCGGGAGAACTGCAGCATAACCTCAGATAGCATCCAGGAGGGATTCAGGGAAGCCCTGAGCACTAAAGCCCTGCAAAGTAGCCAGGTCTGTGGCTGTAGGAAGCTGGGAGTGGACAGCGGGCCCCCGGGTTACTATGGTGTTCCTTTATCAATCCTGTTGAGAAGTCTGAGAAGCAGGGCCTCCCTGCAGCTCCTGTGGGAACCCCCTCTCCAGAGCGCAGGCTTTGGGGAGAATGATTCATCTGTGCCCCTTACTACTACTGCTTCTGTTGAAAGCTGTGACGTTCTATCCCACAAGGCTATCTCATCACGTTGGCAACTGAACCACCAAAGGAGCACCACAAATCCAATCCCCAGGTACCCTCCAGAGCACCTGCTCCACCCCAAATGTCTGGTGTGCCTCTCCTTCCCGAGGTTGACTGAACAGCAATCCCTCACCTACGCCAATAAGAGCCCCACTCTCTCTGCCTTCCCTGCCTCTTCTTCTCCAAGAAACCCCGCTCCCCTTCCCAAGAAGCTGCTCCTGCCTGGCACCATCTCCACTTGGCTAATTCCCCTTGTGGCCCCTCTATTGAACTGTTGTGTTGTCCATTTCCCTGTGACAAGGGCTCTGGTTACAGAGTTATTGATTGGTTTCATGCAGACAGATGGGCCCTTCCTGGCTCCCATCGAAATCCCTGGCTGTATGGGCTGATTGTTGCCTCGCAGGGTATAGGATTGCACCAGAGACCACCCTCCACGCAGTCTCCTTTGCCCGGGCTGTGGATGGTAATAAATGGAGTCAGCCTGAGCGATAATAAAAGCAATCGAGTAGGTTACCTGTGCAGACACAAGATTTATGCCTCTTCATATTTGATGCGATTGTTTTACTGAGTTCTCAGAACAGTTGGGACTTTGTTTGTTTATTTTAGAGTTTTCCCCTTCTCTCTTTTCTTCTCTACATCACCTTCTAAACCCAACCTGGAAAGGTTTTCTTTTTTGTTTTGTTTTGTTTTGTTTTGATAACCTCTCATCTTTAATTCTCAAAAGTTGCCAGCTGAAGCAGGAACTCGAGGCAGCCAAGCACTGAAAACCTACGCTGTGACCTGAATGCCCACAAGCCAGCAACAGGAGACAGCAAGGCCCAGAAGCCCATCACAGCCTTTTAAGTTTGATTTCCAGAATCTACATGGTAGAAGGAGAAAACCAGCTCCCACATGTTGTCCTCTGGCCTGCACATGTGCACTGTGCTAGGTGCGCCCCAACAGCCCCCCCACAAACACAAATAAACAAATAAAAATGAAATGCAGAAACATTAAAAATCCAAGAAACAGCTGGGCATGGTGGCACATGCCTTTATGTCCAGCGCTCAGGAGGCAGAGGCGGGAGGATCACTGTGAGCTCGAGGCCTGGTCTACAAAGCAAGTCCAGGACAGCCAAGATAATATAGAGAAACTTTGTATCGAAAAACAAAACAAAACAAAAATCCAAGAAATAGATAAACAATTATGCCTGTTTCAGATGGGTGACAAGGACAGCACAGAGTCCCTCTAAGAAAAAAGCAGGTAAGCATGGCTTTGAGACAGAAACCACAGACAAGAAACCACCTGCGGCCCCTGTCTGAGAGGCCTGGGGCCCCAAGACACAATCTCTGACCTGATTTTTCTCATTCCTCTTGGGGATGAAGTCTTTTTCTTAACTCACTGACTCTCCCTAGCTCTTTGCCCTGACACCAACAGTGGTGACAACGAAACAGCTGCAAAGATCTAGAGATGTGACAAGCAATGCCACCTCTCTCCCAGGCTTCCGTGATCTAAGTGATGCAGACCCGAGTTCTGTGGTCTAGGACATGTCTCTAGGATCCCCACGGCTGCGATGAGTTAATTCTCAGCTTACAGGGAGAGAGATGACTGATAGACCACTGCCCACCGCCAGATCAAAGACAAACACCTGAGAATGACACTGGTGACACCTGAGTGATACATACTGGCATTGCTTAACACAGCACTGAGGCTGCAGCCTTTTTGGAGCCGGTGCTGCCACTGCAAGGAGGAATGTATGTTCTCACTTTAAAGCAAACAGGCTAAGAAAGAATACAGGGGCGGGGGTGGGGGTAATTGGCAAGCCCCAAGGGGCCACCGCAAAGATCTAAGAGTACAGAGTCCCGGGCCCCAAAATGTGTTGACTAGCCGTAAGAAGTTCATCGGCTGGCTTTGAGACCACACTGAGAGTGTAGCCCTAGCCTAAACTTCACCTAGAGAGCCTGTTGTTCTTTCAAATAAGTGGTCTCTGCCTAGGGCAACAACCCAACTCTGGAGCACCTTCAGAACAGTCCTTTCTGCCTTGTCAAAAGTGCAACCTGCTGGGGCCCCCCTTTTTCCTCTCTCATTGCATAGACTTTCATCTCTACCCTGCCCACAGGTGTTTCCCATGCCGGGCCTCAGTCTGAAGTTTCTTGTTTACAAACACTGTTCCCAACAGTGATGCTTCACAAGCTGAAGAGCTGGCAACTCCACACTCAGGGATAAGTAGCCCAATATTTATAAGGATTCAGTACATTCCAGGACCTGCTCACAGCTAAGATTTTTAGCCAATGATTTCCAGGTGTGGATGGTTTTCTACTACACCTTTGGCCCAGAGAGGCATTTCTACTAGCATTTGCCAGGGGAGAACTCAGATAGGACAGCCAAGGCTTTATCGTGACAGGATCAGAGAATGCCAAAACCATTTTTTAAAGCATGAAAAGCAATTTAGTTTATAGCCATAACAGCATATTTCAAGTGCGGCGGTAGCATCTGTTTGGGGGAGGAGAAGATGAAAACCTTTGGCTCAGGTGGGTGAGCAGCTGTAGACTTCCTTTTTTGCCTATGCTGACTCCTGAGCACCCTTACTCAGGACATGTGTATATATATACATACACGCCCCCCACACACATACAAATACATACATACATGTATGTATGTATCAACAATAACAGCAACACAGGTGGACATCTGCCATCCCCAAAGCTTTGAACTCAGGAACGCCCCACTCCCCAGAACATAAAACTCTCTACACACAGGAAAATCTCCGGTTCCTTCCTACAGTGAGTGATAGTTCTCAATACAGAAAGTCCCAAGTTCCTGATACAACCAGCACCAGCAGGAATGCCACACCTTTATTGGGCATTTGTATGAAACATGGCTCTCCAGAAAAGCTTTCCTCTTCAGGGCAGAGCACCCGTAGGAATGCTGTTAATGATTGGTGTGCCCAAATATGCCCCAGTGACACACTGGGAAGCCCCAGCCAATCTTTCCAAAGTATCAACCATGGGAGACTTCTTCCCAAAGCAAAACTTAAACCGGCCAAATAGATCCTTTTTGACAACGCAAGCCTTGAAGCCTAATCGCACAACCAGGGCTGCCCATGCTGCTGGTCGCTTCCCTGACCCTGTGCTTCCGGATTCCTCTACCTTCAGCAATACCTACCCAGAAATGCCTCTGTCTCTACACCCAAAGAAAGCCTGTGTGTGCCTCAGGTAACAGGACCATGTGCCAACAGCCTCTGTGGCTGTCAGAGCTACCAGGTTTGTACCATCCTTTCCCCAAAGCTCATCTCACAGACAGCTAGCTAATCTACTTTCTTCTGGCTTGGTAAGCACACCGTCAGACCTCTGGAGTTTGATGTTAGAGTCATTTGTCCTCTGTACTCTCTGACATTTTAGGATGAAACATCCTCAAACTTGTACCTGAACCAGCTTTAAAAATAGCCCAGCCATAGGTGGATATGTGTTGGGGGGGGGGGCATCCAGAGAAGGTGCTAGGCAGGGCTGCCAGCACAGCCCTAACTCAAAAAAAGCAAATCACTGAAACCATCTATGTCTTGGGCTCTTCTAAAGCTTGCAACTCCCATCACAGACAATAAGCGTATCTCTAAAACAATCCCCAGACCACTGCCACCCAGTCCAGTGACATTACTCCTCACCTAAGCCACTCTTGGCTCAGCTACTGTGCTCCCAGGACCTCAGTTCTAACTCACTGCAAGGACTACAAGCAGGTCTAGAGGCTGCAGAGGAGGGGGGGTGAGGGAAGGGGGGCGGGAAGTTGTCCCCCTTCCCCTCCCTAACTGCCACACCTGCCCCCATACCTAAACCTGCCCAGCTCCCTGACTTTTAAAGGCAAGGCACTTACTGCTTTCTCAAGCCACCCCGTGCCTTTCTCCAGCTCTTTTGGAAAGTGAATGTCAAACAGCCACACATTTCCAGTACCTACCTAGCTGAGCCAGGCCCAGGGAGCTGGAGAGTTTCGGAGGGTGTATAATTAGCTGATCAGTATTATGTTACCCTGTTCATAACTGAATAACCATTTTAATACAGATGGCACACACTGGGATAATTTCTGGGGTCGCCTTGCAGTACGTTACAGCAGGAGAGTGGCAGAGGGAATCTTCCTTAGCCAAGGTACATTCTACCAGCTAATTTTACCTGCTGTTTTCAGGATGATTTGGGATAATTCCATATCATTTGCAAAATATTAAAAAAAGATAGGTGATGCTAGTTGCAGAAGGAAGCACCATCTGAATTATTAGTTGTCCTGATAACGAGCCTATGAAGAGTACAAAGAATAACAGAGTATGAAACTCTTAACTGTCTCCTCATTTGGGGGTGCCTGAGAAGGGGGAGGAACCTGCCTCTGGCTGAAGTGTGACTTTGCAGCCCAGAGTCTCTGCATACAATTGTCAGGCTGCACAGTTCTGCAGTTATGAAGCTGGTCTAGGTTTAGGGGCTTTAGTGCTGCCTGAGTGTTTTATGGTCACCCCAGATAGATGCCCTGGTACACGCTGGCTGGGGTGCATATGCATGAAGCATGACCACATGGTTTCCCAAACCGCACACTGGAATGACCTGGGGACTAAGAAGCCTAAGTGTCCTGTCCTTCAAGTTGAACTGCGTAGAGCCTGCAGGGTCCCAAGTATCTGAATCTATCCTTAAGGGAAAGATTTTGGCCTCAAGATAGGCATGCTTGGTTGGTGGGGGCATCTCCCAAGAGTCAGCCACAGGGTCCCAGCTCTCACTCCCTGCCTGGCATCCCCGTCCTTGTCCAGCTCCTCTGCTCTGCCAAGTCCTGCCTGGTGGCTGGCATCTGCCCTGGAGGCCTGGATGCCAGTGCTTCTCGGCCGGAAATTTGTGTGGAGCTGGCTAGCAAGACCTGGGCTCCTGGGAGGCAAGCTTTGTGGGAGTTGACTGAAAGGGTAAAGGAGCCAGGATTCTGGCCTCCCCTGGGGAAGGGTACATGACTTTAGAAAGAAAAGTCTGTTTGGAGGCAGTGAATAGACAGTGGTCATTTTAAAGGCTTTGCTATGGGCTGTGATTGTCTCTAGATCCCGAGGCGGGTAATCTTGGAGTCTTAATTACCACAAACACTTGGATTCATTTCCAGGACACCGGCGGGAGAAGCCTGGAAGGGAAAACTCAGCTCCGAATTGGAAAGAGCCCTGTCTGTCTGTCTGTCTGTCTGTCTGTCTGTCTGTCTGTCTGTCTCTGGAGGTCTATTTTCCTTGCTCAAAGAACTTCAGGCTGGGAGCTGGAAGGAAGGGTAGAGGCTGGACAAAGAGCAAAGATGGTCCCTGAGAGATGGCCCCCCGCAGGCAGGAGTTGGGGGCACTGGAGTCCTGACCTCCAAGCCTAGGGGGGCTTTGCTCACCTGTTGATGGATGAGACGCTGGGAACTGTGTCATTGTCGCAGATGCCCTCAGCTAGCAGCCGGTCACGGATTTCCCAGGCGAACATAGTCGGATTCTGTCGCTTGTATTCAGCAATCTTGTCCACCACTTTGGGCGTTGCCACCTTGGGCTTGGAGCCACCAATCACTCCGGGCTTGATGCTGCCAGTCTCGTAGTACCTGGGCCAGGAAGGCCGTCGGGGTCAGCAAGAAGCCGGTGGTGGCAAGGGCAGGGGGGCTGCAAGTTCCAGAGCTGCTAAGCCGCTCTCCCTCCCTAGGCATCGGTGTGAAGGGAAAAAGGCCCTGTGTAGCTGAGCAGAGACTCCAGAAGATTCTTGACTAGGGTGGGCATACGAACTGGGTGTGGACAGTGGCTAGAGCAGGCACCCTGGGAGTGGAAGTCGGGACTTCCACTTGGGAAGCAGAAAAGGACCTGTGCTGGGAGAGCCCATCCCACCTGAAGCACGGAGTTCCTATGGAACCTGGACCCTCCTGGAGTCTCCCCAGTGCTGCCTTTTCTTCCTACCCCATCCACACTGATAAGCTGGGGAAATCCCTCCTTTTCTGAATGTAGCTGCCTTCCTTCAGAGGGTCCCAGAGCTGCATTACACTGGGCCTACCCTACTCCACCCTCACTCCAAGGCCCAGGCGGCACTTGAATGCCCTTCTCAAAACAGGCAGCGAGCCCCCTAGATACTTCAAGTCCTTTCCTTCCGGGCATCTTTAAACTAAAACCTCCTCTGGGAAGAGAGGCAGCACCCGGCCCTCACCTGCCCAGGATTTTGCTGACACAGCCATGGCTGACCCGCAGCTGCCGGGAGATGTCACAGGGCCTCACACCCTGGTGGGCTAGCTCCACGATGCGCT
This sequence comes from Acomys percivali, assembly GCA_907169655.1. Taxonomy (NCBI): domain Eukaryota; kingdom Metazoa; phylum Chordata; class Mammalia; order Rodentia; family Muridae; genus Acomys; species Acomys percivali. The sequence goes on along the minus strand of OU015757.1, from coordinate 62,541,307 downwards.
GCCTCACCACGTCGGGTAGGGGTCGGCCGTTCACAAACACCCCCCCGAGCTGGTTCACACCCCCGTGCCCTGCTGGGGAGAGACAAGAAAAAAACACAACACCCCACACACAGCAGGGACCGGCCATTAGTCAGGGTCCGAGGCCCGCCACGTGCGAAGGGAGCAGGCAAGGCTAAGGGGCATATCCCAGGACTGGGGAGAAAGGTGGCTTTGTGGGCCTACAGGATAAAAGAGAATTAGATATGAGAACCCCCCCCCTTCCGCCCCCTGCTCTCTGTAAGAGAAGCTGGGCCAGGGAAGAACCCGCCTCTCACACCAGTGCGCCGCAAAGGAGAAAGTGCGAGAAGAGTAAAGAAGCCAGGAGAGATTAATAGAGGCGGAAAAAATGGAGACAGAATAAATGACAAAGGGGAAATAATAGCAGGGGTGAAAGGAGGGAGGTGCGGAGAGACAGGACCAGGGCAGGGACAGCAGTGCTGCGGACAGGAAACCCGCCTGCGCCGCAGGCTTGGCAGAGCTTGGGTTTCATAAGGCTTGGAGCCAGATGATTTCGAGGTTCCGGGTCCTCTTGACTCAGCTCAGCGGAGTCTTCAGACTAAAGAACATCCCTTTCTCCTTCTCTGCCTACCTCTCCCCTTGTATCTATTTTTAATTGTACTGTTTCCTTTTTTCCTGTTTTTCTATTGTTTTTAACGGGAGTTGTTTCTTTCCTTTAGGCTTCCCTTATGTCTTCGGGTGTTTTGAACAATATTCCCCCCCCCCCGCATCCCTAATATCTAAAGTGGAAAGAAATCCAGGTGGAAAAAGAACGGGCAGGAGATCGGCTGCGCTCCCCGAGACCACGAGGCAGTGAAGAGTCCCGGTCTCTTCCCGGTAGCGGCAGAAGAACGCCGGCTGCTAGGGTTCGCTTGCCTACCACGCTGCACCCGGCTGGGGCCGCAGAGTCTCCCGCCAAGGTGGCATGGTAGGGATAGCACCTGCAGACTTAGGTAGGACTCAGGGGCACTCCACGTTGGCAACCTAAGCCAGTTCGGGACCCTCTGACCTCTCAGACCTCCGCAGCTGCCTACGAAACCCAACACTAAAGAGCGGACACTCCAGCAGCCAGAGCAAAGTCCTTGGCTTTCTGTCCAATTAGGTGAGGGCTCCCAACCTGGAAGGCCACTGGGTGCCAGGCTCAAGGCCGCTGCCAGGTACTCCATTTTCCGCGGCCCAAAGCAGCCTAGAAATCCTGCACCTAGAGCGATTAACCTGCCGCTGCAGTTACTCTGCAATCCAACCGCTGGGACTTCTAGCAGCAGAGTCAAGCCAGACAAGGTCGGTAACCTGCAGCCACTGCCTGGTGGCCTCAAGGAGTTTCGGAGAAAGCGGGCGAATCTCGTGCCCCTTTTATTTTTACCCATCTCTTTCTGAGGAGACCAAACTAAGCTCGGGAGAAACCCGTGGATAGAGGTATCTAATGAGTAGCTCCAGGTGGCCAGAACCTCTTATCTTACAACCCCCATCTCCATAGTCTCCCCATCCTTGGTTCCACTCTTCTCCCCCTCCCCTCCCTACAAACCCCCGACCATCAATAATTTAGGCCCCGGGAGAACTCGCGTTACCGGTATGAAAAGGCGGCAGCTGCGGGCAGATTAAAGATGAATAATTCAGCCTCACCGGGCTCCGGGCCCGGCCCCTCTGCCCCAATCTACGGGATGGGAATTGCAACCCGCTGGAGTTCAGGACCGATGGTCCGCGGAGGATCCACGCGGAATCCGGCCTAGAATGCGCTACTGCCGCTGGCGCAGGCCAGAGCTGTAGCTGCTCGCCCGCAAGTCGACCGCCTTGCTTGCCGCGCAGTGCCTCTCCCCCTTCCTTCGACCACCTTCTGCTGTTTTTGCTTCCCTTTGGGTTTCGAAGTGGTTCCCTGCCATCGGCCCCGACTTGGGGGTTCCGGAAGCAATTCTCAAAATAATAATAATAATAATAAAAATAAAATAAAAAACCTGGCAACAGGGCGAGACAGGCAGGCCGCTTGGGTGAACCGGCTTGTGGACTCTGTTTTATTCCCTCCGAAAAAGAGCTAGGTTTCCTGGCCGACTGAGGGACCTTCAGCAGCCCAAAGTCTCTCTCTTGGGTTTCCTTTACCTAGAAATTATTTAGGGAACTGTATTTTATTCCGGGAGTTTTAAAAAATCGTCCCTTGAAGCTAAATATGTGCTTAGGAAACAACAAAACACGGCTCCCCCTTCTTGAATCGCGTTTTAACGCACAGATCAAGCTAGGTCTAAAAGTTACCTTCTGGAAAGTTACAAATTATCTTTAATTATTAATCTATATAGATGGGGAGGGCTTTTCTACTTAAAATATTATTTATCTTTTTAAGCAAGGGAAAAATACCTGACAAATAGTTTTCCAAGCTTAAAAAAAAAACGTTATGAATGAGATAAATTCAAATATCATTAAGATACTTCCCTGTTTCCTATTTTCTTATTTCTTCCCCAAACATCCTTTCAATTTCAATTTTCTTTCCTTGAACCCCCTCCTTTTGAGTTGATTTCTCTTTTCTTTCTCCTCAGCTTTGGCATTTGACTTTCTTTTGTTCTCTCTCTCTCTCTCTCTCTCTCTCTCTCTCTCTCTCTCTC
>OU015757.1:62525856-62538091 GCA_907169655.1 Acomys percivali | reverse complement strand
GAGAGAGAGAGAGAGAGAGAGAGAGAGAGAGAGAGAGAGAGAGAGAGTCTACAGCCTGAAAACTGAAAACTACTGCCATTCAGTCCAGGGCAAAGGCTGACTAAGGGAGTTGGGGGCTGGAACCTGGGCCCAGGGCTATGGATCCCGCGAGGTAAGGAGGAGCAGGTGTAAAGAGCAAAAGACAGGTAAAGCACTAGGGAAGACAGAAAGGCAGACAGACCGATGAGCAAGGAGTGACAAAAAGCAGGAGAGTGGCTTGAAGGCGTGAGAACGGCTAGGGAAGAGGAATAGAACGAAAGGAGAAACCGAGAAAAAGCCAACGTGGCCTCAAGAATGAGACCTGAGCTCAAGGGGACGGGACGCGCTGGGGCTTATTGGGGTTGGTATGGAGACAAGAGCCGGGCGCCGGTACTCACGGTGCATCGCGGAGAAGGGGTCTGCTTTGCAGTGCATATCCATGGGGAGACAGAGGAGCGGGAGCAGCGCGGCCGCCGCCGCCGTGTCGCCTCTCAAACTCAACTTCAGGACTTGAGGAGAAAAGGAAGGGACGGTGGGGGAGGGAGGGTGAGCGGGCGCCCGGCTGCTGCGGGGCACGCGAGGGCGGGGGGCGCCGCGCTGCGCTCCCCGCAGGGACTCCTCCGGGCCCGCAGGGATTTGCAACCGCAGCGGCTGCAACTTGCCACCGTTGGGGCACGCGGCTGGGCAGTCAGCAAAGCAGCCCCCGGGCGACGGGCTGGGCCAAGGGGCACTTGGGGCGCATGGCTCGCGCGCCAGCTGCGGCCAGAGCTGAGGCCGGGTGGGGAAGACCGCTCACTCAGCTCCCCTGGAACCCGGTCGTCCGAGAGGCTCTGAATGAAGAGGGCTCTTAGGGCAGGGGCGGCCCGAGGGCGCCTAGAGGGGAAAGGGGCCGCTCCAAGTGCCGGCGAGTTGGCGAAGTTGGCAGAGAAGTAGCAATCCCCGGGATGTCCAAGCGGGAGACCGCGGGAGGGGAGCGCGCGAGCTGGCCCCCGCCCCCAGAAAAGGCAGGCGCACACCGCGGCGGCCGAAGGGCCAGGAGGGAGGGAGGCAGCTTAGGAACCGAGCGGCGCCGGTAGCGCTGGGCTGGCCCCAGGTGGGTTGCGGCTGCAAGAAGACTCGGCCGGAGACTGGAGCCTGGGCTCCCGGTGTGTGTCTCTCTAAAAGCTGCAAAGCCCCCTCCAGACCCCCTCCTCCTCCCCGCGCCGGGAGATGGATGACTTGTCAGACAAAGGCAATAGATTCCACCACTCTGTGATTCGCCAGCGCCGGAGCCCCGAGCTTCTGCAAGGAGGGCCCCGCGCCTGTCACTCCGGTGCCGAGGAGGGGAGGGTCGGGGAGGGGGAAACGGGAGGGAGCAGAGGGCGAAGGAAGAGGGAGGGTGAGGAGCGGGCCAGGGGGAGGAGGAATGGGAACCCGGGATTAAAACTACACTGAGAAACGAAACTCGCCGAGAAGATAAACGTTAGATAAGGATAAAGCGCGACCAGTCTAATGAATATTCAGGCAACCACAGAGGGCCTCCGAGCGCGCGCTCGGAGCCAGGCTCTCAGTCCTAACTCGCCAAGCTATCTACCGGCCAATGCCTGCAGATCCCAGCCGCCCGCGGGTCCTCATCCTTAGTCCTAACTCGGCAACCCTTAGCGCTGACTTCCCTTCCGTTCCTCCCGGTGTCTTCCTCCCCTCCCCCTTCCTTTCCCTCTGGTCCTTCCCTTTCGCCTTTCCCTCCTGTGGTACCTTCCCATCCACGCACGCCTGATTCTCATTCCGGGGCAAAGTGCCCAGCAGTTTGTCCCCTCCCGTCCCACAAGCTGTAGCGCGCGCCCCCTCCCCGGAGTCAGGGCAGTCCAGAGCGCCTGGTTTAGAATCAAGCTACAGGCCTCTGGCTAGGACCCACCTGCCGTGGTGGGACCCAACGGATGACAGGAGCGCCAGGGAACTTGGCTCCTGGACCCTCGGGTAGCTAGGGAAGAGATTGGGCAGGAAGACAGTGCGCAGAGGCTTCTCCGCAGCAACGACAGTAGATGCTGAAGCCCAAGGCGGGACCAAGGCGCTCTCTCTCCCCGCCTGGGGAGAAGAGGAGGCTGTGAACGCGGTTGAGCGCCGCGCGCCGCTGGCTCTGCGGATCCGGAGCGAGCGCAGCAGGCGCAGCACGCCGGCCTGGCCCGGCTCCTACCCGAGCCGCTGGCCCAGTCTCTGCAGCCTGGCCCGCACTCGCTCCCTTGTTCGATGGGGTCCTCTTGCGCACGCACTAGGCAAGAGAAGCCCTTTGTCTCCTAACTGGTTAAGTACAGAATATCCGGGAGATCTTTATGAAATATTTTCCCTCGTCTCATAAATCATCTTGGCACTTCAGCTGATGTTTTAACTCTCTCTCTCTCTCCCCACTTCGCTCCCTCCTCCCAGGCTTCCCTGGGTCTGAGAAAGGGCGGCTCCAGGAAGCTCGAGCTGCGTAACACTGCGTTCTTGCCTGGCGGACCCGAGACTCCTTGGCGTTGGCTGAAGCTCTTGCTGCCCAGAGGAAGGGCAGTGAGCGGTGTCGCGTCCCCGTCCCTGTGGCCAAAGAGCCTCAGCAGTAGATGGGATTGGGGGGAAACACCCGCCAGACTCAGACTGACTCCTACTGGGCGTCTAGCACCCTGCTTTTCTAGGACGCCCTCGCTATGGTGAGTTTCAGGCCAGGCTCAGCTGCACAAGATTCTAAGCTTTCCATTCCTTGGGGAGCTGGGTCCTTTGGGATCTGGGATTTTGCCCTGCCTCCCGGAAATTACTGATCCCGATCCAATGAATCCAACTGCAGAGTAACTGCTGGAAAGTGAAAAAACAAAACAAAACAAAACAATCCCACTTCTTCATCTGGCCCCCTGCACGGCCCCTCGGTGCCCATTCCCTTTCTTTAGGCTGAGGTCTTAAGGTTCCCTTGGGCAAGGAGGCTGGTAGGCTCTGAGGTCCAGTCTGAAAAGCTAGTGCCTTCCTCTCAGGTCCTGCAGATGGCGCTCCCGGGTTTGCTTTGGCTTCACAGCCCCCAAGAAAACGCACTAACTTCGGGTTGAGGAAGAGAAAAGGAAAACAGAGTTCTGGCCTAAGGGGAGTCCGCTCCTAGCCTGAGGGCCGACTTCCCGGGTGGTAGTAACTGGCATAGCCTTAGCTCCCTTTGAGAAAGTAATCAGCCCAGAATTGGAGATGGGGAGCATCCTAAAGGTTCCTACGGAGAGAAACTCATAAAGGAACTCTTGCCCAGGTCTCCAAATGTTGGGCGTACATAATAAGTTAAGTCTTGGTAACTCTGTTTTGGAAAACAGAAATCAAGGGAAGCCCTTGCTCCACACAGGGATCCAGTCTTCTCTAGAACTCAGTGTATCTTTGTGTTTCACATACTATGAGGTGTGAACATAGACAACGGGCATTTTCACATGGGGTGGGGGTGGGGCGGGGTCGATCTTAATGTTTTGTAAAGAGAACTAACAATTCGTAAAGCATGTTTGAAGTTGCACCCACACAAGTTCCCTTCACGTTCACCCTCTTAGGAAAAGAGTGGTAGTGATAGTTCAATTTTCAGGTAGTTCCAGAAAGCAATAGCACACCCTCCCTACCCTTGTTCCTGGGACAGTCACCCTCCCACAGCCTCTGTCATGGCTTCCCAGCTGGTATCTGGGTCTAGATCATGCAAAGGCAGCCCACCCTGCTGCTTTGGAGGCCCGGTTAGCCTCTGCACAGCTTTCTATTTGGACTTTGGGATGAAGGACTGACCTGCTGATGTCCCTCCTCCATGGCCTCTCCCTTTGACTCCTCCTTTCCTGTTCTTTTTCTTTTTCTATGGGCCCTAACAGAAAGGAAAAGAGTAGAAAAAGGAAGAAGAAAGAAAGAAGGAAGAGGAAAGGGAGGAAAGAAAAAGAAAGAAAACAACCCAACCCCAAACACAACCCGGGCTCCGACCTGTCAGGGTTGGTTGCTTTTCTCTCGTCTGACTCTAAATGAACCTTTTCTCTCCAGTGTTTTCAAAGCAGCCCTTCCACCACCACCCCCTCCAACCTAGGGGCATTTACACTTCAAACAAGGCGCCCGCCTCCCTGCGGAAATTTAAAGGCAAATAAACTTTTGGGGAGTTGCTCTGATACCCATCTCGGGATTTGCTTCATTAGCCGCCTCTGTGCATCTGATCTGCCCAATAAATCTTCCTTGTGGGTCTCAGCCCCTTCTCCTTCTTAGCTCCGTCTCCGCAGTGCTCGCTTGGCGCCTGGCGGCCCCTCTCCTACTTCCTCCCTTTCGGACTGGCTAGCTGGTTCTCTCCTGGGGCGAGCCAGCTCTGCGTGAGTGTTAGGTGTGCGGGAGGCTGTGGTCATGATGTGAAAGCCCTCATGTATGCACTTATGCAAAGGTGTCCCAAGCCTTGTGTGATTTATACTACAGCTTTCAGTGTGGTCTCTGGGCACATTATGAATAAGAGTAAAGTGCAAGTGGCATCCTGTTGGCTATCCCCGCTTGCCCCGGCTTCTTTTTAAAACTCCTTTGCTGGGGTGTGACCTGGCTGTCTCACTTGGGCCCACGGGGTCTTGAGCAGTTCTAGAAGGTGGCTGTACCACAGAGGACCTGGCCAGAGCCCTTCCCCTCGAGCCCCCCCCCCCCCCCCGCCCGCGACTGTAGTGGAGCATCCCAGCCGTGCCCCTCCCCCGTGGCCGGGGCTTGTCTTTCTACCTCCTGGGGAGTAGCGAGGGGAGCAAGGACCTGAGCTCCGAAGGAGGGGATTAGAAATTCCGAAATTAAGCGTAGCTCCCCAGGAAATACTCCCCACAGTGCAGACCAAATTAAATGCATTAAAGTTGGGGAGGGGGGCTGTTTAGAATGAAGGGACAAAAAAATTAGTGCGAAGAAAAGGAAAGCAGGATCGAATGAAGGAGGAAGCGAAGGTTGAGCAGCTACTAGGCAGCCCAGCATCTCTTCTGGATTATTCCGTTTGGAACTCACCATCTCCACCAACAAAAAGAAAAGAAAAAAAGTTCTTAACAATCAAACTCTGGGTTCTCACCCGCTGCTCACTTCCCCTCGGAGTGGGCCCTTAGAGGACGTACCCTAGGCGTCCAGGTCCCTGGCAATGGGTGAACGCCTCTCTCTTGCCCCGCCTGACCGGCTCCCGCCACCGCCACCCCTCCCCCTCCCCATGCCTAGCCGGCTTTCTGGTCACATTGGAGGCTTTTTTTTTTTTTTTTGGAAGAGCTTCTGGTACAATATGGAGCACCATGGGCTGCAATTTCACACTCCACAGCACATTCTCCCTAAAGCTACTTTTTTTTTTCATCTAAGACCCCCTAATTTCTGCTTCCTCGTTCTCTCCCTTGCTCCCTCCCTCCCTCCCTCCTGCTCTCACTCTCCTTTTCCCGCCTTTGTTTCCAATATTTGGACACCCCACAAGAATCTCGGGGGTCCTGACTGCCAGCTGGCCCCGCCTGCCTGGTCTGTTGGTGCTATAGAGGCCCTGCGCACGTGCTGGGCCTTTATCCTGCACGGCCCCGCCTCCCTTTAACCCGGCTTCCCTTCCTCAGAGGATCCAGCCACCTCTCCGGCCCTTCACAACCCCTTTGAGGCGCAATGACAATACAAGCCACTTGGCCACCAAAGGGGCCTAGTACTGGGCACGGGTCAGCCAGGTGGCTGCCTGTGACCATTGAACTGGTGGCGGGAGGAGTGTGAAAAAATAGTCCAAACATGGCCAGCAGGCCCACGGGGTAGGCGTGGAGGACTCTGACCAAAGAAGAAAAGCTGGTTGGGGAAAGAACGAAGGAGACCCGGATAATCAGACCTCGTAACCTGACCTATGGCTCAGACCTGAAAAATCACCTGTACTAGCCCCAGGCACTCATGAGGGCTGCTAAAAGGGACCGTTTACCCTACAGCCTACAGGAAGGAGAAGCTGCCTCTGCCTGCGTAGTCTCTTTGCTTCTTTAGACTCCAGTTTTCTCGCCTGTAAAATGGGGACAATTACACTTGCCCACTATGGAGCCCACAAAAGGACACTCTGAAAAACACACATTTCTATAGTAGACGAAGGAATAGTTGCTCAGCTTCCTGAACACCCGACGTACACAAAGAGGGAAGGGAGGTTTCTGAGCTTGTAGGCTGGCAGAACAGGGGGCGTTGCTCCCCGCCCTACCTACCCCTACACCCTCAGGCGGCTTCCTTCTCGGTTCCTTCTTTTCAGACTCCCGCCCCTTTCCTTTGGATTACACCATCCCCGTCCAGGTTTCTCTGCACCTCTTTTGCCACTCTCCACCCCCACACTTCATGCATGCCCCTCCTAGTCTACTGTCACCGCTAGATCAGTTAAATTTCTCACCCACATCCCCAACAATCGGATCAATTGTGACCAGAGGCACAGGTCCCCTTTGGGCCACTCCGCCAAAAGCTTTGGCAGAGACTAGGGAAGGAAATCCCGTTCTGTCCGGTTCCAGACAAAGAGAGTTGGTCCTTCCCAGAACCTGCAGTCAACTTGCCAAAGACCGAATAGAGTTGAGACGGTGGGCAGAGCCTAAGAGGAGGCAGAGGGAGGGAGAAGGGGGGGGGAGAGGAGACTCAAAAGGGGAGCTGAGACCACCGAAAAGAGACCTGTCCCTTAAAGGCCTGCTAAGGTTAGCTGGGCAAAGCAGGTCTCCACTGGGCCAGCTACTTCCTCCTCCTCAGAGCCTGGGTGAGAGAGTCCAAGGGTGGCTGAGTGTTGATGGGGAAGTAATGATTAACCCTCTTAGCCTGCTGGAGCCCGCGGCTCAACGGGCTGTGGTGGAGGGAGACTGTGCTGGCGGATCCAGGATGTTCCCAGAGCCACTCGCCACTACACGGACTGCAGAGGGAGGGAACAGGAGGTAGCTGAAAGGCAACTGAGTGCTGGGCAACTCCAGATGCGGGAAGCTAGGGGTGGCTAAGTAGCCAGGGCCAACACGTCGGGAAAGGAAGTGGCGAACGGAACTTGGCCCGGTGGCGCTGAGGAATAGTTGGAGAGGGGCGGGAGCGCCAGCGCAGAGTTTCCCGGGAGTTGCGAGCAGGCACCAAATCTGCTGTCTGGGATCCGTTGGCGCGCCGCCCTCCCTTCCTCCTCTTGCAGCAGCTGTGTGGATGTGAGGAGCAGGCGGAGCGCGCCTGAGCTGGGAGCCGGTAAGGCAGACTGAAACCCGCCAGCGAGGCAAGGGAAGCCTTGGGGGCACGGCCGCCAAGGCAGGGGGGAAGGGCTGCGAGGTGGCTGGAAACAAAGGGGACGGGAGAGGAGGGGAGAGGGGACCCAGGGGCAAGAAGGGCAGGCTGAGTTGGGGGACAGGCCCAAGGGGTCTCTTGGGGACAGACCAAGGTTTGAGCACGCCTGCCTTTTCCACCAAGCCTAGCTTAGAGTCAAGGCGCCCTTCCCCCAAGCGGGTGTGTGTGTGGGGGGCGGAATTTTGGCCTGACGTCCAGCGGCCTGGAGTAAGGACAGGGGTCTACCCCTGAGTAGCTACAGCGGCCAAGTGGCCTTGTAAGTGTACTTGCCCGCAGGTTACCGATTGAGCTGGGAAAAAATGGGGAAGGAGGTTCCCGCTAGGGGTTAGATTTCTGCTTTTGGGGCTACAAGCCTCCGCCCACTGTTTTCTTCAGAGGGCAGGGCATCTATCTCCTCCAACTTCGCTGAAGCAGAAGGCCTGAAGATTATATATATACATATATATTTTTTTGAAGGGCCAGGACAAGGTCCCTTGTTTCACCAGGGAGGGGATGATTTGGTTTGAGACTTTAAGGGTCATCTGTATCCAGGATTATCTCTTAAATTTCTGTCACTGTCCCTAGAAAGAAAAAGCAGTGCAAAGTGAATCTCAGATAGAAAGGAGCTCAGACTCCCATCATGTCTCCGATCCCCAAATGAGCTCTAGACCCGCGGTTAACGAACGCATAGATGAAACTGGTTAACGAAGGGAGAAAAACCCTTCCAATGTCTAAATCAGTTGCAGGAATATCTAGTGTGTCTCCTTAGAGGCAGAATATCTCTTGGTGAGCGTTCGGCTGAACGTGTTTGAGTGCTGTAAGGCTTTTTTGAACAGTGGCGAAGGGAGTTTTAGGCAAACAGCTGTGTTCCTTGCTGGCTTGAAATAGAAGCCTAGGACCTCCAGTGCCTCCCCCTCCTCACTGAGCCCCCAGCCCAGGCTGCTCAGAGGCCAAAGCCTCCCAGCCTCTTCCAGCAGGGCTGCCAATCAATCTTACAGGTCAACACAGCAATTAATAACGGGGTGAAGAGGCCCGGCAAAGAGGAGGGAGGTGTCAGGCTGTGTCTTCCCCCAGGCTCTGAAGACCCAGTGAATGGATCAGCGAGAATGAGGCGATTTCTGATGGGGGGGGGAGGCAACAGCAACAAAAACCTGGAAACTTAGGGGGAATCTGGGAGTTCACTCTGGGCAGCACGAGGCAAAGGCAGAAGATCACCTATAGGGAGCCAGAAAGCTGTCTGGGGATTGGAACCGGGCAGAGAAAGAGAGAGGACCCACACCTTTTGTTTGTATATTTCTGGTGCTCAAGATCACAATGACCTGACTGCCAGTTCACATCCCTTCTTCCTTTCTTTACCCTTTCCATGTTTGTTGTCAACGCTCAGATTCAGGCCAGGGAAACTAAATAAATCCCGCATCTCACGTAAACCCGGCTGCAGCGCTTGCACTCCTGCTGCCGGCAGGCACATTTGCTTGCTGGTATTGTTATTGTCATTTTGAACAGTCATATTGGAACCAAGAAGTCTATAAGGGGGGTGGGAACACAGGACACTGAGGGAGCTGTGAAGCAATGGGACAAGCCTTGGGTGGAGAGTGTGAATGTGGAGGCAGAAGATCGGGAAGAGCGGAAGAAGGGAAAATAATGCAGCCGGGAGGGCAGAGGACTTTGGCTTGACTTGAAGGGGTGGGGGTAGCTTGCAAGAAAAAAATAGCCATTTTCACTCTTTAAAAAAAAAAAAAAAAGCTGCCTACTGCCTGGCTTGGCAGCTTCTTCCTACCCTGTACAAACTGTGCCTATCTGGAGTACCAGCCTGGCTCCAGGAAAGGAAAGCAAGGCAGTAAGCCTGAGCTGTAGCCACTTGCCTTCCCCACCAGGTGCTCCTCGATAAGTGTGAAGTGCTTGGTTTCCACTGCGTGTCCCCCCACCCCCACCCCTCAGGTGACTGGGACAGATCACGGAGGTGACTCAGTGTTCTGTCTTTTCCTTCCTGGGGTGCTAAGCAGGAGGCTTGCCACTGGCTACTTGTTGGGACTGGGAACCCAGCCTAGGCACCTTAGGTCTACAAGGCAGGGAGAGGCACCTGCTGAGAGAGAGAGAATGGAAGTGTTGGGACTTGAGCGAAGGGAGGCTGGGCAGGAGCGGCAGGGCAAGAGGCAGCATAGATTCAGAAAAGGTGAGGTGGAGGAACCCTGTGTTAGAAAGCAAGGAAGGAAGGGGGAGAGAGGTTCCCAGGAAGACTCAGCCATTAGGTCTGTCCTTGGGCTGCATATTTATACGGTCGAGGGGGTGCACAGATGGGCCCTCAATTGAATTCCATCTTCAACACCATCAGAGATTGATTTTCTACTCGCTTTTAATTTTGCCATAATTAATTAGATCATTACAACTGTTTGCTATTGATCTCCCTACTTAAACCTCTGGAGTGGGGGGGGGGGTCTTCCTGGAGCCCTAAAAACCCAGGAGGCCACAGTTGACACTCATAGGGGCTCAGGTTCTTCCATGGGGACAAGGCCCTTGAGAAGATTGGGGACAGGGGCACCTGAACTTGAGCTGGTGCCATGGGGTGGACAGAAATGAGATTTGGATAGGCGAGGAGTGAAGAAAAAAGGCCGTGACCTCGACAGAAGTATTTGGAAAACTCTGGAAACTTGATCCAGTCCTCTCACTTACCACCAGCCTCAGCTTGGGCACTTGGCCTCCCACCCTTGCACCACACCAGGACTCCTAATGGGGCAGTCACAGCTGAGCTGGCAGGTCTGGAGAACGGGGGTGGGGGGGTGGCGGGCAGTGGAAATAAAGGAGAGCTCCCCAACAGCTCTTTGGATAGTTTCAGGTTGTCCTCCCCATCCTGGTCCCCTGGCGCCTGCCATCGGTCCCCTAGGCCTCCCAGGAACCTCTGTTGATGTTATAAGTGGAGAGGTTTGTGTATGGTTGACCATCTACATTAGTACTTGTAACCAAATACTCAAAACCTATACCCATGTGCACACGGTATACACACATAATATATACATATATATGTATATATGAATATATATATATTCATTTCCACCACTGAAAACTAAAGCCTGCCCAACGTTTCCAACTTGAAGAAAGTTGTGTAAAATATTTATGCCCAGAGAGAAATCAGAATGATCAAATCCTAAGCACTCGGTAAAAAGGAAAAGCCAAGTTCTGCATGAAGAAGTTATAAAACTCGCGTTTCTTGGGTGGAAAGTTTTCAATAGAAGATTTAGAGGTCACGAGGAGAGAAGGCTTAAGAGGCCCCAACGAGGAACGTCCACAGAACCTTTTTTCCCAGCCCTCACAGTCGCTGCTGGGGACCATACCCGGGAAGGAAAGAGGAGTGAAACACTCCCTCAGCTACACAGCCCCCGTCCGTCCCCATGGATCCAGCGCCCCCTCCCCACCCCCATGCCCTCACCCCCACCATTGGTTGCAGCGCTGGCGAGTCCTGAGTCTTACCTGCTCGACCTGCACACTGTTCCATGCTCTGCTCGCTGCTCCCCCGGCCTGGGTCTAGGCTTCCCGGCTCCTCCGCCGCCCCACAGTCGGTCTCGCTTTGGCTGCCGCAGCAGGGAGATCCGGGAGCAGCCACCCGCGACGGAGCGGCTCAGATAACCGCGGCTACTGGCCGCCTGGGAGGGTTGTGCGCTCAGATCGCGCCCGCGCCCGCGCTCACACACCCGGCCGCCGAGCACAGCCACCGGGCGAGCAGCTGCGGGCTCTCCGGGCCACGCACAGGCGCACACTCTCGCAGAGGCCCCCAGCCCTGTAGGCAAGCCGACAACCACACCCTCGCTGCTCATAGGTACCCAAAGACCAAACCCAGGGTCTAGACTCCGGCACACCCTCTTACCCCCCCCCCCCATCTTCAGGGCCCCACCCCCCCCCCCCCTTCAGATCACAACCTCCGCGCCCAGGCCCTTGCCTTCTCCCCAACTTTATGCGATTCCCCTTCCCTAAGACTTCCGGTATTCACCCCATCAGGTTCCTGCGCCTGCCACGGACTCTCAGCTTAGCTTCTGGTGTGTCCACAAATGCACCCCGATTTTTGCAGACCATACAGTCATTCCCATTTCTAATACGTTCATCCTGGCGCTGCTCTCTGCTCTGGATTCTTTTTTTCTTTTCAACAAACAACTTAGGATAAGAGGGAAAGGTCCTGATGTCCTTGAATTGATAGTGAGGGCTAAGGGGAAGAAGGAAGGGCCCACCCTTCCCTACCCTGCACCTATGTGAACATAGCCCTTCTTCAGAATTCTGACCCCCTCCCCTGTGCCCCAAGTTTCTTGGGCTTTCAGACTCACACCCTCTGTAACCACAGTGGTGCTTTCATGCATGATCAAAGGCCCGTTTTCCCTAGTCCTATATCATACCCTCTCAAACTGGAATTTGCATCTCTCCAACTTTGGTCATAAATTCTGTAACTCTCATATATATATGAACCCGCTTGTGCTTCCACTTCTTTCAAAAGCACATGCATGTGCCCCTCATGGGCATTGATGTTTCCTCCCTGTGCTCTCTTTCCTTGTTCATTCTGTTTTATCTTGCCCTGAGGGATACACTCTCCCCCCTCCTTAAAGCTGCTGTCCAAGATAGCACTCCATAAGCCCTGTGTGCTAGTGGAGGTTATGGTGTTTTCACCCACCCACACCCACTCACAACACACACACACACACACACACACACACACACACCGGGGGTAGGGGAGGCAAGAGTTGGGACTCAGGTCCAACTTAAAGTTGACTCCTGGAACCCCACCCCAACCCCTCCACTGAGTTCATCCTAGAGAGATTGTACAGCTAGAAACTAGAAGCTGGAGAGGCACACGGGGCCACAGCAGCCTACATCTTCCTACAGGAATGGCGTTCTGGACAAATTATCACCTGACTGACTTTTTCTTTTCCAACAGTATTGGGTACTGAATTCAGGCATTGCTCATCTAGATGGTCCCCAGGCTTGGCTTACCAACATGCCTTGCTTCATTGGTTGTTGTTCT
>OU015757.1:62477994-62512234 GCA_907169655.1 Acomys percivali | reverse complement strand
AGAAGAAGAAGAAGAAGAAGAAGAAGAAGAAGAAGAAGAAGAAGAAGAAGTTGAAGAAGTTGTTGGCTGGGAAGTGGCACAAGAAGCCATCTGAGAGGCAGAGGCAGGTGGATCTCTGAGTTTGAGGTCAGCCTGGTCTACAGAGTTCCAGGATGGCCAAGATACATAGCGGAAACCCTGCCTCAAACAGACAAACAAAAACATTGTTTTATTTACTTATTTTTGGCATTTTGTGTGCAGAGGACCAAACTGTGGCATGTGTTCTACCATTGAGGTGAATCACCAGCCCATTAATTAAAAAAAAAAATTACTTACCTTTATTTTATGCACATTGGTGTTCTGCCTGCAGAACAGTTATGTCTGTGAGAAAGCGTCAGATCTTAGAGTTATAGACAGTTGTGAGCTGCCATATGAGTGCTGGGATTTGAACCCTGGTCCTCTGGAAGAGCAGTCAGTGCCCTTAACCACTGAGCCAACTTTCTAGCTTCCAAGATATTTAATTTTTAAATGGCAACTAGAAAAACTGGTTTTTATATGAAATATGCTGCTTACTTAAAATATAAAGCAAATAGTATAATGGGCCAATGTTCAAATGACAGATAAGCAAGGATAGTCATTACCATTTTGTTTGCAAGTTAAAAGTCATCAAATGCCCAGTGCTATGGTACATACCACTAATCCTAGCACTGGGAGATAGAAGTAGGAGAATCAGGAGTTCAAGGTCATCCTCAGCTATATATTGAATTTGAGGCAAGCTTAGGCTACAAGAGACCCTGTCTCAATCTTTTAAAAGCAATCCTAATGCCTATTATTAGCACTGAGTTAACAGACACACACGTATCAACAGAATAGTATGCAGCGTTAACCTAGAGAAACGTGTCTCCTCATGTTGACACATTCGGAAAGATCTCCAAGATAAATGAGAAAAGAAAGCACAAAACAAGTGTGCAACATCACTGATGTGGGTGAGAAAGAGCATATGCACATACATGCACATCCTCATGAACCCATGTAGAGCAGTTCTGAATTGATGGATAAAGAAACTGCTTGCCTCCATGAGGTCGTATGGATGGAAGGATTGCTTTCCCCACTGTGTGTCCTTTGGCATATTTTAAGATTTACTTATGTGTGTTGAGACAGCATCTCACCTTGTAGCCCAGTCTGGTCAATGTACAATCCTCCTGCCTCGGCCTTCTGAGTGTTAAGATTACAGTTGTGTGCCTCCATATGCAGAAGTATGTTTTAACTTCCCCCACTAACTACATGATGTCCTTCCTTACAGCTCAGGCTGAGCAAACATGGCTACAGACCAGCTGCTGCTTTGGGCCACGTGTTTCTAGACTCTGACCTTATGGGGTATCTTTCTGCAGCTGGTGCTGTTAGAAATGGGGGTTCATCTGAAGTTGTACAGATGCTCATAAACTAGTGGTAGAGCCTTGATTTTAACTCTGGCTCACCAGCCAGAGCAGCACACAGTCCCTTCTCAGAAGAGGGGGAGAGGGTGATATGATGACACCAAATGTCACCAGGGACTAAGAACATGTTCAGCACCAGGCACTTCCGAAAGTCTTCCAGGTAAGAGTTAGTCCTCAGAACAACCTTATGGGATAGATGCCACTGCCATTCCATTTTAGGGAAGTTAATTAAGCCATCCAGGTACACTGACCAGAAGGTGGTTGAGTTGAGAGCCTTATATGGGTTTTCTTTATTTCTTTTCTTTTCTTTTCTTTCTTTTTTTTTTGTTTTGTTTTTGTTTTTGTTTTTCGAGACAGGGTTTCTCTGTGTAGCCTTGGCTGTCCTGAACTCACTTTGTAGACCAGGCTGGCCTTGAACTCACAGCAATCTGCCTGCCTCTGCCTCCTGCGTGCTGAGATTAAAGGTGTGCACCACCACGCTCGGCCCTTATATGGTTTTCTAACTCTTGAACTGTTTCAATGCACAGAGAGAACACTACACATTTTTAAATTTTAGTTTTGTGTGTGTGTGTATGTGTGTTGTGTTGTGTTTATGGTGCTAGAGACTAAGCCCACAGCTTCTTCTGTGCTAAACAAGACAGTTTGCCAATGTCCCTTCTTTCTTTCTTACATGCCTGGACTGCTCTATGCCTGAGAGCAATGAGAGACAACCGTCTTTTAAGTAAACGTGGATGTTGGACTCTGGAACTCCAGGTGTTATTGATAAGTGAATGTGGAGCAAATTCTTCTTCCCTCTGTAAAAGAAACCAGGAGGAATTAGTGTTCCCCGTCTGTGAATGACATCACAGGGACTCATATGTCACCTCACACACATACAACCTGACTCATATGAGACCTCATATCAAAAAATTAGACAAATCCAAGTGTGGTGGTGCATGCCTATGATCCCAGCACTCTGGGAGGCAGAGGCAGGTGGCTCTCTGAGTTCGAGGCTAGCCTGGTCTACAAAGCGAGTCCAGGACAGCCAAGGCTACACAGAGAAACTCTGTCTTGAAAAAACAAACAAACAAACTTTTAAAAAAATTGAAACAAAAGAACTAACCTAAACATCCACTTTTAGGAAGCTGATTAACTGACATCTCATCAGCCATATCCTATCAACCTTAGCTGGAAGGACATGGAACAACTGGGTTCAAACCAAACCATCATCACCAGCAACGCCTCCATCTAGGAACTACAGGAGAAACCAAAAATAAGGACCCCAAACTGGAGATGGAGGAAGCTATCCTATCTAGTTGTGGGGGTGTAATGGGAGAACCATGACTTACAAGCAAGAACTCATCCCATCCCATTGGCGGCTGCAGTACGGCTGTTGTCACATTCTGTGTTCAATGACTTGCCTCTACTCTAGTGGCTCCAGAGGCTCCAAGTTCACCCACAATGCCTTTGTCCTTCTGTCAAGCCTGGTCAAAGACCAAATGAAGCAGAATCCCCCCCCCATTCTTCATCTTTTCTCTTGCTCTAGGCATCTAGCATTAATCCCAACACTCTGCACAAGACCAAGGAAGAACAAGAAGGCAGACACTGAAGGAACTTTCCAACCCTGCTCACCCACATCCACGCTTCTCTTGGCCAAACAAAAGCTCTGGCAGGATCCAGATCAGCAGACCAAGAGCAGACAGAGACAGCCTTAGATGAAAAGACAAGTTGGGCAACTAGGTGTATATTTTGGCCTCCCCTATGGCCATAAGTATTACCTCTTAAGAATTTATTTTACAAACACTTACAAGGTACTTACAACACATGTGACACTGTCCTAAGTACATTATTAGTGCATTCATTTCCTCTCTCTGCCATAACAAATTGCTACCATCTTTTTAAACACTTTATTATTTTATTTTATTATGTGTATGGGTGTTTTGTCTGCATGTATATCTCTGCACCACATATGGCCTAGTGCTTGAGGAAGCCAGAAAAGGGCGTTGAATGCAAGTGCACTTGAACATTAAACCATCTCCCCAGCCCAAATTGTGAGCATGTTAAACATAACATTTATTGTCTTACATTTTTAGGTTCTGAATCTTAAACTGTGTTAGTGGAGATTCACTTCTTCTCAATTCTTTGTGAGAGAATTTGTTTGCTTGTTTGAATCTTCCGGAAGCCACCCATATACCATAGGTCATGGTGGCACCATTTCTGCCTATGCTTTTGTTCTCATTTCTCCTTCGTTATGTTTTGGGTTTTCCTCTGCAAATATTTTTCTAATGGCATAAGGCCTATCCAGAGAATCAAGAATAATCTGCTACTACTGACAGGGTCTCACTATGTAACCCTGGCTGGCCTGGAACTATACTTGTAGACCAGGCTGACCTCAGACTCACAGAGATCTACCTGCCTCTGCCTCCCACGTGCTGTGCAATCCAGGATAACGGATTCATTTCAGGATTCTTAAATTTAATTTTGTGTGTATGAGTGTTGCCTACATGTATGTCTGCACCACATCTGTGCCCAGAGAGGCCAGAAGAGGGCATCTGATCCTCTGGAATTGGAGTTCTAGGCAGTTGTGAGCCATCCTGTGGGTTCTGAGAGCCAAATCTAGGTCCTCTGCAAGAGAAGCCGATGCTGAGCCATCTCTCTAGCTCCTAATCCCTAGATGATGTATTTATTTACTATGTATACAGTGTTCGGAGTACATGTACCCCTGCACACCAGAAGAGGGCACCAGATCTCGCCACGTATGTTTGCTGGGAATTTAGCCCAGGAGAGGACTGCTGGAAGATCAGTCAGTGTTCTTAACCTCTGAGCCACCCCTCAGCCCCCAATCCCTAGATTCTTAATCACACATTAAACACTCCTTTTGCCACGAAGGCAACCTATTTATATGTTTTGAACGTTTTTAGGGCACCAGCCATTCTACTTCCACCACAGCAAGTTTTAACTTGTCAAACCCTAATGGCAACCCTGTGAAATAAGCACTGTCACCATTCTGCACAAAGTGACCCTAAGACATCTAGAGGCTGTTTGCCCAAAGTCATACATAGACTTAGCACACAGAAAAGTACATGCAGTTAAAAATATGTCCCTTGAATCTGTGCTCTGAATCGCCACATGTTTAGGGGTTGGTAGACTGCAGGGTGTCTGCAGGTGCACACTCTGTCAGCTCACATGTCTATGTGTTTTTCATACACACACATATACTTTTTATGCATATGTATTCTGCTCAAATACTTATGCACTACAGATATAGGCAT
Source organism: Acomys percivali (assembly GCA_907169655.1). Taxonomy (NCBI): domain Eukaryota; kingdom Metazoa; phylum Chordata; class Mammalia; order Rodentia; family Muridae; genus Acomys; species Acomys percivali. The sequence continues at coordinate 62,507,568 of OU015757.1, read as the reverse complement.
ATATACATAATATTTAAGCACTTGCATCTATAGTCATCCCCTTTGCTTATTTATACTCACATCACACTAGGTGCACATGCCCTGTACACATGCACTGCACACTCATGTATCATATCTCAAGTACTGTCTATGCATACATGTTATGCATACACAGCAATCATACTTTTGATAATATTTGGACTTACCCTCTATTAAAAACTACACCCGGTTTTTTATGTATGCATCTGCATACATTTGCGCTTGAAGCCAGAAACATATAACCTCTTGGAAAATATACACTGTGCTTACACAAAATACAAGTACTGTACATGAACACACCATACAGACGTGCACTCAATCCCTATGCTTCTATGATACCTAGACTTATATCTTACCCACACATACTGTGCATACACACATATATTACACACAGAGGCTCACTTATTTCACATGCATATTATGAGCACACAGTTCATTTACCCTGCATACCCTATTTACATGCAGATACCATGTATTTGTTCACGCGCGCGCATACACACACACACACACTGAAGCACACATTAAATCCTTTCTTAATACATTTTATGCACATTTCCTGCAGTTATAGAGAGATATACATCCAATGCAGAAACTCTAAATCCATATTGAATTCTCTGCTTCACTCAATACATCACAGAAGAAATAACCTCACAAATGTGCAAACTCATTTGAGGTTTGGAGGTGCTTCCTTCAGGCGTTTTTTTCCCCCCTCTAGGAGATTTCTGGTTAAGCCCATTTTCCTGTGGAGGAAACTGAGTCAGGAGAGAGGCGGGGCTAGCCCAAGCTGCCCCGCCCCCACCCCGCCCGTAGCCGAGTTGTGATCAGCCCCCAGCACCCGGCTCCCACATCTCCAATAGAAAAGTAGTTCCAATACCATGTTTGTTAACTAGGTTATCTAGGCTGTGGAAGATTTTAATGTTGAATTTTATAGCTTTACCACGCTCTGCCGTCCTTGTGAATATTGTAATATTGCATTTTTTACAAGTTACTCTTCTGTTAATGTTCCAGCTAGTAACTTTTATAATCCTCCTCAATGAAATTTTTTTGTATTCTTCCGCACCGTTAACCCCAATGGCGGCGCCTCGGCCCCTGGCAGGAGGCAGATACGAGATGAATTCCTCTTTAATCAGAAATAATAATAATAAAAACACACACGCGGCTACGCTGCCTCTCGCCCCGGCTTCCCTAGCGCCACCGCAGCCACCTCTCAGGGCCGCCTGTGGGCCCCGCGGCCTAGGCTGGGGCGGGCGGCCTGCGACAGGCGGCGGCGGCTGCTGGGCAGCGCGGGAAGGCTCGCAGCCAAGGTGCTTCGGGGTTCCCAGCTCTCCTCTAGCCCGATCCCAGCCTCCATCACCCCGCTCCCCCTGCGTCCTCTATCCGCTGGTGTCCATCTGTGTGGGCCTCTCTGCTGTTGCCTGGGCCAACCACTGTTTCTCCTTCTAGTCTGTCACTTGCTCTCATGCTCCTTTCAATTAGCTGCCAGCCCACTCCCACTTTTTTTTTTTCATTTTTTTTTAAGTCGTAGATCTCACCCCATTCCCCCACCCCCCACCCCATCCCTTCCCCCAGCTAGTTTTCAGCTTTTCCTCATTATTATGCTCTGCAGTGAAAGTGGGAAGTTCTTGGGAAAGGACAGACTCTGGCCTGTAAAGAGAAACTCTGGGCCTGTTGGGGGGCTGGGCTGGAGTACATTTGAAACAACCCCCGCCCCCCTTGGAAACCATAGGAGAAAGTTCTAGTGTCATAATAAGGGCCTTTAGAGTGTCAGTGGTAGGGTGTCCAAGAGTTGAGGGTGAAAGGTCAGAGAGGCATAGGGACAGCAGTTGACCAGTGGAACGCTAGTGTAGTTTCAGAGACTTCCTTCCTTCCTCCCTATTAAAAAATCAGCTTTGTCAATTTTATTTTATGCATGTATGTGTGTGCTACATGAGTGCCTGGTACCGGAGGTGGTCAGAAGAGGCTCCCTTGAAACTGGTGTTGTGGATGATTGTGAATCATCATGTAGGTGCTGAGAATTGAACCCAGGTCCTCTGCAAAAGCAGCAACTACTCTCAACCGCTGAGCCATCTCTCCAGCCCCCTCCTTGGATACATTTGTGTCCTGAGCTCTCGTGTAATGGGCAAGATCCACCAAAGAGGTAGGGCAGCAAGCTGATGCCTTGGAGATACAAAGGCTGCAGTTTGCTCTTGGTGTGGGAGGTTAACCACGGATGCTTGGTTCTGGGGTGAATGAACTGACGTCATTGATGGATGGCCCAAGAGAGCATGCTCAGGACTTACAGGAGTTGGTGCTTTTTGAACAAATATGTGCTGAGTCCCTATGATGGGCGAGGCCCTACACTAGGCCCTGAGGAGACAATCATAGCTCTTGACCTCCTGGAGCTTGCAGACTAGTAAATGCAACAAAGACTTAAAAATCATACAAATAGATCTCTGTAAAATAGGATGGCCGCCAGGGATCCATGGGCTGCATCATTTATCCTTTGGGCCTGATTGCGGCTCCAGAGGCACCGGCCTGGGCTTCCTGTCTTCCCATCTATGCTTAACATGCACACACTTCGTACACACACCTCTATTGTAGAGAGTGGAACCCCCCCCCCCCAATGAGGGTTTAGTCAGTTACTCTTCAAGAATCCACTTCAACAGACTTTCCTAGCGTCTCCCAGATTTGACCACCACCACCACATTCTCCTCCTTCATCATGCAGAAGGGCTGGCTGGTGGTCCCACACGTGAGAACAGAGGTGCCCAACATCTGGATAGCAGAGTCTCAGCTCAGCCGAACATCTGGAGCGCTAATAACAGGAGCCGCCAGCGGGCCCCGGGATGCCAGGTTCTGGAATAGTGTGGGAAGTGGAAAAGCTTCTCTATCAGGACACTCGACGTCCTTGGCTTCATACCCTCAAGCCAGAAAATCCACCTTAGCGCTGTATAAATGGCGATTGGCCCTTTTCTGGGGCTCACGCCTGTGCCACCGGCGTAGCCTCAGAGACACAGTCCCAGTTCTTGTAGGAAAGGGTTAAGAGGCCTTGTTTCCCTTCTCTACCTTTATTTACTAGCCTGCAGAGTGCAGGTGGGGGCGGGGGGGGGATATTGTTAACTGGTATCCGGGAGGAAGGGAGGGGGAGGGGCAGAGGAGCCCGCGCGCGCCGCGCCTGTGCGGAGCACGGAAGCTGCGAACGCCCGCGACAGTAAAACATCTGTAATGTGCCATTCGCCGTTGCTCGCTGATTGCTCATGGATTAAAGATTAAAATCTCGGCTTTGGCAGATGGGGAGAGAGAGGAAACTCTTACGAGCACGTTTTGCATCTGCATTTCATTCTGCTGTGTTCCCTGCGCCACGCCTGGTGGCGCCCGCCCTACCCCGCCCACCCAGCTCCCGGCTCCCTCAGCGCGGCCCGGCTGGCCAACAACCCCTTAGGCGGCCAGCCCTCTCTCGGTCCTTCATGGCGATCTGGGCTTTGGCTCTCCTCGTTTTCATCTAAGGTTATACACCTTTGGTCAGGGTTATTCCCTCCCCGCCCTTGGCCCAAGCTTTTCACAGGTTAAGGTGAACCTGCCCAGAAAAAGAATTCGCTCCATCTTGCTAGCTGGAGCAGCAACCCTATAGCCAGCCTGGTGTTAAACTGTCTGCCCCAGTGGGCATCATCCTGCAGTGGGCCTTCTGTGTCTGGAGGGCAGTAATTGTGGCATAGCCAGGTGGGCTCACCTGGGCAATTAATTGTCTTCCCACTGTGTTTTCCACACTGAGCTGCTGTGGAGGCGGGGAAAGGGGCAAGGGAGGGATGAAGGCAGAAGATGCATCAGGGTTCCATCCGGCTTTTAGATAATCCTTGTAGATTATCCTGGTCCTAGCTCACTAAAGGAGTAGATCCTCTAGCCCCTTCGTTTCCTCCTCCCTACAGGATGTGTTCCTAACACCAAACTTGGTCGAGGAAGAAAACCCAGGCTGACGGGATTAGAGACAAAGGACTTTCAGAAAGACAGAAGGGCATTAGAGAGACAGAAAAGGAACAAAAAGCCGCAGAGAGCGGTGTGGCAGATGCTAGCACCTGCATCTAATGGTGGGGGTTGAGAAAGCTAGGGAGTGGGGCAAGAGGGGTCCCGCCCGGTTTTCAGGCTCCCAGTGGGAGGAGAAAGGTGGTCTGGAGTATGCAGAAGGAAAGCCGAAGAAGGATGAATGAGAGGAGGGTCGCTGTGGCAGATGTAATTAATTACAGCATATTAAAATGTTTGTTTACAGAGATGAACAGCGGCCGAGGGCTGATGGTAATTAATTCGCAGCATTTCCCAGTACTCTTTGAGCCTCAACCCCTTGGAGGATGGGGAGGCTTGGGTCAACTGGGCTGGGTAAGGTGCTCCCACCCTGTTCTCACTAGGGATTAGAGCTCAGAATGGAAGGGGCGGTGGGTAAGCTCAGATTTCACCTACTCTAGCCCCATCCTACTACCACAGACACTTGGGGAATTCCAGGCAAGGGAGGATGAGTGATTTTTCTCAAAGCCACCAGATAGAACTAGTGGTAGAACCAGGTAGGATCTATGGTCTTCCTTCCTATGAAAGTGTTCAAGGCCAAAGGAATTGTACAGGTGATTCTGCCGGCCTACCCTCGGATTTAGCAGTTGCTAATGCCATGACCAGGTGCAGGTGCCAGGTGCTGGTGCCAGGTGCTGGTGCCAGGTGCTGGTGCCAGGTGCTGATGCGGACTTAAGCACCCCAGTTCTCTTGTTCTCATTGTCCCCTCTACCTGCTCTCTGTGGGTGCCCCTATCTGCTCCCTCTCTCTGCCCTCATGACTCAGTTCCTGTCTGTCTGCCTGTCTACAGGTCTGCTTGCCTGCCTCAATCCCTTCCCAGGTCCTCACCCCCTCTCCCCTCCCCCAACAAACTTCTTTTACACCAGGTCTGTTGTAAGGAGGGGGGGGGGGGCAGGGGAGCACACCTTGGCATGAGACTGCCGAAGGTATCCTCTTGCCACATTATATTCATAACAGAAAAACTCAGGAGAACGATCTTGGGTAGATATGGTGGAGTAGAAAGAGCAGAATGGCACCTTAGAGCTGAAGAAAAGGGTTTGGGGAGAGAAGATAAATGTGGGTCTCTTCCTGAAGAGGGTGATCAGAGGTTCCCTCATTCTGGAATAGTAAGATGGGTTGGCATGGTTACCAGAAAATGGCCCCCATCCTCACTACACTGTTCTAGCCCATGATGCACTGTCCCCCAGCAGAAGCAAGGAACATCCTGAACCTTAGTGTCCAACAGTCTGGCAAACTTCGTGACTTTAGGAAAAGAGCGAAACCTTCCTTCCTTTTTCTAGTCCTGTCTTTTCTTCTTCTGTTTTACCCCTTTTAGAAAGCAGTTTCTTGGTGGCTGTAGAGACGGCTGCACAGTGGAGAGCACTTGTTGCTCTTGCAGAGGACTCAGGCTGGTTTCCAGCACCCACATAGCTCCCCACAACTGTAACTCTAGTTCCAGGGGATTTGACACCTCTTCTGGATTCCTTGACCGTCGAGTATGCAAATGACACACAGACATACCTGAAGGCAAAATAGTCATACACATAAAATAAAAACAAATCTTTGTTTGTTTGTTTGTGTTTGTTTTGCAAGGCAGGGTTTCTCTGTGTAGTCTTGGCTGTCCTGGACTAGATTTGTAGATGAGGCTGGACTCGAATTCACAGAGATTTACTTGCCTCTGCCTCCTGAGTGCTGGGATTAAAAGCATGTGCCACCATGCCCGGCATGAAAATAAATCTTAAATAAAGTAATTCACTAAAGGATCAGAGTTGAGCACTTAACCTACAGGTTCAACTTTAGTATACATGCTACCAAAGCTAGCACTTTTATTTTAAAATGTTATTATTATTTTATGTGTATATAATACATATATGAGTGTTTTTCTTGAATTTATGTCTTTGCACTACATATATCTGCTTGGTGCCCAGGGAAGCCAGAAGAGGGCATCAGATCTCTTGGGACTGGAATTATAGATTGTTGGCCTCTGTGTGCATGCTGGAAATCAAACCAGGGTCCTCTAGAAGAGCAACCAGTGCTCTTAACCAGCGAACCATCTCTCCAGCTTCCTTTTCTTTGCTTGGGCCTGGATCTTATTACACCCCCCATGCTGGCCTTGAATGTGAGTATGGGCACAAAAATGTGATCTTTCTGCCTCAGCTCCAAGAAGGTGTGCCTCTGCTGTCACCCACTTCGCTGGTCCACTGTCCACCTCAGCATCAGAGATCCAGCCAAATTCACAAGTATCAGCGGCTCATTCACCTGTTCATCAAGGAGTCAATTGATGTGTGGCTGGGAGGAGGGAAGATGAAAGGCCTTTCAGGGCCCACAAAAAGCAATAGTGAAGGCTCAGAGGAATGTCAGGGGATGGAGAATAAGTTCCTGGAACAGCTGGTCCCAGGCAGGACACAAAGGACAGGGGAAGAGGGACAGAAGTCTCAAAGCTAAGTCTGGGGAGAGGTTGGGTTGGCCCATCTCTAAGAGGGGACCCCAGAGAGGCCTCTCATTTAGGGGACTAAAGAGAGGATACAGCATTTTCTCCAAGGTTGTCTCTTCCACATCAAATCCCCTCCAGTGAAGAGAAAGGACTCTGGGTCCAGAGCAAAGAAAAAGCTGAGGAAAGCTGAAGGGTAGCACTGCCTCCTGGAAGGTTCTGGCTTGGAGCAAGAATGAAAGCTGGAAATAGTAATATAGACTTCTGTGTGGCTGCGAACAGGGTATGAGGACAGGACTGCTGGGGGGCGGGGGCGGGGTAGGTGATTACTGGAATATGCCTACAGGTGTGTTAATCCGTGTGTGTGTGTGTGTGTGTGTGTGTGTGTGTGTGTAGGAGGGTCATCACTATAAAAGAGAAGTTTCTTGCAAACAAATACACAGACCACCCCCCCAAAAAATGAGATGAGCCAGAATAAATGACACTACACGAGTTAACTCCCACCAGGGAGAGCGCCCTACATGTTGCTTTCTTTCCTTCTAGTCGCCCCCCCCCACCAGGAACAGGGGCAGAGCACAGGGAGACCCACTGTCTCCAAGCACCTCTCTTTCTCCACTCCTGTCACCAGATCCCAAGCCACCTGGCCATAGGGCCGCTCCCACTCTTCTGCACAAAATCTCACGCCACGTAGAGGAATTCGTGGGGGCGACCTGGTGGGCCAGGCGTGCTGCTGGGACGCGCCGTGGGCCGGCTGGGCAGACAGCGGGGCGCCGGGAGAAGCGGTGGAGGGAAGGCGCGGAGGGAGGCGGGGCGAGGCTGTCGCTTCCCATCAGCTGGAGGATTGTTCCCGACACGCGCAGGCCCTGCGGCGTTTCTGTGTCAGGGAGTTTTGCCGGCTCCGTGACCCATGCGAGGGGGGTCGAGCTCCGCGCGGGGAGCGGCCAAGAGTGACCAGCGCGGCCGGCCGCATCATCACCACCTGGCCGGGTCACTGCTTTGCCCTCGCGCCCGGAGCCTCAAGGAACGAGGGAGGGCTCCCGGGGATGAGGGAGGACACCGACTTCTCCCAGTGTCTCCTCCCCACACCCCTTGGGGAAGGTCGAGGGGGAGAGACATTTCCCATACAGAAGGAAGGAGGAGCCTAGAAGCAGCCAAAATCAGCACCGGGGCCTCAGTTTCTTCACTTTTAAACTGAGGACGGGGTCTTTCGCGATCTTGCCTGGAGACAGTCTAGTTCCTTGAAAAGTAGAGAAGGGCAAGACTGGGGAATACAATGCTCGAGGGTGACGGGTCCCTAAAAGAGGCGCGGAGGCACCTATCCAGGCCCAGGTTACCCTAGAGTCAGAACTGCTCGCTTAAGACTGGAAGGCACACAGAGGCTGAGGAGGGTGTGTCTATGCAAATTATATTGTAATGAGGTAGTGGGTGGCCAGTTTTCGGAGCCCGGATGGAGGGTGGAGGAGGGGCGGTAGAAAGGGCGGGGCGAGCTCCTGACCTCTTCCCCCAACCCACTGGTCCCATCTGAAGTCTGCCGGCTCCATCTTCGGCACTTAATGATTTTGACGGGCCCCACCCGCGCACCATCGGGGCTTTTGTGTCTGCCAGACCACTGCCCCCTCTCCTGGGCCCACCCATCAGTCACCCGGAGCTCCAGCTGTTCCCAGCCTTTGGAGCAACCTCCGCTGTCACCACTACAAATTGGCTCTCAACAGCCTCCCGGAGACCCCTTTTCTGCCATTGTCTCCGGACAAATGGCCTTTCCCCTGCACACTGCCCCTGCAGGCCCAGCCCAGGCTGCCTGCTGCTTCTGGGAAAGGGGGTCGTTGAGTTATTCTAAGAAGCCATCCTGACTTCCTTTCCTAACTGGTATAATCTAGCCAGGCTGGGGCAGGAAATGCCACCTAACAGACAGCCCAGGTCTCCCTGTGTCCTTTCCACAGTGGGCTTCTTGAGGCTTGTGTCAACTTCTGTTTCCTTCCCCAGCCCCAAGAACTGGAGAAGCCTCACTTGTTGACTAAAGCTGAGTTGAGGAGTACAAGAGAAGGCAGGGCTGGATTGGTGGGTAAGGCATGAAAACTGGGAGCCAGGGATCCCAGGAGCCACCATGGCCAAGCACAGAGCCAAGACAATTACATGCCTAGTTTTGCTGATTGCATTAAAATCATTAGGACGGGGGATCTGAAAAACATACATTAAGGGGCAGAATTAGGAAGGGCTTTAGAGACCTGCTCGGGCATTCCCAAAGTAGAGCTGGTGCCATTAGCTAGAATTGTGTTCTGCAGGCAGTCACTGTCACAAAATGTCAGTAACCTTCGCATCACTTTGCCTTTCTGTAGTCCCTTTTCCCCTGATTGCTGGATCTCAGCACACGCACACACACACACACACACACACACACACACACACACACACACACATCTTTTGCTCTTTTCCTTTCTCACATGTCAATCTTTGTCTTCCAGCACTGTTGCCCTAGGTTGTATTAAGCAATGAACCAAAAAGAAAAAGAAAAAGAAAAAAGAAAAAAAGGAAAGAGAGAAAAAGGAAAAAGAAAAGGAAAGAAAGAAAGAAAGAAAGAAAGGAAGGAAGGAAGGAATGGGAGGCAGGACATGGTGGCCACGCCTTTGATCTGAACTTTCTGGAAGCAGAGGCAAGCAGATCTCTGAGTTAGAGACCAACCTTGTCTACACAGCAAGTTGTAGGCCAGTCAAGGCTACATAGAGAAATGCTGTCTCAAACAACAACAATGCAGTTTGGCCTTAGGGGTGGGAGACAGATAGGCCAAAACACTCTCATTGGTCTACCCATATATGCAAAAAGTCCATCTTAGCTCGACAGTGGTGACACACACCTTTAATCCTCAGGAGGTAGAGGTGGGTCTGAGTTCAAGGCCAGCCTGGTCTAACAGAAAAACTCAGTCTCAAAAACCAAACAACAACAACAACAACAAACAAAACAAAAACAAAAGAAAGGAAAAAAATCTATCTGTACTAGTGTCAATACAAGGACACAGTGGGCCTGTCTAGCCCAAGTATGTGCAAGGAATCTGAATACCAAAATCTAAATAAGACTCTATGGCTACCTGTGTGAACATTTCAGGGTATGTGTGTATCTGTGTGTGTGCACACATATGTGAGTGTGTGCATGTGTGTCTGTGTGTGTGAAAGTGTTTGTGTTTGCATGTGTCTGTGCATGTATGTGCATGCATGTGTGTCTCTGTGCATATGTGTGTGTGCGTGTGTGTGTGTGTGTGTGTGTGTGTGTGGTGTGCGTGCACACAGCATTTGTGTCTTCTAGACCTTGATTCGCAATGTAGCTGGTCTTCAGTGGACACTGACCTGGCTTCTAGAGAGGCAAGCTCACACAGAGAACTTAGGATCTCAAGTAGCAGTGCGTGTGGACTGGCCTCACTTCCACCAAGGTGGGCTCAGGCTTGGTTAGCTGGGCTATGGAGAGTGTTGTAGGCATGGTGAATGGGACTATCTGGTTGGCGACATGGTAGAGAAAGGATGGGGCGTGAGTAGGGGTGGAAAATGGAATTGCCAGCCCGGAATGGATGGATGGTGGAGTTTCTCTTTTGTAACCGGGAATAATTAAGATAGATGTGCGGATGGATTAGCTGTCCTGCAAGGTCAGGAGCGCATTGCCGGATCACTCTATTATTTCGCTGCGCCACAGCTACCCGGCTAACGCCTTTTTCATGATATTTTGAACATCCGCACAGAAAAAAACCAAGTGAGTGCGCGAGAGATACAAATGGATCGTTTGGTGGAGAAATCCGTCTTCGTCACCGCCGCCAAGCTGGGATTAATGCGATTGAAGGCCCCTCCAGGCTCCGCCAGGGAGACGGGCTCGGGAAAGCAAGAGAAATTGGTTTGTACCCCTGGGAACACGATTGATGGGCCAGACCCTCCAGGCTGGGCTGGGCTGTGGTGTTCTCTGTAGGGCTGGGGGCAGGGAGTGAGTCTGGGGCCTGGCCTTGGCCTGGGTAGGGCTCTGCTCTCAAAGGGAGGCCTAGCCTGGCATGGAACCTACAAGGGCTTGCTTTGAGTCTGTGGAGGTGAGGGTGGGAGCCACTGGTGATCCAGGTGGGCTGAGGGGCTTTGAGTAAGAACAGGAGGAGAGTCAAATGTTCTCCAGTGTCAACAGGGACAGGCTGTGTCATTCAGATAGTGATAAAAATAGGAAAGATCCAGTCAGAGCTGAGCTCTGGGTTTGCTGAGCCTGTGGACCCTGTGCAACATCAGGAAGGCAAACTCTGATGGAGTCCCTCCCAGGCTCAGAGCTGGGCTTGTGAGACGGAAGTCAGACGCAGGGTCGGGGAGGGGGAGCACAGGAGGAAGTTCATCTTTTCAGGGGTGATGAAGTAAGGTTTTTTGTTTTTGTTGTTTAGTTGTTTGGTTGTTTTGGGTTTTTTGTTTGTTTCTTTGTTCTGTTTTTTTTGGGGGAGGTTGGGTTTTTTGTTTATTTGATTGGTTTTGGGTTTTTTTGTTTTTGTTTTTTGAGACAGGGTTTCACTGTGTAGCTTTGGCTATCCTGGCTTTTGCTTTGTAGATGGGGTTGGCCTTGAACTAACAGAGCAGAATAGAGGTCTTAAAGGATTTGAGTGACTGGTGAGACGGCTCAGAAGGTAGAGGTGCTTGCTGCATAAGCCTGGTGATTGAGTTCAGTCTCTGGAGCTCAAGTAAAGGTGGAAAGACAGAACTGAGGGAGGCTGCTTAACCTTTCAGGATCTCACTAGTCTGATGGAAGAGACAAAAGCTTTCTTTTTAGGGGGAGGTGTTTGGTTTTGTTGTTATTTTATGTTTATTGATGTTTTGCTGGTATGTGTCTGTGCATGTGAGCGCTTGGTGCTCCTGAAGACCAGAAAAGGGTGTTGGATCCTCTGAAACTGGAGTTTTTGACTGCTGTGAGCTGCCGTGGGGTGCTGGGATTTGGACTTGGGTCCTCTGGAAAAGCAATTAGTGCCCTTAACCACTGAGCCATTTCTTTGGCCCAGAAACAAATAGTAAGTATGTAAGCCTCATTGAGAAAGGAAAAAAGGAAGGAAGGAAGGAGGGAGGGAAAGAGGGAGAGCAGTAAAGAAGGCACGCAGGTGGGAAGGCATAATTATGTACCAGAAAGTACATACAAACACTCACAGAAGGGAAGTGAAAGTGGGCCCAGTGGTGGCCGGAGAGAGCTTGAATACTTTGTGGGCTTTACTTTGTCTCACCTTTGTGCTGAAGGTGAACCCAGGGCCTCACACACTAGGCAAGCACTCTACTGCTGAGCTATATCCGGCCTATTTTTGTTTTTGCTTTTCACTTATTATGTGCATGGATGTGGTAAAAATTTAAACATCACGTGCTCCTTATCATTCATTTTCAGATGCTAAATATTTCTTCTCAGAAGTAGGTAACTATTGTGTGTGTGTGTGTGTGTGTGTGTGTGTGTGTGTGTGTGTGTGTAGAAATAGCCTCCTAAATAATAGTCAATTGTACATATTATTCATTGTCTTGAATTTTTTTTAATTTAATAAGCTGTCCCAGAAATTGCTTCAGATGAACCTATGCTTTGTGTGACTCTTTTCCTGACAGTGTAGTATTCCCCTGTGAGGAAGTACAGGTCACTTGCTGAACCAGTCCTGAGGTGCACTTATTGTTGACAGTGTCCGCACTGTCCTGGATACTGATGTGGTGTACCTAAAGCGGGACAGTTGAGAGTAGGCGTCGGGTGTTAAGGAGAAGAGAACAGTGGTATAAGAAGAATTAGGAGATAGAGAAGGGGAGGGGTTGGAGGCTCTGGAGGCCCTGTAGAGAGAGCAGGGAGGCCACGCCAAGAAGCAGCAGGCTTGGGCCTCAGCCTAAGTTCTGTTCTCACTAGCTCTGTGACTTCATACAAGTTACTGAATTTGTCTATACTCTTCTTCCCCCCTCGCAAAACGGTGAGGATAATATGAACTTCATTGATTTGTTGTAAAGTTTAAAAAAAAAATTCCTTGACTGTGGGAAAATAGACCAACACACTCTACAATAACGGCAGCAATTATCTCTGGGTAGTTACGTCTGAAATGCTTTGTGTTTTCTTTTCTATTTTCTGCATTATCTGTGTTAGCTAAAAGTTCTTCAGTGTGCATGTGTTATGCTCACAACCAACGAGAAAGAATATAGACTAGATGGTCATGGCAGAGCAGGCAGGGACACCATCACAGGCCCAGACACCGAGGGCACGTCCAGTAGAAGACATGAGTGGATGTTGGGATGGATGTTTGCAGGGAATGCAATCCAGCTGTGCTCCAGCGGGGCCGCCTGTGCTCATCCCCTTCATGCCTTCTTCCTGACACTGAAGCGGTACAGATCCTGGTCAGGCACCATGCCTTTTGGAGCTTGTGATAATGAAGAGCATAAAGACCTAAATGTCTTCTATGAGCAGTTTGAGCCTGTAAGGCATTTTTGCCTAGTCAGGGAAATCAGGACAGGCTTCCTGCGGGAAGCCTTCCCTGCATTAGACCAAGTAGAAGGGCAAACACGTGTTATTCAAGCAAACAGGTAAAAGAAGAAATAGCCAAGTGAGCTCTCCAGGGGCAGGAGGAAGCCTGGTAGGAGGCAAATGTGCAGAGAGCAAAGAAAGGCTGAGGGTGGTGCCTTAGTGAGAGTTAGAGCCCTTCAGAGCCACGGTGAGAGTTTCAGATCTCATCTGGAAAGCAGCTGCATTCACGGAAGGGTCTAGACTCACACACCACACTATCAGACTTGTGTTTTCAGCAGCTCGTTAGCTGGAGAGCTGGAGATGTGTGAGTCAGTGAGGAGACCGCTGGGAATAGAAGGTGATAATGGGAATGAAGGGAGAGATGATGAAGATGGAAGGAAAGGAATGGGGTTAACAGGTGAGAGACCTGCCTGGGATTCTGTGAATGGGGGGGGGGAGGTGGGAGGGGTTGTAGGGCCAGGCTGAAGGCTTCAGTCAGCCACCTGGAGCCATGGATACTGATGTAGCGATGATCACCACTCAGATGAAGTGCTTACCTGGGTCAGGCCATGAATAGCTTCTTTAAAACAGGACAAACCTATCAACTTTCTGCCTTCTATTGCCGCCACCCTGCCTTAAAAAGAGAATGTTACCAGGCATTGGGGAGGCAGAGGCAGGTGGATCTCTGTGAGTTCCAGGACCACCAAGGCTACACAAAGAAACCCTGTCTCTGGGGGAGGGGGGAGAAGAGGAGGGGGGTAGATGTTACTGTGCACATGCATGATGTGATGGGTGTGAGTGCAGGCACAGGAGTGCCTCAGTGGGTGTGGAGAGGTCAGAGAACGACTTTCAGAAGACAGTTCTCGCATCAGTGTGGGACTAAGGGTCTGCACTTAGGCTGTGGGGCTTGGGCAGCAGGTCCTTTTTACCCACTGAGCAATAGCAACTATTTTTTGCATATTTATTTTATTTCATTCACGCCATTAACTTTGGGAAGAGGAGGATTGCTTTTCTGGGCTGGCTGTGCTAAGCGTCTTGATTTGGGTGGGGATTGTGATGATGTAAAGGTTTGCAAAACTCTACAGTAGGCGGCAGTTAGCTCTGGGTAGTTAATTTATTATTATCATTATCGTTGTCGTCATCATCATCATCATCATCATCATCATCATAATTACTATTACTGTTTTGAGATCAGGTCCACATAGCACAGGCTGGCCTTGAACTAGCTATTTATCTGAGGATGACCTTGAACCCTTGATTTGCCTGCCTGCCAAGGGCTAGAATTATAGTCCTGCATTATTTCAAGTCTCTGTAAGTATGTTTAGACAGTACAGATGATTGGAAGATGAAGGAGAAAAACGAAATACTTAGAGGCAAAGCGAGGCTTCACACCAGCATTCTGGTTCCAGAGGATGGCCATTAGGCTACCCTGCCATGGAAGGGGTGTGTGTGTGTGTGTGTGTGTGTGTGTGTGTGTGTGTGTGTGTGTTTAGCAGGAGAGAGTGTGATGAAGTCTGTAGCTTTGAAAGATTAATCTGGTGCCAGTGTGCAGGATGGATGGGTGGCAGGAGAGTGGTCAGTGGTCTAAGCTATGATGATGGGAGGGAGGGAGAGAGGGAAGGAGGGATGGAAGGAGGGAGGGAGGGAGGGATAATAGAGGCCATTGAGACCAGATTTAAGCCTCCACATTTCAAGTTCTGGGACTATAGTCATACACCACTATTCCATAATCAACATATATTCATTTACTAATTTATTTTTAATTACATATAGGTGTGTGTGTGTTTGTGCACATGTGTGCGTGTGCACATGAATGAGAATACTACAGAAGCCTAAGGTGTGGGTACTGCTGGAGCTAGAGCACAGGCAGCTGCCTGTCATGGGTGATGGGAATTGAACCTGGGCTCTCTGGAAGAGCAGTATAGACTATAGGCTCTTAACCCCTGAGCTTCCTCTCCAGACCTTCAACACGCATTTTAAGAAATATTTTATTTAATTTTAATTCATGTGCATTGGTGTGAAGGTGTCAGATCTTGGAATTACAGATACTTGTGAGCTGCCATGTGGTTGCTGGGAATTGAACCCGGGTCATTTGGAAGAGCAGGCAGTGCTCTTAACCACTGAGCCATTCTCCAGCCCCTCAACATGCATTTTAAATCTCATAGCCCCACAGGTCAGAAATTTGGCAGGCACAACTGTGGTCCCTCTCAGCTTCACGGAGGCCAGGCGTTAGCTGGCCAGGGCTTTTTTCTTGTTGTTGTTGTTGTTGTTGTTGTTTTTAGGTTCTGGGGAATGACTGTCCACCCTCATTCCTGCTGATGGCAGATTTCCTCTCTTTGCTCCCTGCATCCTGTCGGTGTCAGCAGGGGAGTCAGCTTTAGCTCACAGCAGCCACTCTCTGGTCCTCGTATGTGCCCCTTCTGTCTTCAAAGCCAGCAACAGTGTGCCTTTCTATGCTTCAAGTACTGCCCCCCATTCCCCTTCTACTAGCTCCCCGAGAAGGATTTCTGCATTTCAAGGTCTCTCACTCATCTCCTGCCTCAGATCATGTCCCTTCCGCCACATGGCATAGTCACAGTGGTGATACGTATTGATGGAAGTCCTGGGGCCACGCTAAGAATCTATGCATGGACAGAGCCACTTGTGCTCATGTGTCTTTGGAAGCTGGGTAAGGAGCGATATAGAGAGGGGTAGGTGTGAGGCACAAGGAGACCCTGCAGGCTGGAAAGGGAATACTGGAAAGGTGATGTCCGCGCTGGCCTGGGAGAACAGTACACAGGACGGGAGCTGTGGAGTGAGGTGGGTCTCAAGGAAGATGCCTAAGACAACAAGAAATGGGCACTCACTCTCAGCAGATACCACCTTTTTTTTTTTTTTTTTAAGCCATACATGTAGTAAAGATCATAAATCCCATGACCTTCCCATATGCGGATACTGGGCCACACAGATCAGGATTTCCAGTCTCCCATTCCCAAAGTCTCTGTGGTCCTACCCAGTTAGTAAATCCCCATAGGTGGCCATTATTTGGATATCAATCACCATAGATTAGTTTTGATTTGACTTGTGCTTCATCTGAATGGCCATCTAATATGTGCTCTCATCACATACCTTATGCGGGCCTAGGATACAGCTCAGCAAGGGAAGATAACATTCATGAAGCCCTGGTCCAATTTCCAGTATCAAAGGAAAAAAAAAGTCAGAGAAGTAAATAAAACAGTGTGTGGGGTGTTTCCTATCTCCCGGGGGATGACAGGGTAAGTATCCAAGTAGCCAAGGTGAGCTGGGGGAGAGTGAAAACAGAGAAAAAAGAGGGTGAAGAAGAAACCTCAGGGAAGTGCGTGTGTGTGTGTGTGTGTGTGTGTGTGTGTGTGTGTGTGTGTGTGTGTGTGTGTTTAGGGAAGCATAAAAGAGTCAGCGTGTGCCAGTTGAAGAGCCAGAACATTCCAAGAGAGAGGGAGCGGTCTCTAGCTTCGCCTGCCTCTGAGAGGTTAATCAACGTGTATTTATGGAGCCCTGCTCTGTACAAGGCTAAGCGTACGGAGAGGAATACAGAGCGGCATAAAACTCCCTGTAATAATGATCTCTAACATGCCTATAGAGATAAGTGAAGGCCCTGGTGGGGCAAACACCATCAAACTCAAGTATGAACATGTCATTAATTCTCTGCTTAAAATCTTCTTACGGCTTCTCGTCATTGGGGCTAGGACCGAAGGCTCCCATGGCTTCTCTGGCCCTTGTGGTCCCACGCTGTGGACTTCTGGAGCCCCTAGGTCTTGCCTTTATCCTTGTCATTCTGTCTCTCCTGGCATCCTGGTTCCCCCGCCCCCACACCAACCTTGGACTTCACAGCCTTTCATGTACTTCATTTCTTCTGAGTATATTCCCCTCCCTAACCCTGGAGGGTCCCAGCTGGCTCTGTTTGCCTTTATCCACAACTTAGTAGTACAGTGGTTAGCTCCTCAGAGGAGCCTTCCCTGATTTGCTGGCTTAAAACACCTCTCTGTTTTGTGCTTTGTCATCCTGTCACATGGAACAAACTTTCCTTGTCGTGGAGAGTAATGACATATCCATGTGATAGCGGTGTTTATTACTCATTGGACACCCTTGTGAGAGCAAGGCCCTCTCTTGGTTGTGATTGGCAGCGACTCCCCAGCACCTAGCTTTGCAAGGGCCTGGTAAATACTTGCTGAATGAATGAGCTTATGGATATCAAGTCAGGAGTGCTGTCTTTGAGCCCCACCCCACCCCCAGATACATGACCTTGGGTATGTGACCTTTGGTACATGGCCTTGGGTACGTGACCTTGGGCACGTGGCTCTCTTCACTTCCCTGGGACTCAGTTTCATCATCCATAAAAATGAAGAGACAGACTCTCAAAGGACCTCTCCAGCCTCCTGTCCTTGGGTTCCATGACTCACACTCGTAAGAATGTCACTGGGCCGACGGCCAGCACATTAGCGCTGATATTAGTAAGTGCTGAGTAAGAAGGTGGTAAGTGTCTGCTGCAGGGGCAGGACAGAGCAGCTGCGGCAGCATGGATGCTCAGAGAGGGCCTGGAAGAGATAGGTAGAGGAAAATGAGCAAGAAAAGAGTTTTGTCATTGCATACTTAGAGTCCCAGCACTTTCAAGGCAGAAATAGGATGGCCACAAGGTGGAGGCCAGCCTGGACTGTACTATGTAGGGAACTCAGGGTTAGTCTGGGCTACATGCAGCCTCTGGGGTAAGGAGAGAGAGAGAGAGAGACAGAGCCAGAGAGACAGAGGCAGAGACAAAGACAGAGAGACAGAGAGTAAGGAGACTAGCCTGGCTACTAATTGAGGAAGGATCTCCCCTCAAGGAGAGAATCTGTGGTATAGTTTCCTGTTGCTGCTGTAGCAAGTCACCACAAGCCCAAGGGCTTAAAACAACAAATTTCATTGTCTTACACTTCTATAGACTAGAAGTCTGAAGTCATTCTCACTGTCAAGGTGTGGACAGGACCTGCTCCTCCTTATAAAGGGTGTCGGGAAGTTTGTGTCTTTGCTAGTTCCACTTCTGAAGGCTGCCCTCATTCTCCAGGTCACATCCCTGTGTCACCCTGCTTTTGATTGTGACCTTGTTTTCTCCCTTTTATAAAGGGCGTGCTGTGTACACCCAGATAATCCTGGAGAATCCACTGGTCTCATGATCACTAAGGTAATTATATCCGCAAAGTCCCTTTTTGCCAAGTTTGGCAATATATTCTCTGGTCCTGGGCATAAGGACATAGACATCTCTGAGGGCCATTTTTCAATAACTGGTGGTTGCTCACATGGCCCATGCAGCTGGAATACTTCAGTTCTACCTTGGTCTTGTCCGTCACTAGTAGTCTAATGCTAGGTGAGTTCCTTAATCCCTTATGGCCTTAGTGCTCTCTTTTGTAGACTAAAGAAATGGTAGCATGGGGGCTGGAGGGGTGGCTCAGTGGTTAAGAGTACACACTGCTCTTCCAAGGGTGCTGAGTTCAATTCCCAGCAACCACATGGCATCTCACAACGGTCTGATGCTGTCTTCTGGTGTGCAGATGTACATGCAGACAAAATACACATATACATAAAATATATAAATAAATATTTTTTAAAAAGAAAAAATGGTATCGTTGTCTATTGCTGTGTAACATTTAGTGCCAGAGCTGGGGGCTAAAAAAGGATTTATTTATTATTTTTCTTGTTGGGCATTGAACTCATAGCATTGTTCATACTAGGCAAGCGCTCTACCACTGAACTACATTCCCTTCTCCAGCTAAACAATTATTTTTTTGTTTGTGTTTATTGTTGTTGTTATTTGCTTGTTTTTTAAAGCTCAAGGACCATTTTATTAGTTTTAGAGAAAAACAACATGGCAGGCAAGCTACAAATCCCGGCAGCTTCTCGGGGAGAGGAAGCATAGAAAGAGAGGGAGTCATCTTTAGAGTTAGAGTCAGCAGGGAAAGCAGCTCCAGGGAAACTGAGCAAGCCCAGAGTGTCCGGGCGAGCAAGTGTCTTAGTTAGGGTTTTATTGCTGTGAAGAGACACCATGACCACGGCAACTCTTATAGGGAAAATCATTCAATTATGACCAGCGTCTTGATCCATAGACAGCAGGTAGAGACTGTGTGTGTGTGTATGTTTCATACTGAGCATTTAAGTCTTCAAAGTCTTTTTTAAAAAGATTTTATTTATTAAATATACAGTGTTTTGCTTGCATGTAACACCTGCAGGCCAGAAGAGGGCACCAGACCTCATTATAGATGGCTGCGAGCCACCATGTGGTTGCTGGCAATTGAACTCAGGACCTTTGGGAAGAGCAGGCAGTGCCCTTGACCTCTGAGCCATCTCTCAAGCCCAGTCTTCAAAGTCTTAACACACAGTAACACACTTCCCCTAACAAGGCCACACCTCCTCCAATAAGGCCACACCTCCTAATAGTGCCACTCCCTGTGGCCAAGCGTTTAAACGCATGAACCTATGGGGACCATACCTATTCAAACCACCACAGCAAACAAGTTTAGGATTTGGGCTGGTTTTCAAAGAAGAGACAAGAGATAAGGAAAACCTATTCTTTTCATTTATAACTCAGAAAAGTAGGCAAAATAAACTAGGAAGATATGCCTTTTCATTTTTTTCTTCCTGTTTTTTATTTTTTTATTTTTTTATTTTTTTAGACAGGGCCTCATGTAGTCCAAGTTGGCCTGGAACTCACTAAGTAATTGAGGATGACCTTGAACCCTCCTGATCTCCCTGCCTACAACTCCTAACTGCTGAGAATATAGGCATTGGCAGTGCCCAGCATAGCAATGATTTTTTTTTCTTTAATTTTCATAGTTGGGTGGGGGGCTGGGCATTTCTTCTGCTCAGGGTGGTGCCAAACATTCAGACTGTGTCCAACTAGAAAGTCAGCTATGGGTTGAACTAAAATGGCCTCACTTGTTTGGCACTTGACACTGGCTGCTAGCTAGACAGCTTTGGTTTCCGTCTGTGAAACCTTTTTACATCCACCAGCTTCTCCAACTTCTCCAGCTTCTCCAGCGTCTCCAGCTTCTCTAGCATCAGATCTCTTTACAAGCAGGCAAAGCTGAAAGGCCTCTTATGGCCTAAGCCCACGCTGTGCCATCCCTATGGCATCTTCCTGGCCAGACAGGTTCAAAGGGAATAGACTTCCCAAAGCCACGCTGCACACAGCTCGCAGGATGTGTAAGTTGCTACAGGAGTTGTGAGAACTCCATGAACTAAAGCATGGACTAGGGTGGGATGTAGCCAGGTTTGGTGGCATAGGCCTATAATCCTACACCTGGAAGGCTGAGGCAAGGACACGTGGAGTTCTGGGCCAGCCCGGGCTTCATACACTAGTGAGACCGGGACTAAAAAACACTCTTCCACAAACTTATGGCAAAATGCTTAGCCACCCTAAGCCCCTCCCTCCGTCCTCACCTGTGAATGAGCTGAGTGGTTGTTCCTAGGGTGAAACAGAATGATCTTTACAAACGCTTAGTTCAGATAGTGACAAACCCAGTAAGTTTAGCTTTCAGGGGTGCCAACATCCCTCCAGATAATTCCAGGTCTTCCCTCTTTCTCTCCTTTCCCTTCTTCTCCCCTTTTCTTTTTCTTTCTTTCACTGTGTAGTTCAGGTCTATCTCTGCCTCCAGGTGCTGGGATTGTAGTTACGAGGCAGCATGCTGGGCTCCAGGCTTTTCTCTGATGTCCCTTTATCTAAGACAGTGTTCACCGGACACGCGGAACAAAGCACCACCCTCACACACTTGTATGTGTATGTAAGAGAGGATGAAGGTCCAAAGTCTTAAGAAATTTGGGGATGGGACCATGGATAGGACTGTGAACCTAGTCTTTGTGACGGCTCAGCTGTTTCCAATTTAGAAATGATGTCCAACTTTTAATTTCTTAGTTTTCTTGTTTTTGTTTTGTTTTGTTTTGTTGGTGTTTCACTACAAGGTTTCTCTGTGTAACAGAACCTTGGCTGTCCTGGAACTAGCTCTGTAGACCAGTCTGGCTTCAACTCACAAAGATGCACGTGCCTCTGCCTCCTGAGTACTGGGATTAAAGGTGCGCCCCATCGCACCTGTCTTGTTTTTATTTTTAAAGTAGGGAACAGGGGATATTCTTGCCGTCTTTTTCAAGCAAACACAGTGTATAGCATGATATTTATTATGATATTTATGATATATTATGATATAGCATGATATTTATGATATAGCATGATATTTATGATATAGCATGATATTTATGATATATTATGATATAGCATGATATTTATGATATATTATTATGATATAGCATGATATTTATTATGATATTTATGATATTTATGATATAGCATGATATTTATGATATATTACAACAACTCTGATTTTGGCCTTTTTCCTTCTTAGGCAAAAACCTGCCAACAAGCACACATTGACCACGACGTGATCTTCAATGTGTTGAAATGGGGTCAACGTCCTGTGAGCATATAACAGTTTTATTACAGCGGCAAAGCAGTGCTGGCAGGACAGTTCTTTGTGCTTGTCGCCCGAACCGATGACTGGAGTTCAACCACTGAATTTCCATGGTGAAAGGAGAAAACTGATTCCTTCCTCCAAGTTGTCCTCTGACCTCCACACACACAGTGAGACATGCTTGTGTACAGGGGTTTGCATACACACCAAATAAATAGATAAATAAATAAAATAAGCATAGTGGTGAACACCTCTAATCCCAGCACTTGGGAGGCAGAAGCAGGTGGATCCCTGAGTTCAAGGCCAGCCTGGTCTACGGAGTGAGTTCCAGGACAACCAGGGTTACACAGAAAAACTAACTCTGTCTCAAAATAAATGAAGCCAAACAAAAACAAAACAAACAAACAAAAAACCAACCACAACAAATAAAATTAACAGCAAATTTTAAAACTGCTTATTGCATACCAGGCTCTCATCTCATCCAGCTACTGAGAGGTGCCATCATCACTGCCTTTTGACAGACAGTGGCACCAAAGTTTAGAAGTAATTTGCCATGTAGTAATCAAAGGAGCTGGATTTCAAGCCTGTAAGAAGTCACCGGATTTTTTTTCCCATTAGAATTAAAATAAATTGTGAAATTGTGTGTGTGTGTGTGTGTGTGTGTGTGTGTGTGTGTGTGTGTGTGTATGCATGTGTGCATGTGTATGTGTGCTCCTATGCACACACTCATAACAAGATACCAGAGGACAGGTCTGGGGAGTCATTTCTCTCCTTCCACTGTGGATTTAGAGAACTGAACAAAGGACATCAGGCCCGTGTTGACAGCACCGCTTATCCGCTAAGCCATCTTGCTGGCTCCTCCGTTGGAAATCTAAAATAGTTATTTATTCATGTGTTTGTATGCTTGCATAAGTTTATGTGCACCTTGTGGTTGCAGGTGCCTGTGGAGGCCGGAAGAGGGCTTTAGATGCCCTGGAAGTAGAGCTATAAGCAACTGTGAGCACCCAACATCAATGTTGGGAACTGGTACCTGGGTGCTCTTCAGGAGCAGCAGGTGCTCTTAACTGTTGAATCATCTCTTCATCTTCACACCCTCCGCTGAGAGCTTTTTTTTTGGTTTTATTTATTTTAATTATTTTTTTTATCTTTTGGATTTTTGACACAGGGTTTCTCTCTGTAGCCTTGGCTGTTGTGGAACTTGTGCTGTAGCCCAGGCTGGCCTCTAACTCAGAGATCTGCCTGCCTCTCCCTGCCTCCCACATTAAAGGCATGTGTCAACCCTACCCAGCCACTGGACACTTTTGACAAGGAGTCTCCTGGTGACAAGTGGAGTGGAGGCAGAGAGGTTAGGAGGGAAGAGGTGGGGGGGCAGAGAGGTTAGGGGGGAAGAGGTGGGGAGGGCAGAGAGGTTAGGAGGGAAGAGGTGGTGGGGGGCAGAGAGGTTAGGAGGGAAGAGGTAGGGGGGCAGAGAGGTTAGGAGGGAAGAGGGGGGGCAGAGGTCCAAGTGTTGACAAGGGGATGGAACATTTGATGGAGGAGGGAAAGGGTAGAATGAGATTCTGGGTCCAGAAGGTAGGGTCCTGGAAAGGATGCTCAGGTCCTGGAAAGGATGCTCTCAAGGGGGAGAGGGGGAGGAAAGATGAAGGAAAGGATCCTGTATGTCAAGTGAGAGGACCACTGTGGGAACTGGCTCTCTCCTTCTACCACGTGGGTTCCAAATCTCAAGTTCAGGCCATCAGTCAGCTTGGTGCAAGCATCTCTGCTGGCTGAGCTCCCACCAGCCCTGCTTTATTCTGTTTTGAGACAAAGCCTTATTATGTCTACCAAGCTGGCCTGACACTTGATGTGTAGTAGATCTCAAACTCACAGGCCTGCTCAGTCTCCTGAGGTCTAGGAAGGAGCTTGGGTTTTAGACTCTGTCAGTTCCGGGTTCAAGGCCAGCCCCTGGTCCAGCTCTCATCTCTCAGTGGAGATCTTATCTAGGAGGATACTAGCATCTATTTCTAAGGATGTTGGAGAAATGAGAGAAAACCAACAGCGAGCTTCTAGTGCGTTTGTGGTTCAGAACAGTTGCCTCTGGAGTACTGGTTTTCTCCTCTGGCCTTCTGCTCACTCACGGTGCCGCTGCCTTCTCATTTGGCCCAGTCAGTCTCCTAGGCTCCACCTGTTGGAGTTTTGCTGGCCCAGCTCCCCTGGCTCTTGTTCTCCCAATCATTTTCCTGACCCTGCCGGCTTGCCGAGATCAGAGGATTGTCTCTCTCTGGTTCTGCAGAGTACTCTGGATTACTCACAGAAAACCTAGCATACTCGCTGCCTTACTGTACAACTGTCCGTATTGGAGTTTGTTAGAACTGTAACAAACACAAGAAACAGTGAGGGTCTCCTAGCTTGAGTGCTGACAGGCAGCAGGAAACCAGGTTTGCACCTGTGTTTTGTGTGTGTGGTGGTGGTAGGATGGGGGAGGGGGTCGGGGAATCTAGAAGGTCTTGATTAGTTCCCTAGAAATGAATCAGAGGTTGATGCTGCTGCATTGAGTAGAGTCTCCAGACTATGGGATGTCCTCTGAGAGGGCATCTCTACTGCAGGTAGATGGAAGGTCCTGCTCATGGGTCCCTCTTGGGTGAGAGCAGGAAGGGAAGGCTCCTGCGATGGGGGAGTCACAGGTCTCGGTCCTGGTGGAGCCTGCAGCTCTCGGGGTAAGGGGGGTGAAGATCCTGGGACAGTGGCTGGGTCTTGAAGTTCTTTCTGAGCTTCTCACCTCTTCTCCTGCATATTCTCCCAACCTAAACTTGAACCTTCCCAGGATTCCCCTTCTTGTAGGAAATTGTCATGACCTGCTCTCAGCATATATGGGTTTCTTCACACTGTAGCATTTCTGGACTGAGATGTGAGGCCTAACAGACCTGTCCCACTTCGTCACGCCTTTTCCAGGGAACTCTTGTTTTAGGCATCGATGCTGCTGTTTTCCTCAGTGCAAAGAAACAACAGGAGGTATTTTCCTCTGTTCCACTGAAGGGGCAGTCTAAATAACCTTAAAGTGGACCCCCTAGAAGTTCAGGGCAGTTGGGGAGCTGCAACTCTCCCTGACCATTGTCACTTCACCTTAGTGTACCTTGGGACTCGAGGAGTCACATGAAAAGGTATGGTAACAATACTATTTTCTGCTTTGTGTAATAATATCAAATCTTCCATCTAGGATGACCCTTACAGTAATCCTATGAGGCAGTCTTAATTGCCTAGATTTGACAGATGAAAAACTGATTTTCGGGGTGGGCGTAAAGTGGCTCGCCAAGATCAACTGTGCAGTAAGTGTCAAAACTGGAGTTCAGGTTAGAATCTGTGTCTGAAGCCCAGGCACTTCCAGAAAGAGCTGCAGGGCTCTGGAAGAGCTTCAGGAAGACTTTGCAGAGGCATGGATGGCCTCATGGGCGGGACAGCTGGAGGATGGAGTAGGGGACATCCTAGCAGGAAGTGACCAACAGCTCATTTGAGAGGCTTCAGCTAGCTGGACCCTGTCTGTGGCATACTGACTTTGAGGCTTGGAGGCTCCCTCTACTTCCTGCAGAGGAGCTGGGCTTGGCTATGGTGTGTGTATGTGTGTGTGTGTGTGTGTGTGTGTGTGTGTGTGCGCGCGCGCGTGCCCGTGTCCATTCTCTTCTACAGCCCAACCTCCATCAGCAGTCCTTTCTGACTGGTCCTTGGAGTAACTTGAGATGAAGGCATGCTCAGCATCTTCATATCCTCCCTCTGGGCCATGGAGGGCAGTGTGTACGTGTACCCCTTGACCATATCCTTAGCCCCTATAGAAAAGCCTCTACCACCTGTCCAGGTCCCTTCCCTGCAGGTCAAGGCTCCCACTGTGGACAGGCTCCTGTGATGATGGATCGCTGGCCCCAACGCACATATTATTATGAAATGGGTTTATTACACTCTAAATCTCTCGCTAATGTGCTGCTGTTTAATCCCTTTATCCAATTCTCAGTCTCTCAGGCCCAGCCATAGCTCTCTGTAGCCAGGATGAAGACTGAACAGCCTAGTGGATAATTTTTGACTTGGGGAAGGGGGAACAAAGTGGAGTCTTTTCAGAAGAGGGGAGGCCATCAGCAGCCTCGCAACTCTGAGGGAAGTTCAAGGGCGCGGCTGCTCGCCTTGGACATGATAGGACCTTCCTGGCCCTGAGTTCACTAGTGGAGCTCACCTGACTGCCTACCTCTCTTGCTGTCTCTGCTTGTCAGTCCCACTTTTATCTTCTCCATCTCTTTCTCAGGCTCACACCTGCTAGCTGCCCTGTTTTGTTCCTGCCTCCCGGAACCTGACCAGGATGATGGTGTCCACTTCCCTCTGGATGAAGGGGTCCATGATCCTGAGTTCTCCCACCCTATTTCAGCCTCATACTCTGGAGGGTTCCTTCGGTTGGACCCATCTCTTGTCTTTCCAAGTCACTTTTTAGCCCAGCTCCACACTAGCCAGCCACCTACCAACTTGGGCACCTGCTACCCCAGTAGCTACCACCTTTCCTCTTCACCCCCCAACTCCTTCCATCTGCCCCACTGTCGGTCTCTAGCCTGCCACCAGCAGTCTCCGCCTCCTAGGCTGCCCCCACCCACCGGAGCTGACAGCTCAGCTCTCCAGGCCTCCTCCCTCCTCCCCTCCCTACTACTATCTGGTCACCTCGCTGCTGGCCTTCTCTCCCCTCCCTCAGTCCCTATCTCTGTCTCTCGCAGTGTCTCTCCCCAGCAGTCCCTCCCCACTCTGACACACCAGCCGGTAAGGCAGCCAAGGCTTCCTGCTGTCAGCTGGGGAATAGATAAAGATAAATGATATTATGTTAAATTCCACTTAATGACAAATTTTTAATTTTCTGAACATGGTCATTTTCTGGCTAGTGAATCAAGTGGAGGGAGCTAATTACATGAAGATCTGAACAAAAATAACTCCTAATTTTCAAGGATAATGGAAGAGAAATGTTGGAGATTAATGGCACTATTTATCTTTTTTAAATTTCTATCTTTCTCTGTGATAGCCGTGCTCCCCAAGGAAAATATTCATAAAATGAAATTGAAGTCGTAACTTAATAGGTTATTAAAATTTTTGAGTGCATATCACTTTCCTTCCGCAGCACTGTAAATTTAAATTGAAGTTTGCGGCTCCCCGAGTCACCAGCGGAGTTTTTTTTATGATGGCACAATAGAGAGAAACATGCATCTTTGTCAGGAGGTATTTGCTAGTCTAATTTTATGGCAGGCCGGATTATCAGACGGGAATGGCAGCGCCGGGGGAAGCTGACAAGCCCGCAGCCGGCAGCCATGTGTTTCCATTAGCGCCCCGAGCCGTCCGGGGCTTCTCCGGACTCTCATTTTCCACTTCAGTCTTTTATCTTGATTTAAAGTGAGGGCGCCCAATATTCAGGGCCTGTCATTTTTCTCTCTCACACACTCTCACGGCTCTTCCTCGTGTCTCCCGCCCACTTCCTCTGCTCCAGGGCCCTCGCCCTTTCATCTCCGCGTCTCTAGCATGGGTACTGTCCTCCCTGCTCCCATCCTCCCCTCATCCTCTAGCATCCTCCCTCCGTCCTCCTCCAGCTCTATGGGCTCCGCGTGGTGGTTGGGGGGAGGGGGAGAGGGGGAGAGAGAGAGAGAGAGAGAGAGAGAGAGAGAGAGAGAGAGAGAGAGAGAGAGAGAGAGAGAGAGAGGCTGGTGGGCTGCCCCTGGAGTTAGTTATAAATTTGAGTGAAGCCTTCTCCCTGTGGGCCCATCAGACCAACTTCTGAGTCGGGGCCTGGCTGTGTATGTGGTAGGAGAGGTCCTCCAGGCTCAGGCCCATCAGGCCCTCTAATTGAGTGTTAATAGAGTTGCGAGGGGGGAGGGGCCGCAGCTGTTGGCTCTGGGGACAGGAGGACAGGGAGAATTATCACCATCTCTCTCATGGGCCCTGTCTCTGCTCCTGGCTTTGTCTCTGGGTATACTCAGTGACAGACCTAGAGGGAAGCACCTGAGCCCGGCCAATGCTCTCACACTTCACAGGTGAGCACACTCAAGTTCAGGAGATGGAGACTGCCTTGGCCCCAGGTCTGGGAACTCATCAGAGGCTGAGAGAGTAGAAACTGGACCACCTAGAGATTTAGATGAATGCATTTTTTTTTTTCATTTAAGTGCTCTGCTTCCCTCAGCATCTTTCTGTTCTTGGATGGAAGCCAACACCTTGGTGTCCATCTCAGCCCCTACCCTCAACTTTACTCGTTTTGGGGTAGGAGTTGTGGGCATGCTTTGTTCTGCCAGACCTTGATCCTGAACTTCTCACCCTAAGCAAGGTCTTCTTGTATCTCACCCCCAGTCCTTTCCTCTTCCATCTTGTTCCTGAGCTCCTCACATGGGTTCACACACCTGTCCCCGCCTTCCCTTGTTGTCCCTCACTCCCTCCATCTGGTAGTCTTACCTCAGCATCTTAGACCCCCTCACATGCTCTCCTGTAGTGCTCCGACACACCCTCGGCGAAGCCTTGAGTTCCATGCTCTCTGCAGGCCTCACAACCCTGTGTGGCCACAGCCGCACTCCACTCTCCATTCTCTCTTCCCTTTGCGTCTGTGGAGGGTCAGTTCGCGCCCTGGTGCCCCTTGGTACCTGCAGTACAAGTGTCTTCCACCTTTCATTCCCGTCCACCTTTCATGAGTCATCTCAAGGTACCCGTTTGCTGGGCTCCACAGAATCCCATTGAGCATTTCTCTTCCCTGGTCCCCATTAGCTTTCACTCTTCAGGCCAGCCAGCTCCCCATTTGTCACCTACTCATCCGCTGCCTAAGATGTCACTGCACTTACTCTGGACCAACAGATGACCCTCCATCCAGGTCACATACCTTACTCAAGTGGCCACAGGTTTCCTACTTTACATGCCCTGTGCACATCAGTGGCCTCCTCCCCCCCCCCATAAGGAAGGCTCCTACATAGCCCTGTAGTGTTGAAGACAGTTTGAGACTTTAGCTCCCTCATTCTACAGATGTAGAAACTAAAATTCATCTAGAAAGAGTGCCTGGAATTGAGTTGGGAAGGAAGTTGAGAAAGTCATATTTCATATTTCAGGACCCTTCCACTCCTCCATCCTGTCTCCAGAATTCAGGCTGTGCTTCTTTATTTATTGAGAGACAGAGTTATTCCTGCTTAGCCTTGGCTGTCCTAGAATCATTTTGTAGACCAGGCTGGCCTCAAACTCACAGCAATCCGCCTGCCTCTGCCTCCCTGAGTGCTGGGATTACAGGTGTGCACCTCACCCTGCCAGCTAGGGTTGCCTTTACCATGCAGGGAAATTAGCAACAGCACTTTTCTTTCTTTCTTTTTCTTTTTTTTTCTTTCTCTGTGTGGCCTGGGTTATCCTGGACCCAGAATGGTAGATCAGGCTGGCCTCGAACTCACAGAGATCCTCCTGTCTCTGCCTCCTTGAGTGCTGGGGTTATAGGCGTTCGCCAGCACGGTACTTTCAAGAGCAGAAAACCATGATGCCTTTTTCAAAATGGCGTCATGGGTGACTGGGGGACCCCGTAGCCATAGGAGGGCCTCTCTGTGGCAGCACTTACCTCCCTCCTCACTCTCCTCTGCATCATATCCTCCTCAGCTCCCGCTTGCAGCCCCTGCTCCTTGCCCTGTGTAGTCCTCGGCCTGGCTATTTCCAAGGATGTCTTGGTGCCTTTTCTCCTTATTTGGCTCTCACCATTGTTGCAGGCGTATTGCAGGCATGTCACAAGCATGTTGCAGGAGTGTTATAGACACAGAAATTTCCACTTGGCTGCCTATGCCACACAGGTCAGGTGGCGAGTGGCCTGGGCTGCCCCCACGCCGTGTTTAGCAGGAGAGCTGAGCGGAGGCGGTGCCTGGTTCCCCAGCTACAGTCTCTCGTTAGAAAGAAATTAAAAGCCACTCAATTTTGGCTAATATCCCTCTGAAGGCCTTTAACTCCACCTGTGACTAACCCATTCATAATCGCTCCGTTTTAGTGGCTCAGGCTGATGTAGCCTCAATTAATTTGGGAGGAGAGATAAACGGCCGTTCCTCTTTGTCTCCCACCCACTCCTCCTTTCTGGCTCTCCCTGTTGTCTCCCCCATAGCCTCTCTGTGTCTCTGCCTCCAAGCTCAGTTTTTTCTTCTTTCAGTCTCACCTTTCTTCCTCATCTTGACTGTGTGTGTGTGTGTGTGTGTGTGTGTGTGTGTGTGTGTGTGTGTGT
>OU015757.1:62460466-62466871 GCA_907169655.1 Acomys percivali | reverse complement strand
CCATCCTGGTCTTTCCCATCAGCCTCTCTGCCTTCCTCCTACCTTGCATGACACTTTTTTTTTTCTCCATCCTGCCTTCTTTCTACTCTTAAATGGTGGCCCATCAGGGCGGTCACTGTTACGAAGGAGGAGGCAGGATTACAGGGGCTTCTGAGGTAGCTCTGGGCTTAGTGAGGAAAAGTATAAATTAAAAGGAGGTGAGTGGTCACTGGATCTAAAAAGAACCCTTCTCCTAAGATTTTTCTCAGTAGTGATGCTGGATAGCACCCAGCTCTTACCACTCTGGTTTCTGCACTATAGAGGATGCTGTAGAAAAGCCTGCCCGACAGAAAGGAAGTTGCCTAGGATACCCCCACGAGGCCTCTTCTTCAAATTGTTATTATAGTTACTCATAAATTATTGATACAAGCATTCACAAGTATTAATTATTGTAGCTACTGAGGGTCAAGCACCTATAAAATGCCAGGCACTTTACATTTTCACTTGTCTCTCATCATCACCACAGAGCCCCTCCAGAGCAGGCGTTATTACCCGTGTTTTATAGTGAGCAAACTGAGACTGGGAGAGGTTAGAGCAGGTGCCACAGGACAGACAGAGAGCTGGGATTTAAGCAAGTCTGACTCAGCTTTTTCTCAGCAAACATTCATTCATAGGCGTGAGAGCCTATGATGCTGTAAGGCCGAACGGGTTAGGTAAAGGGCCCCCTTTTAAGCTTAAAGGAATTTAAGGGAGTAAGAGCCAGCGCATCCGTTTAGCATGAAGAGGGAAAACACACCATCATACGCATCCCCTGCCATGCCAAGTGGCTGAATGTGTCAGGTACACGGACGACACAGCACCTACACGTGTATGTGGGCAAGCATAGTCATGTACATGTGGGTCCATCTGGGACCATCTGAGCCTGCAACCAGAGAGCTTTGGGGGGATTGGGAGTCATAACAGCGTGGTATCCCACCTTGTTGGTCTGAGGGAGGACTCTGTTTCTAGAGATGCTGTCACGCTTATTATCCACTTAGAGCCACTCAGCGAGGACCAGGGCAAGCAAGAAGGCTGTTGGGAGCAGAAGGGTTTGGGGGGGCCTTTTGTCCACTTTACACCTACATTTGGAGTAGAGGCTGAGCAGAGCAAAGGGAAGGAAGGAAGCAAGGCAAAAGGAGGGCAGTGTCTAGAGTGGGACAGGACAAGGGTGGGCAACCAGGGACCTGGAAGCTGTTTGTGATGCAAAGATGTAGGAAAGCTTTGCATTGTTTCCCTGGAGAAAGGAGCCTAAAACTGAAGTCTAATTATAACGAATGATTGTTAATGAGTTGTCTAAACATAATAGATGGAAAGGATTAAACATCCAGAAGAAACAGGGTTTCATTAACACACAATAAAGAAGCCACCAGTGAGGTGAACAGCGCCCTCCCCTGTCGTGCATGGCATCTTCTCCTTCCTCTCTATAGGCCTGGCAGGCCGGAAGTTAAGGCCAGGTCCTACTGAGAAGCTTGCTAATGCTCAGGAGGGCCCTGAGCACTGTGGGCAATGCTTGCGAGGTGGGAATTGCCTGGGACCCTCCTTTCTTTAGTCTATCTCTGTGTAGGTACATACTCCATGTTGCACATTGGGAGACCAGCAGGGTTTGGTTAGAGCACTGATGTCTCTTCCTACAGTGGCACCGTGTGTCAGTTCCTAGAGTGCGCACCATGGTTGATGGAATCTCACATTGTGCTTGAGAAGACATCTCAGGGCTCGAGGGCGGCTGCAGCAGCCAGCCTTCCGTTCACGTACCTTGGATCTGTGGAAGGGCAAAGAGCCGGGAGAGGCACAGGCATTTGTAAACACACATGTAAAATTCTGTAGGTCATGAGTCAACCACAGTCATTGCAACTCAAGGGTAGAAGGACATCAGAGATCACTGAGAGCAAACCATGTCACCTAATGCCCTGAAAAGGGCAGTAGCAAGTCTAAGGTCACACAGCTTCAAGCATACTTCCTCTTACTTGTCCAATACCCTCTCTTTTTCAGAAGCACAAAGGCTACATACACTAAGACAACACTCTACTGCACAAATACTACACACCTCAGCAACACCAGTCTCAGACTCTTCTGGGTAAGGCAGACATATTTAGGGGTTTGCATCGAGGTAACAGCAGCCATGTTTGCACAGGGAGAGGAGGCCTCAAGTGGTCCCCAAATGGCACAGTGTTCAGGAGCTTGCAGAGTAAGGACTGTTCCAGACTGGAGTGGGAGAGCTAGAGAGAATGGGGCTTTGACTGACAGGTTAATGAAGCGCTTTATGCTGGTGGTGTAACTGCAGAGGCAGGATGGGAGCAGGCTCTCTCACACTGACACCCACACAAACATGTACACCCCACTACACAGGTGACACCCAACAAGGCAGAAGCCAGGATTGCCAACCTCCAGAGTGGCCTCCTACACCCAGAAGGGTGTCTTTGCTGCTCTAACATTTTTCCTTCCAGGGTGCTTAGAGCTGGGGAGCGATGCAACGCCAGTGGTATTGATTTAATGTAGACCATGCATGGATGAGAAGTGGGGAGTCCAAAGGCAGTGGGGTCCTTTGTGATCATAGTCGGGGGGGGGGCAGTGTATTACCTACAGAGGTAGTAAAGATAGGCTCAAACTCCGAGGCTAAGCCTCAACACCCAGGTAGGCTCTTTAGTAGATACAGGAATTTGATTCTGGGTGGACATGAGACACCTCGACTTACCTAGCTTAGACCCATCTCAGACCTGGCAGCCTACCTTTCCCCAACCTTTGCCCTTCTTTTGACCCCGCCCCTTTGGAGCCAACACTGATTGGCTGCCATGCAGGCATTGCAGGCCAACCAGCCCCCCTGCAGCGCCAAGAAAAGTTAATTTGGAGTTCTGGTCTTCTCCCAGGATGCATTTGGGCGGCCGCCCGTAATGAGATGCATAATTGCGGAGGCCTGCCAACAAAAGCAGGCTGGATTTAATTGAGTCAACGCATGGCCATTAATAATCTGACGGCAGTCCTCCCCACCTACCTTACCCCTACCCTCCATCATCTAATGTTTTGCTGCCCCCAATTTACTGGGCTCCCATCCCAGGCTGGGATGCAGATCTGACCATTTTCCAGTCTGTCCCAGAGTGCAGAAAAACCAGACTTCCCTAGAATGTCATATTAAATCTGCCCATCTCCCCATCACTGTATCAACATACCTTGACAGGTACCTGTATCCAACCAGCCTCTTTGTCCGTTTAGTGACTACACTAATGCTTCCAAAGCTCCTCCCCACGTCTCAGGCCTAGCTTTGGACCTGGGAATACAACAGTCAATACAGACTCCCCCAGTGGTTTGGAACTCTGCGTCACTTCTCACGGGTACTCTCAGGGTCATTTTTGCTCCTGACTTTCAACCTCAAGCACCCACAGGTACATCCACACTCCTTGGACATCCACACCTCCCAACCTAGCCTTCATCCATCTTCTGCATTAGCTGGTCACCTCCTCATGTCCTCAATAGGTTCTCACAGCTGTCCTTTTATGTCTCGTTCATATATATGGTTACCTACCACACACCTGTTCCCACCCCCCAAATCTTATAAATATCTCCAGTGTCCTGCCTATCCTCAAACCCAATTCCCCTACAAAGCCTGTCCACTCTGCTCCCTGCTTGCCCGTGCTTTCTTTTCAGGGCTAGGCCTCCTCCTTGCTGTCCTTTCTTTGCTCCTCTTTCCCTACCCCCCCGTTTGTTTTTCCCCCCACCAGTCTGCCAACACGAGCCAAACCCCCAAGTGGGTCCATTTCCTAGAACTGGCCCTGCACCTACAAAACGGGAAGAGTAAAGTACCTCCCAGGCCTGTTGAAGTTGGTTCTGAGATGACTCATTGCAGAGCCTGCCTCACTCTGGTGCTGTCTGCTGCCCTGAGTTGAGTGGACAAGCATTGATTCCCCACGTATCAAGTTCCGGACTCTTCATCCACCCACGTGACGCCTCAGGATAGCCAGTTTTCTGGACTAGCTTGTTTGTTTGTTTGTTTGTTGAGGGAAGGTCTTATTTTGGAGCCCAGGCTACTCTCACAGCCACCCTCCTGCCTCAGCCTCCAAACTGCTGGGATTGCAGGCTTGTACCACCAAGCCAGTTGAGGGGGGTGGGGTGGGGGGACTCTTCTTGAGCCTGGTGTGAGGCAGCAACTGAACTCAGATGGTGGAAATCACCCCTCCCCTTTCCCAGGAAGGGGTATTTGTTTTCATTCCCATCTGTACCACAGACACCAATGTGCCTACATTCCCACAGGAAATGGGGAGATTCGGGACCTCTCAATGTGAGCGCGAAGAAAGGGTGAAAGGAAGGAATGCAGGCACAGGCAGGCCCTAAGGGGTGGTATATTAGCCTGATTTGGGGACAGGATTGGGGTGCAGTGAGAAGACATTGGGAGACCAAGTTTCTTGTGAAACCTCCCACCTGCTGGGGTTCTTCTGTAGAGTTTTTGAGGAAAAGAGAAGGGAAGAACTCCCACCTTTGGGAGAGTCTGCCCTTGTGTGTTTGTGATTGGGAGGCTGTGGTCATTAGGCTAAGAAAAAACGTCCCCCAACCCCCTCCCCCAGCCCCACCCCCAATCCCACCACTGGACCCTGAGCCTTCCCTCCAGACTAGGCCCAGAAGGCTTCTGGGAGGAGGTGCTGCGGCTGAACTCTCTGGGCTACATAGGCGGGCGCACGTGGGCTCGCGACTCCTTGGAGAATCCCCGTCACTGCCGAAATCGCCGAAATTGGCTGCAACTAGTAAAGATGCCAGGAATTTGCACCTTGCTCTGTGACCTAAAGCAAAAATGACATGAACATTGACAAATTTGACAAGGAAATTTGTGCAAAAAACAACTTCTATTTGGCTAGCCAAGCAGCAAATATGCCGGATGATACGCTTTATTAAGCAATCCATTTCTCAGCAATAGCGGCGCCATCTGCAAAGGTTACCGCGCATCAGGCTCGGCACAGAATTTCATCTGCGTCTGCAGTCGGGGCCGCACGCGGACACATTTTTCATGTACATGCGATTCCGGATGCAAATAGAATCCGTGATGAAGGAGGTGACCTTCCGGGCCGAGCTGCGCGCGCGCGCGCGCTAAAGTCGCGCGCGGGCTCGTGGGGAGCAGGCGGGGCAAAGAGCTGGAATCGCGGGTGGGACTAGGAAGGCTGGTGGGCTGCCATTCGGGGGGCGATGAGTGAGGACTAGAAAACGGGGGTCGCTGGGATGAATCACACATTTTTGGATCTTTTGGTTTGAAAAAGAAGGCTACTGGTGAGCATTGGCCCCCATTTACCCACTTGACTGATGCATAAACTGAGGTCCTGAGCCAGGGTATTGGCCAAGGTCATAGAAATCCTCTTGATGGGACTAGGTCCCCGACCTTGACCTTCTATGCTAGTATAGAGGGTTCAGAGATCCTGGGTTACTGCTAACTGGGTAACCTTGAGCAAATAAATCTCTTCAGCCTCAGTTTCCTTTTCTGTACCATGAAGGTATGCTGTATGTTTTGTTTTGGTTTTTTGTTTATGTGTTTGTTTATTTGTTTGTTTTTGTTTTTTAAGAGACAGGGTTTCTCTGTGTAGCCTTGGCTGTCTGGACTCGCTGTGTAGACCTGGCCTGGAGCTCACAGCGATCCATCTGCCTCTGCCTCTGCCTCTGCTAGGATTAAAGGCGTGCGCATAAATAAGTGTTCGAAGTAGTGACCTGCAGAGTGTAAGCTCTTTCAAAAATATTTGTTAATTGAGTAAGCAAATTTGTTCCTTCTGGGCTGTGATGCAGAATGGATGCAGGTTAGGCAGAAAGGGTGAGCTAGCACACTGCCCTCTCCAAGGGAAGTCCTCAGCTCTTTCCTCTCTTGCCTTCATCCTCTCTCTCTATTACTCTATTTCCCAGCCCATCCTTTCAATGCAAAGAAATAAATCGCATCTTCATCTCCCATTCCCAGTCTTGATCAGTTACTCCCATCTACTCTAATTAGGCTTGTGGTCCACTGAGACTGGAGAGTCTGTCTGTCTTTCACGATCTGTCGATCTGTCCTGTCTGTGCTCTGTCACTCTCCCTTTCCACTTCCATGCAGTGCTGGATCACTCAGGGAGATTTCATTGATGAAGTTCCCTCTCTGTCTCCTACCAGGAAGGATTTCACCCTTCACATCCACAGTGCCTTTTGTGTGTGTGTGTGTGTGTGTGTGTGTGTGTGTGTGTGTGTGTGTTTTAAGATAGTTTCTTTCCTCGCAGTGAGACCAGGATGGCCTAGGGCTCACAGAGACCCACCTGCCTTTGCCTCCTCAGTGTTTGACGTTTTTTTTATTTGACATAAAGCTCCAGGCCTTCAGTGGTCTCCATCCCACACCCTCCCACTAGCCCTTCTTTTCCTGACTCTTCCCCAGAACAATTTGCAGTTGGTATCTGG
>OU015757.1:62437118-62455456 GCA_907169655.1 Acomys percivali | reverse complement strand
TGTGTGTGTGTGTGTGTGTGTGTGTGTGTGTGTGTGTGTGTGTGTGTAGCCTCAGAAGCTGAGCTTGGGAAAGTAGGTTGCGGGGTAAGGATGGGGTGGGGATGGGGGAGCTCCAGAGAAGAAATGGCTTTGTCTGTGGGCAGCAGGAGTGTGGACGTTTGGGCAGTGGGACGCTATGAATAGTTTTGAGTTGTGGGAGCAGAAGTCAGAGTTGTGGTTTGGGCTGATGACACTGATAGTAGAGAAGGTGAGAGAAAAGATAAGGTAGGAGGGTCACAGGCAGGTGATGCCTTCTTGCCTGAGTCCTTGAGGACTTAAAGCGGGTGCCAGAGAAGTGCTCTCCAGGGAGCACCCTCAGTGTTTCTACCTATTGAGTCCCTTTCTCTTGACAGTTCACCCCGAACCTCTTCTCCGACCTCCTCCCAGGCCTGGCACCTCAGCTGGCTATCTCACCAGTTTCTTGCAGATGGGTAATGAGGAGGAATGAGGGTTTAGCTGATGGGAGGACGTGTGTGTGTGGTGGTCTCAGTGTAGCTGAGTGACCCGCTTGCTTGGTTCTATCCAGCTGAGTGGCCAGCTGGAGAAAGGGTCAGCAGTGGGAACAGAATGGTGAGAGTGACTAGCTCCTCAAGGTCTGGGGTTGCACAACCACACGCAGGGAGCCCCTCCCACCAATTGTCTCTACCCCAGAGCTCTAGACACCATAATTCCAAAGCCAAAGAGCTCTCCCTGGGGGGGGGGGGGCTCGTCAGTCCTTGACAGGTGAGCCTGTAATTTTCTCTGGTCCCTCTTCAACCCCACCTCACCTGTTGTCATCATTCTGACTAGTCCAAATAAGAGGAACCTTCAGTGATGTTAGGGTTTTCAGTGATGACTGGGGTTCCATGCTAAAGCAAACACTGGTCATTTTGCCTAGGAGGGGGTAGGGCTTTGAGGAGGTGGAGCCTTGAGCCTTTAGCCTTCTCCGTGAACCTTACTCAAGAGCACGTTTGTTCAAGCTGCAAGGTCAGTTATCCTGCTGCTCTGCACAAAGTCAAGAGTGCTGCTGAGGATGGAGCATCATCAGGGGATTCTGACACTCCAGTCCTTGTGCATCCTTGCTGTGGGAGACATGAGGTGGTACCATGCACTCCTCAGCAAGAACAAAGAAGTCATAGCAACAGAGTGTTGGGCAACTGGAATACTTAAAGCTAGCTTTACACATAAATCCACAGGCTTACACAGGCATGGGTTCTTACATAATTACACATGTGTAGCTATTTGTGTTTGCTACAGCCAAGTGTGTGTTTATGGGAGTCACTGTTCCAGTTGTAATAGTGTATGATTATCAGTTTCACAAGGACACACATGTATGTGTACTTATGTACACATACACATATAGAAGTATAGTTACATATACATATATCATATTTCTTCTTTTGTATCCCCAAGTAGTTCTATTAAAGGAGGGGGCAGAAAAGCTGGGTAAAGACATGATAGGGGCAGATGGGGGTGGGAAACATGGTAGGGAGCCCCTAAAATGGCAAAAACTATAGGGAAGTAACGAGCTAAAAACTCATGCCTGGATCCTTCCCACCCCCACCCCTTTATAGACCCTCCCAGAAGGGCCCAATGCCTCTGTCCCTTCACCTCCCTTGGAGCCCTAGTTTTAATTTGGGCGGTGTAATTTTGGTGCGAACGGTTGGGCGCCTTTCGTTGGGAAATTGGGAGGAATGCAAACAAGATTTCACTTCATTAAACAGGGGCAAACAGTAGAGAAATTGCACTTACTTATGGAAATGACTTTTAAACATGCACAGCATTTACTGGCACTGCCCGAGCTGAAATTCTGCGAGGATTATACATGTGAATAATTCACCACGGGCCAATTAGATCTCACTCTGTCCCTAGCCCCCAGCAGACCCCATCCCACTTTGTCTCCGTTATGGCTCAGGCTCCTCCCTCCCTGGCTTTTCCCATCTCCCCTCACTTTTTGTCTTTTACTTTGGAAACCATGCTGAGAGATAGGTTATCACATTGACTTTCAGAAATACCTCAAGCAAAGTGACACTTCAAACCTGTTCCCATACACATAGACACAGGGTGAAACATGGATGCTTCACCTGGCAACACACCCATACCCTTTGACAATCCATACATGCTATTTCACATTAGGAACAATTGAGAAGAAGAGTTTGTAGTGCTCCCAACATGGCAATACATATTGTGACAACTTAAACATGATACTCATAGACACACATTATAATGCTGTAGCGCAAGCACAGACACATAACTCATATGTGATAATAGACAGTCATGCAGTGTGACAATTGAAACACGATTCACACAGTCACACATTGTATCAGCATAAACATTTGATAACTCAAATACGATGGCATATACATTGTGCCAACTCAGAGAGACATGCCATGTTGTTAAGATGCAAATATATTGTCACACAACAATAATCTATAACAATTCAAAATTAGAGTCATACACAGAGACACATTGTGATCATTCAAACTGGATAATACCATCATAATTTGAGGACAATTCAAAAAGGTAATGCAATGCATGTAGTTGTGTCAAAACTGATTCCATACCTGATGGTCCAGAGATCAAAAACCTGAGGATGTACATGGCCTGTAGTGGATATGAACATGTTTTTGTTTTGATCCCAAGTGTGGAGTGGAGAACAGACTTGTGAGAGAGCTGGTGATGTTTATCCACTTGGAGGTCGAACCACCTCATGTGGGGGCTTGGTTATATATATATATATATATATAACCACCACATAACCAAAACAAGAGGCAGGGCCTTTAGGTCTTGGTATTGTTTGGCTCCACATTAAGATGGTCCTAGAGAGAACTGCTCCAGCAAAGGCTTTGAGGCTTTGGGCTCTGGCCGAGGCTCTGGGTTCTGGTTGCTCCTATTTCCAGCAGCAACTTTGGTGGAATTGTTGGTCTGCTGAAATCCTGCCTACTGCGCCATGGAAATCATTCCCAGGAACTGAATCCAACAAGGCCTACTTCCCCTGTTCCCATAAACCTCCTTTCTCTCCTACCTAGGGTAGGTGGATTAGAAGGGAGGTATAAACATTTAAAGAACCCCAAAGAAGGTTTTGAAAAGGTGAAGCCTACAATGGCCCTACATTGTAGAAATAAAACACAATGAATGATACACTCACAGTGCCAGTTTTAAACAAAATAGTGATTCACATCCTGCCCACTGAAACATGCTGTTTACAAGTACACATGGTTGGTTCATTCAGACACGGTGACACGGATTTAAGCACATATGATGTGAACTGAGGTGTCATCTTAATCCTAGTGTTCTGGTTCACACATTCTTGACAACTCAACAGCAACACGCAGAGAACGCATTGTGAAGCTTCTGAGGTGATGATTCACACACTGTGACATACCGAGTACTCACATACTTGCATACAACATGGACATGCTGACATACAAGAGAAGATACGACGCATGGAATAGGGCACACATGGTGACAATGTCAAAGCAAAACACTGCATCAGAACAGACATTATAAACAGAGCCAGCAAACACAAACACACTCTAAGCGTGGGCATACGAAGGAAAACCCCCACAACTAGGGTAAGCTCTGAGACATAATGACACTTGTAACAGATGTCACATGAGATCCACACACCAGTGCTTTATCAGCAGATATGCCCACACGCCAATCCCTCACCTACCTACCACCGCAGTCACTGTCTCTATGTAGCAGGGTGGAGACTGGTAAAAATCAGTCCCCTGCTCCAATATGGGGGAAGGGTAGAGAAAAGATTAGAGAGAAGCACATGGCTTATGAACACAGGACAGAACTTACCCGGGAAAGGAGGTCCTGAGTCATGATGCTGATGGCTGATACCCAGGCAACACCTGCTCATGCTGATGCCTTAGGCCAGTCAGTGACAGCATCAGTGGTAGATGGAGATGAGGGAGGAGGTGAGATTACCCTGGGTGGGGGGTGGGGGGGTGAGGTAGGGGGGGAGTGTCAACATCTGGAGCCTTAAAGAAGCTTCCTATGATGTCCCTCAGTGCCTAAAAACAGCTTCACAGCCATCACCTGCCCCATCTCTCTATCTCTTTACACTGCTGGTCATGCACCATGTGAGTGGAGCCCATCCTTGGCCCGGTGGTCCTGGGTTCATAAGAAAGCAGGCCAAGCAA
This sequence comes from Acomys percivali, assembly GCA_907169655.1. NCBI lineage: Eukaryota > Metazoa > Chordata > Mammalia > Rodentia > Muridae > Acomys > Acomys percivali. The sequence continues at coordinate 62,451,284 of OU015757.1, read as the reverse complement.
GCCAGGAGGAGCAAGCCAGTAAGCAGCTCCCCTCCATAACCTCTCCACCAGCTCCTGCCTCCAAGTTCCTGCCTTGTTTGAGTTCCTGTCCTGGCTTCCTTCAGTGATGGACTGAAATATAGAAGTGTGAGCCAAGTAACTCTTTCCTCCCCAACTTGCTCTTGGTCATGGTGTTTCATCATAACAATAGAACACTGAACTAAGACACAGGGTTAGTGAGAGTTTGGTTACAGGTATCAAGTGTTGAGATTGATCTGTCTGAATGAATGTCTCTGTCTTTCAGGTCCAAATGTGTCCAAGTGCCATGCTTGCCCTGTACTAGGTTACCATACTAGATAAACTAGAGAGAGCTTGCACATGCTAAGTAAATAAGTGATATTTTGAATATTTATGTGTTGGAGCATGTACCAGAGTGCTAACATGCTTTTACGCTGGTGTTTATGCCATAGTTACCTATGTAGCAGTTGTATGTGTGTCCCTGTGCAAACCTGGGCTCAGATTTGTATATATATACCACTGTGCTGTCATTCCTGTAGTAGTGTGTCACCTCAGGTGAAAATGTGTGACTCAGCGTGTGAATCATCTCCCTGTTAGGAGATAAGTTGGTAGGTTGCCTGGAGGCAGGTTGACAGGGTTTTATGGTCACATGGTGCAACTGTTCTGCTAAGACCTTAAGACCATTGAAAGGAAGAAAAGACTGCTATACTCTCTAGGGCAACAGCAGGTCACCTGTTACAAGGCTGAGGACCAGGAGACTGACCTCTCATGGCCAGGCTCTTTGCGGAGCATCTCTCTCATGAGTAGTCAGCTCTTTGGGGCTATTCCCATTTCACAAGAGGAGACATCAAATACAGGCAACCGGCAAGGTCATGCTTGGTCTGGGGAGGGGAAGGGTGAAATCCTAAAGAGGAGGATGGGCAGCAGAAGATAGAGGTACCAGGTATGACCCTGGTGGAGAGCCCCTGGGCCACAGCTGGTCCACTGCTCCCTCTCCCCTGGTGCAAAGTCCCAGCTATCCCATTCTCCCAGGGTTAGCCTCCCTTCTCTGTCTCCTCCCCATTTTCTCCCTTGCTCTCCCTCTCTCCAACGGGCACATGTCAGAGAACATTATGTGCACCGCAGATTTGCATAATTCAAGAAGCATCAAATTAAATTTGCATAATTCCTTTGATTACACTTGTTATTAAATGTAAGTGACATTGATTTACAAAATGGCCCAATATAAGGTTAATAGCAAATGTCACCTTCCAACAGGGTGAGTGTGTGTGAGAGAGCCTGTGTGTGTGCGCGTGTGTGGCAGGGGCAGGGGATTGCTGGAGGGTGGACCTGACTCCTAGCATTTCTTTTCTGCCAGGCTCAGTTCCTCTCCTTCCTGTGCAACCCTTGAGCCACTGCAGACCCTAGGTTTTCTTCCCCAGGCTCTGAGTCCTGACATAAGAACATCAAATCACTGTACAGTTCACTGTTTCTGTCCTTCCCCTTCAGTGCTGGGTCTAACGGAGCTAGATTGTTGGTATATGTCACTAAAAAGAGACCCAGAGCTGTAGGGTTACTGGCAAGGTGGTTGGGGACCAGAAGCTATGAAGCATGGAAGTATTTTGGAATTGTCCCAAAAGATATTAATGCCAGAGAGAGAGAGAGAGAGAGAGAGAGAGAGAGAGAGAGAGAGAGAGAGAAGAGAGGGAGAGAGAGAGAGAGAGAGAGAGAGAGAGAGAGAGAGAGAGTGTGTATCATGAGGTGAAGGCAATTGCTTCTGTTCCCAGAGGACCCAGGAGACACAGCAGAGAGGTTGGGTGGCAGAGTGAGTCCTGAGGCTTCAGATGGAGGATGGCGGGGTGAGTGAGGAGACCCAAGCTCAAGGCTGTGAGGACTCAGGAGCACAGCAGGAGTAGCCTAGTAAACAAACATGGGCGAAGGGTCCCTGGCATCTGAGACACCAGAATCTACTTTGAGTACAGAGGAGAGAAACACAAAAGCCTCCTTCAGCAGCCCTTCAGGAAGGTGCATGGCTAAGCCTCAGTACCCAGAGAAGGATGGGAACGCAGGGCCATTGTGAGGAACAAGGGTGAAAAACCACACAGCTGAACCCATATCACCACCCCCGCCATACACACTCGAACCTCTACAGACGCACCCCTGCATGTGCCCTGGCCTGATATATGTGGGGATGTGCATGTGGGTGCGGGCATATATATAGCCACATATGAACTTGGAGGCACCTAAAGGCTTACATGGACTTGAATACCCAAATCATCAATGTGGTTCAAACAACAACAACAACAAAAACAAACAAACAAACAAACAAACAAAAACCCGTGGCTTCCTGGTCACCAAAACACACAGAGTTGGAAACTTGCAGATGCCTACACACAGGCATTCATGCCCTTCCAAACATGTGGCCTGAGAAGGCGGATAGTCACGCTCTACCTCAAGAAGGGTCTTTCCTCACAAACCCCAAGATTCATAGCCTCCCGGAACCTGGGGAATTTGGAGAGGAATGGCTGAAGGGAGCTCATTTTGCCCACAGCTATCACCTTTATGAAAGCAACTGAAGAACTCCAAGAAGGGGCCCTTGTAAAGTCCCTTAAGAGCCCACCCTGGAGCGACCCTCCCTCCAGTCCTCCTGGTCACAGGGCCCCTCCCTTATCCACCATCCGCTGCAGTATGTGCTCTGTGTGTGTGTGTGTGAGTGTGTCGGGCAGGGGCAGGGCCTCACCATTCATCCTCTGACTGGGTGAGGATATCGACAAGGCGGTAACTAATCATTAAACCCACTGGCCCCTTTAAACAAGGAAGTAGAATTATGGGCAGAACTGTGGGGGGCAGGGACCCTGGCAAGGGTCCTTTGAGGTAGGCTAAGGGCTTGAACTCTAAACATACCTGAGAGCCAAACACAACCATCATTGCCTCAAGTGGAGACAGTGTGGGACGCTCAGGCCTGGGGGACTCACAAACCCACAGGGACAGGAGTTTGAGTCTAGGCACAGTGTTCACATGAGGACACATACACAAGAGCCTACAAATACATGTACTTTGTAGATACCACAAACAAATGCCCGCATTTATTACCACAGCCCAGAGTCACCCATCTTCACATAACACTAATGGCCTAGATAATGTTATGTTCAAGGATCATAAGGAATTGGACTCAAATCTATCCATCCGTCTGTCTGTCTGTCGATCCCTACCTATATAATTAATTTACTTATTGAGCTATATACAGTCTCATTATATACCCTAGGATGGCCCCAAACTCACAATCATCCCGTTCAGACTCCTGAATGATGGAATCACAGGCTTGTAACACCATGCCTAGCGTTGGGTTCAAATTTGGCTTCGGCCATTTCCTAATGCATTGACCTTAGTGACCCATCCAGAACCCTTTCCTTTATGTGGAGATAATAACAGCACTACCCACGGAGCTGTTGTATTCAATGAGATAACAAATGACAAGTTCCTGGCTTATATTAGGTGTCATTATTTCCTGTCATAAGTATTGCTCAAATGCTATATATGTGCTAGGCTGATTTGGGTGAGGGTGGGGTCGGGAACCATACAGAGATAAGCAAGGCAGGTGTGGTAAGGTGTTCATGTGGACTTCAGGGCAGAGGCACTGTCTACAGTTCTCATCTACTCCCATTTGGGGAGCAGTGGCAATGACGCAGAGGGCCAGGCATTGTCTAGTCATCTTTCTGAGGTGCCAATGCCCACTATTCTCCAGGAAGATTTTAGGAGCTCTAAGAATTTCCCTTTCCTGAACAAACACTGCATCCTGACTCCTGCACACATACACCCCAGCCCCTGCCACTGTGTTTTCTGTTTTTTGCTTTTCCTATGTGTTTCACAGACCAGCTAGGTCCATTCAGGGTGAAGAAGGCAGTGCACTGAGTAGGTGCACAGGCTCTTCCTTCTTGGTTCTTTGTCTCAAGAGCCTCACCTCACAGCATCCTGCGCTATGCAGGTGGCGATGCTGCTGGGTTACCAGCCTCCTAGTTAGCAAATCCAGCCTCCCCTCAGCGTTTCTTCTCTGTGACCTCTGCAGCCTCTGCCCATTTGGCAACAGCTCCACCCCTGCTCCTTGAGACAGTCTCCTTTCTCAATTTTCAGGACATTGGACCCTCCCATTCCCACTCTCCCAGCTCTGAAGCGTCTTTTCTAGCCTCTCACTGCTTCCCTCTGCTTCCCCCCCCCTAATGTACCTGTGCCTCCCCCTCAGGTCCCCAAGCCCTTTCTACCTTCTCTGCCTCCTCACCAACTATCACTAATGTGTGACCTGTAATCTTCCTAAAACCAAACACCCAGTGGAGACTTGTAACCCACACTCTATCTCCTAGGTGACAGGGTTGGAGTTCCACCTGCCTGTTCCGATTGGTACATCAAACTCACCTCTTTGCAAAACTAAACATGTTAGTTCCTTTGGCCGGCCTTGCTTGAGGACTTCTGTCTTGATGATATGCCATGAGGTTATACTAAGAGAGGCACACAGCTGAACCCTTGAACAGCTTAGAGTCTAATAGACTCTGCTCCTCCTCCTCTTCCTCCTCTTCCTCCTCCTTTCCCTTCTGATGTCCCTTCTCACCCCTGCCCCTGCTTTCCATCCCTCACTCTGGTCACACAGGATCAGAATCTCCCAGACACCCCCCTTCCCACTGCCTCCCCATCCTATCGTTTGTCAGCTCCAATAAAATCATCATTTCCCAGAACCACTGGCTGTATCATGCTTCTCACTTCTTGCCTCTTGAGTGGTCTCCTCAACATCTGTTTCTCTAGGATGTAGTCAGCCCCCTCATCCCTACTAATCAATCTAGTCAACATACAGCTTCCACCCTCACTGCCCCCATCTTACCCCAATGTATTTAAGTCCTAACCCTTGTCACTTGTGAGTGTAAACTTTCTTGGAAATAGGGTTTTTGCAGACATAACTAAGATATAAGTTCAAGTCAGGTAACTGCATAGAGTGACCTTTAGTCCCAACATGTCTGGCATTATTATAGGGTGAGGCGACTACCTGGCAAAGGCACAGATACAGAAGACAGATGGCTTTGGGAAGAAAAGGCAGGGATGGGAGTGATGCTGCCACAAGCTAGGGGTGTCTTGACCTTCCAAAAGCTAAAAGATACAGGGAAGGGTCCCCGCCCCTTAGGATCTCAAGGAAACCTGGTTCTGCAGATACATGAATCCCCACACCCAGCCATGCAGTGCAAGAATCTGTTAAGCAGGCTAGGTAAGCCCTCTGCAGCCGAGCTACATGACAAGCCTTTGAACTGGAAGCCTCTAGAATAATGAAAGAATAAATTCTGTTGTTTCAAGCCACACAGTTTGTGGTACTTTATTACAGTCCAACTTTGAAATACTAAGTGGTTCCCAACATGAATTACTCTAAATCACTTTATGATAATAGCTATCGCTGCAAAGCATTAGTTTCCTATATTATTTCATTCAAATTTCACCACAATCTTCAGTAGCTATTTCAATTCCACCCTGTTTTACTAAGCAGGAAACTGAGATACACTCTAATAAATCTTTTGGACCACAGCCCTTGGACTGAGGTCTCAAGCCTGTGCTTTTAATCTCTGGCAATTTCATCTCCAGTCCAACTAGTCGTAATTTCTTATTTTGTCTCTGTTTCCAATTCATTTCCTGCTTGTTTTCTAAACTTTGGCCAGCCCCTTTGATCTGTTTGCTGTTTTTCTGAGGATCAGGTCAAATGCCACCTCCCTAACTGATCACAGGGTGAGAAAAGATGCCTCTGTAATTCCCCCTTGTCACATATAACCCTGCTGTGACCGATCGCTGACAGTCCCACACAGTCTATAGTGTGTGCATGTACCTGGCCTATTAGACACATTGACTGAATACTCCTCCCTTTGAGGAAGTCAGTATCACCTATGTCAAAGGCACAGGCTTTGTGACTCCAGGCTCTAGGGCTAATGGGGCCAAGACCTGAATCTCAGTTAATACATCTGTAAATGGGGGGAGGGGTAAGAACTCTTTAAAAATTGATTAATTGATTTATTTTATGTATAAAAGTCTTTTTTCCATATGTATGTCTGTGTACCACATATATGCCTGGTGCTCTCAGAGGTCAGGGGAGGGTATAGGACCCCCTGATGCTGCAGTTACAGATGGTTACAAGCTGTTTGTGTAGGTGCTGGGAATCAAATCCAGGTCCTCTGGAAGAATAGCCAGTGCTCTTAACTCCTGTTAGCCCTAAGGCTAACTACTCTTACTATACAGATTAGTGAAGATTAAAAAACATGACATCTTGTAGATGACACCTTGCTGGTGGAGGCCCCTGGAATATGGGCTCATCTTTTGGAAATCAACACATGGTCTCAGAGAATCTTCTAATCCTGCCCCACCCTAACAGGGTCTCCTGATTCTGTTATAACAGCTGACCTGTGGTGACCAATCTAGGTCCATCTCTGGGCTTCTTCATGCAGGACTGAGAGTTGAGCCTTCCCCTCCATGACAGTAGGTGAATCCCAGAGACATGGCATTGGGTAACCCCGAAGGTCCTGCTTTTGGATGTCCCCCACGTTCAGGGACTCTGCTCCTGCTTCCTTGGAATATTTGAACCTAGTTCTGATCACCTGTGAATTTTTCTATCCCTTCCGGTAGATTCCATTCTGTGCCTAAACTAATTCTAAGTGTTTTCCCATGGCTCATGGCCAAATGAGAACTGACTAATGTCACAGCCAAAGGGTCTGACACATACCAAGTGAGCTCTTGTCCCACCAAGTACCCTTTGGGACTGTCCAGAGAGCAACAGAAGCCTGGGTATATTTTCCATGGGAACACAGGATGGCCTGGCACGGCTTTCTACTCCAAGCTCCAGCCCGACACCACTATGAAATTGTAAAAATTGTAATGATGCGGGCTGCGTGTGGTGCACACATTTGGGAGGCAGAGGCAAGTGGATCACTGTGAGTTTGAGGTCAGCCTGGTCTACAAATCGAGTCCAGGATAGGTAAGGCTACACAGAGAACCCTATCTCAAAAAGAAAGAAAAACAAAACAAAACAAAACAAATTTGTAATGATGCTTCATATTCCTTTCCCACAAATAGTACATGAGCAAAACCCAAGCTGAGCTAAAATCTAAAGACAGGGAGGGACTCAGGAAACTAAGACAAAGGCTTGTTATAGACAGATGGAGTGGGAGGTTTTTAAATGTCTTACATATAATAAACTTGGGTAGCAAAAGATCCATTATAGATGATCCCAACCTGGGATCACTTGACAGATCTTTCCCTGGTGGGTGGCAGGTGTTGGGGGATGTGCAGAAGTCTCTGTCACCCCAGCTACCCCTCAAAGGTGTGCTCCAAGCATTGCCTGATGTAGACTGGCAGTCAAGCCCCATGCAGCTGGGGGGAAATTTCATTGTGGAGTCACCATGTGAGAGGCCTTTCTGCTAAAGTATTAGAAATAATTGTCTGTAGAAGAAAAAGAAGTCGGTATGCTGACCCACTCCAGGGGATCTTTGAGCCTGTATTAAAATAATCCAGGAAAAGTATAATGTCACCTAATTGGTTGCATACATGGGAGTATGTAGCTGTTTCCTCCTGGCTCTGTGTCCTCACGTCATTATGGGGATTTTGGCTAGCTGAGCCCTTATCCTGCAACTTGATCTGCACAGCTCAGCTTCTGGGGTAGAGCTACCCAGGCTCAGGGTTCGGAGAGAGTGCTGCCTGCTGCACAGAGCCCCAGGACTGAGGGGGTGGGGCATCTCCGTCTGCTTCCCATATGGGGACATTGTCTGTCCCTGCCTGAGGGGCCACCTCCCTCCTGCTTCACATTGTCCCTTTGCTGTCTCCTGCTGCTCCAAGCCCCAGCCTGCGTCTTCCCTTTTCATTAGCCTCCTAGTGGTAGCCCCGGGCAGGACACAGGAGGCTAGGATCTGTTAGCTCTTCTAGAGACCTGAAGCCCCTAGCCAGCTCATCCCAGACTCTTCTCAATCCAGGGCCTCAGCCTTGGCACACGGTGTGTATGTGCAGGGGGCACCATGCCAGGAAGGCCTCCAGTTACTCTGACGCCTCTGCTGGCCCTGCTTCAGACCCCTTCACATCCTTTGTGAAAGCTCTGCATTTTATGAATCTAAGCCTGATGGGAACAAGGCTGGGCCTTCCATGGAGCCATTCAGGACTGAGGTCTGCCACTTTGTGGGAGAAAAAAAATTCAGGAAGCCTAGGTATGGAAGGGCATTCCTACCTTGGGCCATGCTCTTTTTATCTTCAAAGATAAAGTCTGCAGAGCCCCTGGTAATAGCTAGAGAAAAATCATCTAGTAGGGCATGCTGTCCCGGGATACCAATGCAGGAGCCCAGCTCAATTCCTGCCATATCCTCAGCTTGAAACCTCACTTCAACAGCTGGACTCAGTACCCTGTCAAGTCAAAGGGCATACATTCCTCCATTTCACTCCCTTTCCCTTCCCACCCCTCCCTCTCCAGGGCTTATGGATAGACCCTATATACCCCCAATTCTCTTTTGCTTTTGCTGTGTACTCTAGGCTGGCCTTGAGCTCACTATGTCGTCCCACGATTCTCCTCCCTCAGCTTCCAAAGTGCTCCATTCCCACACCTGGTTGCCCCTTCTGTAGAGGTTCATCCTTCACCCAACATTTAAGGGCTAGGCCACCTCTCCTTTCTTGCAGAAGTTTCCCTCAGACCCTGCTGTTCCCCCTCAATCATTCCGGGGCTCCAGGCTGACCCTCACCTCTGTTTCTGATCCTGCAGTTGGGCTGGCATCTGAAAGCCTGCCCTTCAAACAGGTTCCTAGGTGAAGTTGCTGTCCAGGGGCTTGAGAACCACTGGCCTAGACCGTGTCCTAGGCTTCAGGAGTCTTAAAAGGCCATGGCAAAGATGAGGAACCCCCCCCCCTTGGCATCACAGCCACACCCACAGAGTGACTAACATTTAGTGAAAAAGGGCGTGGGACTTAGATTGAGGGGCCTGGGCTCTCTGCCACTTCCCTGCTCCCCAGCTGCCAAGTTTGACACTAACCGCTTTCAGTCCCAATTTCCTTGTTTATAAAAATGGTGACAGGGGCTGGGAAATTGGTTCAGCTGTTAAGAAAACTTTCTGTTCTTGCCTGAGATCTAAGTTTGGTTCCCAGAACTCAAGAGAGGTGCTCACAGTTGCCTATAGCTCCAGCTCTAGGGAATCTGATGCTCTTTTTGGTCTCTTTAGGTACCTGCATGTGTGTGCAAACACACAGACAGATGCACACACACATGTACATACATAAAAAGGGGAGATAAAGGGTCTGGAGATGGCTCAGCAGTTAAGAACACTTGTTCTTGCAGAGGGCCTCGGACTCAGTGGCACCCATGTAGATGTCTCACAATGTCCAGAATTCCAGTTCCAAGAGATTTGACTTCGCTGGGCACAGCAGTACACATCTTTGATTATTGCACTCAGGAGGCAGGTCGATCTCTGTGAGTTCCGAGACAGCACATGCAAGCAAAACACTCATATGCATAAAAGTAAATATAATAAAAATTAAAATAAAACAAATCTTTATTTTAAAAGATTTATTTTTAAAGGGGGTGACAATAATTCTGACTCTGAGGGTCACACAATTTTAATGAAACAAAACCTATGAAAGTATGATACAAACTCCAGGAGCTTGCTATTAGCTTTTCACACTGTGTGGTTGTTTCTCACACTCATTGTGTTTGCTGTGGGTCTCATAATGTTTTCAGAAATGTATAAATATTCAACTGATTTATTTACTCTTCACAAGAATTCATGAAGGAGAAACTATTATTATTGTTGTTGTTCCCATTAAATAGATAGGAAAACTGAGGCTAAATAACACATAGCAGGAGCTGGGGGTATAACTCACGGGAAAGCATTGATTAACATGCCTGAGACCCTGGGGTCTATGCCAGCACTGACAAGGAAAAGAAAATACAGGTAGTCAGCGGTGGAACTTGAAGGTGACCTCTGTGTGACTCTAGCCACCTCCCTGGGCACCTCTGTACATGTTGGATCCAGTAGGGTCAGTAGCTGAGAGTTGCACATTTGTGGCATTCACTACATTTATAAGAGGTGCTGGTTTGCGTAAGTGCTCACAGGTGTGTGCAAAAAGCAGTGATAACAGTAAGCAGCTATTGAGTGCTCACTGCAGGCCAGGCAGGGCTAACCAAGACTGCCATCCACTTGACACAGCCCCACAGTTAACACCTCACATCTTAATTGCGGTTTCTATTGACATGATAAAATACTGTGGTCAAAGGCAACTTGTCGAGGAGACAGTTTACTTCACCTTACAGCTCTCAGGTCACACTCCATCACGGAGAGAAGCCACGGTAGGAACGCAAACTCAAGACAGGAACCTAGAGGCAGGACCTGAAGCAGATGCCACGGAGTAGTGCTACTTCCTGGCTTGCTCTCCACTGTTTTCTCACCCCGCTTTCTTATACAATCCAGGCCCCCTTTTCAAGGTTGGCACTACCCACAGTGGACTGGGTCCTTCCACATCAATCCTTAAACAAGAAAATGCCCAATAGACATTCCTACAGGCCAATCTCATGGAGGCGGTTTCTCAATTGAGGCTCCTCTCCCAGATGACTCTAGTTTGTTTAAGTTGACAAAAACAATAAACAAGCTCAACCAGAACACTGTGCTATTCTTGTTTTCCTGTTGGCAATGCTAAATAAAGTTAGCACGGGCAGTGGGAGGAAAGGTTGGTTTCAGTCAACAGGAACCCTCAAAACCCCCAAGCCTCCCCGAATATATGTGTATGTTCATTGCGGGGATTAAAATGTGCAAGAATGTTTGCGCGTAAGTATCTGCCTGTCTCTGCCCATCCATCTCACCATCCATCCCTACCAGTCTATCATTGGTAGCTAGGATTGTTGTATTTGGTCAAGTTATTTTTGTTTTATTTTGAGGCAGGGTCTCACTATGCAGCCCTGGCTGGCCTGAAACTTGCTATGCAGACCAGGCTGGCCTTGAACATATGGAGATCTCCCTGCCTCTGCCTCCCAAGTGCCCAGAATTGAAAGTGTGAGACATCATGCCTAGCACTGGGCCAAGTTTTTGAAGAGCCAATTGTGAGAGATCAGAGAGTGGAAAAGGGAAGAATGGTGGCCTTTTTCATCTCCAGGTCCCTGGGATGTGTTCCCTTGATCCCAGTGACTGTAAAGAACGGTCCATCCATGTAAGACCCGTGCCTGCTCAGAATGGTGCTGAGGGTTATGATGAAATAGCACGGAGTCCAATAGATATGCTAGATTTAAAACATTTTAAGGAATCTGTCATCAGGTATGGATTACATCCCGCTTTGGTTAAACAAAGGCTGAGTAACTGGGTCACGCAGCATAGACTTATTCCCCAAGATTGGAGAAGTTTGGTTTCAGCAGTCTTAGAAGCAGCACAACAACTGCAATGGTTATCATGGTGGCAAAGGCAGGCGGACAGAATAGAACAAGAAAATAGGAGAAGGAAGATAAATGTTAGTAAAGAGCAATTACTTGGTGAAAGGTGATATGCTGACTTAAGACAAAAAGTCCAATATGATGATACAGTGATCGAACAATGTCGTGCTGCAGCCTTAAGAGCTTGGAACATGCCAGGCATGGTGGCACAGGCCTTTAATCCCAGCACTTAGGAGGCAGAGGCAGGTGGATAACTGTGAGTTTGAGGCCAGCCTGGTCTACAAAGCAAGTCCAGGATAGCTAAGGCTACACAGAGAAACCCTGTCTCAAACAAACAAAAAACCACAAAGAGCTTGGAACATGGTGGAGGAACCTGGTAAGATAACCTTTCTTTTACTAAGATATTCCAAGGGCCTGGGGAAGCATTCATCGAATTTTTGCAGAGATTGGGATCAGTGCTAGATAGAGCAAATAACGGATTCTGACACCAAACAGGCATTGAAACTCATTATGGCATATGAGAATGCTAACATGGAATGTAAGAGGGCAATTAGACCCTTAAAGGAAAAAGAAGCTCCATTAGATGAATGGGTAAGAGAAACAGAACATCAAAACAATATAGTAGGGCAAGCTACGGCCAGAGGTCTCAGATATCATAACACCCGGTGCTTTACATCCAGGTGTGCAGGGAGGGGCTGCCCCACCTCAAAGAGGAGACACCTCCTTTTCCTCATTCCTACCACACTAGGCTCTGATGGGCACATTCACAGAAGACAGCTTAGGAGCTGGTCCCTTCTGACTGTTCGGCCCTGACACGGTGGGCCAGAGTCTATGCTGGAATCTAGGTTGGTTTATACCATCAAACATGACTTCCCTTGTGCATCCTCTTGTGGAGTGCCCGTGTGTGCTGATCTGGTTGTAAACAGAAGAAGAGAAAGGTTGGAGGGCTCTGCTGACACTTCAACCAAGGCAAGACGAGTGATCCAAGGAATAAAAAAAGAAAAAGGTTTGGGAGACAAGAAAGAACAGAATGGTGTGACTAATAAGTTTCTTTTTGGAACGGGGTGCAGAATTACCTGGATCTGCTGGGGTAAGTATTACTTTCTATCTTGAAGAAAAATGTGTGATGTTGATACTGTCTCAGAACAAATAGGCCCATGACTGATGGATAGTTTTACCATTTATGTGGCTGCTTTCATGTACTTTTGACAGCTCAATCAGGATTCCAACAGTTATAAAAAATGATTTTATTCTAGGAAGTTACAGGAGGGGAGCGTGTGCCCTTTCCCATGCCCTGGGCCCACTGGGCAGTGCGTCTCAGCTCATAGGAAAGACACAGGCACTGAGCAGGGTGGGGAGTTGAAAGACGCCTGTAGGGGCATGCTGACCTTCTCTAGTAGGGCACGGGGTACGTCAATTTTAGGAACTGTATGACAAGACTAAAGCCTGGAGGGGTACCTGGAAAAGCCCATGCTCTAGGAGTGGGGTAGGGGAGGTCACTGACATGAGGACCAGAAGATAAAGCCATCAAGAATCCAGGAGATTTGGAACCAGACACATACTAGCCTTGAGACCATATGGAGTTCTGGGCCTGAATGTGGCTCCCCTGTCCTGGGTCCAGCTTGTAACCAAGCCACTCTCTTGGCTGACCCACTACTGTGAGGACAAGAAACAGCTCTGTGGCCCTCTTGGCCCCCAAGTGGTAGCATCCAAAATGACAATGGCCAGAACAGGAAGGTGGAAGGCATCCGACAGGCTTTTAATATTAGACACATGTCTGGAGGTATTTGGGAGTGGGGCTCACCTGCTTTGAGGGGACGTTAGTCCGAGAAAGTCCAGATTTATGTGAAAGATCAGCTAGAAGCTGAGGAGGGGGTGGCACTCAGAGACAGGGTTTTCTCAGCTGCATTTGCAGGATTTGCTCACAGTGGTGCAGGTGACAGGCCTGAGAGGCACCCAGAGCTGGTACTGTCCTCCGGAGGCTTCTCCAAGCTTCTGACTGTGAGGATTAGGGGTGCCTTTAAGGAAATAGCCTCTCAAGGGATCATGACTCCACCCCATGGGCTCAGGGGCTCGCCTTAAAGGCAAGGCTGTTTGCCCACACGCGTGTGTTTGTGTGTGTATGAGTGTGTGTGTGTGTATTTTTCAGCATGGCCCTCCTAAGCAGACTCAGGAGTCTGACTATCTGGGTTCAAATCCCTTCCCTTTCACTTACTAGCTGAGTGACTTTCGACAAATCTCTTGACCGCCTTGTGCCTCTGTTTCACTTGCAACTCAATACGTTAGGCTAACTAACCTCCAGTACTAGTGGCAGGTTTAAAGAAATGACACTGTGTCTGTTTACCACAGTGCCCAGCACACTGTGGTCACTCACCCGGTGGCCATTTGTCCTCCCCCCCTTTTCATAATTCCCTGTGTATCAGCACCAACTACATGCTAGGCAGAACTAAAGTCATGTTTATTTAAAAATGCACAGCAAGTAGGGCTGAGAATACAGTAGCGGCTGAGAATCATGGCGTTGCCTAGCACATTGGAAGCTCTTACTCCAGGTCAGAGAAATTAAACACTCTGCATGGAAAGCTCCTACAGGAAGGTCTTTGCCCACGTGAAGCCAGCAGTCTCAAGGGGGGCTTGTAAGCGATGAGAGATGACCCGCTGCTGTTCTTGCCGAAGACTGGAGCTAGGTTCCTAGTGCTGGATCACAAGGCTCACAAGTACAGGGGAGCTGATAGCCTCTTCTCTCTCTCTCTCTCTCTCTCTCTCTCTCTCTCTCTCTCTCTCTCT
>OU015757.1:62395081-62429055 GCA_907169655.1 Acomys percivali | reverse complement strand
ACACACACACACACACACACACACACACACACACACACACACACACATATACACGCAGAGATCCCACAAGCGCCCAAAAGCACAGGGCAATGATTAATGTCCCCTCAGAAAAAGAAATTATATCGAATAAATTAAACTACTGTGGCAGCAAATTGAAAAATAAGGATGTAAATGAGGTTTGAATACTTAATATAGAAGACGAGGGGGGAACGAAAAGGGATGGCTGGGTCCCCTGAGAAGGGAATGGATCGTCCCTCTTACCCTGATTTGACTAGTTCCTGTCCACAGACCTCACAGATGGATCAGGAATGGTATAAGAGGGGGCAAGTCAGCATCAGAACCTTCTCCCCAGAGGCTATTGCTGAGAAAGTTCTAGAACCTTCTGGAAAGAAGGTTTCCCCCACCCCCACCCCCAAAAAAAGTCAAGGAAGAGAACAAACAGGGAGGAGGTGCTTGACTACCTGGAAGCCCCCCAAAACAAAATGGATGCTTGCTTTCAGATCCAACACATACTGCTTTGAGGTCTACCTGGTTTAGGCGTCACCCTACCCACATTCCCCACAAGCCCTCACTCTCAGGATGCTTGAATGAGTTCCCCTTCCAAGCTGTCAGCTCAACTCCAGAGACCACAGAGCTCAACCCCCAACTCTCCTTAATTTAGCTTAACCTAGAGAAGCCTACCACATACTGGAGACAACCTGCCTGCCATGTGCCAACAACCAACCTCCCTCTGACACCGCCCTGCCCTGGACAAATACTCCAGCAGCACACCTACATGCACACAAGCTTTCACACATAGATATACATATTCTTTATGGTGCGTCATGACACGGTCTGGGCACACACGCATAGTGCACACATAGTCATAAATACACAAACAGTGGAGGGTAGGCCATGGTTGTTCTCCAGGCTCTCGGTGCTGTGGGGAGCTGGGAGACTTCCCCCTCTCCTCAAGCTTTTAGCAGCCTGCCTTCCTCCCTCTCCCCAGCCCTCCCTTCTTCCTGTGGTACTTCCATGGTAGTCTCCATCTCCCCTTGAGCCCCCACCTCTCTGGCACTCTCAGGTTTCCTCACTCTGCCTGTCAGATGCTTTCTCTTGCTGCCTTTGTCTGGGGACACCCCCAAAGGACTCCTGCCTCCTCCTCATTCCTGGCGGTCACAGGACCCTGGGTCCCCTCATCCCCCCCCCCCCCCGCCCCATGCTCCCCCCATCCCCCTCCTCCGCTTCGCTCGCTGTCGTCTCTGTTCATATATATTTAGTATTTATTTACAAGGCTGGGTTTTTTCCCTGGGCGGGAAGCCAGCCGTGCACAGAAATCCTTAAGATGCTATAAAGCTGGTGAGGTATAAAATGGAAAGTGGTTAGTGCGCTGTTTGGAGATATCTCACCGGCGGCCGGGGGCCCACGCAGCCCAGCCGCCCGCTGTAAATCTCCCGGAGTTTAGCGCGCTTGTTTGTACGTGGCCGGGAGGGGAGACCGCGGCGGGAGGGGGCGCCCTAGTGCCCCAACTCTCCCGCACAGGCTATTGCCTGAGTAGCATCACTCCCTCCTCGAAGGGACAAGGGACAAGAAGGGTAGTGAAGACCCATCTCGGAGAACAAAGGCTTCTCAGCTGTGTCCCACACCCCCAAGCAGCCCATGTTCCCCATCAGTGTATAAATGCAGGGACTGAAACTTTACATCACTCACAACCAATCTATGGGTCTCTTCGCCAGGAGTGTACTTCATGTGTCCCTCCACCTCACCTCCAAAAGGAGGGTGATGTAGAAAGACAGGAGACTACCCAGGGGACCTTGTTGGAAGGTGCAGAGTTTAGGGGGAGGGGCTGTGGAGCGTCTGTACAACTAAGAACTCAGGTACTGCATTCTAGTACCCCGGGTACCGTCACACCTGTCATTTCAGCTCCCTGAACCTTAGTTTCTCTTTCCTCAGTGGGAAACGAACAGTGCCTGCTCATAAGGTGGAAAGGAAGAAGAAATTGAGCTGAGGTAGGTAAGAGATTTGGCGTAGTGTCTGAGACACAGTAAGTGCTCAGTAAATTCGGGCCAGCGTCATTTGTGCCAACCTGCTTAGCCAGTTGGTTGTCGATGTGTTTGGTGACTTGCTCATTTACTCATTTATCCAGTTAACTGCTTGTGAGATGTCTTCTGTCCCATTCACCAGGTTTAACTCATGCAGGTCTCGACTCTAAAGTGGAGAATCTGCCTAAGGCAGTGGAGAAGCTCAAGTGTGGACCAGGTAAAAGGCTTACCCAAAAGCCACTTCTGCAATAGGCAGCATCTTGAGGTCCTGAGAGGAGAGGCCCGCCCCCACCCTCACCCCTCAGCCTCCCCCAACCCTCTGGCTCCAGTCTGCCTATCAGCTACTACTGCAAGCCCTGGAGTCCCCGTGGGGAGCAGTGAGCCAGGGGCAATTAGACTGTGAACCCCCCAGAAGGCAACTCTGGCCTCCCTCCGCTCAGCCCCCAGCCTTCACAGTCCAGGCTGGCTCTCAGGAGCTGTCAGTAAGTGCCCTCTGATGGATGAGCTGAGAAGGCTGAACTCTGCCACGATTCCCTCTCGCTCAGGAGGGATGACACACCTGTCATACAGCCTGCACTCGCGTGTCCCAGCTCACCTGGACACATGTCAGGAGGGCTAGGAATAATGACTGGTAACTCTTCAGAGGTCGCTTTCCAGAATGAGAGGCTCAGAAGAGCCAAGTCACTGCCATATAGTCGGATCCTAGCAAGCGCATTCATTCATTCATTCATTCATTCGCTTATTCAGCAGGTGTGTGCTGAGTGTCTGGGATATGGGGCTGAAGGTAACACAAGTGGGCATTACTCAGCATAGGCTCTGAAGAAGTTTCTAGCAAGGACAACTAACTGTAAGGCAGCCATACACACAATGATTACACCACAAAACCCCCGGCCAGAACCAAGAAGTCTGTATGGAAGGACAATATGGTCCCCAGGGAACAGAGAGGGGAGTTGTACCAATAGCCATCCTAGAAGAAGGCCCCCTCCTCAACATGGCTACAGAGGATTTGAGAGTTGGCTTTCCTTGTTTCAGCTCTTGCAGGTTGAGTTGGTTGTTGGACGGGGTGGGGTGGGGGGGGTGGATGGTGTTCCAGAAGAAAGGTGATGAAGGCGGAGGAAGAGCATGAACGAGCACGGGGAGGTGGGCAATTGCTGGGTGGGGAGTGTTGAGGGGAAACCACTGAGTCCAATTTAACATGAAGGAGAACGATGAGAAGGCTTGGAGAGAGGACCAGGCAGGGGCCAGATCACAGAGGGCCGCGAACACCAGAGTAAGGAGTTTGTGCTTTATTTAGTAGGCGATGGGGAGCCGTGGAGGGTTTTTGATCAGGGAAGTGAAATGATCAGAGCTGTGCTTTAGGAAAATTAATCTGGCAGCAAAGTGTAAGCCAGCTGGAGACAGTGCAAGTCGGAGGTAAAGAAAGATGCTTCACCTGGTGACTGGTGTGTGGAAGGCATTCCCCATAAGCATGCCGGTTTGGCTCTAAGTGGCTGCAGGAAGGGCTTTGAGGGGGGACACCGTGATGCTGAAGCAGAGGTGGATACAAGAGACATTGGGGAAGGTTTGAGGATGTGGGTGAGTTGGAGAGAGTCCTGAGGCACAGAGTCCTGAGGCCAGTCCCTAACATCACATACACCCATGATCAGCACTCAGGAAAGAGAATCAGGAGACCAGAGATTCAAGAATATTCTTGGCTAAATATTGAGTTTTACACCAGCCTACATAAGATTTTATCTCAACAAAGCAGAATCTAATAAGCAAGCAAACAAAGCAGACATCAGGAACGATCTCCAAAAATGGTTCAGTGGTTAAAAGTGGGAGTTAAGACAAAATGATATTACTTGAGTCACAAGTCACTCGTCACAAGTCACAAGCTGTGGCTAGTCATAGGAGAGACTTTCTGTAGCCTCTAGGCACACTGGCCGTGCATCATGGATCGGGGAAGCTCGGCTAGGGTGGGAGGCCCCATGAGAGTAGAGAGCTGAAAGGTCAGGAAGCCAAGAGCTGAGGATGAAACTTTTATCGTCTCTTCCCGTGGGAGAGTATACATAGGAAGCTAGATACAAGATCGGGAGCTAGGAGTGATGGAGAGCTGGAGAGAGTGCAAAGGTTGGAAAGCCTGGAGGAGTGAGCTCTGTGTCGAATGTGCTCAGCAGGGCTGGAGGCTAGACACACAGCCTGACATCCTGAGGAAGAGAGACGTGCTGGTGGAGGGAGGCAGCTGATAAGAGGAAAGTCCTGCACACAAGGCATGCCAACATGTAGATGCTCCAAGGCACAGTGTTCACAGAGTCTCTGTCATCTGTTCACCACTCAGACCAAGGCCCAGACTGCCTGTTTCTTTATTGCCCTGACCCAGTAGCTGTCAACTTGGACTTGGGGTGAAAATCAGACTCAATGAGAGGGATTGATTCTTAACTTGGGAGCCCCAAGACTCTCAGGTCTCAAAGACAGGGTCTTACTATGGTAGGTTAGACTGGCCTTGGACTCACAGCCCTCTTGTCTCTACCTGCTGCATGCTGGGGTTTGTAGGTGTGTGCCACGGTACCTGGTGGCTCCTGTTCTTATTTAACTGCAAACCAGGTGCCACGCTCTGCTCTTTGATGGAGTGCTCCTGTGTCCACATTTCTCCTGGGCATATGCGACCATCTTCTTCCTTGGCTCTGGAGAGCCCTCTCACTCACAGCCTCCTAATTGGTCCTCAGTTACACCCCAAGCACTTGGGCTGGTGATGCCCAGGTCCTCCAGGGCCTGCAGAATTCTGGGGTACAAGAAGTGTCTGGGGAATCAGGGAGCAGAGGGTTTGGGACTCAGAACCTTGCTTCCCACTTAGGAGGAACAAGGCAAGGGAGGTGGTATGGGCCCCCACCCTCCCGGAGGGGACCGGCAGTCCTAAATGCCCCCGCGCCTTCTCCATATTGTGGGAAAAGCTGCTGCATCCATCACTGTCAGGCGCCGAGTTTGAATAAATTTGAATGCACTGAGCCGTGGGCTACAGTTTCTATAATATCACTTTCCAGTTTGAATATTTCACTTACTTTTTTTTTTTTCAAATTTCTTTTTATCCAACAGTTTCTCCTTTTCATCCACCCTCACAGCAGCCGAGCTCTGTACACGGAGAGGACAGAGCCTCAAGGGGGGGTCTGAGATGAGAAGAGGCTAGGCCCTCAACAGCTTTGGCACCCCTGGCCTCCCACTCACAAGATTCCTGCTTTGCACATGTGATCCCTGGGCTGGAGTCCACTTCTCCTTGTTCACATAACTGGGGCAATAGCAGATAGAGTGTGACCCCCCTGCCCCCCCCTGCCTGGAGGCAGCTCTTCTACAAGCACAGGGCATGTATGCCAAGGCCCCTTCCTCTTCCTACAGGGGCCCAGACCCCTTATCTACTGAGCCCCATTATCCATGCACCCACACACATCATCTGATATATTAATTTTCACCTATGAGTTAGTGGACAATTGCAGTTTCCCACTCAAAAACTTGCCTGTAAGGGCCTCTATCGTGGTGCTGTAAGGACCACAGTCTGGATCCTGTTCAGTCTTCCCGAAGCTCTTCCCCATCCTACGCGTTGTGCCCATATGGCCGAGCATCTTCGATAAGGGCTGCAGGAGAGAGTAGGATGGGAGTCCTGATGGAGCACTCTATAGGCTCCCCTAGTCCTGGCCACCGGCCCAGTGATTTGTTAGACCATTCCAGAAACTACCTCCTCTGACCACCCAGAAATCAGGTCCAGAGAATGTGGAGGGGTAGACAAGGAAAGAGCACCCGGAAACAAATGAGTCAGGGATTTGGCATGAAGTCCAAGTGGGCAGATGGAGAGGTATCACGTAGGGATAAGGGATATAGCTCAGTGGGTAAGAGTAGTTGCCTAAGGACCCAAGGTTTATCCTTAAGACCCACACAGTGCAAAGAGAGAACTGACTACTGAACACTATCCTCTGTCCTCCATGCATGCATGTGCACGTACACACTGTGCATACACACACACACACACACACACAATTTATAATTTAAAGTTTTTTTTTAAAAGAATGGTTTCCTGAGAACTCCTCAAGTCTGTGTGTTTCTCCATAGGAAGGCCCGGCTTGACTGCACACTGGCATGGCTGCCACATCAACTATCTGTAGAGGACAGTGGTCATTCGTAAGTCTCATGACGACACTGACATTGCTCCATGGGGCACACTAACCAGCTGGACATCAAGTACCTCGACCAACTGACCATATAGGGGCTATTTTCTTTTGGTCCTTCAAGGAGCCACCAACCGTGCAGGCCACCCCTCATGGTGCCATTGCTCACAGAATGTGTTCCCTCCTTTATTCAAACATGCTCATGCACAGTGCCACATGCTAAGTGTGTGTGATGGAGGAGATGGGGGTGGGGAGCCAGAGGCCCCAGTAATTCTTGCTTTGTTTTTGTTTTTGTTTTGTTTCGTTTAGCTTCCATTATGCGCCTGGTCCTCCATCCTTGTAGTTTGCCTGTGGAGGCAGGGAACGGTAGTCTGACTTTCAGAGACATGTGGCACGGCTAGGGGAATTAAATTACCAATAGCAGTATTATTGACTGACTGTGTGTGTATGTGTGTGATTGTGCACGCATGTGTGTGTGTGGGGGGGGGTGACTGTGGGTGCACTTGTGTCATGTGTGTTTGGGGCAGACTCAACTATGTAGCTTAGGCTGGCCTAGAACTTGCTGTGTGGACCAAGCTGGCTTTAACTCACAGAGATCCACCTGTCCCTGTCTCTACTTCTCCAGCTCTCGAGCCACAGACATGAGGCTTTTAACATCCAGCTTTTAACATCTATTTCTCATGTAGTTTTGCCATATTTGAAGGAACTTAAAGGAATTTACAGAAAGCACACACAAATCTCAAAGTGGTTAAAACAACAACAACAACAACAAAACAAGAGTACATTTGGAAGCTACTTAAAGGTGGGGATCTGGATGGCCATATGGCACAAGGTTATGCATACAAGTTTGCATAGCAGGTGACGTTGAGGCCCACACAGTGGCTGGTCTTGCTTTCAGGGATTTTTTTCACAGTTTAGGTAGTCAGGGAAGGCTTCCTGGAGGAAGAGAAACCAGTCAGAGCTTTTAATGGACAGCAGGAGTTCTAAGGAGGCCCAGCATCCCAGCAGTGGGACCAAAGAATGCAATGAAGCTGAACCTATGGCCGGGGCTGGGCCAGGTAGGCCTTGGTGATGAGAAAGTGGAAGAGATGCAGTACATTTAGGGGGACAGTGAGAAGACAAGAGAGGGGCTGTGGGCCATCAGTATGCTAGGAGCTGCCCCCCTCAATTCTCCTTCATTCCAACACAAGCCCTTGGCACCCTCTCTGGTGGGCCCACCAATATGAGCTTAGACGTGGCATCCTAGTATGTTAGATCTTGTGTATGTGTGTGTGTGGGGGGGAAGCCATACAAAAAGGGACCTTAGGAAGATGAAGAGACGGGCCTGGCCTCTCTCCCCTCCCCCGAGTGCCCTGGCCAGGCCTGCGGCAGGAGGGAGTGTGGCGTGAACAGAGGCTCGCCTGCACACCATGACAGATGATTGACTCGAAACAATATCTAAGGCGATCAGGATAAAGTGCTGGCCATTTCAAGGCTCAGCAGAATTCAGATTCTAATTAGACTTCTCACCACATTCCAAATAAAAATGGTTCCCCTGGTATCCTCTTTGCCTATCAGGTGTCTCTCCCTGATCGCTGGAACAAAACGCATAAAGAAAGTGATTAAAGCCATAACAAAGGCATAAAATTGGAATTATCGCTGCCACCACATCTGGGAGCACAGAGTGTCACCACACCGCCCCCTCCTCCCCAAACACACACACACACACACACACACACACACACACACACACACACACAGAAGCGCTGCCCCATCCAGGCTCTGAGCTGGGCACCCCGGAATGGCAGGAATGAGATGGGGGCTTAAGAGTAGGGCTTGGGATGGATCAAGGGTACCTAAGTTGCTAGGTGTTGAGGACCATGAAATACATAAGTGGGGGAGGTGTGATGCTCTAGGCCTAAGGATCTAGGGGATGAACAGACCAAAAGTGAGATGTGGGGGGAGAAAAACGCTCACAGCCTTGTGTCAAGAGATATTTACTAGTGGAGAGGAAACTTGAAGCTCTTACCTTGAGCTTAATTCCTCAGGGTGTGAGCACATGTGTACACACCGACACCCACCCACCCACACGCCTACACCCTCACAACATACTAAGCGTTCCAAAACATCCTACATGGTTATCTATATGTGTTGGGAGATCCCTGTCCTGTTAACAGGTCAAAAGTTCCCCATATGACCCACTGCTTGGCAGCTGGACCAAGCTTCCTTTCAATTGCCTTTCCCCGCCTACTTGCAGGGGGTACCTACCTCTACAGATGGTTGAATTACTATCGGTCTAAACATGTATATGTGCCACAGAGACCTCAGTATCCCACAACACACATTTGCATGCAGGCACATCCACGCACACCAGGCCTATAACAATACCCTCACACGGTGCCCAAGCTCTGGAAATGGACTTACATCCCCCACCATCTCAGGGCCAGGGAAGTGGGGGTACATGCAGGCCAGTCGGGCATCTCTGGCCTCTCCAGGCCTTTCGCCTTCCTGGCTGCAGCCTCTATGTTCCCCACAACAGGCAGCCTGGTACCTGGTACCCAGCATCCTTGCTCCCTGTGCGGGGTGGGTAGGCGGGCGGGAGGTCCAGAGGAGAGTGAAGGAGTGGGAGCAGGGCTCAGAGCGGGGACGATATAAAATTAAAAGGTAAAAAGCAGGAACGCAAATGGAGGGTGCTTTCAGCTTTCACATTATTAATGACTCCTCAAAAAATCGGCGAGTTTTCCAATCTTCTCTGAGAAGCGCTTGAAGGAGCTCACAGATGAAACTGACCTTCAAAATGTTCTTTGGTCTTTAGTTAAGAAATTCGCTCGCCATTATGGCATCATTAGGGAAACAAGGATAAAATTACTCCATGGTTAATGACCTATAGTATCTCCCCACCAAAATTTGTTTCAGATCTAATAAAACTGTGCTTAACACACTCGGATGAGTTATGAGGACTGTTCTGCAGGGTATTAAAATGTGGAAAATAGATTTTCCGAAGCTGGGGGGACTGGACTTTTTGAATCAGATAGCAGAATGGAATTTTCTGGGCAATAAATTCTTCCATGTCTCAATTTCATCTCGCGCTCTCTCTCCTGCCTGCTTCTGCCCCTCTCTCTCTCTCTCTCTCTCTCTCCCTCTCTCTCTCCCTCACACACACTCTCTCTCTCCCACTCTCTGTCTCCCTCTCTGTGCCTCACATCTTTTCCTAAAAATCCTCAAGCAACATAGAAACCTTTAGAATTTGAAGCCTCCATAAAGTTTTTTTTTTGGGGGGGGGAAGCACAGAGTGCAAAGGCCATGTGTGTGATAACGTGAGACTGATTGTGTGCGTGCGTGTGTAGGGAGAGCAGAGGCAAGGACTTGGCTGTCTCACGAAAGGTGTTCCTGGGCGTATCCAAGGTGGGAGTGACACCCTCCATCCCTCTGTTACTGGTCAAGCTGGCCGGTGTCACTCTCTACTCTCAAATCTCAGGACTAACCCATGCTAGTGGCCTCTCCCAACACACCTCTTCTCCCAGGCCACACCTCTACCTCAGCTGTTGACCGCCTGTGGGAGAATACACCTGTTCCTGTCCACTCCTACTTCAGGGGGTGGGAGTGGGCCAGCCCTACTGGCCTTGTGAGGGGTCAGAATGGCCCTATTTGACACGCATGCATGCATGCACATGAGCACATGCGGACACTACTGATGGCACACCTAGACGTCTGGGCCAGCCAGGCTGGAGGCTGAGACCTGAGTCCCTGGCCTAGGCGGTGGCCGGAGGTTTTCGGGGGCTGGATACTGCCGCGGAGAGAGGTGGCTGGCGAGGTAATGGCATTTTGCTCTCTTTAAACTTTAATCTTTCCTATTAATTCCCTGCAACTGGAGAATGTGTGAGAGTTAATGTTCCGTGAACGTGTTTCGCACTCGGCAGTCTCTTCGAGCTAATTACCTTCAGGTGCTAAATGGAGGGAAATTGCAATCCATTTGGATGTGAAAAAATTTCGCCTTCCCGTCCCCTGTGAGACATCCTTTTTCCTGAGTGCTGCAAAAAGAATGCTCTCTGGGTGGGAGTTTTTTTCCTAATGTTTTTTTTCTTCGGCCCTCTCCCCCCCCCCCCCCTTTCTCCAAGACTCTGGGTTTTGAGGACGAAGGTGGCTGAAACCTGGAGGAGACTGGGCCTGGGCACTGAGTTCCAGCCCCGGTGGAGGACAGGTGGAAAGGGACTTGCGTGAAAAGAAGACACCCTAGCTGTGGACCTGGCCCCACCCCCACCCCTTGGAAGCCCTGGGGTGGAAGTGTATTTACACGCTTAATAACACGCTTATTACCAGTGTTCCTCAGCTGCTAGCTTTTGAACACAGATATAATAGGATTTTACAAGCCACATAAAAGCTGTCCTTCTCTTGGCCCCTGAACTGGTGGCTGCTGGGATGGAGGACAGAGAATACAAGGTAGAGATGAGACGGGAGCTTGAGGAGAGAGGGTGTGATGCTGGGGCAAAGAGAGAGGGAAGGGATGGGCTTAGGGGAAGATGGGCGTGTGCTGTGTGAAGAGTCTAGGAGGGAGAGATGGGTCAGCGTAGTCTGGGCCCCTGGATCACCAGGAAGAAAGCACTAAATGGGAGTCAGCTCTCAAACCCCTTTGGCTTTCAAGAGAGAATGCCCACTTCAGTGGCGTACTCATCTCTTTGGCACCATCCTTCACCTTGGACCCCAACCTGAACTTGGTGAAGTCTCACTAGGATGGCAGCCTCAGCTCCAACACAGTAGTAGCCTTTGAAAGCTCTTCACCTTGGGGCAAAGATAATCCAAGCAAGACATGGCTTGCCAGGCTTACAGGATATCAGATGGAGCCCTCCCAGGGGAGCAGTGTTCCTGAAGAAGAGGCTAAACCCTCGTGGTAACCTGCATTTTAGACTATCCTTTGGGGTTCTCTCTGACTTCATGTGTGTCCTATTTAGGGCAGAGAGAACATCCATCCTTTCCAACAACAAAGGGTCTGCTTGTGGAAAATAGTTTGAGAAAATACTGAGATGACTTGGATTTATTTAGTTAAAAAAGAAAAATAACCTGAAGCTGGAGTTTCAACAATTATTAAAATATGACTAATATTATTTCCTATATTCTCCCCTCTCCCCTTTCCTCTCCCAGAATTATTTGGAAGCAAGTATAGAGATTAAATTAGTTCATCCATGACTATTTCACAAGTATGTATTCCTTAAATAAAATGAAGATTCACAACCCAACAACATACTATCATTTCCCCCAATGGCAACCAACTGTAATTTCTTACTCTTGTCAAACCACTGCCCAGTGCTCAAGTTTCCCTGTTGCTTTTTTAATTTTTTAAAATTATTTTTATGATTTTGTGTGTCCTGGTGTTTTGCCTACATGCATGTCTGTGCACCACATGCATGCAATTCCTGTGGAGGTCAAAAGAGGGCACTGGAGCCCTGACACTTGAGTTACTGATGGCTGTGAGCGGACAAGTGGGTGCTGGGGATCCAACCCACGTCCTTAAACTGCCAGTCTCAAGAGACCCTTGTTCCTCCACCTCTTGAGCAGTTGGGAAGACAGCACATGGCACCACACCTAGCTTCCTTCTTCCATCTCACAGTTTACTGAGGAAATTGTACACCATCTGGCCTGTGGAATGCCCTTCACTCTGGAACGGCTGGCTACATCCACGTGGTACCATTCAACGTGTCTCTCTGTCCCTTTAAGTTGGTGGATTCTAGAGTTGCTTGGCTTCTAGTTTGCTTTTTTGTCAAGAATATTTTACAGGTGGTGTGAACTCCCTGGGGTGCCCCATCGGGACTGTGTGGCTTCCTGGTGTCTTTCTCTTTATAATATTAGGATTAATCAGTGCGCTTGTGTGCCATCAGCCCGCTCCAGCCATTACAAAGCTCCCTCAGCTTTGCCCCCTCCAGCTTTTCACCTAATGATTTGAATAGCTATTTACTATCATTGACTAGATCCATTATTTCATTATGGGTTGTTGGATTTCTCTCTTTCTTTCTTTCTTTTCTTTTCTTTCCTTCTTTCTTTCTTTTTTCTTTTTTTTTTTTTTGTTGGTTTTTTTTTTTTTTTTTGGTTGTTGGTTTGTTGGTTTGTATTTTGTCTTTTGTTTTTTGAGACAGGGTTTCCCTGTGTAGCCTTGGCTGTCCTTGACTCGCTTTGTAGACTAAGCTGGCCTTGAACTCACAGCAATCCACCTGCCTCTGCCTTCCAAGTGCTTGGATTAAAGGCATACACCAACACGCCTGGCCATGGGTTTCTTTTAAAGCTGTTTATTTCCTCCAGCTTTTCATTTTGAAAAGTTAAAAACCTATAGAATAGTTCATTGTTTTAATGAACATCTGTATCCCTGGCCACGATTCACAAATTTGTCACTCACATTTGCTGTGTCACTCGCTTTCTTTCCTAAGACATTCCTGTGTTGATTGCTGATGAAGGGGTGACATTTAACCCCTAAATACTTCAACGTTTATCTTTATCTTGTAAGAACAAGATAATTCTCCTGTCACTGCACAGTGCAATGATCACTTTTAGGGAATTAAAAAATTATGTTCACTTATTTACTGTGTGTGTGTGTGTGTGTGTGTGTGTGTGTGTGTGTGTGTGTGTGTCTGAGTGCACAAGTGTGTCACTTGTAAGTGAACTATATCTTCAAGACATTGTCTTTGTTGGTCCAGGTCTTTAGTTTTTAGACCAATACTTTAACAATTCTATAGATGAATATGTTGTTCTACGGACAGCAATGGTCATTTCTTCATTTGATATGATAATATACGTTAGTTCTTTGGATCAAAAAACCTGTTATCTCTACTGTTGATAGCAGGCTGACTGTCCAAACTGTGAACAAGCAGGACACTGGGAAATTGACTGTCCAGCTTTGCAGAGACTAGGTAGGCCAGTTCTTCAAAATTCCTGCTTCACAGAAAAGTCTGTCAGATACCCTGGGCCGGTAGGCTGAAGATTGGGTGCCCCAGATGATGAAAAAAAACCTTTGGTGACTGTCTCTGTCATGTCTATATTTTTGGAAGCTGTTTGCCTGCACTTCCTACATATTCATTTCCTGAAATTTAACATTTATTTAATAGAAAGTTTGTCTTAATTTTTTGATTGTCCCGGTAACATTTTTTATGGTTACCTTAGCCTGTTCCAAGATGCCACATTGCATGTAACCATTTGCCTCTTTATTTGGAAATAGTCTCTTAACTCCTTTCTCTCTCTCTCTCTCTCTCTCTCTCTCTCTCTCTCTCTCTCTCCCCCTCTTTTCCTGGTTCTCATAAATTTGACACTTTTAGAAAGTCCAGGTAGAGTGTTCCCCAAGTGTGGACTTGCCTTAATCAATTCAAGCTAGGCAGTCTGGACAGGAATATCATCACCCAGTGATGTGCCCTTCTCAGTACAGTGGGGCACATGATGTCAGTTCTGCCGCTATTGACAAGAATGGTCTCATCATTTTAATGTAATATCTAGACCATCTAGATTTTTCTAATGTGGTGGGATTTTTCTTCCTTTACATTAATATATTTTCTATAGATATTTCTGACACTATGTGAATGTCCTATTTCCTTTCATCCAGTGGTGGGATTTGAACTTGGGCCCTCTGGAAGAACAGACAGTGCTCTTAACCACTGAGCCCTTTCTCTGGCCCATCATCTAGTGGTTTTTAACATCCACCAATGATCACTTAGGATTCCAAGGATCCCAATATGATGACTTTTATAATTCTGACATTGATTATACTTCTATTAGTTGGTGCTCCTCTCTAGTGGTGACTGTTTTGAATAAGGAAGGCTGTTTTCATGTAAGTAGCCTTAGAAGGCCTACTTAAGCATGACTATGGACCTTGGAGGTACCATACCAGTGGAAGCCACCAACTAGTGGCCTAGCCAAGTCTGTGGCTCCTCAGGGACACTTTGCTCCAAGGTCAAGTGTTCCTATGTCCTATAAGGGCCCTCATCTCATAAACCTGCTGACTCCCAGTTTTCTGGACCACAACCAACCTATAGGCCTGGGTACATAGAAGGTTGCTGAAAATGCCAGCAAAGGAACAGGTAAAGTCACTGTTGTGTGGGAAAAGGCAGGATGCAGAATCAGATGCACCCAAAGTCTATGGAAACTCTGTTTCACAGGTCAAGGATAGTCATTGTCCTCAGACTGCCCGCCTCTGGGTGCAGCTCCAGAAAGCACAGATGCTTATCCCAGGTCCTCAGCTAATTTTTTAAAAGGTTTATTTATTCTTATTTTATGTGTATGCGTGTTTGCTCGCATGTGTGTTTGTACTACATGTATGCCTGTAGTGCTTACAAATGCCAGAAGAGGGACCAAGATCCCTTGGACTGAAGTTATAGATGGTTGTGAGCCACCAAGTGGGTGCTGGGAACTGAACCCTGGTCCTCTACAAAGGCAGCCAATGCTCTTAGGCCCTGGGTCCTCTCCAGCCTCCCAGTTAATTCTTGACATATTTAATGTCCTGGAGTAACTTACGCATTGTGTGGTCCACTTCTGGCCTAGAAGGAATCCAGTGCCTACTTGACATGGGAAGGCTAGGGTCAGAGCCCCTGGCTACTGCTCCTGGGAGGAGACAAGACAGCCCTGTCAGGTGGATAACAGGCAGACTCAGAACCAGCTCTGAGCAGGGATGACCTGCCACCATACTGGAGCCTTGGGTCACAGTGAACCGGAGATTCTGAACTGAGAGCTGGGGGAATCACTAGAAGACACTTCCTACTGAAGAGGTGGGGGGACCCCCTCTTTATCTAGCCATGTTAACAAAGCTGTGAAGAACAGAAAGTAACTGGAGCTTAAGCACAAAGTAATATTTACAGAGCATAGTCATGGGATGTGTTACAAAGCGAAGTGTGGGACAAAAAGAGCAAGCAGCCCGGCACACCCGGAGAAACCAAAGCCTTTCATGACAACATTAGTGGGACTCTTTTCACTCTTTTTTTTTCGTAAGCATCCAGGCGTCTGGTGCTCTCCACCCAAACCCACAACTCCCTAAAGCAGAAATCTAATTGGCTCACTTTGCTCCAGGTAGGGTACCCTGTTTCACTCAACTGTGCCCAAATGGGGCTCCAGAGAGCCCATCTCTGTTGAGGGAAGAGGTAGTTCCCAAAGAAGCCTGGCAGATACCTGAAGAGTGCACAGCAGGGAAATAAACCCTCAAACTCTTTCCAAAGAGTGGGCAGCTAAAAGCTCTGAGAACAGCACTAACCTCAAGGGCAGGGCCAGAGCCCCAGAGTGTACTGACCAGAGTTGAAAGGTGGGACCAATCAGGCCACGTTGCTATGTCCCACAGACCAATCAGTGCAATAAGCTTTCGAGGACATGATATAAATGGGGAGAAATGTCCAGAGTGTAGTTATGGGCTTCTGTAGACCAGAGGTAGACAGGTAGAGGATGGAGCAGAAGATTCCCGTGCATCTTCAGAAACAAGACGTCCGTGGGCAGGAAGCCTCGCCCAGCTCCCTGACAGCTTGACTACGTGTCTACGATCTGCTACAGAATGCACACCAAGCTCTCCCTGCTGGCCTTGAGTCCCAGAGCCCTGTGATCGCTCCTGGAAGTGAGCTTCCAGAACCTGTCAGCAGTGCTGGATGCTTTGGTTCGTCTCCAACCCATCTTGTTACCTCTGCTCACCGCTAGGGAACTCTGGCTCCTGCTTCATCGTCTTGGTCCCTGACTCTGCAAAATCCACACGTGCAAAGTTTGCAATCAACACATGTCGAAACCAGATGATTGTAATTGATAATCGAGGAAAATAGCACATTTGTCTCCACAGTGCTCTGCCTTGGCGCTCAAAGACTGGCTGAGCACCTTCGCCCTGGCAAGGACAGGCCAATGTAAATGCAGTCGGGCCACAATGGCATCCTTCAGCCCATGACCTGCTTGGCTGACCTGGCTAGACTCAAGCTGCCGTGGCTGTGCCTCCTGACCAATAAACTGCCTTACTGGAGTGTTTGCTTTATCAATAAGTAATGCCCTACTTTTTCTTTGTCGGTGCTTTTCTCTTAAATTCTTGTCTGATATCAATATTGCTAGCCCAGCCTTCCTTAGGTTAATAGTTGCATAACATTCTGTTTTTGTTTGCTTGTTTTGAGGCAAACTCTGGCTATGCAGTCCAGGCTGGCCTCGAACTCACCCTGTCCTGCCTGTGCCTCCTGAGTGCTGGAATTGCAAGTGTTCTCTACTATCCCCTCATAACACCTCTTGTTCAGCAGCTTCGTTTTCTTCTTCTTTATTAATTAATGGGTTTTCCCTTCAACTTAAGAAAACCTCATTATTATTTTATTTTTTATTTCATGTTTTATGAAACTCTTGTGAGTAGACTAGACCTGGATTATTATTTTCATTGCTTAATTTAAAATTTTACTACTAGTACATGTATACAATGAAATATAATCTCAGATACACCCTCTAGTTCCCTCTACAGCTCCCCCTGTAATCTCCCCAGCACCTCCTCTTCCTCCTAACTTCATGTCTTTTTTTTTTTTAATTCACTAAGTCCAGTTAGCACTGCCAAATGTATATGGGTATGGGGCCACGCATGTGAGCATGGGAAACCCACCAGAGGTCCACACCCCAAAAGAAGAAAGATTCTCTCTCTCTCAGCAGCTACCAACTCCCAACAGCTCTTTTGTTAGGGATGGGCCTGGAGACCATCTCCCCCTTCTAGACAGGATTTGGCCGGCTTGATGCTGTGTAATAGAGCTGCGTAAGGCTCCTTTCACAGGCTCATCCTCCATCTCTGCCTTCCTTGTAACTAGTGCACTTGGACTCATGTCTATCACTTTATTCTTATTTTATCCATTTGATCTTTTGATCTTGCTTTTTTTCTTTTCTTTCTTTCTTTCTTTCTTTCTTTCTTTTTTTTTTTTTTTTTTTTTTTGTCTTTTTCTTCCTTGTTCTCTTGTTCTTTCCTCTTTTGTGACAAGCTTTTCCCTGATTCTTGTCTCCTGGTTTGAAAATTAAACATATTTTAGGGAAATAAGGTAGCCTTAGCTTTTGAGTGTGTGCATGCATATGCGCACACACACACACACACACATACACATGTGTGCATGTGGAACCAGAGTCACTCTCCTGTATCAGTCATTGTTATCCTTGTTTTTTTTTTTGAGACTGGGTCTCTCACTATCTGGGGCTCACCTATTAGCCTAGGCCCCTGGCCAGAAAGCACCAGGGGTCCCCTGTCTCTGCCTCCCCAGCTCTAGAACTCACCACAAGTGGCTTTTTTTTTTCCTTCACAAGGATTATAGGATTGAACTCAAATCCTCAGGTTGGCAAAGGATGTGCCTCAATCCTACCTTAAAAAATTTTTAAATCATAGTTTACTTTACAAAACCTAAAGTCAATGTGATTTCTGTTCTCTTAAGTGGCAGGAGACCTTAGGAGGCAAGGCAATCCTTGATTTTCGAGACACGCTTTCTCTGTGTAGCCTTGGCTCTCCTAGAACTCTCTTTGTAGACCAGGCTGGCCTCGAATTCACAGAGATCCTCCTGCCTCTGCCTCCCAAGTGCTGGGATTAAAGGTGTGTGCCACCATGCCCGGCTATTCCTATCTTTGTGTGTTCATAGATGATATTTTAATTTCATCATATTTTCATACTCATCCAAAATCAGCATTATTATCCAGATTTATCTACATAGTTACCAAGCTATTTACTTAGTCTTGTTTCTAATAGCCAAAATGTCCTTTTGGGGCTCAATATCCTTCTTGCTGAAGTACATGTGTTAAATATTGTCTTGTGTTTTATTTGAAAGTGTATTCATTATATGTGTTATGACGTGCGAATGTGGGTGTGGACGTGCCACAAATGAATGTGTGAGGGTCAGAAGACGATCCTGTGGATTTGACTCTCTCCTCCCTTTCATGGAATCCAAGGCTTGCTCTCAGGTCCTCAGGCTTGAGCAGCCAACACTACCTGCTGGTCCATCCTGTAAGTCCCTGCATGAAGGGGCAGGGGGGGAGGGGCTGCTCTCTTTCATTAGACACAGAAATTGTCTTTGTTTTAATGTTTTTGTATGTGGAATGCACGTGAGCAACAAGGGTAGTGGGGATTAAACTTTGACCCTTGCCTGTTTGTTTGTTTGTTTGTTTGTTTGAGACAGATTCCTATCATGTAGCTCAAACTGACCTTGAACTTGCAATCCCCATGCCTCTGCCTCCAGGGTGCTAGAATAACAGGCTTGGCAGTCATTCTTATCATTCTGTGGTTTGATAGTTGTTGGAGTTTGGGTGTGTAAGTTGACTGTGATTTTCCTCCAGTATTTTGAAGCTGTTACTATCTATTTCTGGTTTCTGTGACTTCTGAGACTATCTGATTGTTACGATGCTGGTAGCCTTTCAAGTCCTTTGTCTTCTACGTTCGATAGTCGGGCTGTAGTGGATCTAGGTGTAAGCTGTTTCTATTTTTATTTTTTTGGCTCAGAAGTCCAATTGTGTTTTTTTTTTTTTTTCCCTCTTAACCAAGATTTTATTCCTGCCTTCAATACTAGAAAGTTCTCCTCTATTCCATTTTTCATCTCTGTTTCTCTGTTCCCTTCTGGACTCTCTGATATCCGTTACGCCTTGTTTTGTCCCTCACATCTTTTAGCTTCCCTTTTGTAAATGACTTTAATTCTGTGAATGGTGGTTTTGGTACTTTCCAATGTAATCTAACAATTCACCAACTTTCTCTTCAGCAGTATTGTTAGACGCTTAACCTTTCTACTGAGTTGCTTTTATTTTAAGAGTGTTAAAAATTCTTTACTGTTAAAAATACTTTAACAGTTTTAGAAATTCTAATTGGCCTTTCTTTCTTTCTTCTTTCTTTTCTTTTCTTTTCTTTTCTTTGAGACAAGTTTCTCAGTGTAGCCCTTTGCTGTCCTGGACTCACTTTATAGACCAGGCTGGCCTCAAACTCACAGAGATCCGCCTGCCTCTGCCTCCCGAGTGCTGGGATTACAGGTGTGCGCTACCATCACCTGGCTGCTGGCTCATTATCTTAGTCTCGCTTTTTAGACTTAATGTTTCCTCTTGGGGGCCACTCAATATGTTTAATTAGGTCTAAAAATCCCTCTGTTAGATATATACCCAAAAGAAATAAACTCCTGTATCAATGTGTACTCTCGTGTTTACTACAAAACTATATGCAATAGTGGAGATGTGGAATCAACTTTAATGTTCACTATAGATAAATGGATGAAGGATGATCTGCACAACATTATTCATCCACTAAAAAGAAGGAAGAATGGATTCTGGAGTTAGGTTGCACAGCTGGGTGACTAATAATAATGCAATATATATGTATATATATATGCACACATACATGCATATATACATACATATTTATATGTGTATATATATGTGTGTGTATATATATATGCTAGAAGAAGGTGTTTTGAATGTTTTTACCGAAAAGAAACAGCAAGTGTTGGAGGTGATAAATACTGTAGTTATCCCAATTTGGTCACTATAACATGTACACGTATATTAACACACCACATTCTATCACACAGACGTTACAATCATTGTGTCAACAACGCATCTACAATAAGGCATATCTAATTTCCCCCATGGAAGTTGTCTGCACACTCTTTTCTCACAGGGTCTCATGTCCTCATCTAATTTGTAACTCTTTACTGTGAGCTCATCTGGACCAGGAGTTAGTTTCTTGTAGAGACTTGCATGGCCTTGGCCGTGGAGAAGGACTGTGTTGAGTCCTGTGGGTTCTTTGTTTACAAACACGTTTATTTATTCTTTTCTCTGACTCTGGCCTCGCTCTTGTGTTTGCGACATAGACTTTGGAATGGCAAGGATTACTCTTTCCCACCTTGAAGTCTCAAAAACAAAAGCTTCTCTCTCATGCTGCATCTCCTCCAGGGAGGAGATCATTCCAGCTCTCCACAGAGCTGGTAACACTTGGTGGATCCTGACCTCAGGAAGGGAGTCCTGCTCTAGTTTCGTCACACACAGAGGCCTGCCTTGCCCTTCTGTCTTCCTCTCTATGAAACTCCAGCTCGTAAGACAGGTTGGTTGGCTCCTGAGCCTATGACCCTGCCCTTAAGTTACATCCCTTGAGCACTGTGCATTGAGTCCTTTCATCCCAGCATGGAGGGGCTTCTGGGTATTGCTTTAGAAAGTGGTTGTATGTTTCCTGTTGATATACATGGAGCTGCCCTATGTACAATTATTGTTCCATAAAGTTTGCATTCCAAAGGCTAGACGTCACTCTACATCAGCCCCATCTGCTGAGGTACCTGACATCCCCTAAGATTTCTGCCCAATCCAATTTCCCCCACAGAATTAGGAACTCTTATAGGGGCTGTTCATACTTGTAACCCACCCATGTACTGAGCCCCAGTCTTTGCACTGAATCCAGTAGTAAATATTGTTGCTGGTTTTTTCCACATTGTTATTTTTTTATTATTTCAAACCTTAATGTTCAAGGGGTGACAGAAAATCTGATGGTGGGTCTGCTTTGAGCATTTAAAGTGCACAGTCAGGCAGCTCAGCCTTTGGCATTACTCATCCAAGTTTCATTATTCATGAACAGCATCTTCCTCAATCACCTTCAAGGGCAAATCATCCATTAGGCCAATGCTTCTTAAAGTACAGGTTGCAATCCGTTAGCAGTCATGAAATCAATTTAATGAAAGAGAATAAAATAGAAAATCAAATACCAGATGCATCATATATGTAGCGAGGCACCTATTAATGAAACTTTTGGTGTGCGTATGTTTGCCCAGTCACCACGCAGTATGTATTTTAGGCTGCAGGTCAGGGTACAGCCAGGAATTCTCAAACATCCAATAGTCTGCTTTTCTCTGAGTCCTTCATTCAACCCATTACCCATTTCTAGCATGCCCATCTTTAAGATCAAAGAAATATGCAAAAACAGCCAGAAAACTCATGGCCTGTAGTCTTTTATACTGATTCCTTAGAATGCATTCAGGCTCCCAAGGTGGGGAGTTCCCAAGGCTCTCATGAAAGTCCATACTGGCCTAGATTAGAAAGATGACACATGGCCAGGGATACTCAGACGTGTGACTCACACATGTTCCCTGTGTTCTGAACTCCCGAATTTTATTATTCCTTCTTCAGTTCCCTAGATGGACCTTTAATTTTTTTTTCTTTTTAAAGGAAAAAAAAAATGACCAAAACCACAAACCAGGGCCTTACACATTCCAGCTGGCCTCGATGTGAATGATCTTAAATGTCTGATCCTCATGGGTCAATTCCCAAATGCTGGGGTGACGGGTGAGCAGCACGATGCACACTTTATATATTGAGACTCAAACCCGCTCCCCAAGCATTCTACTGACCAAGTGACATCCCCAGCCCCTGGCAGTGCTGTCCCATGGATGTTTAAGAGGCCTTGGAGACATTTGAATACTGCTTCCTGGGGCTCTTGTCCTCTTAGACTGCTTTCAAGGCTACTGTATAATGTCCATTGGGAAGACACCCAAAGGAACACCCTTGGACTGAGTTCCCGGGCAGTTGCCATCTGTAGAAACCACCCCCCCAACAGACCTGAAGCTTCGAACAAGTGTCAGTTGTAAATGCCTCAGGTTGAGCAGGAGCCTCCTTACCATGAACCCCAGGCCTTACTCTCCTCAACACGCTCACACAACCCACTTCACATACAACGAGCCCTGTTATGAATGGCTCCTAATATTAACTCCTATATTCCGTGTAGCCACACCGCCAAAGCACAAGGACACCTCTTTTCTCTCTTCAAAAATGGAAATGTGCTGCTATTTGTTGAGCTCCCACTATGTGCCAGAGACATTAACATCCCCATCTGGCTGTTGCAGTCGCCCACTGGGTTAGTGTGATCAGCCCATTTTACACCTAAGCCTTGAGATCACCTGAGAGGTTAAGCAACTTGGTTGGAGCTACCTGGCTGGTCAGGATTTTTTCCAGGCTGCAGGCTTTTAGCCAGAGCAGTTAACCAGTGTCTTCTACAGTCCTTTGCTAACGGGCTTTCCTGTCAGCACAAACCCAGACTCTAGGCCTAAGTCAAGAAGAGGCAGTGCTTGCTCTGCATGGCTGGCCTTAGTATGGCTGGGATGTGGATGTTGCCCGCGCCTGGCTCACTGTGCATCCTTGGGCAAGTTGTTTGCCTTTCTGAGCCTCAGATTGCCCATCTACACCAATAATAGGACCTTGTCACTGGAGGCCGCCATAATGTAGCACTGGGGAGTTATTGTATAAAACACCGAGTGCCATATGACCAGCTCACTGCATCTGCATTCTGTTAGATTAGCAACTTTCTCTGCCTTAGGGTAAGACTAACAATGTTAGCTTGACCTTTGAGGCCAGCATGGTACGGCTTTTGTTCATTTCTCATAGTGTTCCAACTTCACTGGTACCTATGCTCTTTCGTCAGAGCCTTTTTTTGCATGCGCAAAGATAATCCCACTCCCGGGAGTATCTTCCTCTGTAGCTGCGGCCCCACCCCCACGTCTCCATCCCCACTTGGCAGAGTAATTTGCTCCTTCTGTGAGTAGCAGATTAGTTCTGCGCCCACCCGGAGTAGGTTTCCACCAGTATTTCACACTCTGGTAGCGCGGGCTGAGTCTCTTCCACAGCTCTTGAGAACGCAGTTGCTGTCTGTGCTTCACAGGAGCGGTTGCTATGGTTTTAATAGGTGTCTTCCTTGGTGCCTGAGAACCGGCAGAAAACTTTGTATAAACTGAGGGCTGCCCAGGTATTTGCTAAATACGCTGGAAGAATCCAGTAAATATGAACAGAAGTGGCTTTACTCCTGTGCTATCCCCGATTACAGACATTATATATTTATTACATTGAATGTGCAACGAAAGTTCATTTCGTTGTAGCTTTATTATTTTATGTCTCCATTCCTCTGTTGAAGCGGTCCCGTGTGTGTGTGTGTGTGTGTGTGTGTGTGTGTGTGTGTGTGTGTGTGTGTATCTTCAGAAGTTGGGCCCTTGGATGGTGATTTCGCCATGGGGGTTCCACTTTCACTAATCTAGTTGGTGCCCTTAAAACAGGAAAAAGGAGAACCTGCTGCCAGCTCTTCCGCCACGTGAGGACTCAGAACCAAGGCACTATCTTTGTTTCTGTTGTTGTCATCTTGTTTTTTGAGACAGGGTCTCCTGTAGCTCTGGCTGGCCTTCAACTCCCAATCTTGCTGCCTCCAGCTTCTGTGTGCTGGGATTCAGACACACACACACACACACACACACACACACACCACTGCGCCTGGCACCAGGCACTGTTGTTGAAGTGCAGAGAGCAGCGGACCCTCATTGGACAAGGAAGCCCTTGGCACCCTGACCTTGGACTCTGTAGCTTTCAGAACTGCAAGCAATAAATTTCCATTGTTTGTAAATAATAAGGCTTAGGGGCAGCCTTTCCAGGACTGTCTCTAAACAGGCATTTCATGAGAAAAGCCTTCTGGGGTCAAATACTTTTTATTAAAAAGAAGGCAGAATAAGCATAGGCAGGATTTCAAATTTTATTTAATTAAAAGTATATTTAGGGGCTGGAGAGATGGCTCAGAGGTTAAGAGCACTGACTGCTCTTC
The DNA here is from genome assembly GCA_907169655.1 of Acomys percivali. Lineage (NCBI taxonomy): Eukaryota > Metazoa > Chordata > Mammalia > Rodentia > Muridae > Acomys > Acomys percivali. Next base: position 62,405,386 of record OU015757.1, on the reverse strand, counting down.
CAGAGGTCCTGAGTTCAATTCCCAGCAACCACATGGTGGCTCACAACCATCTATGATGTGATTTGATGCCCTCTTCTGACCTGCAGGTGTATGTGTGGGCAGAGCACTGTATACATAATAATAAATAAATCTTTAAAAAAATAAAAGTATATTTATTATTTGTCAATTTCATAGTGTTTACAATGTATCCTGATCATACTTACCCCACACTCCACTCAGACCCTCCAACACACCCCTCTCAGCCTCATGTCTTGTAACTCACTGAGTCTATATATTAGTGCCGCCCAATATGCATGAGTGCAAGACCCTGCACTGGAGCATAGGCAACTCAGCAACAGCCGCACTCCCAAAGAAAATGGACACTTGTTTTCCCAGCACCCATCAGCAGCCACCAGCTGAGGACAGCTAAGGGCAGAACTTCATCAGCCAGCCCCTCTCCAGCCCAGCCAGAATGCTGACTGGCTTGATCTTGTACAGGTCTCGTACAAATAACCAGAACTGTTGAGTTTATGATGCATCAGCCATGCAATGTCCAAAAGACAGATTTCACGCCACTATTCTGTCTGCCTCCTCCTCCTATTCAGTATTGCCTGAGCCTTGAGCCAGGCAGCCTTATTTAGAGATAAGCACACACAGTCACTTATTCTCAGCTCTTTGACCAGTCATAGTGTCTGCATTAACTACTGACCATTTATTTTATTTTTTTAATGGTTCTTGGACCAAGTTTGATAGCAGTACTAGTCTGTGGGCATAAGTGTAAATACTAGAAAGCATTTCTGTCCTGGCATGGGCATCATTGACAAATGATATTTGTTTTGTTTTTGTTTTTGGTGGGGGAGGGTTCGAGACAGGGTTTCTCTGTGTAGCCTTGGCTGTCTTGAACTTGCTTTGTAGACCAGGCTGGCCTCAAACTCACAGTGATCCACCCACCTCTGCCTCCCAAATGCTAGGATTAAAGGCATGCACCACCACTGCCCAATGACAAAGGATAGTTTTATAATGATAAATCTATAGAGACAAGAAGCCAGGAGATATCTGGGAACCACGAAAAATGCACCCATTGGGAGAGCTAAGGAAATAGATGGCGGGGTGACAGCATTTGTTTATTCATGGAGTCACAGGTGAAGTCAGTCTGCTCTGCACCGACTGTGGGGAAGAAACCATCTGCATGCTGTGTATGCATGCTATGGCTAGTACTTAGCCTTTCTAAACCAGAGAGGTCCAGACACTGATTGACCAATACAGGAGATGATTTGCATAGCAAACAGCTTTACGTGCTGAGGTGTCTGTTATTGTCCGCTTAACAGGGCAGGGGGGGGGGGGGAAAGGCCAAAGAGACAACTCAGGCTCTTCTGAGTTTTGTCATCCAGGCTGTGAGTGTGTGTAAGGCCTGATGGGGAGCACAGTGGGGCTGCATATCAAGAAGATGAGCCAGGCATGGCTCCAGGGCTAGGACATCAGCAGCTCTGAGATTGGGTGAGTGGTGTACAGCTGCCCATAGGACCAACACTCAGCAAGGGCAGATGAAGATTACAATGGACACTTCCTGGTAGATCCATGATGTCAGGCCAACTCTGGTATAGCCAACTTTGGTATAGCCATGATGTCACACCAACTCTGGTAGAGCCATGATGTAAAGCACCATTTCCTATCCTTGGCCGACTCTGCCTAGTTAGTCTACGGCTGGGATGTTACTATGTGGGGGTCAAGGACAGACATTGAAAATACAATTCTGTTTCCCCCTTTATCCTGTAAGTATGATTTTAAAAAGTCTAACCAGGCCCAGCAAGATGGTTCTGTGTGTAAAGGCACTTGTGGCCAAGCCTGACAGCCAGCGTTCAGTCCCTGGAGAGTGACACAGTGGAGGGAGAGAACCCCTACTACTTGTCCCCAAACCTACACGTGTACACAGGACACAGGACACACACACCCAATAAAATAAATAAATGTAATAAAAAAAACAAAAATAAAATTCCAGCTTAATTCTGTTAAAAATAAAAGCAGACAGGACTCAAGAAGACCACTGCTTAGGAAAATGGTTGACAGCATGGGTATGGACCTCCTGCAGCACCTACTACAAAACTCCCCAGGCCTCTAAGGACATTTAACCTTTTCCTTCCCACTTCTCTCACCTCAGGAAACGACTCAGGTCTTTCAGGGAGACTTTCCCAACTGTGGGGAAAGGTCCCCAACTTCCAGATCTTTCCCTGCCCTCTGCACACAGGCCTGTATCTATCTGCTCCCCATTATAAATGCTAGAAACAAACAATGCCATGTGTAAGAGTGCAGATTTTGAAATGAGACGGAAATCCTGAGATGTGGGAAGGGTGAGACCCCCCCCCTCCCCGCTGTGCTACTTTTTCCTTATCTGTAAAATGGAGCCAATGGGACCTTCTTCAGGTAACCAACATTAGTTGAGATGGTTGTAGAAGTGCCTAGCATGGTGCTTGGAAGACAGTAAGCCTTCAGTAAGTTTTAGTCATTATTACTAATATCAAGACAACTTTTAGAACAAACTGTACTTACCTGGCTCACTGGCTTACGTGACACCATCCATCCTTTGTAAAGCACACTGCCTGCGCTCACGGCTCATCAGATGCTCACAGCCGGGATGGCATGCACTGTGCTCCCCCCATTTGGTTGAATTGCACGCTCACCAAGAGTCATTTGTTTTTAACTCAGCCTGTTTATGCCAGACGCACATGTTATTCTTAGATAATTTAACTAAATGTTACAGAAACCAATATAATATGCGTGGAAAACCAATGTTGCTGTTTGCAAAATTTTCCTAACAGTAGGTTGCTTAAAGTTTCTATCAAATTACTCACTGGTGAGATGACAAAGAAATAAGAGGGAAATCTGAGAAAACCCAGGACTCTGCACTCATTGTTTCTTTAGTGCTTTCCAGTTTTCAGTGCCAGTTGAAGAAGTCAGCATTTAAAGTCAGGGTGAGGAAGCAGGGAGGCTTTTAAAATTAAAATGTTTATTTTTAAAAGCTAGTATAACATATTTAAACTTTTTATGTGTGGTCAACAACAACAAAGCTGTTCTAATTTTTTTTAAGCTGAATATATTAACCAAGGCATTGTGGGTACACACCGTGGAAGAAGGATAGTGGTGGTTTATTCAGTATAGGCATATACAAAGAAAGGCCTTGGCCCAACATCTGAAAAGTGAAAACTAGCTATTTATTTTAAGCTAAAATAATTTGTGGAATGTGAAAGCAAACTAGAAAGTGGTCCCAGCCTTTAAGTACAGAGGGAGGCAGACAAGCTGCCAAAATCTGTGGGCTACAGTGAAAGTTAACAGTGCACGTGGCCCTCTGCAGAGGATTGCTGTGTGGGCGGGGCCCGAGTGGGCGGGGCCTGAGCGGGCTCTGCCTTGCCTCAGGTCTATCTCTCAATTCCTTCAGCATAAATAGGTGATCGCCACAGACACTGCGCTCCTCAAAGGAACTGGCCAAGGTGTGAGTGTGGTGGTTGGAGGACGATCTGCCGGACTCAGGTCTCTCCTTCCACTATGTGGGTCTTAGGGGATCAAACTCAGATCGGCAGACTTGGTGGCGAGCATCATTATACTCTGAGCCGTCTTCCTGCCCTGTGTATAGCGTTCTCACACTATTGCCTTAACCATTTGGTCTGTGTAGAGTCCATAGCGATATTCTTTTTCATTCGTAATGTCAGCAGCTTGTGTCTTCTTTTATCAGTTTTGTGAGAGGATTGTCAATTTTATTGATTTTTTTGGTGTCACTGTTCTTTGTCACTGGTTTTCTCCACTGTCTTTGTTTCCAAGTTCATTAGTTTTTCTGCTCTTGTCTTTATTATTTCTTTCTTCTGATTGCTTTGCTCTGTTTCTCTCTCTCTCTCTCTCCTTCACGCTCCCACCCCACCCATTCCTGAAGTAAGAGCTTAGATTATTGATTTGAAAGTTTCTCGTTCTCCAATATGTGAGGTTAGTAATATAAACTAAACCCTCACCTATTGCCACTGTTGAAATTTTGATACGTTGTATTATCATCCTTATTTAACTCAGTTAACTGTGAGTGCATGTATGTCCATGCATGTGTGTGTACACACGTGTGCGTCCACACACGTGGAGGCTAGAGACTTCCTCCATCTCCTTCCACTTTATTTTTAACTTTAAAAAAATCTCTTATTTCATTTTATATTATGAGTGCTTTGCCTGCACGGTGTACCACTTGCATGCCTGGTGCCCTAGAGGCCAGAAGAGGGCATTGGATCCCCTGGAACTGAAGTTATGGACTGTTGTGAGCCACCATGTGGGTGCTGGAAAATGTACCCAGGTCCTCTGAAAGAGCAACGAGTACCACCTCTTCAGCCCCTTCACTTTATTTTTTGAGACAGGATCTCTTACTGAACCTTGAGTTTGTCAATTAACTAGGGCTCCTGCTGTCTCCAGCTCCCCAGGGCTGGTATTTGACTCTCTAGTCAGCCCAGCTTTTTTTTTTTTTTTAACCTGGGTGCTGGGGATCGAACTCATGGCTTCATGCTTGGGCAGCAAGCAACATACTGACTAATCCAGCCCTCCAGCCCCCAATTCAGTATATTTTATGTTCCTTTGTGACTTTCTCCTTGGCCCCTGGATTATTTACCAATGTGTTGTTTTGTTTCCAAGTATTTACAGTTTTTCTTGTTTTGTGATTTGAGATAGGGTCTCTCTATGTCACCCTGGGTAGCTTGGAACTTGCTGTGTGCACCAGGCTGGCCTCAAACTCATAGAGATCCTCCTGCCTCTGCTTCCTGAGTGCTGTGTTACAGACCTGTACCACCATACATGTCTAAAAATAAATATTTAAAAATTCCATTTGTAGTTGGAAAACATGCTCTATATGGTTTTTAGTTTATTTAAAGAGTGTTTAGGAGTTGTGGTATGGGCCTGTTCCCAGTTATTTGGAGGTCTGAGGCAAGAGGATCGCAAGTTCAATATCTGCATGGAAGGACAATTTAGTGGGATGATGTCTTAAAGAATTTTAAATGGTTTGGGATACAGCTCAGGGGTGGAGTTCTTGCCTAGCATGTGTGAGGCCCTGGGTTCAGTCCTCAGTGTTGGGAAAAGAAAAGTTCACTTTGCTTAATGGTCCAGGACATGGTCTATCTTGGTGTACATCACAGAGAAAAACACTGTATGTGGGCTTGGGGTGGGTGGGTCTGTGTGTTACAACCCATATGTGGAGGTCAGAAGATAGCTCTGGGGAGTCGGCTCTCCCCTCCCACCTCTGTGTGGGTTCTGGGGTCAAACTCAAGCCTGTGTCCCACCTAGTCACCCTCCCTTCCTCCTAGCTCTTGAAAAACCAATATTTCTTTCTTTCCAGTTTAGCCTTTTCCAGAACGTCACGTGGCTGGAATCTGATGGCCCATGGCCTTCCGGATTTACCTCTTTCCTTTCATAGTAAGCACTTAGGTGGTCTCCATTCTTCCTGTGCCTCCAGTAGCACTGAGTACCATTCCACCATGTGCATCCAGTAGCACTGAGTACCATTCCACCATGTGCATCCAGTAGCACTGAGTACCATTTCACCATGTGCATCCAGTAGCACTGAGTACCATTCCACCATGTGCATCCAGTAGCACTGAGTACCATTCCACCATGTGCATCCAGTAGCACTGAGTACCATTCCACCATGTGCATCCAGTAGTGCTGAGTACCGTTCTGCCATGTGCACATGCCACAGTCTATTTAACTTGCAGTTAGAGAACAGCATTACTTTAAGTCTTGGAGATATGAATAGAGCTATTATAGACATTTGCTGTAGGGTTTGTGTGGTCCTAATTTTCACCACCCCCACCCCCACCCCGGATAGACAGAAAGGAATGTATGGCAACAGTCTGTTCATTTTGTAAAGAATCATGCTCCAAAGTGGCTCTACCTTCTTCCTTTCTTGTGGGAATTGGCATGAGACTGGCTTCCATAGGATCATGTGCTTGGATTGCTTGGTCCCCAGTTGGTGGACTGGCTAGAAAGACATATGGCCTTGCTGGAGGAGGCAGGTCACTGGGATGGGGTTCAGAATGACTCCTTCTGACCTCTATGGTTTCCCTCCCTCCGTCCCTCCTTCCCTCCCTCCCTCCCTCCTTCCCTCCTTCTTACCTTCCTTTCTTCCCTCTTCTTTCCTCTCTCCTTCCCTACCTTCCTTCTGCTGTTAGCTATTTAACCCAGAAGCCCACACAGTTAGCATCCCTAAGCTGCATGCCGGCCCTTCAGCTTCCCCAGCCCACCCCCATCCCCCCACCTCCCCCTCGCTGGAGGTCCATCCAGGGCCCTGACGCTGAGTTACATCCCCCAGCACCTCTGAAACATTGTGTGTGTGTGTGTGTGTGTGTGTGTGTGTGTGTGTGTGTGTTGGCTGCTGTTTAAAATCTTTGCTGGATAACCCTAACATTCTTTTCCATTCCACCGTTGACATCTATTGATTGTCTTTTTAAATTCAGTTTGAGATCTTCCTGCTTCTTGGTATGAAGAGTGATTTTCAGTTGAATCTCAGACATTTTGGGTATTACATGACTCTTGATCTTAGTTAAACTTCTCCTGTTAGCTGAGCGCCTTTAACACGGCTGCACGGTTAAGGAGGAGGACTATCATCTTGTACCTGCAAAGCAAGGGAGACATTGCTTTCCCATCTGGCCCCCTCCAGTGACCCCTGGCTGAGAGTAGGACTTTGAGCTCCTACTAGGGCTCCAACAACGTCACCCTGGGAAGGAGTGTTGTCACCCAAGTCTCCTCTGATAGCTGTCCAATGTAGAGAGGGAAGGAGGGGTACCTAACTGCTGCCGCCCCTCCCCCTCTGGTGAGTGTTTGTTCCCACCAGTGAGATGGACACCCCACCTTCCCACTTGCCAGGATTCAAGTGCAGGCTCATTTCCAGTCCTTAGCTGGCATGGGTAAGGAGTGGGGTACAGCGTTTCCTGTGGCATTTGCTGAAGGATAGCCATTATAGTCTAGAAGGTATTTCCTTAGGTTATTCACGCCACAACCCTTTGACTAGAGAGGAAAGAATGGGTAGCAGTTATTTATTTATTTATTAATCTGAACATTGCTGGTTTATTTAGCTTTGAGTTTGGGAAATTGACAAAAAGAAAGAGAGAGAGGAGAGAGAGAGAGAGAGAGAGAGAGAGAGAGAGAGAGAGAGAGAGAGAGAGAGAGAGAGAGAGAGAGAGAAAGCTCAGGAAATTCACCAGCAAGTTGTTAGTAGTAGTTTGTGGAGAAACTAAAGTATGTCCATCTTCCCAGGAGGGAAAGAGTCCTTTGGATTCTTTGGATTATTCTGATGCTAGACATTCTGTGGAGCCTTCCAGATCCAGGGGAACCTTCTGGATACAGTGTGTGAGCTCCACAGACTAAGCATGAATAAACCAACCGTGGCTCCTGACCGGCAGCTACACACCACTGTGTAGACAGACAAGCATCTCTCGCAGCCTGCATGGAATCAGTTGGGACAAATCCCCAATTCTAGCTCTGCCTCTTCCACGTTCTGTGACCTTGGATAAGTTAGTCAACCTCTCTGAATCTGTCCTACTTTTACGACAAGGGGGCAATTACTACCAACCTCATAGGCTGCTGGAAGATTTGATGAGGTTGTGTGTATAAATCACTTTGCATGGTGTTAGCATGTAGCAAATGCTTAGTAAATATTAGATGTTGTTCTTACAAGGCATCCTGTGCCAAGTGCAGTAATTCTTTCCAGGCAGAGGCAGCCTCTTGTGGCTGTGCCTCCCTCTCTCTCTCTCTCTCTTCTGTTAGCAGTTATGGAAACCTTCATAACTTGTAGTCTCCTTGGAAAGGTTGAGATGAATGGATCCACAGGATGAGGGGTGACAGAACATCCTGTTTGTTTTCATTCAATGAAATCAATGCATCAGTTCAGTAGGACCTTGCTGAATGCTAACCTTGTGCTCGGCACTTTGAGCCCCCGTTAACAGTCTGGTGGGGGAAACATCTAAGCTCTGGGCGGGCACTAAGGAAGCAATCAAAACAGTCCCAGGCTCACAAGAGGAAGAAACCATGTTTGGTTTGTGGAGTCAGCAGAGGATTAACGGCAGCACGTGTCCTCAGGAAACAAGAGGGGTTGGGTAGAGCCCTTGGTGGCGGATGCTATGCCACTGGGACCTAGTTTGGCCCAGTACCAATGTAAGAAGCTGGGCATGGTGCCTGGTATGTGCTTCTAACCACAGAGCTGAGAGGCAGAGACAAGTGGGCCCCAGTGAGAGAGAGCCAAAGTCTCAAGAAGCAAGGTGAGTTGGGCTGCAGAGGCAGCGAGCAAGTGAGGGCAACCGCTGTTGGTGCAGAGGACCCAGGTTTTGCTCCCAGCACCCACATGACAGCTCACAACCGTGTGTAATTTCAGGTTCTAGGAGATCTGACACCCCCTTCTGGCCTCTAAGGACACCGGGCATGCACTTGGTACACATACATACATGTAGACAAAACACTCAAATCATACACATAACATAAAAATAAATAGAGCCAGGTGGTGCTGGTGCACAGTTTTCATCCCACAACTTGGGAGGCAGAGGCAGGCTGATCTTGGCGAGTCTGAGGCCAGCCCAGTCTACAAAAAGAGTTCCAGGACAGCCAGGGCTACACAAAGAAATCCTGTCTTGAAAAACCACAAAGAACAAAAACCAATTAATTAGTTAATTAATTGATTAATAGAAAAAGCAAGGTTGGACTGGTAGGACTGGTAAGGTAGCTAAGCTTGTAAAAGCCCTTGCTGCACAAACTTGACCTGAGTTTGGCTGTTGGGACCCACCACAGAAGAAGAGAACCAGCTCTTGAAAATTGTCCTCCAACCTTATGGTGCTATGGCATGCACATGCCTGCACACACAGACACATACATATACGTACACTAATACAAATGAAACAAAATTGAAATGAAGTGAGGGATACCTGCCTGAGGTTATCCTCTGGCCTCCACATATATGTTCACACATGCACATGAACTGGCACACACATGTGCAACCTCCCCTACTCTCTCCCTCAACCACGAAATAAAGATAAGAAACAGTGCAGCCTGTCAAGAACATGATGTCTTTGTAGGGGACTAGGATAAGAGGAAATCAGAAAGTATGCCGAGGACATACATGTCTGGAGCTGTAATGCCATATTATCAGTGTGGAGTAAAGATGCCTACAGGCAGCCAAACTACAGTGGCTTGAGCATAAAAGGTAAGATCATTTCAGAGCCTGGCAATCTGGGATTCGTGTCACTAGGAGCACTCTCTGTATAGCCGCCAGGATGTGCTTGCCACTGTAAGGTCACCTCATAGTCCAGCATGCCTCCCAGATCTTCAGTGTGTCCAACATGGGGGAAGACAAAGGGCAGGCAGGCAGTACCTCCAGTTCTCTGCCTTGCTGTGGAACCTTCTATTTGCTTACAGTTTAACCCCATGGTGGCTTATCTTCAAAGTATACTGAGAAATAGAGTTTTAAAATCCTGGATCATAGCTAGGCATGGTGGCACACACCTTTAATCCCAGCATTTAGGGAGGCAGAGGCAGGCAGATTACTGTGAATTCGAGGCCAGCCTGGTCTACAAAGAGAGTCCCAGGACAGCCAAGGCTACACAGAGAAACCCTGTCTCGAAAAACAAAAACAAAAACAAAAACTACAAAACAAAACAAAACAAAAATCCTGGATCATTATACTCTGTGGGTTTGAGTTCTGCTACCAAGGCTACTGACAGCAGAAAGTTCTTGCACCATCAGAGTGAAGGGTATAGACTGCATCCAATCGGAAGGAAGAACCTGGGAGGGGTTCTTTGCCGAGAGACAGACCGCGTCTCTACCATACAGAGGACTGGATGGATTGCCTCTCTTCCCTTGGAGTCTGGGATGCTGGAGCTCCCATTGGCATCAGGAGTCAGTTCTGTTTGGGAATAGAACTTAGGTCACTAGGTTTGTGTGGCAAGTGTTTTGGGTTTTTTGGGGGGAGGGGTTGTTTTGTTTTGTTTCGTTTTTACCCACAAAGCCATCTCTCCTACTCAGAGATTTAACTTTCCTGGTGTGATGTCGGGTTTGAAATGGGGTTTCTTTCATGTTGCCTAGGTGAGCCTGGAGCTAGCTAAAGCCAGGATGACCTTAAACTCCTGATTCTCTTTCTGAATGACATGCCTGTGTGTGCCAGCTCTGCGTTGTGTGTGTGTGTGTGTGTGTGTGTGTGTGTGTGTGTGTGTGTGTGTACTTGGGAATCAAACTAGGTGCTTTGGAGTGTGAGGCTAGCTCTGTGCCCACTGAGCTATAACTAAAAACAGGTACAAAGAAAATGCACTGAAAAATCACGATCTGCTA
>OU015757.1:62345248-62386551 GCA_907169655.1 Acomys percivali | reverse complement strand
AGAGAGAGAGAGAGAGAGAGAGAGAGAGAGAGAGAGAGAGAGAGAGATACAGACAGACAGACAGACAGACAGACAGACAGAGACAGAGAGACAGAGTGAGAGTGTGTAAGAGGGTGCCTACTGCTACGGGTACAGGATCCTTTATTTCTCTTCCCAGACTTGTATGACCTTGAATAGTCATTCCTGACCATGTAGTGTTTCCTGGTAGAGAGAGGGCAACTCACGGTACAGGGATGGGCAGACACCTTTCTCCCTCTCCACCCTGTTCACATCCCTTTCTGGCCCAGGACTCGCTATCCATCTGTCTCTCCCCGTGCATGTATCTTTCTCCCTCTTCCTGTCTCTGGCTACCTGACTCCACATGTCCCCAGAAGATCCCCTGTGACTGTTCTGAGTTTTGTTTCCACTGAGTGAGTCTTTGGATCTAGGATTGGCTCTCTGTCGGTGTGGGGTGTTTAAGTATTGGGGTAAAGTGCTCAGGGTCATGTCTGAGTGTACATTTGAACTGTTGTGTGTTTGTACGTCTGTCTGCTATGGAACTCTTGTGTGTTTTTATTCAAGCGCCCATGTGTGCGTGCGCACATACACACATACACACACACATTCCCGCGCACACACACACACACACATACACGCACGCACATGCCTGGCTCCCCTAATATGCTGAACGGGCCATTACACCTCTTGCATGCGGGGCTGAGGGTGGTGGGGGGACAGAGGGAGGCAGCAGGCTTCTGTAAGAACATTAAATCCCAAATAAAGTAGAAAATATTTTTTAAAATTACCGACTTCCCGTTTTCTCCGAAATGGGGTGAAACGAGGCTGGTCCCGAGGCAGGGGCTCCGCAGGGCCAGCCACTGGAAAGGGGCAGCGCTTTATTTTTTATTTTTGTAATAAGAGGAACTGAATTAGAAAAAACGGGGAAGGAAGAGCAGAGTCAGATTGTTAAAGGATTCAATGAGCTGTGGCCAATGTATTCGAAAGGTGCTTAAGGCGGCAGAGCCGTTCACCAAACACACACTCAAGCTCGCGCACGCACGCGCGCACGCACACACACTGTCACATACACAGGCACACACAGCCACACCAAGCACCATACACCGCCATCACACTCACATGACTGAGACAAAGGCACATTCAGCTAGTCTCACATTGGGATGCACAGTCAGGGACACAAAGCCGCACTGTCCCACACAGGCTCCGTGTGAGCAGCATACACTCTGAAGTATGCAGGCCCACCTAAGATTCCAGGGTAACCAGATGTACCCCAAGAGACACCAGGCAACCTCACAAGCACAAACTCACACTCACAGTGACAAGTGGTGCACACTTCTAGTCGTGTACACTCACCAACTGGGATCTCCACAACTACGCACACACACCCCAGAACAGCCACAATATGAACATCTACATACCTGTACCCCCACACAGGCTCACCCCAAAGAACCCACAGCCCCATAACTCCTTATTTTCTTGGCCAGGTGCCTCTGTGACTGGTCCATAAAGACTCTCAGACCTTCGAGCCCCCTCAACACCCAGAACACCCCACATGCAATTATTAATAAGGATGCTGGGTCCCAGGGGTGGGGTTCAGTAGGAACACACTTGGCAAGCATGTGCAAGACAAGCACATTTACAGTGCCTCTCCGCTGAGCATTTCCATCTTTTCAGGCCCCACAAGCCTCCTGTGAAACAGTCATCTTATCTTTACTCTAAGGACCAGGCTAGAAAGCTGCCCAGAGCCATTTATGAGCAGCAGGCCAAGCCCCAGGGTGTTTTTAAAAAATCAGAGTCTGACATACAGACACATGTGGCCTTGCTCACACATCCTCGTGAACTCAGCCTCAGGAGCAACTGTTTACTCAGGTAACGTGCAAGTCGCCCCCCCACACACCCCTGCACAGAATCTCCTGGCATTCTCTTTTTCTCCAGCCGCTGCATTCCCCTGTCTCTTCCACACAGACTAAGTGGAGTGGAGTCTCTAGGGGCATGCACAGGGCCCTTCCATCTTCAGCCAGCAGCGTTCCTCCTACCCCCACCAAAACCACACCTCCTGGGGGGCCTGGGAAAGGTGAGCCCCAGCATCTCTGCCCCACTCCTCCCACACATCCTAACCAAGGGGGACATTAAAAAGTGCTGACAGGGCAGGGGAGAGGCCACATGCCTACCCGCCAGCCAGGCTACTTTCATCTTATGAGGCCTCCTGCCCGCCACAGCCACAGCCGGCTGCCCTGCCTTTGCCCCTCCAGATCCCTCCTTATTAATCTGTCCCATCTGACCAGCCAGGCCCACCCTTCACCCCATCTCCCCCATGGGGAACCTCTCCCCAACATCTCCGTGCTTATAAGCAAAGAGGCTCCCTTCCTGCGTCAGTCTCCCCTGAGGTGGGAGTGGGGTGAGGAAACCCCTCCAGAAGTCCCAGGGAGCTCAGACTCCTCGGGATTAACTGTGGGAGTGAGGAGTTTACACACTACAGACACAAGGACACACCACACCTGCCAAACCTCACTCTGGGACACATATAGCATACACTGACACAGTATATCTAGACTGCACAGCTGTGCACACAGCTACCCACTCCTTGGGTCACTATTACTATCACATGAAGTTACATACAACATTCACAGTGATAGCCATACACCATGGCAGCTGTAGAGGCTGTCACTACAGCAACACATGTGCACACAATGACATATACACTGACACCACATAGGAACACAATTACCAGTGACGCTGGCCGACCATATAATAATATAATAGTGCTTGGCCCATCGTGGCTCTTGATACCTTAATATTTACAGAGAAAATAGTGGCCACACATTTGCGCATGATGATACATACATATGGTAAGCAAGTGTGACAACCACCACAGTATGGACACAATACACATATTAGCCTAGAACCAATATACATATCCCATAAAAACTGAGACAAGCCCAGCTAAGAATACCCTAAACTACACGTGACTGAGGTCAGAAACACAGAGAATAGAAATAGAAATAAAGGCACATATTCCAGGCGGTGATGGCACACACCTTTAGTCCCAGCACAGAGATCCACCAGGCAGAGGCAGGCAAATCTCTTGAGTTCAAGGTCAGCCTGTTCTACAGAGCAAGTTACACACACAGACACACACAGACACACACAGACACACACAGACACACACACACACACACACCCCAAAACAAAAACCTGTCTTGGTCCCTCCATCCTCCTCCTCCTCCCCCTACTTCCCCGTCCCCTCCCCCCCAAAAAAGATTTTAATGGGACAGGATATTTAGTTACTTTTGCCAACAACTTTTTGAAACATTGAGTTACTTAATACTAAAATAAAACCCTGTCTGCCGTGGCTCCCAAGCGCCAGTCACAGGGCCTAGGCATATGATTTTCTCTTGTGCGTTCCTACTTTATCCTTAGTTGCGGCTGAGGTCCACCCCGACAGGGCATTCCTAATGCAAACTCAGCCCTCATCACCACATCTTATAGACAGAGCTTTCCTGATGCCCCAAGGAAGACGCCCTGACAAAAAAGCTTTGGGGCCCCACAGTGTCTGCCTTTGCTTCCCTTTAGTTGTCAGGACTGGCACCTGGTAGTCCCAAGAGAACATACCGTCTCCTTGGAACACAGTAAGTCCTCACAAAACTCTGCTAGGCGAACGAGTGACAAACGTGATGCACATGAAGGAACAATAGAGTGCTTGGCTGAGGTCTGACTCCTAGAATACTAGAATCTGACGTAGGGTAGTGAAATCCCGTATCTGCTCTCAGTGTGTAGTCCTGAGCAGATCCCGTCACTCTTGCGAGCCTCAGTTCCCTTGCCTACCTTCCAAGCACTTGGCTCTTCAGCAGTGCTCTGTGAAGCTCTGGGGGTTTTCAGACCAGAGCTGTGCAGGCAAAGATGGGGCCAAGGTGAGCACGCTCCAGCCACAGTACATCTGGTGGTGTTGGTGGTGTTGTACCGTCTCATGAAGGCCAGGCTGACTTTGAACTTGCTGAGGTTGACCTTGAACTCCTGATTCTTCTGCCTCTACCTCCCAAGTGCTCAGATTCCAGGTATGCTCCACCATGGCCAGCCCTACTGCTATCATGTGTCTGTATGTTGACGCATTCAGGACTAAACAGAAGGTTTAACATCCAAAGTACCTTTGGAGATTGTAGACTAAGTGATCTCTAGTTTCCCCTCTGGGACGTTGCGATGCAAAGGAAACAAGAGTGGCTCAAATATCGACCAGAACTCGCGCTGCCTATTTTCTGCCAAGTGCTCTAAGTGGACCCCCATCTGCAGACTCAGCAGAGAAAAGGAGCAATAAACAGTGAATGAGCCCAATTGGAAGGGGATTCCTGGGAGGGGACTTTTCATCATCCCTTGCAGATCCCTAACTCTGGTGACAGACTCAAAGGGACCAGAGACCTGATGGGCGGAGGGAGGCAGGGCACCACTTCCCAAAAGGACAACGATCAAAGCAACAGCTGAAAAAGGCGAGCGGGCCTGAATAGGAGGTGCAGATGACAGGGAGGGGTGGGGGCTGTGAACTATTTCAAAAGCCCACACACACTGAAGATGACAAACAGGACACTCTCGTAACACGCACCTTGGGGAGCTGTACTCTATCCTCAGAGAGGCAAGGAAACATCAGGAAAGCCAGAGAAATGACGATGGCCACAGGACACTGGCTGCTTTTCTTGGGGCTCAAACTGGATGTTAAGTGGGCTTGGAGGGGGGGGGACTCTTGCTTTTTTCTCTCCCCCCCCAGCCTCAGCATCTACCTCTCAAACATCTGCCTCCTGGGCTACTACTCTGTCCTGCTTGTCAAGCTTCTCTGCTTCCTCTCCCCCTCCCACCCACCCCACCCTCCCCCACCCAATCCATCTTCTTCCTCTGCTTTCTCCCCTCATTGGCTCAGCTCTACTGTTTGCAGCCACTGCAGTGCCATTCACTCAAGTCGCCAGCTCAGATGGCAGTCAGTTCCTCTGCCCAACTCCTGCAGCAACTGGGCTGGTAACAAGGAAGTCCACCAGAGCCACAGGAGCTCTCCTGGAGCCCCTGTACACAGAAGGCTCCATCTGAAGGTTTTCAGCGCTTCCCCCGCCACACTCTCTCCCACAGCCAACTCATCTCCAGGCAGGACTTCAAACTCAGGCTAGCAACTTCATCATAGGAACAGTCCTCCAAGGGGCCCTATTTCAAAGGTGAACTGAGCATGGGGTACTCGGTGAAGGTGGATTGATGACTCCCAAGCTGGCACTTCAGGCCTGGCTTCCAACCAGCCGCTCCACTTCCCCAGTGGACATCTCCCCACAGAGGACCCTTCATACTTTAAATTCACGGTGATCACCTTGAGTCCCAAACTAGCCCATCTCTCTCCCTCGCCTTTCCACCATGTCCCTGAGAGAGCTGGCCCAGACCATTCCCCATTCCCGTGTGCTCACACTGGGCACCTTCCTTCAAGCGTCTCACACTGTTATCTCTCTGTACACTCTGGCCCAAACCCCAGACCTGCGCACATGCCATCGTGGACGGTGTTTGTTTCTACTCTGTGAATGGATACTAGATTAACCCCTCTAACCTGTCCTCTCTGGCTGCCTTGCCCTCATCTGCTTGTTCTGTCTTGACTGGGTACCACTCTTCACAGTCCCTCTCTGATCCCAAGTTCATGTGGACGTAGACTTTTACCCAGGAGGCCCAGGCACTGGGATTGGTACCCTTCCAGACAGCTAAATCCCAACAGCTTCCAGTTGTTCCTCACATGCATCTCAACTGAGGTAGAAGTGACCACTAACACTCCTGGTGCTTGTCCTTTAAAAGCTCCTCCTGGACACTGTGACAACAAAAACGTCCTTGGTTGAGAACACCAGTGGATGACCCTCTTCACCTTGCCCCTGTGACTCTCTCCTAATTACCATCAACTACCACCTGCCTCTACATCTTTAATTTTTAGCCAGAGGTAAAGTCCTAACAGTGAAGGCAGTGACATTCTCTGTAACGGGAGATGCTGTTGCTACCTACCATCCTTCCTTTCAGATGAGGAAATGGAGAAATTAAGCAACCTGCCTAAGGACACCAATAGACTTGGATGTTGAGACCTGAGTGTCCAGTCTGTGTGATCCTGGCCGAGCTGCCTCCTCTCTGAACTTCACCTGCCTCCTTCGTAAGCTGGTCAGACTAAGATGCCATCAGGCTCACGGGAGTTTGAGAATTAGTAGCACAGAACAGCACTGGGCACAAAGCAGGGTGCTTTCTGCACCTTCCTTTTCTTCTCTACCCTCTGAGATCCTCCTGGCCTTATACACTAGCCCCACCTTTCTGCCATGAAGCATCAGATCAGACCATGCTTGCTTGCCCAACCATATTGTCCTGCCTCCCGTGCCCTCCTTCCCCCCCCCACCCCCTGCCCAGTCCTATTAGCAACACTGCAGACTTCTCTAACTTGCAGCTAGATTTTCCTCACAGCAATTCAACTTCTTCCTCTACCAGCCTCCAGCCTCAACCGGGGCTGCCTGACTGGAAGGGGCTGACCTCAATCTTGACTATTTTTGGAGATCACATCCCTTGAACCTAGGGATTCCTTGCCTTCTTTTCTACGTCTCCAAAGGCATTGATGTCTTCCAGTGACTGATCCTGTTTCTTCCTCCCCCTTCTAGAACTCAGATCCTCCAAGTATAGACTTTCCCTCTCCAACAGCTCCTTCTTAAACACCAACCTGTCTCCAGTCTCCAGTACTTCTGGAAGGGCAGCCCGCAACCATCTCTACCTGTAGCCTCCATTTCCTCTCCATCCTCACTCTCAATAGCCTTCCAGCTAGCTGACTCCTCAACCACTAACTCCAATGTACTTTGCTGCCTTCGCACATCTTCTGCACCCAAGCTGCTCCTCAGAGTTGACCTTGGACCTGACGTGGCTGGGCACACCTTTAATCCCAGCCCTTGGGAGACAACTACAGGCAGATCTCTAGTTCCAGGCCAGCTTGGTCTACATAGTGAATTCCAAGCCAGCCAAGGCTACACAGTGAGACTCTGTCTCAATAAATAAACTCTCAGGGTTGATCTTGGTGTACAGACCTCCTGTCTCCTTCCTGCCATCCCAATGACCTCTATTCTTTTGAAGCGGTGATTGTGATTGAACCTAAGGCCTTGGGTATGCAGGGCAAGTGCTGTACGACTGAGCTATACCCCAGGCCATGAAGGTCCTCCACTCTCATGGTTCCACACCCACTTGCCTGGAAAATGCTTCTCGGGCATTTTCACATTTATTGTGCTTCAACCATCTCCTTCTTAGGGGCCTTCACCTGTTCAGTGCTCTCTGTTCCTACTAGGTTGAGACCAACCCTCTAGTACTAGCCAAGCAGCTTCTTCAGCCAGACCCCAAGCCCTTCTCCCTCACTCTGCCTCTACAGTGGTCCCTGCTCCCATCGCGCTGGTCTCTTCACTGGCCTCCAGCCCTCAGGCAAGTCCTAGCTTCTGTGGTTTTGCTCTTGTAGAACGTGTCATTACTGTTCTTTCCCACTACTGTGTTTTCTTCCTTCTCATTAACTCATACACAAAAGACATCTTCCAATAACTCCTACCCATGGTACGTGTATCTCTAGCTGCCCTCCACCAAGGAGCCCCTTCTACCCCACAAGATTTACTTATGTGTGTGTATGTGTGTGTCTGTGTGTGCCATATATGTGTCGGTACCTATGGAAGCCAGAAACAGGTATCAGAGGTGGTTGTGAGCCACCTGATGTGGCTGCTGAGACTAAACTTGGCTCCTCTGGAAGTTCAGCAAGGATTTAAAAAATTTTTTTATTTATTATGTATACAATGTTCTGCCCACATGTACACCTGCATACCAAAAGAAGGCACCGGATCTCATTATAGATGGTTGTGAGCCACCATGTGGTTGCTGGGAACTGAACTCAGGACCTTTGGAAGAATAGGCAGTGCTCTTAACCTCTAGCCATCTCTCCAGCTCCCAGCAAGGGCTCTTAACTTCCGAGTGCCTCACAGCTCCAGGAGCCTTCTTTTGTAGGGCTTGATGCTACCTCTCACCTTTGCCAGCATGCTCATGACCACTGTGCCTACCTTTTTCGTGGATAATGTGTGTGTCTCACTTCCTACACCAGGCTGTGGGGTCCTCAGAAGCTGAAGGAGTGTTCTCCTTTCAAGGAGCTGGGACCTACAAGAAACTAGGAGAGTAAAGTGATATGGGAGTGGGTGGGCAAAGGTGATGGGAGTGTTTTGGAGATCGATTCCTTTGCCTGGAGCCCATCGGGAAATCCCAGAAGAGGCTTTTGGAAATCTTCTCACATAAGTCAACCTTCCAGAGCACTCACACATCAGCTTCACTTATACTCCCAGGGTGACGAGGTAAGGTCCCCTAGATGCTCTAAGAGAGCATCTTTGTCCCCTCTTAATCAGAACACTGAAGAGTCAGTATCTTGGGGCTACTCATCATAATAAATGGCTGTCCGCACGGGGCTCCGCAGGGCGTGGCAATCTCCTTCCTATTCCTCCAGGGATACAGCACCACAGGGGTACAGCAAGCCTTCCCCTTCAGTCCTCCAGTGTACCCCTCACTTCCTTCCTGTTCTACTTTCTTCCTACTTACCACCTAATACCTTCTGACCACATTTCTTCCAACAACGCATTACACTCAACACTAGTACCAGCACCCAGCTATCCAGTGTTTCCAGCCCCAGACGTACCTGCCTCTCCATCACTTTGGCTAGCTACCTGGAAAGCAAACTTGAGTTCCTTTTACCAGCCCAGACCCATGGTGGCCACACCGAGCCCAGCTGAACTTAAAGAAACGTAGTCAGAGGACATCAAAATCAACTGGGAAACTGGCTAGGATTAGGACTCTGAGGTCCTAGACAGAGTTGCTAAGTGACTCTTCAGCTGTAACTAGAAACCCATATTTCTAAGACCTTCCCCTGGAGACCCCTGTTCCTGCAGGCCTTGCCCTAGATGGTGAGTGAGAACTCCCCTGCAGAGTTATTTGGCTTCCACCATTAAAGACATAACAGAGCTGAGGTGAACTAGTGCCAGTTACATGGCCTGTCAGTGACATTTGGGATCTTCTATGACTCCACAGCTGTGGAGCTCTGGAGCTCTGGGTGCTCCAGCCAGAAGAGTAGGCCCTGGTATGATGGGCTTTTCAGAACAGACAACAGGCCATTTGAACTGCAACTCAGATTGGGAAACATGGTGCCAGCCGGTGCCACAGCCAGAGTCCACGAGCAACTGGGCTGTGGATTCACTTCCAGAATTTTGCCTTCTTGTCACACAGGAACCTCAGGCCTAGCTGGCCTGTGCAGAGTGGGCCTCGCGGGCTCCCCACGGTGGGCAGTGTGGGTAGCACAGCGCCATCCTTGCCGACCACTGCGACACCCAAGTTGGCTCTAGATCCCTGCATGGAGCAAGTGCGCCACGCTGTGGCCACAGCAGGGGCGGCTGGTCCCAAGGGAGCACATTGGAGACAGAGGTGCTTGAGATCTGGACCTGCAGACTCCCTTCCATCCTACTAGGTCCTAGATTCCCTTCTGATCCCTCATCCTGAGACTTGGGAAGGCCGACATAAGGGAATGCAGGCTCACATTATCTTTTCTACATCTCAGAAAAGTCACCCCTGTGGAGGTCACAGTAGACTTTTGTCCATCCCAAAAATCTCAGCACCCCAGAGCCTCTGGCAAGCTTCTGACAGCATTCATTCTCACGGCCCTGCTGGCTGCCTGTCAACTGAATTTCACCCTTAAAAGCAGAACAAAAAAAACAATGATCATAAAATTGGACCCTGTATTCCAGAGGTGACTTGCCCATCTCAGCAGGCGGCGGCACACACACATACACACACATTCCTCCATCTGGCTTTTTGTTGTTAATACTACACATGACTATATTAGAGTTTTAGTAATCACATCACACAGTTGACTCATATTGAGCTTTCAGTCAACTAAACCACCCCCCCAGGTCTTTTCTCCGTGAACTGCTGTCAAGCTGGGTCCGCCCCCCTATCCAGTACTTATGTCATTGATTTTGTTTTAACCTAAGTGCAGGACTCTACATTTATCCCTGTTAAATTTAATCTTGTTGGTTCCAGCCTGTTGAAACTGTTTTGAATCCAGACTCTTTCATGCAAAGTATTAACTGCCCCTCCCACCTCCTAGCTCTATCACCTGCAACTTTGATGAGCCTGCTTGCCTCAGTCCATTGTCAATAAAAATGTCAGACAGGACACATGCCTAGCCTGGGCCCTAAGGTATACTTCTGGAGACTTCCCTCATACCCAGACTGACGTGGATCCATCAATCAACTCTTCACCAAACCTCATGGCATTGGGTTCAGATGCATCTGCCACATGTACAGATATAATGAGGGTCTGTCAGCTGCTTTGGAGGTCGTTCCTGACCTCGGATCACACCTGCCCTCCTTCTGTACCCCAAGGCATTTGCTCAGTCCTAACTTCCGGTGGTGCCTCTCCGGCGTGACTCTGGAGCATCAGGAGCTTCCTGGGAATATCTATCTTCGCTAGTTGACATCCTTCTGAGCTTCAGGAAGTGTGTCCACCATTTTGTACTGTTGCTCCTCACCTCTGGAGATCTGTGTTTTCAGCTGAGAATGGCCTACCTTGCCTACAAACTAAAAAGCCCTCTACTAGCTGGAATCTGTCAAACACTCCCAAACCCACTTCCTCTCTCCGAAGGCTTCAGTAGAAGACCTAATCTAAGTAGTGCAGTGGGCAGTGACGATGGAGATGGAGGAATAAGGTTCACAAAGCCAGGATGACCAGGTAGGTGCTGGCGCTTCATAAGTGAGAGCCTGTTAACTCTCAGCCCAGTAGGGTTGCATCAAACTAAGCAGGTGACCAGAAGTCAGCTAGAACACCGAGACAAGGTCGGGGGGTTGGCAAACTATCTGGTCACAGACTGGAACAGCCTAGTCTAAGCTAGAGATTTTCTCACATTTCCTTTACAAGCTGGGATCGGCCCTTAGACTCAGATGAGAAGGGAAGACAGCCTAGCTGGAGATGAGAGCAGAGGAAAGTGCGGGGCTTGCACTCTTCTTGGGCCCTTATCTTCAGCTCTTAGGAACCCTGGAAAGCCTTGAGTTCAGAGGTCATGTAATAGCTCAAGCATCTATATGGGGTGCACAGGTCACTTGAGACAAACCAGGTAGGTGTTAAGGCCCATAATGAAGGATGGAGACTGACCACTGTGATGGATACAAATGGAGTGGGGGGTACAGACAGTTGCTACTCAGTTCCAGCCAATTGCTGTCATGTAGAAAACCTGATTTTATTATCATTAGATTGGCTGATTTTCCAGAGACGTCAAAAATCTCTTTAGATGGTGATTTCGACTTTTAATGCTATCAATTTTGAAAGATCTTTAAAGCAGTTATTGGGAAACAGAACACTCGTGCTCTGACAGTGGCATCCTCTCTTAGCTGCCAGGTGTTTGGTACTTTGAGAGATCAAGTGACACAGCTGACATTTTGCTGTGAATTTTTATGCTGCAGGGGTGATTTTTCTGCTCTATAAAGACAACTACTCAGAGGTTAATCCAAGCCCTAGTTCCTTCTGTCAGTTTTTAAGCTTAGCTTACAAGTCTCTGGATTTATTTGATTATAAAGCAGAGTATTCAAATTACATTTAAGCCCCTTCAATATGAAAATGGCTAATGTAGTTAATGTATTACTTTCTGATTTGTTTGAGACAAGGTCTTGCTATAGCTTTCAGCAAGGCCTTCCAGATGCCGGGATTACAGGTATGTGCCACTACAACCATCTTTGGTTTCTTTAAGTACTTCATCATCTGACCCAAACCAACTTTTGTAAGGACTTAAAGCAAGTTTTAGCCATTTTAAATCTCCCCAAACTACACAGAAATAAGTGAGACTTCAGCTTTAAAAATCAATATAACCTGGGCTAGAGAGATGGCTCAGTGGTTAAGAGCACTGCCAGCTCTTCCTAAAGGTCCTGAGTTCAATTCCCAGCACTCACATGGTGGCTCACAACAATCTATAATGTAACCTGGTGCCCTCTTCTGGCCTGCAGGTAAACAAGCAGACAACACTGTATACATAATAATAAAATAAGTCTTTAAAAAAAAAAAAACATAACCACTCAGTACTTTTTTTTTTTTTTTAAACAGAGCAATGTACCTGATGTAATGAAAAGAAAAAGAAAAGAGCTGGAACAGATAAAAGACCTCAGGAATGTTCACCTAACTGACACTACACTGCATTCATCAATAGCTGCACCTTTTGCCAACTGTGGCTATGACGTCCTGGACAAGAAGGGTTTCCTGTTTAAGCTGCAGTGACTTTTCTGACTGTGGACCATCGTTCCTTCTGTGGCAGATTTTCACAGCTCCTCTAATGCATCGGGGATGACTGTCTCAAAGTATC
This sequence comes from Acomys percivali, assembly GCA_907169655.1. Taxonomy (NCBI): domain Eukaryota; kingdom Metazoa; phylum Chordata; class Mammalia; order Rodentia; family Muridae; genus Acomys; species Acomys percivali. The sequence goes on along the minus strand of OU015757.1, from coordinate 62,374,163 downwards.
AAAGTCACCTGCAGCTTTCCTGACATCTCCTTGCTCTCTCTCCTGCTAAGAACTGTAGCCTTTTTCTGCTTTTTTTTTTAACCCTTGTGCTACCATAGCCACCACTTCCACCACCAGATCCATAGCCACCACCATAGGGACCGCCTGAGCTTCTTCCACCAGAACTGCCCCCCTTCATGGGTCCATAATTTGATTGCTGTTGTCCACTGCTATTTCCAAAGTCATTACAGTTCCCACTGCCACCATAATTACTTACCTCCACCAAAATTCCTCCTTCATTGTAACCATCATATCCTCCTCCTCCCCCACCGAATCTACTACCTTGGTTTCCATACCCTGGTCCACCACCACCATTGCCTCCTCTACTACTGTAACCAGGGCCACCACCATACTTACCACCATCACCTCCAAGTCCATTATATCCCCAAATCCACTATATCCACCATCTCTGTAACTACCTCTGCTGCCACCACCTCCACCACCATAGCCTCCTCTTCCACCAGTTTCCACCATGACCAAAGTTACTTCCACCACCTCCAGAGTTTCCACCCTAACCCATAAAGTTGCCAGATCCACCTCCACCACCTCTCTGTGATCCAGCAGACTGCATCTCTTGTTTAGAAAGAGCCTTTTTCACTTCACAATTATGCCCATTAATAGTGTGGTATTTCTGAACAACAATTTTATCAACTGTGTTATGATCATCAAAAGTTACAAAAGCAAATCCTCTCTTTTTCCCACTCTGCCTGTCTTCCATAACTTCTATGGTTTCAATCTTGCCATACTTTTCAATGTAGTCTCTCAGATTATATTCTTCTGTACCTTCTTTAATACCACCAACAAAAATTTTCTTCACCATTAAATGGGCACCAGGCTTTACAGAATCCTCTCTAGAAACGGCTCTCTTTGGTTCCACCACATGCCCATCAACCTTGGGTGGCCAAGCACACATCACAGCATACACCTCTTCAACACACGAGTAGGTCACAAAAGCCAAAGCGTTTTGTTTGGGGATCTCTCATTACCACACAGTCTGTAAGTGTGCCCTGTTTCTCAAAATGTTCTCTTAAGCTATCATCTGTGGTTTCAAAGCTCAGACCACCAACAAACAGCTTCCTCAGCTGTCCTGGTGCCTTTGGAGCATGGCCCTCCATTTTGAAACTGGACTCACCTCTTCCAACTCGAGTTCAATATGGGCCGAGAAGAGCACACTCAGTACTTTTTAAATGTTGGTATTACGTGGCAAATCTGCTCATCTTAACAAACTCTCTTCTGTGTATCTGGGACTTAAAACACAAACTGAGAGAGAGTGTGATAATGCACAGCCACTAGGCTAGCACTTAAAAGAGGGGCAGTAGGACAGAGAATGAGTTCAGAGCATGTCTGGGTTACCATCTCAAGGAAAACATAAATAAAAATCAAAACAGCTGGGTCTCTAGGTGAGAGAAGCATGGGAGAATGGGGAAATAGAAGGATCCAGAGAGTCCTAGAAACCTACAAGAATAACATTATGATGGGCAGATCTGGGCCCAGGGGTCATGCTCAAAACGATGGCACCAGCCAGGGATAATACGTGCAGTAAACTTCGAACCCCTACCCAGATCTAGCCAATGGACAGGACATTCTTCACAGTTGAGTGGAGAGTGGGGTCTGACTTTTACATGAACTCTGGTGCCCCATATTTGACCATGTCCCCTGGATGGGGAGGCCTGGTGGCACTTAGAGGAAGGATAGCAGGCTACCAAGAAGAGACTTGATACCCTATGAGCATATACAGGGGGAGGTGGTCCCCCTCATTCACAGTCATAGGGGAGGGGAGTAGGGGGAAAATGGGAGGGAGAAATGGGATTGGATAACAATTGAGATGTATTATGAATAAATTAATAAAATATATTTTAAAAAATCAAAACAGCCGGGTGTGGTGGCTCATGCCTTTAATCCCAGCACTCAGGGAGGCAGAGGCAGGTGGGTCATTGTAAGTTCAAGGCCAGCCTTGTCTACAAAGTGAGTCCAGGACAGCCAAGGCTACACAGAGAAACCCTGTCTCAAAAAACCAAACCCCAAACCTACAGATTATTTGAAGCAAACAGTAGTAATAGGGTTTGGCACACTTAGACATGCTTAGCATTTGTTCTGAGGCCTTCATCCAAGATGCTTGCCTAGCAAGGAGGCAAGGCAGTCACCCCATGTATTGTGGGTTACTGTTCTAGATGCCTGGAACTGCAAAATAGTTAGAAATGTTGCTTAGGCACCAACAGGATTCTGAAGGAACGCAGAAACTCCTGCTTACAGGTGAGTAAAGCAGCCACAGGGTTTACATCACAAGCCAGAGGTGTTGGTCAGCCCACATGCTGGGTTCCTGTTCTGCACCTAGCTGTACTTGCTCACACGAGTCTAGAACCCAACTTAGGTGATGTGTTGTACATCTATCTTGACTAGGCTGGTGCAACTTCTTGGCTCTAAAAATAATCAAAACATCTTCCTATCCTAATAACATCTACCTTCTATTTCTTTTCTTGGTGGGCCACCACTCCTAGAGGTTTCCAGATGAAACCTGGCTGGTTGTAGGGTCTCTCATGACCTTGATCTGTGTCACAGTCTCTATGGTTCTGCTGAAAGTTCTCTTGTCTCCTCTCCCTTTGTTGAGTTCTGTCTTTACCTGCCCTTTTCCCTAGAGCACTCAGCGGTATCCTCTTAAGGCTCCTCTCAGTCTTCAAAAAGGCTATCTCCTATCCCCATGAGGAGTAGATGATCAAAATCCTCCCAACATGTTCAATACTGTAGAGTCTTTACCCCACTGCCCCACTCCGTGACTCTACTCATACCCCCCTTGGGACTACACATCTCCCCAAAAGAGAAAGGAAATTTTGGCACTCTTCATGCTACGACATGAACAACCAAGTCTTTCTATGTTGGACAGACAAGCTGCCTCCAAAGGAGGAAAGGAAACTAACAAATTCTGAGCACTTAGTGGGCACTAGGCACGGAGGTCACAACCTCACTGTCTCCTTCATTCCTAGCAGCCACAAGAGGGCATCGGTGAACGTATTCAAGCTCAGAGATAGTAATTTAACGGACAAGGCTAGGCAGAGGCAAGACCAAGATCCAAACCTAGACTACACAACTTCAAAAGGCTTTTGTATGCAACACTGCTTTTAGTTCTTAAAGAAAATTCTAGCCAGTCACATGGAGCAGAATGGCTCTGAAAACTTCTGAACCTTGTGTCCCACTTCTCTATAAAAGCTACCCTACAACCCTCACGCTCAGTAACACCTCAGAAATTTGAGTATTTACAGTGTTCATTTTCTGTAACACTTTCACCAACTGCCACCAACTCTGAAAGGCAGTGGAAATTCACAAGGTTAGAGACAGGGACTGAGGCATGGCAGGACTAGTCACCCATTCTGCACTTTGGTCACTGCTCTTGAAACATAAGCTCTTCCCACTCAACGCTGTGTCCTGCACACTCATCCTTGCAGGACACCTGCTTGCCTCTCATCATCTGTCCTGGGGTCAACATCTGTGCCCCTTGAGATCTTGTCCAGCCAGAACTGTCTTTGACCCCAGCCCTTCCTCATGGATTTCCAGTCCACTCTACTGCCTGGTCTCCACTTTCCTCTCCTCGCCTATGTGCACCTCTCCTGTGAACTCCTTGAAAACTGCACCTGGAAAACCAAGATGGAGTCGGACAAGCTCTGCTACCAGCACTTTTTCTTCTTGTACCAACAAGACACTCACTTTTGAAATAAACACATTTCCCAAGTGCCCTCCCTGAGCTGGCTCTGAAGCTAGCCTCACAAACCCTCAAACCTGTGATTTCGCAACCCTCAACAGGAAGCTGGGGCCCAAAGAAGTTAACTCACCTCACATCAGAGTTAGGAAGTGAGTAAGCTGGGGTTTGGACTCACCCACACATCAGTATGTCTCTTTCCATCACCCGACTACTGTCACAAGCTAGCACACATCTTTATGCAATTAATTTTATTCCTGAAGGAAGGAAAATAAGTCTGTATTTTGGATTCACATTTTTTTTGTTTTGCTTTTCAAGACAGGTTTCTCTGTGTAGCCTTGGCTACCCTTTGTAGACCAGGCTGGTCTTGAACTCACAGAGATCTACCTGCCTCTGCCTCCCCAGTGCTGGGATTAAAGGAATGCACCACCATGCCCCACGTTCTTTATTTTTATAGTGTAGAAAATGAATTTTGTAAAATCACTGCCCAGAGATCGCAGTAGCGATAAGGTCCTTGTTAAAGCTAAAAGTCACTAACAAGAAGGGAGCCTTGAGCAGGAGTGAATGTCATCCCTGTCTCCTCCTGTCTCCTCCTACCTTGAGATTCGCCACAGGGCCTCGTCAGGAAGCTGGATGAAGAAGTTGACTTTGGGAAGGACAGAAGGCTGGACCCTGGAAGCTAAGGAGGATGGCTGAGCTCCCACCATGGTCATCCTGCTGCTGAGCCTTTCCTCACCTACCTTGTTTTGTGTAACCATCAGAGTGTGTAGTTATGAAGAGGTGAGGTCAGGCAGTTTGTCGTTTCCCCAAAGTCATGCAGAATGGCAGACCCAGGATGCACTCTTCATTCTCAACCTCACCCCTATGCTGCACAGCACACTACATACTCAAATAGGATAAAAACCTGGCCCCCACACACCCTGATTTGGCGTTAATGTACAGAGCTTTCCCAAAGACAGGGCTGACATTAATGACCAAGTGTGAACAGATCTTAAGCAAACAATGTACATTTGGCTGGTGCAGTAGAGAAGACAGCCAAGGCCAGAGTTACACAAGAAGGGGTGACCGCAAAGTGACTAACTGTCCTGCAGCCCAGAGGGATGGCTTGGCCTAAGGCCTCTTCCCCCATGGGGCCAGTGCCAGAGCTGGAGAGGTTGAGTGACTATCGAGGGAAACCGATGAAGTTTGGCACCATGACATAGAGGGAGGGAGGTAGCTAGGGGTGGTGCACAGCCCTAAGAGGTCAGTGGAAAAGCTCTGTGGGAGGTGCTGAGAATCCCACCCAGCCAAGTATAGCTGAGGCTGAAGTCTGAGTAACCCCACTTAACACCTTCTCCAAGCAGGGTCTGTTCGGAGGCTGTATGTGAGGCCAGTGGGGCACTTCGCATCTATCCGCCCTTCACAGAAACCAGACTGTCACACTGCCACGACTTAGCCACTGGGTTTTACTCTTCTCGTGTTCCTGCATCTGGCTCTTTCCCTGGTGTGATTCATGCCAAATCCTTTGGACTAGGCAAAAGAGAAACCCGGGCAGAAACATGTCTTCTGCTTTTCCTGCAAACCCTGAGTGGCTCCTTGTCTTCCCGTCATCAGCTCAGGCTGTATGACTTCCTGTGGAAGGCCTACCCTGCTGTGAGCATCCAAGTTGAGTCCTTGTGGTCCTTAACTTCCCTACTGAACTGGGAGCACTCAGTACAAGGGACGAGCATGGAGCCTGGAACAGAAGCACTTAACAAACAGTACCCACTAATACCCCCTCATTTTTCCCCTATGCCCTCGTACAGTCTTAACATACTTGTAATTTAAACACACTGAATGTCATAAAATTGAACTGAAGGGGCCCCAGCTGTCATACTCTCTTCCAGAGGAATTTAGATGAGTGCAACAGGTCCTTGTGGCAGTCAGAAGTGACAAGAGGTAGGAACTGGTGTGAGCAGGAGTAAGTGCTCACACCTGTACCAGTGCCTTGGCATGTGAGGGCAATAGCTTCTCCAGGTGGAACAGGAGCCCCTGAGCTCCTATGACCTGTCGGTGAGGGGCTCAGAGCTGAGAGTACTGCAGGAGTCTTAACTGACCAGGCAGAAAAGGCATTAGGTACCAAGAGGATGAGTCACCGGAAGTCTGTTAGACATCACTAAAGGCAAATGTTTAAAATAAGTCACATACTGTAAACCAACACCACAGCCATTTATTAAGTGCTTGCCAGGCACTGTGCTAAAGCTTTACAGACATTATTTCAGTTAATCCAGCAACCCTGAGGTAGATATTTTCAAACCCCATCCCCACAAGTCATTATAGTAAAGGAAACTGAGACTCAGGTTAAATGAATCAACCAAGGTCAAACCCAGCCGGTAAGTAGCAGCTACAAATGTACTGAAGGGATCAGACCCCAAACACATGCTTCTAGACATGAGACTGTTTCCCCTTGAAAGTTAAGGACACATTCCTTACCAAAATGAGAACAGATTTTAGGTGAGGAGGGCAGGCAGTTTTAACCTGACTTCTTGAATCAGTTCTTGTACTTATTCTCTTGGAGGAATGGAGAGTTATCTGGTGAGAAGCTGACCACTGGGCCCTTCCTCTTGTTCCCCTACTGTCCCAGACTTTCCTATAGGAGGCCTCCACTCTTGACACCAGACTACTCAATCCGCTGCTTCCCTTCTAGCAAGCTCAGGAACGAAGGGTCTGTCAAACTTGGTGACACTGAGCCAAAGACCTGAGAGAAATTAGGAGACATTCAGAAAATGTCCCTCATCCCTGAACTGCTGGACCCTAAGGCACAAGGACACATTCAGATGGAAACACGGAGTTCACTCCTTCCATTCTGGTTTCCCAAGCCTGGCCTCTTGCAGTCTCCTCACCAAGTCCTTCACCTCTCTAGGTCCCTCCCCAATGGTCTCCAAGGCATTGCTAATCACAGGCCCACGGGCCTTGGAGGACTTCCCCAAAGTACTCAGAGGGCTCTGTTCAGGGCCCTATGGATTTCTAATTAAACAGAGCTGAGCGAAGGAGAAGCAGAAAGCACCACCCAAGGGAGACAAGCTGACCTGGCAGGTACAGACAAAGAGATGGCAAGAGGACTGAGCAGACAGAACACGGGACTAACCAGGGACAAGTCAACAGAGCTACCTGAGGTCAGAAGAGGGAACAGGGAGGAACCCTTTGGAGAGGGAGCCTAGAGCCACACTGTCCAGCACTTGTAGCCAGAGAGCTTCTGTGAGGAAAAGAGCCTTGTGAAGAGGCCACTGAGAGCCTGGGTAGAAGGCTCAAAGATCAACTTAGAGGTGGGTGAAGAGGACACCAAGAGAAAGAGCAAACGGACAGGCCTGGGCCTCCAGAAGCCCTGAGCTGCTGCTTCTGGTCATCCCCATACCCGCCCATCTAAGTAGAACTGGTCAGAGGGTCACTGCTGGTAGCCCTTCCTAAATTCTGCACCAAGTTCTGACGGATGAAAGACAACAGAGGTAGGGAACTTACCAAGGACTGAGATAGCACCATCCTTGAGAAGTTCACATTATGAAAGGAGACAGAGAAACCCACCCCAATCCTTGAGGGGGCCTGGGATCTAAGCAGCACACTAATGGTGAGGACTACTGCTTGGTGCAGATTAATATTGTCCTAGGCCTTTGAAGGGACAGAGGGTGAGTGGTGAGGTGAATCTCAGACACTGGAAGGTCTAAGTTGGATTCTTCATACCTTATTAATACTTAGCCACTAGCCTGAGCCAGGAACCTCAATGTTCCCCCCAGCCATGGCTCACTAGTCCAGAGAAAGTCAACAAGGAGAGGGTCGATGAGTCTCTTCCCCAGGCAGTCCGTGCGGCACCCTGCTTCTTCCTCACAACACCCACTCCTTGCACACATCAGGGCTCTGCTACTTTTTATGGTTTCCTTTCCACTTCCACCAGTTCCTGGGGTTTGGTAAAGATCAGGTTTCCTGCACAACCTCAAGTGCTGGAAAGTGACAAACACTTGTCACAGGTAGGAGATCAACAGTGTTGACTATGACAGATACATTTCCCATAACAGTAAGCACACATCAAAACTACCCTATTGTTATTCATTGCCCTAGGGCTTGTACTTAACATTTACTCATCTATCTTTAACTTCACTGGCTCATGCAGAAAGATTTGCGGTTCTAAACTGACCTTGAGCTGGGACTGGGCTCCTAGCCCGTGAAGGCATGCAAGCTCCACCCACACTTGTGGGAACCTCCAAACAGGTACTTGGCCCACAAGGTTCTGGGGGTCAGAGACAGGGGGTGTCTCCCTATCCTGGGTTGGCCCACTAGTAAGGATCCTTCCCCTGTCTCCTAACAGATTCAGATTAATGATGGCTCATTCCTAATTGTCAAATTTCTTTTCCTTCATCCTGTGTCTAATCACCAGTGACAGAAACCATTACGCAAATGAGAGCAGACGACTTCCCCCAACTGTTCGCGTTGGTAAAAACCCTGTAATTTAGAGCTCTGATTTGTAGGGGAAGCTGGTCTCCCCCAAGGCATCCTGGGCATCTGCTCAACTGATGCCCAGAACGGCCCCTCCTCCACCCCATAACTCCAACCCCCCAGCAAATATTTGACTTCACAAAACAGTAGTTTTCACTGTACTGCTGGTATAAAAAGGAGAGCTCGTAACATGACTGACCCCTGGATAAGCCCAGGTCTCCACCTTCCTTGGCACAGCTGACTCCCATGCTGCTGGCTAGCACGGGTAAACACTGTAGCAGCAATATTTCCACTATTGCAAGTGCAATTGGAGCCTAAAGAGCCCCAACCTAGGAGCGAGAAGAGGCCTTATCCCAAGGAGGAAGTAACACAGCCGAACATGAACCAAGTGATCTAGAAGTCCTTCAGCTCTGATGCAGAGACATGCTCAGAGGAGCCATGAGACCCTCACTCAACGGTACACAGTACCCTCTCCCCAGCAGAGCTAGAGCCCACACCTCCAGTTGTTCCCAGCACCCTTCACTTGTTAAGGTGGCTCTCCAGGAAGCTTTTCCACGTCTCTTGCTGGAGCCTGCCTGCACACTGCCTAGGGAACACGGCCTGAGGCAAGGAAGAAAACCAACCGAGTTTGGAAGAAATGAAGTGAGGAGCAGGGGTAGGGGTGGGTTTATAGCCAAACAGCATCGGGGTGCTCTTGACCGCCACTGTTCACCTACTCTCTGAGCCATTTCTTCATCTGTGAAGTGAGACGCTTCCATGCAGCATTGTGAGGGACAGAACTAAAAGTACTAGGCACACATCAGGTGTCTAAATCAGGAATAGCTATTACATCACACCAGTATCAGGACCAATCTTACAATGGTCCTAAAGTTTACCTTTTCTCTCTTTGTTCCTGGCCACCCTAGGTCAGACCTGCGTGACGCAGAGTATCCTGAAAGATCAACCAAGCCGACCCAGATGCCTGGCTACACGTCCTGGACACATTTGAGGACAGAGCCAGGACACACAAGATCTGCTGAGAATGAAAATCTGCTATGGTGGCCAAACTGATATTGCTCTCTTGTTTCACTCCTCTTTCTCAAGAGAGATGGAGGCATGAGTTTATTGCAATCACATTGCCCAGTGTTGGCTGTACCTGAGAAGGTACCAGGTCCGCACAGCCACATTGCATCAGATGCCCAAAAATACACACAGGGGCGCACAAGCATATGCATGCATCTTCTCAGTCCACGGGGCACTATAAGCTGAGCTTCAGGGCTAAGAGCCACAGCTCAGACAATGGAGGTCAATCCTGGGGGGAGGAGGATAAAATAAGTGGCAAAATAAGTGGCAAAGAAGGGAATAAAATCAGACTTCCAACTTATATTTTAAAGAAAAGGATGATGGAGAAGGGACGTGAGGTAAGTAGAGACACACGGCTACCACTCTGCCAAACTGCAGGGGCCCCATTCCCTCTGAACAGACGTGACCAATGGCGCTGTGTTGTGTAACACTGAGCTGCCCAGCTATAAGCTGCAGCCCTCAAGAGTGTTCCCATAAATGGCTACCAACAGAGAAGTAAGCTCTATCTCCATGCTCTACCAGTTGTCCTGGTCTAGCTGTCATGCGACATTATGTTGGGTCTGGCAGAGGCGCTGGCTCTAAGGGGCAAGAAGACATTTTTGCCCTTGCCCTGAGGTGGAAGAAAGGTATTGAGTTAGCTGCCTAAGTTTGACCCCATTTCATCTACTCAGCCGGGAAGCTCAGCAAGAGCAGGGGATATGGCCTGGACAGGGAAAGACATAGGACCTGGAGGCTCCAGCCAGTCAGCTTTAGGTAGGCTGCAGTGAGATCTGACCAGGATAGGATGGCTAAAATCGGAGTGTGAAAGCTATAGGCTAAGTCAGGCAGTATCTGGGGTTCACACTGTACAGTCACAATGGACAACGTAAGCAGTAGAGAACCTTGGTAAGCAAGAAGGATGGCAAGTGTGAACACACATACATACAAGTGTGCAGATGTGTACACACACATGCAGAGGTTCATATCCCTGGAGCCTAAGAAGTCAGAGCTAGAATTCCCTCAATGCCTAGCACAGGGCAGGAGCTGGTACTGAGAGAATAGCTGCATGTGTCTGCATTTGGAACATATGCACAATCTCCATCCTTAGGTCCCCAAGGTGTCCTTCTATGTATGGCTTGAGCTTGAAGTTCTCAACTGGAACCCTATCTAATCCTCTTCTACTAGAAGCCTATCTAGGCTCCCAAAGACACACCTCCTTCTCAACGTCCCCACCGGGGTCCCAGCAGCTACTGCCACCTGGTCTGTAGCCTGACTATGCTGCAAAACTGGCAGAAGACAGACTGATGCGCAGATTCATTCTGGCACCACAGCCCAGATGTTGTAGGAACACAGGAGTGTCTCCTCTCTCAGGCTGAGGCACTGTGGCTTCAGGAGACAGGAGCTGAGAGCCAGAAGTGATATCCTGACCCGGGAAGAGAGAACAAGGAACACATAAATGCATGTGTGTGTATACATAAATGCTTATGCACACATGTACACACATACACACCCTGAGGTTGACAGACTAACACAGACATGATGACAACCAGAAGCTGGGACTCCACACACTAAATATAGGACTTTAGGGGGGCAATGAGGGAAGGTTCTGGGGCTCAAGAGGCAAGGGTGAGAAATCTTTCCAAATGGGAGTGCAGTCAACTACCCTGCCTTGCCGCAGACACCTGCCTCCAGGGCCATGGCAAGAGTCCAGTCCATTAAGTGCAGCGTGCAATACTAGTGCTGGAGTGTCCTGTCCTCATCAACGAAGCATGTGGACGGGATGGCAGTCACCTGGCAGGAGGCCTTGACCTCTGGCAGGTTAGTTGTAACGGCCTTTAATCATGGTGTTCAACAAAGGCCCCACCTGTGAAGAGATATGAGGAGCCCATGAGAAAACTGCCTGTCTCCTGAGTAGGACTGGGTGTGCCTGGCGACATTCAATACTCAGCTAAGGACAGGGACAAGTGATCATCAATCAGACCTGGTTAATTTTTCTAATCAACTTTTCTGATTGTCTTAATATTCTAGAGCATGACCCTTTGGAGGCTATTTATTTTTCCTCCCCTTTTATAATGCCCTGTGTATCTGCAAGCAACACCCATCAGCAGAAGATGGCCTGAGGAGCCAACAACCCCCAAACACCTGAAAGTGTGTCTGCATGTTTCTCCAATGTGCCTGAAATTTTTAAAATAATTCCCTATCCTCAACAAAAGGTAACCTGCAGTTAGTGTTGGGGAGCTCTCAACCTCATAGGCCATCTCTGATGTTGAGGCTAACCATAGGAAGGAGTTAAGGCAACTAAAATACAAATCTCTCTCTTTTACCCAATGAAGCAGTGATGTGCCTGGGTGAGAGGCAGGACCAACATACCTAGAGAAGCCCTGACACAGCTGGGAGAGCACAAGGAGATGCTTTGTTACACACTTCCCATTCCAGAAGAATCCTCTCAGGGGTCCCCAGATGGCACATACACCCCAGGGCAGACATTACTACTAGCATGGAACGAATTCTAATGGATCCGCCAGTCAAGCCTAGCTCTCTCCAGAAAACAAGATTCCCCAAGTATGCACATGAACTAGGGGAAGACAGCAGCTACTGAGCTGCAGAAGCAGGAGCTACAAAATGCAACCAAGCCTTACCTCTTGTGGGTTCCCCAAGGCCTCTCCAAGCATCTTCTCAATGTTTCTCATGATGGCTACTTTCTGATGAGCTTTGAGTGGATATTCAATTCTCTTAGGGGTGGGAGCCCCCTACAAAGGAAGCAATAGCTCAGGAAATACCTTCAAGCCAAGCTTTCAGCATTACCACTCTAGTACCATCATCCTTTTGAAAATACAATTCAATTCTATTCTTCACCATCCCCCTGAGAGTCACTTCTAGGGATAACCAAAACCCCATCCCAGCCAAAACCACTTACTTCACTATGGCTACTTCACCCCAACTTCAGTTCTGTATGGATACACACACACACAAATAAAATAAAATACATGTCTGTCTGTGTGTATTATCAACAATAATAATAAAAATAAAACATCACAAAACTGGACAGATGGCTCACAGTTTAAGAGCACTGGCTGTTCTTCCAGAGGCCCTGAGTTCAATTCCCAGCAACCACATGATGGTAGCTCATGACCATCTGTAATGGAATCTGATGTCCTCTTCTGGTGTTCATGAAGACTAAGCGCTCATATATATAAATAGATAAATCTTTTTTAAAAATCACTAATATTCACCTTATACCAGAAGTTCACAGTGATGGTAATTCCCCCATTTAGTAATGATTCTATGTGGTGCCACCTATTGAACAGAAAGAAGAGGCTCTTGTTTACTTTCCAGAGACAAGGATGGAAAACTAGTAGAGTCCATTTAAGGAAACCGGTGAAGACAGGTGCTTCACGCTCATCCTCTGAAACACACAGTGGGCTGGGGGCTGTTCAGTCTCCAAATAATGAAGAGGTGGATACAGTGATACAGATCTCTTTGGATTTGAGGCATTGTCTTCCTTTCATAAGAGACAGGGTTGTCCTTTATGCTCAGTACACTCAGGTGTGGACACACTATCCTTCCTGCAGGCAATCCTGCTACAACTGAGAAGGGAAACAAATAAAGCTTTCTCAGAACAGGAAAGAAAAGGCCGGGCGGTGGTGGCACATGCCTTTAATCCCAGCCCCTGGGAGGCAGAGGCAGGAGGATCACTGTGAGTTCAAGGCCATTTTGGTCTACAAAACGAGTCCAGGACAGCCAAGGTTACACAAAGAAACCTTGTCTCGAAAAATAAAAAAAAATTTAAAAAAGGAAAGAAAAGGATTCCCAAGAGCCCCACCCCTAGCCTCCTCACCAGTACATTGGGATGTAAAGAACATCACCAGGGCCAACCACTGTTTCATAACCAATCACATTTCGGAAATTGGGGAAACTCTCGTAGTCAGGATTGTCAAAGTCCACCTAAGGGTCAATAAAAAGAAAAAAGATCAGTCCAGAGATTGCTTGATATGGCAGCTTTAAAAAAAAAAAAAGAGTTTGTATCCCAAAGATGGCTATTAACTGTCCCCCAGACAGCAACGTGTCAGGAAGCCCATGCTCATACATTACACAATAAAGAATTCTAGATTTCAGTGCTCCTGAGCTCCAATAAAGGCCTCAAAAGCCTTAGCACATGAGGAGTTAGGATTCATCCATCACCCAAACCTCCCCCCAAAACAAATTCTAACCAGAAATCACCTACATGAAGTAGCAAGGCATGGTCCTCCTCAAGAGGATGTCAGGAGCTGGAGAGATCGCTCAGTGGGGCAGAGCACTCGCTGCTCTTGCAGAGGACCCAGCACCCACACGGTGGCCCCACAACTGTCCAAAGCTCCAGGGGATTCAACACCCTCTTCTGACCTCCACAGGCACCAGGCATGCACATGGTGCACATACATACATGCAGGCAAAACACTCATACAAAACAATATTTTATTTACCTATCTCCCTATCAAAAAGAAGTAGCATACATGATGAAAGAAAACAATTATTGAAGTCAGTGGAGGCATTCATATTTTCATGAAACTGAGTCAAAAAAAAAAAATCAAATTAAGTAATCTGAATCCACCAACAATAATGATGGAGTCTGCCCCCTAACTAGAAATATCTGGGATCATCACATGAGCCGGGAACATGAAGGCTACACTGTGAAATTCTTCTATGGGATTGTCTGTAGGGCAAGACCAGCAGCAATGCTGACCTGACGCACTCCTAAAGGGATGGGCAAAGATATTTCAGCCTCTAATCTCAAAGGCATTCTTAAAACCCAGCATTCTACACCCTCTTCGGGCCACATAAGCTCACCTGGCTCTGCCTGTCACAGGGGTGATGGACAGGGTACGGGTAGAGGCACTCAAACTGATCTGGAGGAAATAAGATGCATCGCTTATGGCCTTTTATCTGGGCAAAGAAGTTCTGTTGCTCATCATAGTGAGCAGGTGTCACATTTCCTGTAAAAAAAAAAAAAAAAAAAAAGGAGGCATTTTCTCAGCTGAGGCAGTGGCTCTACTGCACAGGTGAAATGCAGACAGAACCTAGTGTTGAGGTAAAGCCTAGCTGTCCTCCCAGCTAAGAGTTATTAAATCTGAGGCAGGATCAGGAAGTTGCAATTACAAAGCTGAGTAGTAAGCCCAAGCAACCATCACTGGTTAAGGCCCATCATCAGCTAGCAAACTGTCCTCACTGGCAGTGCATGCCTTAACTGGCAACAGGAGTTCAATAAACACATCTGACAGGCCACAAGCTTGCACTCTTCCTGATTATGGCAAGAATCCAAGGGCAGCAAAACATGAGAAACAACCAACAGGGCTGGTACCAAGAGCACGCAATCTACTCTGAGAGGCTAGCCAGTCACTCTGAGTTCTAGGAATATGCCCTTGCTTTAGGGAGCTCTTTTTCTGTAGTCTGGAGATTCTCAATTCTGTTCTCACTTCTCCACACCCATGGGAACACTGCTCGGACAACACTGGGGCTGTTGACTCTCAATGAGAGAAAGATTACTAAATTGCTGGAGAGAGAGCTATAGAATGTAATAGACATAGCTTTGGATGTCACCTTGGCCAGGCATTATAGTGCAGGTCTGAAGCAGGATTGTTATTTCAAAACCAGCATGGGCAACTTAGTGAGAGACCCCCCTGCCCCCATTCAACATGAAAATGTTTTTAAAACAGCTGGTGCAGCTCAGTGATACAGCACTTGCCCAGCTCACACACGGCCTATGTTCATCCACAGGGCCACATGTTTATATATATACACATACACATGTTGCTACCGTCAATTAGTTTTGCCCTGATGCTCTTTACTCCTGTATGACCAGGGTCACAGCTGTACCTTCTGTATAATCTGAGCCTAGAGAATATCCCCAGGGGTATGGTGGCACACACACGTGTAACCCTAGCACTAGGGAGGGAGAGCGGACAGAAGGACGGCTGTGAGCATAAGGCTGCCCTCAGCTATGGAGTAAGTTCAAGCCAACCAGGGATATTAGTGAAACCCTGTCACAACCCTGTCACACCAACATCTTACAGTTGCCTTCCTACTGCGAACAGTCCAAATATTCCTCAAGTAACCTGAACAGCTCTGCCAGAGGCGTCTGCGTCCCTGCACCTGGCCACAGCAAAGGAAAGCAATGGCTTAACCCAGAATCAAGGAAAACAGAACCGCGTTCTTTTTGAAAAGCCAAAGCTGGTTTTAAAGGGGCAGGTGAGTGTCAATTCCTAAGCTGTAGTGTGGGAAATCTCTTCCATACTGCTATGAAATCTGAGGAAATAACAATCAAAGGAGAAGAGACTTAGGAGCGCAGTTAAGTCAATGACATTATTCTGTTTCTTTATTTAACACAATGTACTCACCACTCACTACACAGCTGTTGATGGTCTAACGCTGGCCTGGTGCTGCAAATGAGAAGATATTAACCCTACTCTGCAAGTGTTCCTCCTTCTCAACAGCACTTAGACACTTCTTTCAACTCAAAACAAAAAACAAGTAAGTGGCTAGACAGGTGTTTGGTGCACTTGTTGCAAAGGACCAGAGTTTGATTCCTAGCATCCACATGGTGGCTTATAACCACCCTACTCCAGTTCCAGGGGATCCAGCGCCCCCTTATGTCCACCTGCAGCAGGTACACAGAAGGTGCACGTGTGCACACACACACAGACACACACACACAGACACACACACACGTAGGCAAAACATTCATATGCATAAGATTAACTTTTTAAAACCATTTTTAAAAAATCAGAATATGGCCAGGCATGGTGGCACACACCTTTAATCCCAGCACTTGGGAGGCAGAGGTAGGCGGATCTCTGTGAGTTCGAGGCTAGTTTGGTCTAGAAAGAGAGTTCAGAACAATCAAGGCTACACAGAGAAACTCTGTCTCAAGGGGAAAAATCAGAATACATTTACATATTTACTTGTGTGTGTATATAAAATTCCTCAGCAAGAAACACAAACAAGCATGCCATGAAGTGCCTCCAGAGAGGGAAACTGAGCAGCTGGGAGTAAGGGCAGAGGAAGACTGATGGCTAATACCTATTTATATTCTTTCAACTTTAAGCTCCATAAATATGTATTTAAGAGACAAAGTGTCACCATATTTGAAAACTAGTTTCTGACAGGCACGGTGGTGCATGCCTTAATCCTAGCACTCAGGTGGATCTTGTGAATTCAAGGCCAGCCTGGTCTATATACTAAATCTAGGCTGGCCAGAGCTACAAAGTGAGACCCTGTCTTAGAAAGAAAAAAAAAAAAAAAGGTAGCCTGGCATGGCAGCGCATGCCTGTAATCCCAGCACTCGGGAGGCAGAGGCAGGTAGGTATCTGTGTGTTCAAGGCCAGCCTGGTCTACAAAGTGAGTCCAGGACAGCCATGGCTACACAGAAAAACCCTCTCTCAAAAAAAACAAAAAAACAAAAAAACTGAAAAACAAACAACAAAAATTTTCATTTGTATAGGAATAAAATCCTCACAATATACTGAAATGCATCTCAGCCTCCATGCTCACACAGCAACAGAGAAAAGAACTTTAAGACTGTGTGGCACTACCCAAGAGTCTTAAAATACACATTATCTCACTGACTTGTGCTAGCCATTTATAGATATTATCTTGTTCCTTTTGCAGGTAAGGAAGGTGAAGCCTCAAAACGTTCCATGATTGGTTCAAAGTCACAGAGCTAGTAAGTGCTGGAGACAGGTCGGAAATCAGGACTGCAGGATGCAGCCATGCTTTGGAAGCCATTTCTTACCTTCCATGCCGATGAGCAACAGGTTAGAGGTCAGCTGCCCCCAGCCACGCTTGCCCTGTTGCTTATTAATCCAGTTCCAGTTGAAACCCAAGAAGTCCATAACAATCTTCCTACCCACAGTGTCGTTGAGTGTTTGCTGCAGATACAACCTACATTTCCCAAGAAAACAAACTTCATCAGTACTCTCAATCGGTCCCTGGTATGACCTCTCTGCGCCTGGAAACCTAAGTCTGTCACTAGCATCGCCAACAGAGGACAGTTGTGATCATGCTTGAACGTGGACGGACTCACAGAGCTGAATTCTTTTTCCTTGTCTGAGCTCTGTTCCACATAAAGTTCTTTAAAGATGTGATTCTGAACTTCCAGACCACAGTAGAGAGAGTGTGAAGAATTTAAGGTTTCCTATAAAAAGGTCCTTACACACATGTACATTTCACACAACTTAGTTTCGTGGAAGGCTTCTACAAAGTCTACGGTGAATCTGCCTTCTTCCAGACATTCAAGACCCAACACATCTCCCTTGGCCCAAGATGACCACCAGGCCTTCCTTGTAGGGGAGTTAACTCCTTGATGCACACGTAAAACTGTCTTATTTAACTTGCTTTGACCAATAAAATGTCCGCAGAGGGACTTGTGTTGCTTCCAAGTATAATTCTGAGAACTAGTCCATATTATCCTGTTTTCCCCTTGGCTACATCCAACTGCAAAATTCCAGCTTGTAACTATGGGGACAAAATGTGTCTGAGAATCAACAAGATGGTGTGGTCCATGACGAACATATATCAGAGTGAAAATCAGGGACGTCACTGCCTTAAGTCCTAACAGTTATGGCAATGTTAATTAGGAATCTCAGTAACTCGGGAAACCAGCTACAAGGACCCTCTAAGGCCCTCTCACAATGACAGAGGCTAGCTGTAATTCTCCACTCTTCTGCCTCTACCTCCTGAGTATTGCGATTACAGGCATTCACCACCTTGCCTGGCTATAACTTACATATTAAAAAACAAAAACAAAAACAAAAAACCCACAAAAACCCAACCTCCCCTCGCAAAAAGGCCATGAATCTAAACCATATTCCTATCACAACCGAGTAATAAAATCTCAAATACCTCACAGTACATGTGGAGGTCAGAGGACAACTTGTGGGAGTTGGTCTTGGGGATTAACTCAAGTTGACAGGCTTGGCACTAAGCACCTTTACCACTGAAACATCTCACTGGCCCAGACATTTAAAAATCTATTCACTTAGTTGCACACTGCTGATAGGAAGTCAGAGAATCAAGATGGGAGACTACAGAGACGTCTAGATACAACCACTAAATCATTCACTATTAAGTACTTGGTGAAAGCAATTCCCCAGGGGCAGTTTTACAACTTGGCACTGGCCGCTGTCTGGAACCTGTATCACTGGGCTGTCCTCAGAAAGAGGACAAAAGAATCACTCTTGTGGATGAGTTTTGCCCACTGGCAGCCAACAGCGTATCAAGCAATGTGTTCTGATCCTCCCAAAGCTCCTTAGCCCCAAATCATAACAAACCACCTAACTTTTCAGCCTAAACTGTCCCCAGACAGGACAGTATTTGAGCATCAAAATGGCAAACTGTCAATTTCAGGGCTAAATCCAACAGGCAATTTTGTCTTACTCTGTGTGCATGTGTGTGTGTGCATGTGTTTTCAATGTCAGAAGGGGCTCCAGAGATGGCTCAGCTGGTAAGAGCTCTAGAGAGGACTGGGGTTTAGTTCCCAGGATTCACATGGAAGTTAACAACTGTCTGTAATGCCTCTGCAAACACCCATACGCGCCTTTAATCCTGGCACTCAAGGCAGAGGCAGGAGGATCCTGGTGAGTTTGAAGCCCGCCTGGTCTAAATGACAAGTTCCAGGCCAGTCAGAGCTAGATCGAGACCCTGCCCCACGCCCCAAAACAAACCAAAACCCAAACAAAACAATAGCAACAAAAAGCAAACATCCCTTAAATAAACCTTTTTTTTTCCTCAAGAAGCCAGAAGATTTTAAGTAAGAATCTTTCATTTTGCCAGGTACATACCTATAATCCCAGCACTCAGGGAGGCAGAGACAGGTGGATCTCTGTGAGTTCAAGGCCAGCCTGGTCTACAAAGTGAGTCCAGGCCAGCCAAGGCTACACAGAGAAACCCTGCCTCACATTTTGAACTTGTCTTGAAAAATCAGAACCATGGGACAGCCCTCCCAAATAAAAAAAACACACAACGACTTCTCACTCTGAACAGGATGGACACCTGCAGCCTTATTCAGCTTCCGGCCTGACATCAAGCCTGCCTTTCTTCTGACTGACCCTGCAAGGTACCTGTCACCCTCCATGCCTAAGACAGCAAATTAGACTCCCAGTTCAAAGCTAATGCTATTCTCATCCAATAAACTGGAAAGAACCATCAAGGACTCACAGGCCTTACAAGAATAGCAGAGCAGAATAATATTCATTCGTTCAGTAGTGGCACCCGGAGGCCGGAGATGGCAATCTCTTCTTACCCAATTCCACCACACCTTCAAACAAGCAGAGGGAAGTGGGTGCCCTAATTCTACTGACGGGGCAACTTACCGCTCTTCTCCCCCACGCTGCTGTATATCTTGTAGCTTCTCAACAAACTCATGAAATTTAATTTCTTCCCTGCTGGATCTTGGCTTAAAGTTCTGAAAATTAGCCATCTTCTTCTCATCGTAGTATAGGAACTTATGGGTGCTGGCGCTGTACACAGAGAACTCGCCGTTGCCAATATTCTCTCGCAGGTATTCGAGGTCCCATTTCAGAGCAGGATACACAAGGTTCGTGTCGGTCAGCACCACGGGCTCCTAAGCAAAAACATCATGGGGAAAAAAAAAAAGAAAACCAATAAAGTAATTTTAAAGCGCTTATATGTTCTTTTCGTCGGTATCTGTACTTGCCAAATTCACAACAATTTCTCCTGACGAGCATTCCTGACACACCGTCTCTCCTTCCCGCGCCATAAGTCTCTGTCCACAGTCCGGCCAGTTTCCCACCTCTCCCCTTAACTGGGTCCTCCATCCCTTCAGCAGCAGCCCCGCCCCCCCACCTCATTTTCAATGAGCTCTTCCGCCCGAGGGTCACTCTGGCTCAGACGAGGAATGGGTCGGGTCGGGAAGCTGTAACTTCGTAGCTGGGACTCATCCCAGGCGGGACCCGGAGCTTCAGCCTCTTCCCGGGCCTCGCCAGAGCCAGAGGCCGTAACCTCGGCTGCTGTCGCCGCCATCTCTGCTCGGGAGACGGCCCCCACCGGAAGCGGAAGGGCTACTCTTTCCGGAAGCAACCACAACGGACACCATAGAGATGAACTGCAAGAAAAACCAGTCCAGACCCTTTTAGAAGGTGGTGCCCTAGGTTGAAGGAGCTCCCCCTAATGGTGACCTGCGGTACTACAGCCTAGGCTCCACTCTTCGCTAGTTCCTCAGAAAAGGGGCAAACTAGACCACAAAATATTGCAGCCTCCGCTTGCTCAAGCTACAGAGGCAAAGACGGAGGCAAGTGTAATTAAGCTTTAATTACATGGGCTGGAGAGATGGCTCAGCGGTTAAGAGCACTGTCTGTTCTTCCAGAGGTCCTGAGTTCAATTCCCAGCAACCACATGGTGGCTCACAACCATCTGTAGTATGATCTGATGTGCACTGTATACATAGTAAATAAATGAATCTTTAAAAAAAAAAGCTTTAATTACATAATCTCATAGGTGAAGAGAGAGGCCAAGGCTAGATCCACTTAAGGAACGAGTCACTAGAAAAATCAATTAACACAGAGATCTTGGGTAAAGCGATCCTGAAGACTTAGGCAGATAATAAATGACAAACTGAATTCCAACTACTCCAGAGGCTGAAGCAGGAAGATCGCTTGAATTCAAGAGTTCAGAGACGCCGGGCGGTGGTGGCCCGCACGCCTTTAATCCCAGCACTCAGGATGCCGAGGCAGGTGCATCCCTGTGAGTTTGAAGCCAGCCTGGTCTACAGTGCGAATCCAGGACAGCCAACATGGCAAGCCACCATGAAAAAAAAAAGTAAAATAAAATCAAGGGAAAGATCCTTTTGTTTAGTATTATTTGATTCAAATCTATTCTTGAAATGAGACCAATGTTATTCAGCCACAGACATCCACATTTTCAAGCAATATAGACTGATTATAAAAGACCATGTCTATTGCTTTGCTTGCTTACTAGACAGTTCTAACGGATACCCACAGGAGGCCAAGGGTGTCATCCCATGGTGTATATGTCCTATTTAAGACTCTCCCCTTAAATGACAGCAGGACCTGTGACTATGACAGGGTAGTGCTCCTGAAATTAGGTTACATTATATGCCAAAGATATAGTCAAATTTCCTAACCAGTCAAATTTGAGAACATCAAAGTAGAGATTTATCTTGAGTAGGGCTGACATTATCTTCTAGCCCTTTAAATCTGGGCTCACTTGTCAGAGACAAAAGTCTTGGAGATTTGAAGCCATAACACATGCCAGCTGGTTTGCCTTGAACGTGTGTGTGTGTGTGTGTGTGTGTGTGTGTGTGTGTGTATTTATGTTAGAGATTGATAGGTGAATTCTATCCCAGCTGAGAAATACTATTGGCTAACAGCCAACAAGAAAGTAGGAAACATAGGCCTATAAATTTAAGTAATTGAATTCTGCCAATAACTGTCATGCTTATAAAAGGATACAAAGCCTCAGATGATATGGCAAAAACCTTGGTTTCAGACTAGTGAGAGACCCTGAGCTGTGGACCCAACTAACTGGAACCTATACTCATGGGGAATGTGAGACAATAAGTTGGTGTTGTTTGGGCTGCTAATTTTAGGATTTGTTTAAAGAATACTAAGTTTAACTTAACAAAATTTAACTTAATATATGCAGCAATAGAAGTTAATACACAGTCTTGGTTATATAATTTTGCTACATAGTAGCTATAATATAACCAACTGGTAACAGGGTTATCTTGATGAAGGGGTTTGGCAGCAAAGTTTTATCTGCAATGTTTGAATTTTTCCAAATACATCAATTTATAACCTTGGGAATTAAAAATAAATCAGACCTAGAAGTTCATATTACTAAAATCAGGAATGAATGCAGGAACATAATACAACTTTATAAATATAAAAAGGAATATATAAAATACTATAAACAAGTGTATGTTAAAAATAGAGAATGTAGGGGCTGGAAAGAAGGCTCAGTAGAGAGCACTGACTGCTCTTCTAGAGGACCTGGGTTCAATTCCCAGTACCCATATGGCAGCTCACAACTATCTGTGACTCCTGTTCCAGGGGACCCAACACCTTCACATAGACATACATGCAATCAAATGCCAATGTAAATAAAATTAAAATAGACATTAAAAAAATAGAGAATCCAGATGAAATTAAGGAATTCCTGTAAAAACACAAACTATAATAACTGATTCAAGAAGAAAAACAAAAAAATCCCTAAATGGACCTATATCAAAACTACATTAGGAATTTTTTAATCTCATAAGGAAAAACCTAAAACAATATGGATTCGTTGATGAATCCTATCACTTAGAACAGAATTAATAATAATCCTTCAGAAATAGAGGAGGGAAGACTTGCAAATTCCTCCTATGAAGCCAGCATTACCCAGATACCAAAATGGATAAAGACAGTGAAAGAAAAGCGTATCAATATCCCTTATAAATATGCATGCAAAAGTCCCCAGCAAAAAATATTTAGCACCATACAAAAGGATTAATACACCATAACTAAATGGGATTGATTTTTAGAATACTTGCAGCCTTGACTGTACTGGAACACACTCTGTAGACCAAGTTGGCCTTGAACTCACAGAGATCCACTTGCCTCTGCCTCCTGAGTGCTGTGATTAAAAGGTGTGCACCACCACTTCCCAGCTTTACAGTAGACTCTTTTGGCAGATGTCAAGGTGATATTTTTCATGATAAAAGCAGAATTCCAAAGGACATTGTTGAGACAGTAAAAAGACAGAAATGGTGATAATATATCTCAGTTGGTAGAGTGCTTGCTGGTATGCAAAAAGTCCTGTGTGCACTCAGGAGGCAGAGGCAGGTGGATCGCTGTTAGTTCAAGGCCAGCCTGGTCTTCAAAGTGAGTTCCAGGACAGCCAAGGCTACACAGAGAAACCCTGTCTCAAAAAAAAAAAAAAAAAAAAAAAAAAAAAAAAAAGACCTGGATTTGCCAAGCACCATACAAATCAACCATGGCGTACATATCTGTTACTCCAGTGCTTTAGAGGTAGAGGCAGGATGATCAGAACTTCAAGATCATCCTCAGCTATACAGCAAGTTCAAGGGCATCTTAATCTACATGAGACTCTGTCTTAACTGGGGGGGAGGGGAGGAATGAGCTTATAAAATAGAAGAAATATTTGCAGATTATGTATTTAATAAGGAAACTGCATCTAGAATCCATAAAGACCTCTTAGAACTCACCAATAAAAAAGAAAACTCAGTTTAAAATGAACAAAAGTCCTGAATAGGCATTTCTTCAGAGAAGATCTATCTCAGCCAAATGCACATGAAAGGGTGCTCAGGGGAGAAGAAGACAATTTGTTGTGAAAGGAACTATTTGAAGGGTCATATATCACACGCCTTTAATCCCAGCACTCAGGAGGCAGAGGCAGGTGGATCCGATGTGAGTTCAAGGACAAAGTGAGACTAGACAAGCCGAGGCTTTCCTTTGATCCCTTTGATCCCAGCACTGGAGAGGCAGAGGCAGGTAGGTTGCGGTAACGTCCAAGCCAGCTTGGTCTACAAAGTGAGTCCAGGAAAGCCAGTGCTCTGTAATACAGAGAGAAATTCTGTCTTGGGAAAAAAAAAAAAAAAAAAAACCCAAAAAGTAAAAGCAAACAAACAAACAAAAAGAATTTTGGTTTTGGTTTTGTTTTTTGGTTTTTCCGAGACAGGGTTCCTCTGTGTATCCTTGGCTGTCTTGGACTCACTTTGTAGACCAGGCTGGCCTCAAACTCACAGCGATCCACCTGCCTCTGCCTCCTGAGTGCTAGGATTAAAGGCGTGTGCCACCACTGCACAAAAAGAATTTCTGTACTCATTTGTGCAAACCTTCGCCCTGGGCTGAGGAAAGAAGGTGCACATAAATGAAATCCATGTCTTGGAAGAGAGCAGAAAGCTTCCCAGCCAGGTGTGGTGGCACATGCCAATACGCTCAAGCACTTCCGGAGTTTAGGCAGGAGCAGAATGAGTTCGAAGCCAGCCTAGGCACATGATGAGATCTTTTCTCACAACAAAACAAAAGAATCACGGTGGGGGTGGGGGTGGGGGTGGGGGTGGGGGTGGGGGCGGGGGAGCAAGAGAATTCCTGGGTGCCATTTCCTACAGTCTACCCATTCACATTGGCATACGGTCATGCTTGTGTTCCCAGTAGGCCCGCCTTCCCTCCTGTATCAATTACTCATCTCTACAACAAAAAACATGACAAGACCTACTTTTGGGTTTCTTTTAGCTTACAGTTTGCAGGTCCAGGCCATCAGGGAGGGGGGGAAGTCATTGTGGCCAGAGCTTGAGAGAGCTGGTCACATTACACCCATCGTCAAGCAGCACAGAGTGATAAATAAAGTCCCTGGGCTCCCTTTCTCCTTTTTATTCAGTCAGCAACCCAGCCCATTGAACAGCGTCGCCCACATTTAGAACATGGCTCACCTTGATCAACTTAATCAGCAACCCCCACCCCCACCCCCACCCCACCCCCCCACCACCCCCCACCACCCCCCCACCACGGATGCCTGGAGGCTTGTTTACTGTTGATTCTAAATGCCATCAAATTGAAGATTAATCTACACTCCCCATTATTATCTTTATTTTTTTCCATTCTCTGTGCTACATATCACCAGCCATCACAGTCAAGCAAATGAAAATGAGGCCCTGTTATCATTTGCTTGTGTTCCTCTAAAAAAAAGTATGTACTGGAAATTTACCCCTAATGTAAGTGTTGAAAGGGAAAGCCTAATAGGATAAGTTCAGGTCACAGAACCTCATTTTCATGAGTGACTCGTAACCCTTATTATTAAAGGGCTTGAGGCTGGGAGCCCAACTGACGCTTCTGCACGTGATCTCTTGCCCTTCACCCCCTGCCTTTTGCCCCTGAGTGACACACAGGAGACCATCACAAGGTGTGGACCCCTCAACCCTTGGATCCCTCAACATCCGGAACTGTAAAAATAAAGCATCGTCCTTTTCCAAAGTACCCGGTATCCAAGCATAGCAAGAAGGATCAGCCACAGCCACAGGCCGGTTATTACAGGGAAGACAGTAGGGAGCGTTGGTAAGGACAGGGAGGCTGCAAGGGCGAACGGAAAAAGCTGCAGCTGCTTCAGCAATCTGGGAGGTTTGCAGGCAGTGAATCATACGAGATATCCAGAGTGTGAAAATCTGTTTTTAGGGCACAGCCAGGAGAATTGAAACCACACATCCAAGCTTGATGCCATGTCCTTCTTTCCCTGGAACCCCAGCATGTGGCAGGCCAAGGCAGGAGGGTCTCAAATTTGAGGCCATTCTGAGTTTCAGAGTGAGTTCAAAGACAGCCTGAGTTATGGATGAGACTTTGCCTCAAGAAGCCAGCAAAGAGCAAAACAAACTCATAAAAACAAGAAAAAGGAAAATATACTATGTAAACGCACATTAAAATGTGTACAAGAAAATTCACAGTAGGATTACTCACAAAAAATCCAAATGCTCATTAATTGATAAGTGTACATCGTGTTATATACAATAGACTATCAGTTAGTCATAAAAATAAATATCTTAATACATATTGCAACATATTCATATTATATAAAAGAAGAGCCACACAAAAGCCACATATTGTTTGGTTCCATTTCTATTAATATACAAATTAGGCAAAAGCATAGAAACAGAAAGTAGATCAGTGGTTGCCAATGTGTGAAAGTTGAGGAAATTACAACTGGTATGAGAGTTCTCTGGGAGAAGTGATGAAATGTGTCCAGTTTGAGAGAAGTGATGGTTACACTCCTTTCTAATGTATATTTAAAAAAAATCATCATACACTTTTTTTTGAGATGTAGTTCAGACTTGCCTTAAACTTATTATGTAACTCAGGCTGGCCTTGACCTCCTGATTTTTCTGCCTTTACTTCTCACGTGCTGACTTACAAAAGGCACACACCATCATGTAAGGAAGAGTCCATTGTGGGGCTGGAGAGATGGCTCAGAGGTTAAGACTACACTGTTCTTCCAGAGAAGTAAGGACTCAGGACTCAAGTCCAGTGTTCAATTCCCAGGACCCAACAATCCACTGTAACTCTGGACCTTTTGTAACCCCAATTCCGGGGGGATCTGATGCCCCTTTGGCCTCCCCAACACCACATGCATGTGGCGCACAAACACACAAGTAGGCAAACACCCGTATACATGATTTACTTTATTAAAAAAGAAAACTATATTCTATATAAATGATCTCCTAAACAGATAAATAACTTAGACCAATTTTGTTTCGGGAGCCACATGAGATCAGGGCTTGCTACTAGTTAAATGCAAATGCAAATGTTGTCAAATTAATTCTGACGACGTCTAGCGATTCTACAAGAGGACAGAATAGAATGCACTGCAATAAACATCCCCAAATTTATAGGTGAATACTACACGTTCGTGGTTGTCGCTCTGGTATACATTCGAGCATGGATTCTATTCCAGTGATTGTGTCTAAAGAGTTGATGGAAATATGTGTATACTCATCATGTGTAAAGTACCCAAACCCTATTTGTGTAAGTAAAATGAAAACTTAATAATATGCAAACATGTCTCCCAGTCTACCTACCGTGTTAAGAGTTCGATAATTATAGTCCGTTTGAAATCTGGGTTTTTTTTTCCTGGCAAATGGGAAGTTGGACTGTATCAGGAGAGCAGCCGCCTCCGGTAATAGGCTTGGTTTTATATTTCTTCAGTTGAAGTGACTGACACATTTAGATGAACTGAGACTAAGGAGGCAAGTCTGAATATATATAAGGAAAGAGGTCAAACGATTTGGAGAAAGGATCAAAGAAAACCAAGAACTAAATCTGAAAAATGACTACATATGAGGACAGAAGGTGGGAACGTCAAGGGGGGGGGGGGGGGTGGGGGGGGGGGGGGCGGGGGGGGAGGCAAGCAACCTGAGAAGAATAAGTTGATTTTACTTTGATCAATCACCTGTGATGTTTGGCGGGAGCACCTTTGGAAGGGTCTCAGACAGCTGAAGGCGCAAAGGAACATCATAACTTGAAATATCAAATAAGTACTAGCTTTGTTTTCTCTCCTCTTGTCATCTGTTCTGGTACGTCGTCAACCGCTCAACGCCCGCAGCTCTACAGAGTATTTAAAGCCCGCCCAGCTTGACCCTGTGGACCTTTGCACTGGCTACAACGGTCGCGTTTGGCCCCGCTCAGCCACCGTGACCCGCCTTTGCGCATGTGCAGGGTGAACAGCTGAGAAGGTGAAGATGGCGGCTGCCGGGGCTGCGGCCCTGGGAGTCCGGTGGCTGCAGAGGGCAACCCGCGGCGTGGTACCACTCGGGGCACGGACAGGTCTGCAAGAACGCGCGAGGCTCTGGTGTGGGAAGGGGTTGCCTGACGTTTGCTGTTTCCGGAGAGGGGGCGGCATTCTCGATATGATAGTGGCTGTGTCGCGGCAGGTGTGGGAAGCCGATGAGTTAGTGTGTCCTAAAAGGGGGTGTAGGGTTGCTGTGGTCCGGCAAAGTGCGGAACTCCGACCTCTGCAGCCACTGAGGTTTAGTGCTTTTTGGGTGGCTAAAGAACCGTGCCCATCTAACCTGCATCCCTCTGCATCCAGCCTTCCACATGACCAAGGACATGCTGCCGGGCCCGTATCCAAGGACCCCAGAAGAACGGGCCGCGGCTGCCAAGAAGTATAATATGCGCGTGGAAGACTACGAGCCGTACCCGGACGATGGCATGGGGTGAGGTAGAAGGGGTCTAGGCGCATCCGGGGCAGTGATGGGTGAAGACTGTTGGATTTGGTGGTGCGACTCTGATGTTTTCTCCAGATCTTTCTGGTGACCCTTCAGAGTCATTAAGTGTGGGTGCTTTTCTTGGTTGGGGGAGGTGGGAGTGTGTGGGTGAGCAGCTGCAGCCAAGAGGACTTCAATTTTTTCCTTGGCTCAGGCTGTTTTCCTCAAATGAGGAAGCTGAGGTTTTAATAGCACCCAGGAGGACTCCAGAATAGCAGAATTCTTCCTTGGTTCCATCCAGAGCATTGGGTTTCATTTAGAGCATCTGCTGGGCTCAGGTGCTGTCATCTAGGCACGTGACCACGCTGGACTCCTGTCAGGAGAACCTTCTCGTGGATGGGGATGGGGTACCCTGTATTCTCTGTATGTCTGTTCAAAAACCTCGTTCCATATTTTGCCATTAGGGATGTGGAAATCCCATTAACTATTAAGCAAATTAAATATCAACCTTTATTCTCTGGTTGGTGTTAGTCCCTTTGCCCCTGTATCCATGCAACATGGTTAATTATGTAAGTAGCTAAAACATCCTCTTTACTTCCTGTGTTAGCATTTCTCTTTTCTTGTTTTCCAGTCATTCTCTTTGAAACATGTTCCGTTATCGTTTTTTCTCTCTCTCTCTCTCTCTTTTTTTTTTTTTTTAACTTTGTTGTGGACAGGAACAGCCTGTGTAGTAGTCTGTATAAGGTGAACTTGGATTTGTTGGGGGAGAGCCCAGTTAGGCAAGGCCTCCTATGAGGCGTTTGAAACATGAGGGTATAGATCAACTTGTGGTTAAGAAACATGGTAGCCCCCTGGCGTCGTGGTGCACACCTCTAATCCCAGCACTGGGGAGGCAGACGCAGGCAGATCTCTGTGAGTTCGAGGCCAGCCTGGTCTACAGGGTGAGATCTAAGACAGTAAGGGCTACACAAAGAAACCCTGTCTTGAAA
>OU015757.1:62323686-62339089 GCA_907169655.1 Acomys percivali | reverse complement strand
TGTGTGTGTGTGTGTGTGTGTGTGTGTGTGTGTGTGTGTGTGTGTGTATGACAGGGTCTCATGTAGCCCAGGGTGGCCTTGAACTTGCTGTGCAGTTGAAGATGACTTTGGACTTTTGAGCCTCCTGCCTCCACCTTCTGAGTACTGGGATTACAAGGTAGCCACCACCGTGACTGGTTTATGTGGTGCTGGGAAATAAAGCCAGCGCTTCAGGGGTATAGGGCAAGCGCTCTACCAGCTAGTCCATACCTTCAGCTCTTCAGGTTCCGTCAGGCACTCCCTCACCCCACCCCATCCTCCACCACAAACAAGTCTCACCTGTTTCTGTGCTAGGATATATCTATATATATCCTATATATATATCATATATATATATGCTAAATGTTTAGTGTGTAGCAAGAATGATCCTGGTGCAGACAGTGCCATACATTTCTGTCTGCTCTCAGAACTTCATAGTCCATCATCAGATATAGTTTCAGAGATGATTCAGGTAGGGATTACCATACAATTCATGCATCAAGTGGAACTTTTGAGTCAACCTAATTGGTTATCTTCGCCTACTACAGTTCTCTCAACTTGAAAAGCATATGTGGCATCTTTGTACACTCTCTTTGCTCTTCCTTAAGGTTTCTAGCCCTGTTAACAGAGCCATTGCTCTCCCTGGCTCTCAAGTCTCAGCAGGCTTGAATCCTTGCCTTTCTCAGTCAGGAGAGCCTGTGCAGCTCTCCTTCAGTCACTTACTTACTTAGTTACTATATTTATTTATTTATCAAGACAGGGTTCTCTGGGTAGCCTTAGCTGTCCTGGACTCGCTTTATAGACCAGGCTGGACTCGAACACACAGAGATCTGCCTGCTTCTGTCTCCTGAGTGTTGGGATTACAAGCCTGCACCAATGGGCCAAGGCTCAGCCACCACTATGAATCCAGGCTTTTTTCACTTGTCCTTGGGCTATTCTATTCCACTTGTAATTGGGTCCCTGCCTTCAGCAATTCTGCCTCCAAGGGGATCCACACCGCCAGATGCAGAATACTATCGCCACTAGGGCCTCTGGCCAAAAGTTTTCATTAATTCCCTGTTAATAACAGAATTGATTGGTATTCCACGATCTATCGCCACCTGTTCTCGTCCAGTCTCTTTGATTTAGGTGTGAGAAATGTCAAGATACCTATAAGCCACTTTGACCCTCTTTTGCTGAAACATCACCTAGTGTTCTTTCAGCTCCAAGGAGTAATGCCAGTGTCATGTGCCTGAAATCTTCCATGAAGCCCCTGGTCCATTGTCATCTCTTTTGCCACACACAGCCCTTAATCAGTTTATGGACATCCGCTACTGGTGTGTTTATCACTACTATTTATAAGCTCGATTGCATTTTACATTTTTAGCTAAATGGACGCCACTGAGAGCTCATGGGCTAAGGGCCGGGTCTTCCCTCGTTTTAATAACTACATAATATTCTGAATTAGTGTTTTCCCTTTCCATACACAGGCTATCTATCCATGGAGGCTGGCTCAAATAGAATAGACTAGAATTTACTGGTTTTGGTAACCAAAACTGTGCAATCGTAAGCACATGAGGCAGGCACTGTTCGTGCGGATTCGCGTTGCGGGGCTCTGCTGAGCAAGCTGAGGGAAGCGGGCGGTGGGTCGTGGCCAGAGCAAGTTTACTTTTGACCCTAGGCAGCCGCCGTCCGCGGAGCAATGCGCCCTAAAGCCCTTCGCTGGGACTGGACCGGCTCTGGCAGTCGCCCGTGACCCCTCCCCCGGGCGCTCGGTACAGGTGGGTACCCCCCCGCGAGGGTCTGGGGTCCTGGAGCACTGCTCCTTCCTCTGGAGGGCTCCGGGTAGCTCGCCAGTCGCCGAGACCTCACCCCGGGCCGCCGCGCCTCTGGAGCACCGCTGCGATCCCTCCGGCTGGACCCGGTCCCGCTCGCCGAGCCGCGCCGGGTCCCCAGCCCCCCAGGTCCAGAGGCGCAGCGCGCACCTTCTCCTCCTCCCCAGGCTCTGACTTGACCCGCCCTGAGCTCGCACCCAGTCGCGGGTTCCTGGCCATGTGTAACTGGCGGTCAAGTGCCTCCTATGGCAGTCGCGGGCGAGAAGCCGTGTTGACCTTCTTCTCCCTAGGGACTGGATGGCCAAGGGTAGCAGGCGCCCTGGCCCTGGTTCCCCGACCCCATCCCACCCACTGCCACAGCCGTTCTGACCCTACTAAGGGCTTTTCTCAGAGCAAAGTGGATGAAAAGAGCTTTTTTTTTTTTTCTTCCCAGAGCAAAGTGGATGAAAAGCGCATTTCACCTGTTGCCACAGTCAATGTTTTAAGCACTTTTTGCTTAAGTTAATATAATGGTTAAAATCACGGCGTTTACGATGCGGCTTTAACACGGGGTAACAGTTTACAGAACTCTTAAGAGAAACTCATGCGCTGTGCCTGTCAAACGCGCTGTTGGTGATCACTGCACTTCTGTACGGCACAGTTCTGACCAGCAGGTGGCGCTGGTGAATAGTTTGCTGGTCACGGGACAGAACAGAGCTTCAAGAGTTTAGAAATTCCCATAGAGAGCTAAACTAACAACCTTAAGCTTTCTTCGAGCTGGAAAGTACAGTAAAGATTAAATAATATTACCTCATGGTTTTATATGTGAGACCGACGTGACTGGCTTGCTCGAACAGGATCGGCTCTGGCGGTCGCTCTAAGTGCCCCCACCTCTTTACCTTTTTACCTTTCTGCCCTCTTGTTAGCCTGTGAGGATGAGACCTTGACTGTACACTCATTAGAAGTAGAAATCACAGAGTTAAAATGGATGCGGGTGGTGGTTCACGTCTGTAATCCCAGCACTCAGGAATTCGAGGCAGGAGGGTAAATATCTCAAGGTCATTCTCAGTTACATAGCAAATTTGAGGCCAGCCTGGGCTACATGATCTCATGCCCGGTCCCCACCCTCAAGGAGAGAAACAGGGTCTGGAAAGATGGCTCTGTGGGTAAGAGCAGCAGCATACAGCTCTTGCAGATTATTTGCGGTGGGGGGGCGGGGGTTCCCAACACTCACACGGCAGCTCAAAGATGTCTGAATCTTCTGAGCTCTGAAGATATTAGACACCCACGTGATACACAGACATGCGTTCAGGTGAGAACACTAGTGCATATAATATGACGCTCATACACCAAAAATAAAAACAAATATTTAAAAGGTGAGACAAAACGAAAAGTGAAATGAGTATCAGCATCCGTTCATCACCCGCTCGCTCTTTCATCAGATGCTAGGCACTTAGTCTGAATTATCTATCGTAGGTTAAAACACGGCCGCGAGGCTGGCTTTTATGACGTTTGCGTGTTAATGGGACAGACTGACAATGTGCATGTCAATAAACAGATTGTTAGAAAGAAAGCAAGTGACACCGCTGGTTGGGAAGGTCACCTCTGAAGATGTTAGACGCTCACCTGGAAAGATGCGCTAAAGAGCTAGCCGTGCAGAGAGTGAGGGGAGGGGCGTGCAGCATATGGGAAGCAGTATTTGTGAAAAAGCTCCAGTGTAGGCAAAAGCCACAAGAAGAAAAATGACCTGTGTGGCTGGGGAAATGACCTGTGTGCCTAAGAGGAAAGGCAGTAGGAGGAAGAGGTAAGCTGCAGCCTGGGTTTTCTTTTCTCCATGCACTAGGTCACTAGTTTCATGTGTGGAAAGCCAATGGCCTGGTTTTTAAGTTCAGTGATTCTTGGATGTGGAAAATGAATTAGACGATGGCATGGGTACCAAGGAGAGTATCAGCTGGGGACCCTACCATCTTTATTAGCAGTAGTAATACAGGCGAGAGATGATGGGACCTTCAGATGGGCTGGGAGGCAGTGGTTGTAGAAAAAAAAGGACATTACAGCCAGACTTGGTGGCACAGGCCTTGAGTCCCAGCACTCAAGAGGCAGTGGCAGGCCGATCTCTGTGAGTTTGAGGCCAGCCAGGTCTACAAAGTGACCCTAGGCCAGCCACGGGAAACACAGGAAAAACCCTGTTTTAGGGACTGCTGGGGTGGGGAGGGAAGAAAAGGACATTCAAATCGGGGAGATGACATGATGGATTAGAAATGAGAAAAGGAGAGATCGAGGGTGATTTTTTCAGGTTTCTGGGATGAGAGATGGGAAGGTAGAAATGCCGTTTACCACAAGGAAGAAAGTTGAATGAAGAAGAGAAGAGTGTAGGGAAGCAATGGGAGAATAGAGAGTCCTGGTGTAGGCAGGCTACCTTAGGCATCTTTGCTGTGTCCGTGAATATATATATATATATATAAACACATTTAAAAATTTACCTTTATTTTATGTGCATTGGTATTTTGCCTGCATGTAGGTCTATGTGAAAGTATCAAATATTGGAGTTACAGACAGTTGTGAGCTACCATGTAGGTGCTGGGATTTGAATACAGGTCCTTCCAAAAAGCACTCAGTGCCCTTAACTACTGAGCCAGCTCTCTAGAATCTATCTATCTATCTATCTATCTATCTATCTATCTATCTTCTGGGCCTGTCTGAACTTATGATCCTAATGCCGCCATCCTCTTGAGTGCTAGGGTTATAGATGTACATCACAAGTAGAAATGTTTAATTTGCAATTTCATTTACTATTTATTTAGAAATTGGTACTCAGAGGGCAGATGTGTGTCAATGACATAAATACGGGGTTCATTGGCACAAATACAATATTTAAAGCCAAGGAATTAAGGCAAAGTAACTGAGAAATTATCTAGTTTGGTGGTTATCATCATTAGACCTGTGGTAACCAATGTGATTAAATATCTGGGGAATTTAGATAATTCAGTTTTAGCAATTGTGTAAATGAACTGTCCTTAACTCCTCAGGTGATCTTGTTTTTTCTCACTCTGTGTTTTGCTGAAACACTTCATCTCGTGGAGAAGGGAGACACTCTCTGTGTCCACAGATGCTCCCTGGATTTTTAAATTTCTATTTTCACTGGGCCAAAAGCCATATATGTTTTCTGCAACCCACAGGGCAGACCATGAAGTTGAAGGAACTTGAGAAGCCAGCTGTCCAAGCATGGAGCCCAGCCAGCCAGTACCCAGTGTACCTGGCCACAGGTATGATGGTGCTATGGACTAGGAGCTCCTGGGAGTCCTATGTCCTATCTAGGCCTCTTTAATGACCATAAGAGATGGCTGTAGGATTTTGTCAGGTTGAGAACAGCCTTGGTCTGTGGCTGAAGGGGGACACATCGTGCTTCCCATGAGAACCTCTTGAGGAAGGATACTCCTAACCACCTTCTGTTCTGTTTCCCCTCCACTCCCTAACCTATTAATACCCTAAATCCATGCATACATTGGTTGCTCATTTGCTGCCTCTTCTTTCCTTTTCTTGTGACTAGGAACATCTGCTCAGCAACTAGATGCCTCTTTTAGCACAAATGCCACACTGGAAATATTTGAGGTTGATTTCAGGGACCCTTCTCTGGACTTGAAACACAAAGGAATTCTTTCTGTCTCAAGCAGGTACTATGTTGGGGCTGTGAATGGGTATTCAGGTCAGACTGGGATGGATTATGTCCTGGGGGTGGTGAGTACAACCCAGGGATCACGAGGCGGCGGCAGCGGCAGCAGCGGCAGCAGCGGCAGCAGCAGCAGCAGCAGCAGCAGCAGCAGCAGCAGCAGCAGCAGGTAGCACACAGGTGATAAAGCTGCCTTGCACAAGCCAGGACCATGTGCACCAGGTCTCTCTTTGAAGCCGTGGATAGTGACTCCTTCCTCCCTTGGCTTCTGGTAAGACAGCAGCCTCGCACAATATCACCTTCTTCTGCCAACAGGAGGAGATGGTCTCTCTGCGTGGCTCTTAGGCGGTTATCGGGTACAGACTTCATGGCTCTGGCAAGCTGTGGATGCTCATGGATCTCTTGGGTACATTGCATAACAGCAATGAACCGAGGACCATTCTCTTCTTTATTGGCAGAGATGTCTACAAGTTGTCCTTGTAGCGCTTGACAGGCTCTCGTTGACACCTGTGCCTTTTGCTCACTCCTCAGGGGAAGCCTAAAGCGTAGATGCCGTGATGTGCATCTTCCATGGGTAAGGGAAGCCCTGAGAAGCTGGACTTGGAATATAAGTATGCTCCTAAGTGCAAAGTCTGCTTCTCTCTATCATTTCACAGCTTTTGGATTTTAGACAAAGTCTTGCTAAGGCTGGCTTTGAACTCGCAATCCTCCCAGCTCACCCTCCTGAGTAACTGGCACAGGCACATGCCACTGTACCTGGCTCTTAATTGCCTTTTTAAGGGTTTTGTGAAGAAGGCTCTTATAGTCTGACACAATAGTCTGCAAGTTTTTGTACCATCAGAAAAAATGTGAATATTCATTAAAGTATACTTTATATTTAATATAAATAGCATACAAATATTACCATACTACTGATATATATATGCATATATATATATAAAGTATGTAAAATTTTAAAGATTTATTTATTTTGTATAGTATTGGGTCTGCATGTATACTTGCATGCCAGAAGAGGGCGTCAGATCACATTATAGATGGTTGTAAGTCTCCATATGGTTGCTGGAAATTGAACTCAAGACCTCTGGAAGAGCAGGCGGCACTCTTAACCACTGAGCCATCTCTCCGGCCTTTAAATATTTTTCTTATAGGCCAGTGTATTTCTTTGCCCAGTCTAACTTAGAGATTTCTGGTCTCCAAGGCAGCCTTCCATCTGATAATTGATGGTTCTCTGTTCTTTTTCTCTTCTGCAAGCCATCCTATGCATGCTGTCATGGCAAGCATAGTTGTGCTGGGCTGTAGCCTAGCTGTGGCGCTCACTAAGCTGAGTGATTTGAATGAGTTATATCGGTTGCCTTGGATTTTCTCTCTTACTTTTGAAGAAGAGATCATACAAGATAATTTCTAAGAATCAGCTTATTAACATGCATCGAGATCTCACAGTCAGCCCCCTCACCGACACACCCTTTGTGAGTTTCTTTTCTTTTCTGTTTTTTCCCCCCTTAAAATTTCTTGGGGATTGTCAAGGTGGCTCATGAGGAAAAGGTGCTTGCTACAAACGGCTGGCAGCTGGAGAGCTGGAGTTCAATCCTCAGAGCCTACATAAAGGTGGAAGGAGGGAACCAAGTTCATAAGGTTGTCCTTGGACCTCCAATGCGTGCAGTAGCACACATGCCACACATACACCATACAGAACCACAATATCAATAATGAAAATAAAAAACCTAACCCCTTCTGGGAATTTTAATGAAAAATAGCTCCTATAGGCTCCTATGGAGTGGCACTATTAGATGTGGCCTTGTTGGAGGAAGTGTGTCAATAGGGGTTAGGCTTTAAGGTTTCAAATGCTCAAGCCAGGCCCAGGCTGCTGCCTGTGGATCCAGATGTAGGACT
Source organism: Acomys percivali (assembly GCA_907169655.1). Classification (NCBI taxonomy): domain Eukaryota; kingdom Metazoa; phylum Chordata; class Mammalia; order Rodentia; family Muridae; genus Acomys; species Acomys percivali. The sequence continues at coordinate 62,331,718 of OU015757.1, read as the reverse complement.
CTCAGCTCCTTCTCCAGCACCATGTCTGCCTTCCTGTTGCCATGATTCCCTCCATGATGATAATGGACTAAACCTCTAAATGTGTTCCTTTACAAGAGTCGCCGTGGTCACAGTGTCTCTTCACAGCAATAAATCCCTAACTGAGACACCTCAGCCCTCCTCTTGGCCTTTTCCTATTAACAAAATCCCTTCCTCTGCCTATTCCTTCCTTCACACCCTTAGTCAGATTTGGGCCCTGAGCCGGGCATGGTTGGCGCACGCCTTGAATCCCAGCACTCAGGAGGCAGAGTCTGTCCCTGAGATTCACCTTCCTTATAGCTGCATCAAAATCAGAGTGGAGAGACTGTGGCCTTTATTGTTTCATAAACCCAGGTTCAAACACAAGTTCTGCTAATTGCAGTCTTTCTGGAATAGAACCCACCTTTTCTGACTATTTTTTTCCCCCACTATTAGCTCAGGATATAAAGTAGAAACAGAGCACTACTGTGCTCACCAGGCATTCAGAGCAGTGCGTTGCCTCTCCCATGGCCCTGCCCATCCCACTGCCGTTCTCCAGCCGGGGCCTGCTCTCTCCAGTCTGCTTCTTAAGGAGACTGCTTTCTCCCAGCTCTTTTGCTCTTTTTCACTTTATTTAACTGTTACAAGGTTGGGAGTTTTCCCAAAGGAACCCAGCTAAATGAAAGCAAAATCTAGAATGAAGATGTGAATAAGATCAGGGGGCATTTATGCAGCAGGTGTTTGTAATCTCAGGGAGGGGGGCCGCTCAGTGCTGGTCTCAGGTGTACTCAGCTGGTACAGCCTCCTGATCCTGTCGGCTTCCATTGATCCTCATCCCCAGGCCTTTCATTTGGTCAGTAACAGCCATGAGCTGCAACCATGCCAGGAGAACGTCCGTGTCTCCTCTTACAGGCTGATGTGTCAGTACGTTGGTTCTCAGCCCTGGCTGCTTCTTTGAGTCACTTCAGTTAAAATGTAGATTCTGGCAGTGAGTCTCTTCTCTGTTCCTTCTGTTTCCTGGCCTCTTATAGCAATAGTGAACCCGTATATTGTTTAGATGTAGCCCCTCATAATCCTAGGAACTCCTTTATCAGAGATTTCCACACATTCTCATATTACAGTCTCTGTTTCCCTATACAAACTTATCTTCTAATATCACCTCCTTTAACTGTTCTCTCCTATTTTCATGATAAATGCCATCAGTTTTACTCTTAACTGTATTTCCTCTAAATAGAGATTTAGTTTTAGTTAAGTGTCTCTGTGTGTATGTGTACTTGTGAGTGCTTGGCGGTGCCTAAGGAGACCAGAGATGTAGGATCCCTTGGCTAGAGTTACAGGCAGTTGTGAGTCACCTTAAGTGGGAGCTGGGACTTGAACTCGGGTCCTTTGCAAGAGCGGCATGTATTCTTAACCACTGGGCCATCTCTCCAGCCCTTAGCTTTATTTGTTAAAATTCCAAATGTACAGGAAGATAATGGAAGCTATAACGAACAGTCACATGACCTTCACTTGAGGCCATGGTTACCTGGCCGTGTGTCCCTGTTCTCGCAGGTGCGCTCCAGCACAGCCTCCCCAAGAGTTGGCTTCACCTCACCAACAAAATAGTGAACAACAGAAACAGATTTGCTGCATGCGTGAAGAACCAATGTCCTACTCTGTATTCAAGTGGTTCCCCTCTTTTCCGACCATACAGTGATTTCCTCTTAAGGCCTCAGGTCCTTTTACTCTTATCTAAATGTCCTGGCATCTGACCTTCCTGGAGTCCCTGCCACCTTCCCATCTCTGGTTCCTGTGTGACCCTTGCCTCTCCCCTCCATCCCGGTTGTTTACCCATAGTGCTCTAGTTCCCAGATGACATCACACTGTCTTGAGTCTGCCCCATGAAGACTGGTGCCACTTTAGAAAACTCTCACTGCCTGGTTGTAGTGGCAGAACCGCTTCAGTTGTGTAACCTTCCTCAGGTGTAGGCCCTGCCTGCACTGGTACTCAGCTCCATGCTCTTGCCAAGTGGGCTCTGCTCAACTGCCTCGTAAACAAATTCTTGCTCTGTCCATTCTTGCTCACGCTGTCCCTTGCTGGCTCTTCTCAGGGTGTGGAAATGTCTCATTGCACTTAGGGATCTTGTGACATTTGATGTGAACTTGCCTCTCATGGATAGCCACAGTGAGAGGGAGAGCCCACAGGACTGCCCCCCATCCCCGCACCCCACCCTACCTGCACCCCCACACTCAGGCTTATGGATTTAAGATGTTTTCCCAAGGGCCTTGGCATGAGACACAAACTTTCTTGTAGGAGACAGTGTTTGTCTTTTTATTTTGTGTAAAACACTGGCATTGTTTTTTTGGGGTTTTGTTTTTAGAAGCATCCTTAGAAAGCCAGAGAATTGTTTCCCAATTGAGGTGTTTAGTATATTGTGTTTATGTGTCTCAAAGCTGACCCACTGCATCCACATGTCGATTCCAGTGGGCACACACATGGGAAAGACATGGTGACGGGGGGAGGGTCCCCTAAGGTTTTCTCACTTGCAGTTTGAGGTGAGACAACATGGTTGTAGGGTGCTGATTCTAATCCATACAGGAGAGGCTGTGGGATGAGATGGGCCGGATCTTAAACCTTGGCACACTGAGCTCTGTGACGATGAGCTGGCATAACAGCTCTGTGTACAGAAGCTCTGCCATTCTCCAAGCTCGCTTTTCATACCTGAGACTGGATATAACAGACTTTCCTTATAGAACTGCTAAATATTAAACTAGTGGATTCTTGTAAAGCACTTAAAATAGTATCTGTTACAGGAGGAGTCGTCAATAAGTGAGATTGACTTTTTTTTTTTTGAGACTTGGTTTCATGTAGCCCAGGTTGGTCTTGAACTTGCCTGTGTAGATGAGGATGACTTTGAATCCCTGATGCTCCTGCCTGTAATTCCCAGCTGTGGGGGTCACAGGCAGGAGCCGCCATGCCTGGCCAGGTTGTGTTGACTATTTGAGCTGTGAGGACTAAATACTCTATTTGAGGTAGTTATCACAGTGTCTATATAGCTCAATTTTAACTTTAGAACAAAACAAATGAACAAAACACTGCCATATAACCCACACAGTGGCTTTCTAGATTTGTTTAATGTAGATAAAATATTTTTTCTAAAGAAAGAGCAAGACTGGCCTGAGGAGGCTTCCCTTCTGGGCCTGGAGAATGAAGAAAACAAACAAGCAGACAAAGGCTTGGGCTGGGGACACCTGTATGGTTGGAGGGTTGGCAAAGATGTCTGACCTCTGCATGCTGCCATACCTAAGTTGGCACTGATGCAAATTCTCTTCCTTTGTAGGTTTCATAAGCTAATCTGGGGAAGCTTTGGCAATGGGCTGCTGGAAAGCTCTGGGGTTCTTGCTGGTGGCGGAGACAATGGCACGCTTACTCTATACAATGTGAGGCACATCCTTTCTTCAGAAAAGGAGCCCTTGATTGCCCAGAGACAGAAACACACAGGAGCTGTCAGAGCACTGGACTTTAACCCATTTCAGGTACCGTCTTAGTTGATCAGACCTGTTCAAGGCCTTATGTTGTCTGTCTGGATGGAAGCATTCTCTTGTAGCCTCCAGGCTTGTGGCTCTGAACCCTTTCCAAGCTATAACAGGGTCTCCTCTCTCTCTTTTTCTGAGGTGGGACAGAATCTTTAGAAATATCTTTTGTTCATGCAGGGCAATCTCCTGGCCTCAGGAGCCAGCAATTCCGAAATCTTCATTTGGGATTTGAACAACCTGTCTGCTCCAATGACACCTGGGTCCAAGTCACAGGTGAGGGAGCAACCTCAGACCTGGGGCTACCTCTCAGGATGTTTTCTCCCGGTTAAGTTTTGAATTCTGGAGCCAGCAGAGTAACAGAAATCTCAGGCTTTCCCACTGGAGGGCGATAGAGCGCCACACATGGACACCCTGCTAGCCACCGTAGAGTCACAGAGAGGGAGGGTATGCAGAGCAGTTGGCTCCTGGCGGTGAGCTGTTTAAAGGATCCCAGGAAGGAAGTGAAGGGCAGAGGAATGATCAAAAGGCACAAAGGAAGGCAAGGGGTGATGTTTATTATAGTTGGGGGACAGGGCTGGCTAGGTCCTGTGCTCAGGGTTCTCTCTTGGATTTCTCCTCCCCTTCTCTGTCCTAGAAAGGAGGATTATTTTCCAATTTTGACTCTATACATTTAAGAGAACTTTGGTGTAGAGCTAAAGCCAGGTGTGCCAGCTGTTCCCTCCTACTCCCGTATCATGACCTTAAAGCATCTTTCTGGGAGAACGTACTCCCAGCTCCTGAGGCCGTGTTAGTGGGAGAAACCTCTTGCCTCCTTTGGGCATCCTGTGGATTGTTGGGAGGAGTGAAATGGTAGGTGTCACTTTATTCAGGGGATGACAGGTTGTCTCTTTTGCCTCAGAAGCCCCCAGAAGACGTCAAAGCACTGTCTTGGAACCGCCAAGTCCAGCACATTCTGTCTTCTGCTCACCCCAGTGGCAAGGCAGTTGTGTGGGATCTCAGGAAGAATGAGCCCATCATCAAAGTCAGTGACCACAGCAGCAGGGTGAGTAGTGGTCAAGACACAGGCCTGCACTCTGGCTTCTCTCGTGTGTGTCAAACAGCTGGAGCTGCTCTTGTCCAGGACAGAGATCCATTCTCCAGTGTTAGAAGTGTGGACTCAGCCCTCTAGCACAGTTCCTGTTAAGAGTGAATGACTGGGAAGCAGCTGACCTGGATTCTTGTAGTGTCCCTTCCTTGCTTGCTCATGGTCATCACTTGTCCCCGATAGCTGTGTTGTTGAAGAGACACAGCGTATCCTCAGAGTAGTCTCATTCCAACTGCACAGACGGGTTTATAATCTGAGAGCTTAGGTTATATCACCCATTGGGATCTACTTTGTTCACAGATGAACTGCTCGGGCCTGGCCTGGCACCCAGACATAGCCACCCAGTTAGTGCTGTGCTCCGAAGATGACCGGCTCCCGGTGATTCAGTTGTGGGACCTGCGCTTTGCTTCCTCACCCCTGAAGGTGTTGGAGAGCCACAGCAGGTAGCATCCCAAGCCCCATCCACATATTTGGGCATCATTTTACCCACTAACATATTCCATGGCTTCAAAGCCATTGCAGAGAACACAGCCAGTGCTAGCTGTATCTCTAACTAAGAGGAGTTTTTTTTGGATCCCTGGGCAATGACTTCCAGGGATGGGGTCTTGAGAAATATTTGTGCTTCATGTTAGTGTCTGTCACTATGAGAACTACCTGACATAATTAACTGACAAAGAAAAAGTGCTCTCTGTTCATGATTGATTAGTGTCCTTACTTTGGGGACTGTGATGTGGCCACAAGTAATGGCAGGAGTGTAGGGAGCAAAGCCACTCACCTCATGGCCAGGAAGCAAAGGAAGCTAGGAAGAGGGCAGGGTCCAGCATCTCCTTCAGAGCCTTCTTTCAGAGACACACTGGCCTCTCACTGCTTTGTCTGTCCTGTCACCGGGAGGCTTCACTACTTCCCATCAGCCCCTCTCTGAGGACCAAAGCTTAACACATGGACTTTTATCTAAAGTGCTGGGATTCAAGGCATTATGCTACCATGCCCAGCCTTAGTTAACATCTAAAGCATAGACTGTGTGTAGTGAGTGGCTCATGCTTCTAATCCTAGCACTCAGGAGGATTGCTGGGAACTCAAGGCTAGCCTGGGCTACATAATGAGGATGAGGTTATGCCTGAGCACAGATGAAATCCTATCTCATAAAACAAAACAAACAAAAACCCCAAGTATAGCAGTCTACTTGGGAGAGTCCTAGGTTCTGCTCTGAGAACAGAGTTCATTTCTCTGAGTGGGGAGCCTCCTGCAAGGCCTTAAGAAAAGCAACTTGGCTCCTATCTGTTCAGGAAGACCTATACCCCACAGTTGTAGTTCTTAGGGCCCACAGCAGAGGCAGCAACTCCACCATGTATTCTAACCAGGGGGCCATGCTCTCTTTATTCCTCCCTTAGAATCCATGTGGTGTGTGTGTCCAAGCCGGCATGTGCGTGTGGTGTGCATGTGTGTGCACAAGCCAGAGGTCAGCCTCAGGTTTGTGTGACTCATGCTAATTCACGGTTCTTCTCTCATTGCTGAAAGGCGGTGGTAGGGTGGTGCAGGGCATAGTGCTCAGGCTGTGATGTGGACTGGCTAGACAACTGTCTAATGGATACTCACTTTTCAAAGCTTGGTTTTCTCCTTTGAAAAATTAGATTAGATCATCTGTTTTGTAGAGCTGAGCCTTAGCGAAGATGTATAAGGTGCCTACTCAGATCTGGCATCCAACAAACATTGGTTCCTTTTTGCTTTTGTTCTTAGGGGGATCTTGTCGATATCATGGAACCAGGCTGATGCTGAACTGCTGCTTAGCAGTGCCAAAGACAGCCAGATTTTTTGCTGGAACCTGGCAAGTGGTGAGGTAGGCTGGCCCTTCTGTGGGCATGCTGTAGTGCAGAGTGACCACAGGGCGATCCCAGCTGTGCGTTCTGAGTTACCCCATCAGCGCTTCCCGGTCCCTGATGGCTGTGCTCTCTCATGACAGGTGGTGTACAAGCTGCCCACACAGGACAGCTGGTGCTTTGACGTCCAGTGGTGCCCCCAGAACCCTTCTGTGTTCTCTGCTGTCTCCATCGACGGCTGGATCAGTTTGTACTCTGTGATGGGTAGGAGCTGGGAAGTCCAGCACATGAGGCAGGCTAACAAGGTTTGAAGGGCTTGGGAGAGAGTGCTGGAGGGAGGAGCTTTCTGCGTTTGGGGGATGAGAGAAGGACACATAGCTTGGGAAGAAATGGGAGCTAGTGAAGAGAGGGTGGCCAGGCTGTGGGTTGCAGAGGCTTGTGTCTTGCATCTGTACCTGCTTTCCTGGGAGGCAGTCAGTTTCTGCCACAGAATAAAGGAAACCTTATACTGTTCACTCTGAACCTCTGTTTGGGTCAGTTATCTCATAGTGTGTATAGCATAGCTCCCTCTCTGCTGGACGTCTACCCCGTGTCACACTCCAGTGTAGACTTTAACTACAGCTTTCCACAAGGCTTGTAGCCTCCCACTCATCTCCCATCTCCTAGACTGTGACAGACTGCCTTTCCTAGGTCAGATTGGGCATCACAAGGATTCTTCCCAAAGTTGAGTTTGTAGGTAGAGTTCCACGCTAAGCTGCCTCTCAATACTGGTGACACAGGTGGCCTTTCGCTCTAGATTGTCTCTTCCTTTAGCAAAGGCCAGCCTCTCCCACTGCTGCAGGTGCCTGAGCAGGTGGCCCAAGAATCATTAATTCCTCCCTTGAAGAAACCTCCCAAGTGGATGAGAAGGCCAGCAGGCGTCTCATTTGCTGTAAGTGTTGGCGGTGTGCTGTGTTAGTGTGCAGCTTCTCACGTACCCAACAAGGAGCTACATTCAGGAGATTTGTTCCTGGTGCCTGTCTCAGACCAGGCCCCACGCCACCTCTCAAGCAGATATTTAACCTAGCTTCTTCCTTTGCCCTGTCACCATTCCACAACCTGGTTGACCTGCCAATTGTATCTAAAAGCAACCTCCCGCTTTAGCCCTCCTGCTCATGACAGCCAGCCTGAGCTTCTACCTGAGGACTGTCTAACTCTTAGATGTCTGGACGGTGAAGGAAGGAAAGGACATGTGGATTTTATCCCGTCCTTCCTCCACTCAAATGTGCTGCGCTTCCCCTGCCTTGTAGACTTAAGACTGATCGTACACGGGCTCCACTCACGTCCCAGTTTCTCTTTCCATCTCATTCTCATGAGTTCCTTGGGTTCCAGTCACACGACTCATGTCCCCCCCGCCCCCCGAACAGCTCCTCGCCTCTCTTGTCTTACCCTTCAGCTTCTCCCGTTTCCACTGAATCCCTTGGTAGACTTTGAAGACCTTCTACTTAAATGCCACTGCCTCCCCCATCCCTGCCCTTAACCCTACTTAACATTTGCTCCTTCTAGAAGATCTATATTATTTTAGCATGTGATACACACACACACACACACACACACACACACACACACACACACACACA
>OU015757.1:62295469-62307567 GCA_907169655.1 Acomys percivali | reverse complement strand
GTGTGTGTGTGTGTGTGTGTGTGTGTGTGTGTGTGTGTGTGTGTGTGTGCCTGTCTGTCTGTCTGTCTTGTCTGTCTCCATCTGTGCCTGACAGTTAGCTGCAGGGTTTCCCTCACACCACTTCAGGGCCAGCTCAGCTGCACAAAGGGCCCGGGTGTGAAGCCAGGGGGTACCATCCCTAATCCTGTTGTCGATCCCATCATGTCTGCAGGCTAGATGTGTGTGTTTGGGAGGAAGGGATTGTTAGGCAGTATTTGTTTGTAAAGCCACTTGCTCTTCAGATAATACTTGTGCTAACTTCTATTGATGAAGCAGTGTGAGCCCCAGCGAAGTCCTTTCCCAAAGTGTCTTTGAAGCCAAGAGCCCATTGAAGGGAAGAAAGGCCGGGAGAGGGGATTAGTTTGTTCAGCAGCTGTGAATTTCAGTGGGAGGTTGATGAACTCTGAAGTCTTTGTTTAAATTAAAGGGGGGGGGGAGAGAAAATGCTGCTGCTGGAGTGAGAGCCCCACTTGGGGCCCTGAACTAACACAAGGAGAAGTCTGAGCTGCAGGGAGCTGTGTACTGACTGGGAAGACTTTTCCCAAACACTTTCGGAAAAGGTGTTGTGAGAAGAGAGGGGGCGGAGTGGAGGATTAACATGTGAAAGGAAGTTTTCATTGACTCCGGCGCGGGTAGAAGGCTGTTTTAATGGTATTTTGTTCCCCTATTTTCTCCCCTTGAGCTCTTTAGAGATATTGTTCTGCTAAGACAGCCTTTCTTCCCTCTTCTTTCCAGTCTGAGGACTGCCGCTATGGGAGCCAACATAAATATTTCTCCTCCAGGAATGTGGGTTAATTAAAAGGAAACGAATGAGTGGAAGCATCCAATCCAGACGGACAATAGGCGAGTGCCCGGCCTGCCCTTCCCTCCCACCACCACCAGCGCCACCAGCGTGCCAAGGCCGACCCTTTCTCTCTTTGCACTGACCTGCTCCTAAGGCCAAGTGAGGCTGGGATTCTTTTAAAGAAAAGAAAGCCCTGCTTATGTTAGGCTCACGGGCCAGGGACAGGAAGGAGACAGTGTTTTGCTCACCCGACCCAGTGTTCTCGTCACTTCTCAGGACCTCCCTCTGCCTCTGTCCTCAGACTGAGACAGATGGGCTCCTAGAGAGTGCACAAGAGACTGGAAAGGGGCCTGGGTTGCTGTGCCACCCGTTTTTCTCAACATCAGTTTAAATGTGTAAAACAAAGGTTTGACTAGCTGACCTCAGGAGGTGCCTCATCTTCCCAGTCAGTCGTCTGCACAGCCTCAGTGATTCAGTGTAAGACAGAAGCCATGAACTGAGGGACGCTGGTGCATTGTCAGCTGTCCCCACTCAGTGTTTATTGCATGAACAGATGCCTGGAGGCGGAATGCATAAAGGGGGCAATATTTTCTTTATAGAACTTGGGACAACTGGGTGTCAGTCATAGCCGTTTGTGGATACAAAGCAACCATGAAAGAAAGGGCAGCCAGATGCATTTGGGGGTCTGGCTTTAAAGTTCTGAACCTTTGAAGCACAGTGCTTCTACCTTTATGCTGAGAGCCCCGGAAAGTTCAGCTTTACTTTCCAACATGGAACCTTTATATTTTTCGGTTGCATTGCCACGCTTTCTTCTGTACACTATGGAGTGTATGTTGTGTGAGACGGTGGGATTAGCGTATACCATTGCTTGATTGGGAAAACGAAAGGATAGTTTGGGAGACTCAGAAGTCACAGATAAGAGCTGAGGCAGAAAAAGAGAGTCTTTCATGATGGAGCTGGAAGTGAAGTACCAGGAGTCCCCGAAGTTCCCTGTTAAAGGAGAGGACTACCCCCTCCTCTCCCCCCCCCCACCTCCCCCACGCCCTTAAGCCCTTAAGTGTTAATAAGACCTGAAGACGCACAGAGATCTGACAAGGTCCTTTCGAATGTCCAAGGCATTCTACTCTGGAGGGGCAGCAGCCCCTGGGACTTTGGCATTGTGACCTCTGTGCCAGTAGGAGAAGAGGACTGAAGTACGGAATTTGGCTGGCTCTGCTCCAGCAGTGCTGCGGACGCCCACAGCCAGGACTAGCCTGGGGCAAGGGGTAGGTAGCTATTGGGAAGGTCTAGCCTCAGCTGGTTCTTCTGTTGCCAGATCCTCATGGGCTGCCCCTCTCCAAAAAAAGGAACCCCGGGCTCAGAAGTCCCGAGCTCTGAGCTTGCAAGGAAAGGCATTGAGGGAAGGTTTATGTGGATGATTTACTAATCCCAGGCAGATTAGCCTCAGTCAAATCAAACTAACTACTTAGGCCATCAGGGAAGGCTACAGGGAGATGGTATCCTGCCAAAGTGGAGGGAGGAGAAAGTTTAGACGTTAAATTTCTACTCTGCTTCCCTCTACAGCCCAGTGAGCTCAGGACCTGAGGAAAGAGGCACATATCAGTGGCTGCTGTAAACTAAAAGGGTCAGGGTTCTGAACACCCTACTAGCAACAGTTTCACAGTGTGTGGGCGGGGGCGGTGGGGGTTGTCGGTGTGGCAGGGGGCGGGAGGTAGTGAGTGGGGTGTCGTGGCAGACGGAGGGAGGGCGTGAGTGCGGTGTTACTAAGCAAGGAAAGTATCCATTGTTCTGAATCTTGCCTATCTGAGAACCAAGGGGGCTGTGCCCTGCCTTTAGAGGTACAGATCCCCAAATCGGCTTCATTTACCAGTTTTGGCTCAGAGGCTCAAAGCACCTGTGGAGAAGAAAACAAAGTATAGACGGCTGCTGTGAGCAGAAAATGACTGTCACCTGACCACTGCCAACCTCTGCGCTCTGAGACCCCTTGGGAGTGCCTAGAGTATCTTTGGTGTTTAGGAAGGTCACTCACTGTTCAGCTGATGAAGTCTGTCAGTGACTGGTGTCACGGAGGAATAACGCATTTGGTATGCAAGTTGGACTCTGGGGTTCCCTCTTAGCCCACATTCAAAGGCATACTTGTTCCCGGTTTTTGTTTTGTAATTGCTGTTGGTTTTTCCAGGGCAAGTGGGGAAATGAGAAGACAACATTTAGATTCCCGAAGAGTCAACAGCAGGGAGTCTAATCACTGAGGCTGCAGCGGCGCGCAGGAGGCAGGTGCAGCTGTGGTGGGCAAGGGAAGGCCCGCGTCTTTACCTGGACTCTGCATATCTCTCGGAGAGGGGTCCTTCCTAGGCCTGATAAGCTAGGTCCAGCATTACAACGGCTGGGGTCCAAAGTAGGGTAGGGTAGGTGAACAGACTCGCCTGTTTTCGTCCTTTTCTCAGGAACAACTTGTAGAGTTTTATAACAATTTTGAGACCTACGAGTGAGCTACAAAGACCATGCGGATGAATCCAGGAAATGTTTGGAAAGTGGCACTCGGCCTCTCTCTGGGCTAGGGAGCGCGAGGTCCCCATTCTGGCTTCCTCCTCGTCCAGGGTCTCTAAACGAAGCCAAAGACGTACAGGGAGGGAGTCAGGAGGGTACCCTTAGGGTTTCTTCCCGGGTTTGTGCGCAGCGCCTCTCGGCGGCCGCTCAGCGCGGCTGCAGAAGTACTTGGTGACGCGCCGGCGGCATTGCTCGCAGCGGACCGCGCAGCACCAGTGAAACTTGCAGTTGCAGCTAGACACTGTCTCGGCGCGGCGTTCCTCCACCGCCAGCCCGCAGTCCCCACACAGCCGGCGGCAGCTGCGGCGCTCCCAGCGGCCCAGGGCGCGCCCACGCCGCAGGCACTCTCGGCCCTCCGTGCCTAGCAGCCCCAGGGTCTTGTTCTCCAGGCAGTAGTCTGGGGAGTCCTCCAGGTGCACCAGCTCGCGCGTGGAGATGGAGCGGAAGGTGTCGGCGATGGCCCCACGACCCGCCGCGCTGTTGCTCGCACCCTGTAGCAGGTCCACCTTGAGCGCCGCGTGATACTTCTCCTTCAGGTGCGCGCCTACCTCCCGGAACTCCGGCAGCTGCAACCAGCAGGTCTGCGTGGTGCAGCTGCCAGACACGCCGTGGCACTTACACGTGCGTTTCATGGTGCCCTTGACCGCCTGGGGAGAGAGCTGCGCGTAAGCAGCGGGGCCAGAGGAGTTGCAAGGCGCCTAGCTAATGAGTGGCCAACCGACTGGATAGAGTCTGTTAAGGAACCCAAGTGTTGGACCAGGTAGTGGATGGAGCCAGTAGCCTAGTGCAAAAGGCCACGGAACTCAGGAACTCACCTTGCGGCCAGCTTCGTTGTTGTGCAGATTCATGGCTGCCCGGGCATCTTGTCCTGTCTCCAGGGCATCCACAAACTGCTTGGAAATTGCCTCTCCGAAGCCCACGTTGTCACTGCAGCCTCCCCAGAGCCAGCCTTGGCCTCCTGAAAAGGCAGGGACAGGAAAAGCCATTGAGTCCAAAGCATCCTGGGGTCATGTGTCTAGTTGGGTGGGGTGGGTGTGTGGAAGAGACTCCCCGGGGGGGGGGGGGGGGGGGTGGGAAAAGGGTAATGTCGGAGGAGCTCTCTGTTTCTGGATTGGTTTCAATCTTGCTTTGTTTTTGCCGCCATTTCTGCCCTTATTCAGTCTGAGCCAATCCCTTGCGCAGGCCTACATGTCCCGTGTCCCTCTGCAGGAGAGTGCATGTGTCTGGCGGGCTAGAGGTTGAAGTCTGCAAAGGGACAAGAGTTCAGCCTTTGAGAAAGAAAGAGGGACCTAACTGAGGTAATATGGAGAAACGAAGTCAGGAAGGCAGTGGAAAACCGTGGGACCAGGGAGGAACAGGGGACAAAGAAACAGGTAAGGAAGCCCCTCCCCTTCCCCAGGGACAGATGATTGAGTGAGTCTGCACACTACTACTCTGTTATTGTGTGTTTAAGTTGAGGAAATCCATCTGGGAGAACAAGGCCCTAACCTACCTCTGGGCAGAGTTGTCACTGTAGTGTGTGGGCTGGAACTGGCTCACTCCTCCAGCATCGCTTTCCTCACGGTTAGAAGAACACAAGTGTACCCCCAACTTCCCACCATGTCTTCTGCTGTGTACGTGAACTTCCTGCCTGCCTGCTCTCCTCATTTCCACATTTCTACTCACCCAGTTGTCCATTTCGGGAGTCATCGCAGCCACAGTTGTCAAAATCTCCAAGGCTGCAGTTTCTCGTCAGGGTGTACATAACTCCAGCGGAACTGATGGCATGTACAAACGCTGTCTCCCGGTTAGCTGGGGGAGCCAAAGTCCCTCAAGAGTTAGAAGAAGAGGTTGCAGCCCCCAAGAAATGCCAGGTGCTGCTTTTGCCTGGGGCCTCCATCACACATGCCCCTCCCAGCCCTAGCCTATCCGTGCCTAGCCTCAACTCTACCCTCCTCCCCTCCGTCTTTTCAAGTCACATGCAGTCAGTCTTCAAAAGCTCCTCAAATGGGCAGCCTTCTCCTTGTTTATCGTTTCTATGGTAGCCTGGTCTCCAAATGTCTCCTGGCTCGGCACCGCTCTCTATGCCTGCTGCAAGGAGGCACTAAGCAGTGTGAGGATTCATGGCCCTAACCTATGTCTTGGTATTATTTAGATGGCGAGGAAGCCTTTTTCCAACTGGGCAGCCAACGGTAGCACGGGACTGGAGATGAGGCAGGGGGTATTGAACAGTGAGGGAGGGAAGGAGGGAGGGAGGGAGAAGGAAAGGCGGAAAGAAAATATAGGTAGGAAACAAGGGCCAGAGAAGGAAAAGAGAAGACCTCAGAAGAGAGCGATGTCCTGAGCAAAGGGATTGGGTGAAAATAGAGAATAAAGAGGAGGGGCCAGGCTCTGCTTACCACTACGAAGTCCACCGTGGCTGGACAGCTGTAGAGCCCTCTCTGGGCAATTCCAGCGGTCCCAAGCAAACTGATATTTACATTCTTCAATACCACTCTGGGCGCCAGCTGCCACACTGCTGGAGTAGACCAGGTAAGCCTACAGAAATATAGGCTCAGAATTCAGCCTCGGCATAGGAGACATTTGCCCCACACTGGCCAAGCAACTGTCTTACCGTCTGCTCTCCCAGCCTTCTAATATTGACTGAGAAAGCAGTCTAAAAATGCCATCTCATATAGTGTCAGCATCCTTGTGGATAAGGACCATCGTGTAGGTCGGGAAGCCCAGGCTTGGGGAGAAGTGCTTTGCCTGGGGCCTCAGTTAGCAGATGGCAAAGGGAGAAGTTGAATTTGGTTTCTATCAAACTCCAGTTCCCACCAGTCTTTATTCGTTAAGCTAAACTGTCTCTCCAAAATGAGCCAAGTTACACAGTTGTTGAAATTTCCAGTGTTTGCATCCCACTACTAGCTAAGGACTGGTGTTTTGGGAAAACCTTTTGTGTGGCAGCTATGTAGTGCAGTTCCTGCATTTGAGAGAGCTTGCACAGACAAGGATGTGGGATTGCAACTGTCAAAGCCGGTGACTCTTCTGGCTCTGGAGATTTGAGCCGTAAATGTAGTAGCAATATACTCAGGTTCTCATCTGGGCTTTGACCATGTGCTAAGTGCCTTTGGGCAAGTCCCTATCTGTGCTATATACTACAACATAATGGAAATTGTAAATATAATGAAGCCAGCATGTGTTATCTTCAGCCAACAAGTTAAGACTAGTGACATCCGAGTTAATCAAAGATCTTTTCCTTACCTTTGGACCAGTCATCAGAAAATTGTTCACTGACCTAGAAGAAAGAAAAAGCAGAGTGCAGTAGAGAGACATCAGTTTGTTTCTGCTCCCAAGAGTCACAGAGATTATTTCCACAATATCATTGAGAGAAAGAAAGGGAAATTTCATTTTCATAGGAAACATTACACTTTGTCAAAAGGCCAATAGCGATCACCTGCTCAGGGCTAGCAAGATAGATGGTACAGTGGGTAAATGTGCCTGCTGCCAAACCTCATAGCTTGAGTTTGATCCCAGGAGCCCACATCGTAGAAGAGAACCAGCTCCTGCAAGTGTCCTCTGTCCCCTATTACATGCTATAGTGTGTATGCTGGCTCCAACACATGTGCATACCCCCAAAAAATAATTTTAAAATAATTTTTTAAAAATTTAAGAATAGCCCATTTAGTTAAGAAAAAGACTAAGTTCAAAGTAGTATATTTCTTTCCATTAAAAAAATTATTTTTATTTTAAGTGTATGGCTGGCTGGCTGGCTGGCTGGCTGGCTGGCTGTGTGCACACTATGTACCTGAGGAGCCCAGAAGAGATGCCAGATTCCCCCTGAACTGGAGTTAACAATTGTGAGACAGCCTGTGGATACAGGGAACTGTACCCATGTCCTCTTAAAAAGAGCAACCCATGCGCTTAACCACTAAACCATTCATCCCCATCTCTTTGGAATTTTAAAGTCAGTTGTCATTCCCAACACCATAAAAAAACATAAAGTTATAGCTTTCAAATGGAAACAGAGCTAGTGTTAACTCTGGGTATCAGATGCTTTTCACATGTAGTTCTTTGAAATCATCTCTGCCCCCAAACATTATTATCTCTGTTTTGTCCAAGAGAGTCTAAGAGGAGACAGCTAACTACATGTTCAGGATTACTCAGCTGATAGCTGTGGAAGTAGGATCTGAAGCCAGGCATGTCCATCTCCATGGAACTGTAGACAGATGCCCATCTAATTAGGAACAGGCGAATAGTGGAATATCTGCCCAGGCTTTCGGTAATCGAAATACTGAATAAATGCCCAAAATAAAGCTGAATCTGAAAAAGTAGCCTGGTCTCTGTTTCTTCAGGTTGAAAGTAGGCCTGCTGGATGGTCCAGTGGCTTCGCTCTTCAGTCTTTATCCCAGAGGAATGAAGACTTTTTAGCTTAGGAGTGTGTGTGTGTGTGTGAACCTGAGTGTGCAAATTAAAACTGTAGCCTTTGCTGGCCTTGATGGTGCGGTTGTTTGTAATCCTAGCACTTTCGAGTTGGCAGCAGGAGGTCAGGAATTCAAGGCTAGCCTCCTCAGCATAGCTAGTTCCAAACCAGCCTGGACTACTTGAGACAGCCTTAAACCAACAAACAAAAACACACAAGGCCGCTGAGTTCAAGCCTTAACACTGCAACATGAATAAAAATACTTACAATAACAACAAAAATCACCAAGTATAAAAACAAAAACCCAAACCCCCAAACAGGCGATTCGAACCACGGAATACAACTCAGCAATAAAAAGAATGAATAAAAGAGAGTGAGCGCAGTTACTTGGGTGAACCACAAGGAACTTAGATAATGTCAATTTCAGGCTGCAGTGACAGCTCAGTCATGTGTGTGACTGCTGACTAGCTAGCTAAATGACCTAGTGAGCTCTGGGTTTGATGAGAGAGCCTGCCTCACTAGATAATATGGAAAGCAAATGAGACACCTAATATCAACTTCTAGGTTTTATGAGCATTTGCACAAGCAGTGCCACACAGATGAACACACCCGCACATACACCACACATACACACCCCCAAACCAGCCAATTTCAAGAGAATACCTATTGCTGGGTCTGGTGGTGCCCGCCTGTCATGGTCACCACCTGTGAGGCAGAAGAAAGGAGGATTGCAGGCTAAATGTGTGCATGAGCTACAGAGCAAGTTCTAGCTCAGCCTGGTCAATTTATGAGGCTTTCTCTCAAAAAAAGTAAAAAATGCTGAAGATGCAATTTAAACACTCACCAAACTAGAAAGGATCAGATCCATGTGACAGTGTTGAAATAATGTAATTATAGAGCTAAAAACAAAGTAGTGTGGCTAACAACAGGTCACTGGTTTGCCATGAGTTTGGAATGGGACGATGGATGTGGCTATTAAGAGTCATGAGCCTAGGTGGGCGTAAGAGCAAAACAAACTTGCAAGCTAGACATTACCAGACCAGACAGAATAGTTACCAAATTACAGGACAGACATTCCTGGGAAAGAAGATGGGGTGAAACAAAACGTGAGTGACAACGAATACAGCTTTGGCAAGTTGGACTAGATTGTCTCTAAGGAAGTGTCTAAGGTAGGACAGTGTTGGGGTAAGGGACAGAGAGCCTGGAGGATATTCCTTTCCTGGAGAACCTATAGTATGAAAATTCTTGTGTTACATGCTTGTCAGCTGAGCCAGTTAAAATGGCGGGTTTAACTGGACACCTGTCACGTGACGAGACTGTGGGCCTTGATTGGACAACATTCCCATGGTTATGTTGTTACTTGTAGATACACCTGGCCCACCTGACTACTTTACCTTTATGTGAAATATCCAACATCTTAAAAAGACTGTGTCCTCCTGGTAAGCACCAAAGCAGGGTAGTCTTAGTTTTGATAAAAAAAAAACTCAAAGCAGCCAGGATGCTCATATATTGACAGTTAGATGGTAAAAGAGTGCATGCACTTTTGAAAAATTGTTTAGCAGTTCCTCCACAGGTTAACTGCAACACTGAAGTTCTACCCCAAGGAGGACATACTCAACAAAACGTATACACTGTGTTTATAGCAATATTAATTAGAATATCCAAAACCTAAAACTGCCCAAATGTCTAGCAGCTAATGAATGAGTGGCCGCAATCTGGTATATCCATGATAGAATATTATCTGACCATAAAAGTAAATGAAATACCACATATGCGCCAGCAGAGATGAGCATGGTTCTAAGAGAAAGACAAAGAACCATATGAACTCTTCTTGCTCTTGATTTTACAAGAAACATCCAGAAAAGACCATTGTGGGTTTTAAAAATATTTACTTTTAAAAGTTTTTATGTGCTTTGGTGTTTTGACTGCGTCTATGTCTGTGAAGGTACCAGAACCCCTAGAATTGGAACTACAGACAGTTGTGAGCTACCATGTGGGTGCTGGGAATTGAACCTGGGTTCTCTGTAAGAGCAGTCAGTGCTCTTAACCACTGAGCCCTTTCTTCAACCCCTAAAAAAGACTGTTCTATGGAAACTGAAATTAGATTGGCAGTTATCAGGGGGACAGGAGAGAACACTGGGGCGTGGCTGATAATGAAAAGGGCTTTCTGTCAGGGTTGATAAAAATCAGAAATGGATTGTGTTGAGGCTTAGACACATGTGGATCCACATGTATGTGGATTTACTAAAAATCCATGGGGTCTTACTCCTCAAAGAGTGAGTTTCCTGGTATGTAGATTCAGTCTCAATAAAGCCATCATCTATGTCTTTCTTATTCTTAGGTAAAGCTCTAGTTCAACAGGCATGCTCAGAACTTCTGTTTAAACATTGGTGTGCTTATATTTATGTGCCTGTGTGTTTGTCTGTGTGACTGTGTACAACATGCAGGCAGGAGCCCGTGACGGCCAGAAGAAGACACAGGATCCCTGGAACTGCCACAAGGGTACTGGGGATCGAACCTGGGTCCTCTGCAAGAGTAGTAAACGCTCTGAGCTGTCTCCCCAGGCTCTTCAACCAGCACCCCCTGAAGTCTCATTGTGAGTGTTTTGAGGAGTTGAAGTGGGTATTGGACCCAGAGCCTCACCATTATTAATCGAGTTACTAATTTATAATCCAGAGACTGTTTTGCCCAACCCTCACTTGCTTTTTCTCTTTTTCTAAGATAGCGCCTCACTATGTAGTCCAAGGCTGGCCTTGAGCTCACAATCCTCCTGCTACAGCATCCTAAGTGCTGGAGTAACAGGTGTGTACCACCATCCTAAATATCACAGTGATCCCCACTCCCACCAAGTCTCACTTTTTAGCCCAACCTGGCCTTGGTTTTCTTTTACTGCCATGTTTCTGATCATAAGTATGGCTTGCCTCACGCATTGGTGCCCCCCCCCAGCTCCCCTTATATACTGCTTTGACATAGAAAGCATTCTGTACAAGTGGGTTGAATTAAAGGGTTTGGAAAGGGAAAATAATGACAAGATTCTTAGAGCCAATTGCAAAGTCCAGAAGAAAAAGAATTCCAAAAAGATTTGTGGGGGAAAGCCATGGCTCCTACCCACTGCCATCTCAGTTTGTTTATATGAAGGAGATTCTAGCGGAGACAGAGGGGAACCCACAGATTTCAAACCCAGGGACTCCTTTTTCATTCTTTCTAAAACATTTACATCCTCAGCCCAGAAGGCAATGCCCCGTCCCCTCCCTGAAACCTACAAACCTAGAAGTGTACATGACCCGGATGGATCTTTGTCCTGGAATATTATTTGTATTAAAGACAGTTCATAGGTGGCACTTAATCTTTTAATTAAAATGTTCTGCAAAGAGAAGATGTGGGGGACAGAAGGAAGAATCTGGGACCAGCAGCGGCGCCCCCTCTTACTTGCTGAGATGAGCAGGGGCCACATCAGCAGATGATCATACAGCAAGGCTGAAAGCAAGGAGCCCCGAGTGAGTGCACACAGTGGTTAACGTAGACACATCCACAGCACCGGCTTAAGGGTATGATAAACATCATTGTGTTTCCTAGTAATTAGGAATGGGTATAGGCAGTTTGCATAAACTGTAGTTTTTATATTATACTGCCAAGTAAATGTTTTATTGTTTCTTCTCCTTTTGTTACATATATATATATATATATATACACACACATATATGTGTGTGTATATATATATATATATATTCCATATATGTATCTCTGTATAAAGTGTGATATCACAGTCCCAGGGATGGTAGTGCATTCTTTTAATCCCAGCACTCTGAGGCAAGTGGGTCTCTGTGAGTTCGAGGCCAGCCTGGTCTACACAGTGAGTCCCAGACTAACTAGGGTTCCATAATGGGACTCTGTCCCAAACAAGTATAATGTAACATAAAATGCAGTATGTGTCACATACTAACATCTAGCATGATCACATATGTCAGGGCAGTAGTGTTTTCCTATAACATGTTATAAATTTTCATAACAACTCAACACAAGTGTTTCTGTTGTGTACAGGAAACCTACTGTAAGTGGTTTAGTGCTTGAAGCCCATGCCATTGCCACAACAGTTAGAGAAAATAGAACGAGTGGGCAGTGGTGGCGCACGCCTTTAATCCCAGCCCTCGGGAGGCAGAGGTAGGCGGGTCGCTGTGAGTTCAAGACCAGCCTGGTCTACAAAGTGAGTCCAGGACAGCCAAGGCTGCACAGAGAAACTCTGCCTTGAAAAACCAAAATAAAGGAGGAGGAGGAGGAGAAGAGGAAGAGGAAGAGGAAGAGAAAGAAAGAAAGAAAGAAAGAAAGAAAGAAAGAAAGAAAGAAAGA
>OU015757.1:62284601-62295459 GCA_907169655.1 Acomys percivali | reverse complement strand
AGAAAGAAAGAAAGAAAGAAAGAAAGAAAGAAAGAAAGAAAGAAAGAAAAAGAAAATAGAATAGAACGAATCTGTTCTCCACTTCACAGATACACAAACTGTATCATGGCAACGTAACACACTAGTTCAGTTGGGGGGGGGGGTCTGTAACCTACACTGTCTCATTCTAGAGCAGTGATTCTCAACCTTCCTAACGCTGTGACCTCTTAGTACAGCTCCTCATGTTGTGGTGGCCCTCAACCGTAAACTTATTTTGTTGCTGCTACTGTAGCTGTAATTTTGCTACTGTTATGAATTGTCATGTCAAGATGATATGCAGGGTACCTGATATGGGACTCCTGTGAAAGTATCATTTGATCCCCTTGTGGGGGTTGAGGACATACACTGCTGACCATGTGACTCATATGTCCCCTGCCTCAGTCCTTCCGATAACCCAGGACTCTTAATTCCTCAAAGTCATAATGGGTGTTTTGGAGGTCCTAGTGACATTCTACTTAGTGCTTGGTGCCTAAGCTCAGGAAAGAAGTCCAAATAGTGATCACATGATCTTGGCTAGATTTTTTTTTCTTACAATGCTCCACCTGTCCCTTCTAGAAGCTTCCATGCTCACAGGGGCAAGGGTTCTGGGAACTACCAGATCTTCCCCATAACTGATACTATTCACCCAAGCTCTTGTAGAAATGAACAAGGGGATTGTATGGGAGGAGATATGGACCTTTACGGAAGCTACACTTCTTGTTTCATTTTTCTCTATAAACATGCTAAAAATAATTGTGCGTTGGTTTTTAAAAGTAAGGACAAGTGTCTTTTATCCCCCTACCCCTTGGGTTTAATTTTCCAGTACGAGTTTTCATACTGTCATTTCCGCAGAGAGGTCATAAGGAGGTTTGCCTACATTTTGGCCCAAATGTGCCAAATCTAAGTAGTGGCCACCTGAGAGGCCCTGCAAAGGGTGGTCCTTTCAAAGAGTACCATTCTTACAAAGAAAACGTGTGAACAGAGCCTGAGGTGACTGCTGCTGCTCTTCCTGGGCTCAGCCTTTGGGGACTTTGAGGGGCTGCTCACCACCAGCGATGCACAGTCAACCTTGGCACATGGCCTGTCTATGCTCAGCCTCGTCCAACCCCACAACGACAACAGAAAAGCACCCAAAGATTGGCTGACTAGAAAAGACTGTAAGGCTAATTATTACCTTGAGAGCTGGCAGTTTTCACTCATGGATACTTGGGTCTCCCAGATTAACATAATTCCTCAGTAGATTCTAGCTCTGTCAAAGTCCCCAGGATTCTTGAGGTGGCTTTGGTGACAGCATCTTTCCCAGACAGCCATCTGGTCTCACTGCACCCCAGAACAGGAGGGCATAAGCAAACAGTTGCTCTCTGCCAATTCCCATAGGCTACTGGGAAGCTGAGGTGCCTGGCTGAGGTAGGGTTGGACTGTCTGCTCTGCTCCTGTTCCTGGCTTCTCTCTCTCTCTCCTTGTACCTCAGGTGGTTCCCTCACAATGTGGCTGATTCCTGCCTTCTTCTTTATAGCACAATGAAATGTTTGCAGAGGTGGGCTATGTTCTGAAGGATTCTGAGTCTGGCCAAGGCCCACCCGTTCTTCTTCAGGCCCTTCACTCTCTGCCTCTGCTTCTGGAAGTCTTTGATATGTCAGCTACCTGGGCATGCCTCTAGACCGTGTCTTCACTCCAGTCACCATGCCTAGAGTGAAGCTGTAATCTGCAATTCGCGCTTTTATTTTTCTTATACTCTTCTGATGACACCTTATTCTTATAAATTACTCCATAGCAAGAATTAGAGAGAGCAGTCAGATCTCCCTGCCCTGTCCTCTACACCCTTCCACAGAGTCACTCTGCTGTCACAGGCTCCCAAGCTGAGCTGCTTAGCCAGGTCCTGTCTTCTTGGTCTTGACCTCACCACCTTCAGCCGTAGCACCCCTAACACAACCCCTAATGAGGGGGTTCTTCTCTTTCAGTTTCCCGAGTATCTGAGTCCGCACTATGCTCGTCAGTCATGTTAATTAACACTTCCTTGATCTCAGGGCCGTCTGGGATCCAGCTGCACGCCCCGGGCCCTATGTCTTACTGGACCTGTGTAGGTGGTCTTCACAGCAGAGCCATGACGAATTTATCTCCCTTCCCATCGCTTCTCCGCCCAGGGACCTTCTCCCACGGAAAAACCTCAGAGACTAGACAGTAGGAAAGTCTCGCCTTGATTCATGAGGCTTTGTCTGTAGCACCGCACTTGTCCGTTGGTTCACCCACTGGAATCTAGTCCACACCCAGCCTCTTCTCAAAAGCTTTTCTCAGGGAGTTGGAAGAGGAGAGGAGGGACTTTGGAGCAATTCAAATACAAGTGCCATTGCGGCTCTGTCAGTGCCTGGAAAGCCTCCAACTTTTTTCCCTTAAGAATGTATGTTTCCTCCCTTAATATTACTCTCACACACACTCGCGCACGCATGCACGCACGCACACATGTACACATGCACGAGCATATATATACACCCAAAGCCTTTTTTACCTGATTTTTTTTTCTCTTAAAGAAGTTTGCATTATTTTTCCAACTTAGGGAGTTAAGAGACAACGCAGGTCCCTGTCTCTATGGATTAGAACTTCTCGTAGGCAAAAGTTAAGCCACTACCCCCTCATCCCCCAGTGTGAGGATGATTCTTTGTCTTGGCAGTTTGTATAACAACACCATTTTGTCGTCAGCAGGTTCTCAGCCATAGTCAGGATGCCGCCTCACTACGGGACTGACAGACCTAGACCAGAAATGTTCAAGCACAAACTCTGTCTGCATTCATCTCTTAGCATGACTAGGACCTTGTCCCTGGGCTAATTTTGGGTGCCTGGCTCCCACTCCCCTTCCTGTGTAGGCATCTCCTTCAGTGAGGTCCCCACAGACTGGCTACTGTGCCAGGCTTATTTTGAGTCCAGCGGTTGATGTGGCTTAGACGTCTGATGAGGCCTGACCTCCTTTGCTCTGTCCCACTTACGCCTTTTAAAGACAAATTTGGAGTGACTTTCTAGAACTTTATTTTTGGTCCTTTCAAAACAGGGTTTCTCTGTGTAGCCTTGACTTTCCTGGGCTCTCTTTGTAGACCAGGCTGGCCTTGAACTCACAGTGATCCTCCTGCCTCTGCCTCCTTAGTGCTGAGATTACAGGTGTGCGCCACTGCGCCTGGCTGACTTTCTAGAATTTTATGTTTTATATTCACTATCCAGAACTTTCATCTGAATCCCCTCTGTTTCACTTTTGCCCTGTCTCCCTTTGTTGTCCTTACAGGCCTGTGGCATCGATTTCCTTATAGGTCTGACATTTTTGGCTTGTCCCTCATCTTTAATAGCATCTCTTAAAGAGACACAGAAAGTCTGGAGTCACGAGGCTCCCATTGGTTCAGACTGTGAGATTACGGGCAGGCCAGGGGAGGAGGCATGATGGTGAGTGTGGACTACAGATCTTATGCAGACACACACAGAGGCATTCAGGGAAGATGCTCAAAGGCTCCAGAGTAGGAAGGTGCCAGGGGCTCCAGCTAGAATGACTTCGCTCACAATTTTTTTCTCAGTGGAGTTCACATCATGCCTGGTACTGGGAAAGCTGAGTCAGCCCCTTCTGGGATTTCCCCAATGATCCCCTGCATTCTACAACACATGTGAGCACACATATACAAGCGCACACACACACACACACACACACACACACACACACACACACCCCTGCACAGGCAAGAGTCTCACTAATCTGTATCCCAGAGTTCTAGAAGTTTCTTTCACTGCCTTCTGACAATACCTAGGGGTATTTAAACCAGGAGCCTTCTGCTGTACAAGGAGCTGAAAATTTTATGCACTGAAAACTATAAATCATGGGAACTGACCTGTTATAGTCAGGGGAAAGGAGAAGGTACAGACATCTGAGGTCTTAGAGGGAAGAACGTATGTAGAATGTCAAAGATCAATTTCCTTCTACTTTCAAATGTGTCAAGAAGGAAGAAGAATCGCAAGAGGGCTGGGGATATAGCTCCATGATGGAATCCTTGCCTAGTGTATAAGCCCTAGGTTCCATGCCCCTCACTGGGCATGGGAGGCAGGGATGAGTGAGAAGCCAGTGCGGACAGGATCTTGTTCGGGGGTGAAGAACACAAGCCTGAATTCAGAGAATGATGTTTTCAAGCAAGGAAAGCAGCACATGTGAACTTGAGGGAGCAGTGAGGCACCAGAAGAGATGAGAGAGAGCAGGCAAGATTGTGGCCGATTCTGTGGCCAGAGGAAAGGGTTATTGTTGTTTTTGTTGTTGTTGTTGTTGTTGTTGTTGTTGTTGTTGTTGTTTTCAAGATGGGTTTAAAGGTGAAACTCAGGAGCTCATGGAGTTGGGCCATGTTCTTGTAGCTACTTCATGACTGAAAATGCTCTTAAAACACATTGCAGCCCTACAAATCAGTCTAAAAATATTTTTCTGAATGTAAATTTTCTATCTGATGCTGAAACTTACTATAGATGAAAGTCTTACA
The DNA here is from genome assembly GCA_907169655.1 of Acomys percivali. Classification (NCBI taxonomy): domain Eukaryota; kingdom Metazoa; phylum Chordata; class Mammalia; order Rodentia; family Muridae; genus Acomys; species Acomys percivali. The sequence continues at coordinate 62,290,945 of OU015757.1, read as the reverse complement.
AACCAGTTGGCTAAAACAAAATGTTAAGCATTAAATATGCCCTAAAATGCCACATCAGTTCAAATTTTGCCCTTGCCAAATAATTATTGGCAGAGACCAATGGCCAGCCTTTGGGACAGCATCAAGCCAAGAAGCTCTGCCAAACAGGCTCAGAAGGATTTCTTTTCACCCCACCCCCCAAAGAAAGTCATCAGTTTTCAAGGAGTTATTTTTTTTTCCCTGCCAAGGGTTGTGCTGTCAGTCCAGGGGACCTCACAGAGCCAGGGGCTCTCCTCTCTCCGTTTCCACCCTTCTTCGTGCATTGCAGCAAGCTCCACCGAGAAAGCCAAGCTGCAGGAAAGCCCTTGGCACTTGGCATCTAAATGAGGAGGGAAAGGACCCAGCAGCTGCCCCTTCCTGGCCTCTAAGTGAAAGTTGCTGAGAGGCAGTCCAGGACACTGCCCCCCAGAAGCCTGGCATCATGACAGCTTCTTAGCCATCACTGTGCAGGCAGCTTATGTTTCCCGACCATGTCACTGAGGTCTCTGTGTAAAAGACTTGAAATGATTCTTGTTTGTTGCACAGATGGACACAAACCCACTGATTTCCAATGCCAGAAACCTCGTGTGACCACAGGAGTTACTCCCCACCCACTAAACCAGCCAGTGAACAGCTCAAGGCATCAGAACCAACAGATGTCCTCAGCATTTTAGGACTGTTTTCACTACCTAATAGAACGAAGTTCAAGTGGAGAGTGAGACATCCCTCTCCTCCCAGTCGGCCCCAACCACTCATCTCGTTGCCTTTGCTGCTCAAGGCACAAACAGACCCACGCCTGTATCTGAATGATGCTCTTGCTTCTGCTAATGGCTATTCCTGACTGCCCTCCAAGGACAATCATAACTGTATACTGTCCCCCAAGATTCTTTCTACTCGATGGCCCTAGATATCTCAGATGTCTCTCTCATGCCCTTCCTCTTCCTGTTTTGAACTGTTTGACAGATTCAGAGTCAGAGAAATATATGCAGCAGGAAATGGTACAGAAAGTGTAGGCAAAACAGCGTAGACAGGAATTCATACTGGTTGGAGCTGCATTATAGGGGTTTCTTACATATTTGTTCACTGTGCTTTTATGAAGGAGGAAGACGAGAAGGAAGAGGAGGAGGAGGAGGAGAAGGAAGAGGAGAAGGAGGAGAAGGAGGAGGAGGAGAAGGAGGAGGAGGAGGAGGAGGAGGAGGAGGAGGAGAAGCCCATGAAATAAACTTACAATTAATCAGAGTGCCCCTGAAGCAATAGCTGTGGAGTCCGAGCTCCGCAGACACCCTGATGAAGAAATGCCGGCCAGGACAACATGAACAACCTGCTGGCTTGCTGTTGTCATGAATTAGCAGGGTAGGGAACTCAGACTGAGTGTAAGACAAAAGAGTGGAATTTGGTACAGCAGAAAATGATTAAAACATTAAATGGAGGGGACATTTTCCCTTTGTGGAATGGCTTTAGTCTAGCCCAGAGAAGGCAAGAATGTCATCCCAGAGTTTGATAGAAAGACTAACATCAACTTTTTATGGAGTCTGACTGGCCTGGGGGATGGGAACACCAGAAACACAGACTGTTTGGAACAATGGATTTGGGGGTATGGTGGTTAGACAGTGGTGAGAGTAAATGCCCCCGTATAGTCTGATTTTTTTCTTTTTTCTTTTTTCTTTTTTCTTTTTCCTGAGAGAAAACTCTAACCTCAGAAGCATGGAGAGAAATGACATGATCGATACCAGGGGCTTGCAGAAAAGATTGAGAAAAACAAACCATAAAAGTTGGCCTCATAATGAGGCTGCAGGTCCGTCCGTGCCTGCAGTGGATGCTTATTTCTCTCGCGAGACTTCAGGGACTCGGCACATTTCAAGTGGGCGCAATGGGGACTGTACTGATAGGAACCAAGCACACAGTTTCCCATGGCTGTTAACCCAGCCTGACCTTTTGTTTAGTGAGAAAAATATGCTTTCAGTAAAAATAAAGGTTTATTCTTTTAAAAAATATCTTACCTGGGCCTCACTCTCTAAGCCGTCTTCTGATGAAAATAGGAAAGGGTTGTCAGCTCAGAAAAAAAGAAACTTTATTCATTGTCCTAGTCAGCTGACAGCAGAATCGAACCAGCCATCCAACCACAGGAAATAAACAACAGTCTCTTCCCATGGATGGAAGCCGGTGTGGATGAAAAAGCCTTTGTTTCTCCTCCCTTCTTAAGTTCTCTTTATCTCTATATAATGTCCCAAAACAGACAGAGATCCCTCTGTGCCATATTATTTTTGATACACACACACACACACACACACACACACACACACCACATATGCACACACACTATGTACCTCAGAGCATCCTTCTCATCACAAAAGCAGTAGTTGTGTATTTTCTCAGAGCCTAATGATTTTTGTTACAATCAGTATAATAGTACTATCATTGTTGTCATTTATGATAGGAGACATAAAGATTGTGAAAGGAGACATGGGCTGCCGTTTTTGAGGAAATGACGAGTAAGTGGGAGCTGACCGTTGCTGGTCCTGTCTCTAGCCCAGCCTCCTGCCATGTGGCTGCTCAGCTAGGCCACCTCCCAGCTGCCCCTCCATCCCTGCTAGATTTGAACTGTGTACTTGGTGATAGGCCAGGAATGCTGCTGGTGAGGGCATTGCACGCACACCTTAGTGGACTGTTTCCTAGATTCCAAAGCAGCTCCTCATGCCTCTCTCCAGGCTCTCTGAGGAAGAGCACACCTGGCTGATGTGACCAGCTTAGTGGACCTGCCCTTGGCTGAACTTCCCTTTTTTCACGTCTGGTTGGGGAGGAGGGGGTGGAACTCACTACGAAACACATAATACAACAAAGAAACTATCATGAACTCGAAATGTTTAAATAAGTTTGTACTTTTTTGTTTTGTTTTGGGCAGATTTTGTTTTAAGATGGAGTTTCTCTGTGTAGCCTTGGCTGTCCTAGAACTCATTGTGTAGGCCAGGCCGGGCTCAGACTCCCAGAGATCCACCTGTCTCTGGCCCCTAAGTGCTGGGATTAAAGGCATGGGCCATCACACCTGAAATAAATTTGTATTTTACTTTCTATAGCATCCATTTAAAAACAGTGACAGAAGTGTTTAGAGACCAATAGTATTAGCTATATATAGTGCTTGGTGAGGCTGTGCATGTAACGATCCCCTGACAATAGTTTACCCCTGTGTGGTGCCATAGCTCAGCGGTAGAATCGACTGCCAAGCACAAGGAGACTCTGAATTTAATCCTCAGTGTCACCAAAAAGCAACACCACAAATTGATTTGTTTCCTAGTCAGGTGCCAGCACCTCAATTTCAGATGTAATTTCACTATCCATAAAAATGTTACTGAAAAAAACAAACAAATACTCAGCTAGGTGGTGGCAGCAGAGGATTAGAAAAGGTGGGGGCAGGGGACCTGATCACCCATTTCTATTATGGAATATTAGCTGGGGTGAAATAGGGCGAACAGTTAAGGAAAAGCATTTTATGCCTATTTCTTCCTGAGAGAAACTATCAGGAAGACAGCCTCAGTTCATCTGGTCCCACTGAGGCAGCCACTCCTTGGCTGTTTTGTGCATCCCTATTCTCTGTTTTAAGGAACCATTAAAAAAAAGAAAAAAGAAAACCCAAAACATTTCTCAAGTTACTGAGGAATAACACTTTTCAAAACCAGGAAGGTTTGCTGCCACACTCTTTTAGACAATAATTTCAAGCGGCCCGACAACTGAACAGCTGAGCAGAAATTGTGGTCCTTTCTTAGATGCTTTTGAGGTCCTTACATAAAAGTTCGATAATGAAATATTTATGAGAAACATGTCAAAGGCTGTGCTTGGTCAAATTTCTCTGCCTACAACAACGGGGATGATGACCTTCCACAAAACCCAGAGTGCTTCGTTAGAGGAGTCATCAATATTTATTGTGAAAAGTCACCTTTCAATCGTTACTCAGACACAGGACCTTGGCAAAGTGTGTGTTTTAAATTCCAATGAGGACTTTTAGGAAGAAACAGTTAAAGTCTGAGCGCCTTGCCTTGGAGCTTTCGGGTATTTCCCCCCTCCACATCAGGCCGGGCAGGGAGGGGCTCTAAAGTCCTGTGTTTAAATTAAAACGAACTTTCACAGTTCTTTTCTCTTGTTTTCTTTTGGAATCCAGACCCTTGAATTTGGACAGACAAGCAAGGCAGCCACCCTTCAGTGTGGCTGTGTCAAAGTTGGAATGGAGTGAGAGCGTGACCCCCTTCAGCAGGGAGGGAGACACACAGTAAAGGTATTTTTTTTTTTTAAATGGAACAATTCTTCGCACTGCCCTGGTGACTAGGCAGAGGCGTCTCGTGTTTCTCTTTTGCTGATATTGAATCAGCTGAAGACACCAGTAAGCAACGCCCTGAAATAGTCTCCTGGCCCTTTTGTCGTTTTGTTCTCGTGAAGCAGAGATGGCCTTTTCTCTCTTTTCATGTCGAAATATTCAATTAAAAGGCCAATTAAAACTGGCCAATTATTTGGCAGCTTTGCTCATAATCAGGAGTGTTGCAAATCGTTAACGTTTAGCTGCAAGTACCTTGTGCTAAGTTGGCGAACTTTGAAATCAACGCTTTAAATAGAGATCGCTAGGCTCATTTGTGATAAGAATACACTCTCAATTAGCACAGGAAGCAGGTTCCGGCAAAGGCATTGCTATCCTGGCTTCCTGGGTAGGTTGTGGTGCAGTCTGACTTGTGTCTTAAGTAGATGGCCAAAGTGAAAACTTAAGCCAGGGGAGTAAGGGGGTGTTGGTTGAGATGGCATCTGACTTGAGGAGAAACTCCAAACTGCCTAGCGACATGCATTCCCCAGGTCAGGCCTCCTTATAGTCTCATTTTCTTGCTTATTACCAATCTCCTCATTCCTGGAGAGCGAGGAGAATGACACCTAGCATTTGTCCCTGAGTTTGCAAAGCTCTCTCACGTCTCATCTGACTCTCAGAGCAATTTAGTGATTTCTGTACACTGAGCAGCTTAAATATGTTTGTAGAGAAGCTCACGTTTCTCGAACGTTACCCTGTTCGTCAACTCAACTCCAATAGCTCTGATGCACTTCAGACAGTCTAGGGAGTGCTAACGTGAGTAGTTTCTTAGAATATTCTGAAGAAAAGTCAGAAAGTGCAGAATTGGATCCGGCTCATTCTGTCTCTAGCAAGGGGAGCCCACTGGGAGCTTGCCCTGAAGCACCTGGCCACAGCAGGGTCAGGAGTTAGAGTTCCAGGCTACTGTCTGTTTCTCCCCAAATCACTTGAAATCTGTGGTATAAGCACTTACAAAAAATATATATATACAAAGTCCCTCATTTTTAAACCCAACCTTTTATTGGCAAGAATCCTAAAGATTTGCTGAGCCCAGCCACACACTTACAGAGCAAGCCCTACTGCATAGACTGGCTCTCCCCTAGACAGATCTCAAGGCCTCCTAGGGAAATGGAAGCTAGCTTTCTCCAACGTGCCACACACCCATACACATCCCACGCCCAAGTAGGTGACTTACCAGGCGTGGCTGAGGTGGAGGACACAAGTGACAAGAAAGATGCACACAGGCTTTCTAAGAAACATAGTCTTCCGAGAAACAGAGGGAGAAATTCTCCAAAGCTGAGGGTGGGGGAGGCAGAGGAGGTGGGCAGCCTTCCCTTCAGGGGCAGAGGGATCTCCTCAGAGCTCCACTGCCTTGGTGTGTAAGCGATCCCAAACAGAGTTGAGGGGTGGTGAAATGGAACTACCAAACATCCAAAGAAGAGATTATCTACTTAATTAAAGTTTTTCCCCCTCGAAGTCCTTCAGCCAATCAGAACTCAAGTGCCAGAGAAAGATTGAGTCGATCAAAAGAACACTCCAGGATCCTCCCGGACAAATGCAGAAGGGGACGAGGAGAATGGGGACAAAGAAAGCAGGGGGAGAAAGAGACATAGCCAAATCCCCTCCACACGAGCACTGCGTGGAGTTGCCTGTCTCTTGATTTTCTCTGCCCACTACAGCACGGTCGTGCCCCTACTGAAGCGTATATATACACAGGCACATCCACACAGGGAGAGCCTGGTCCCCAAGAGAGATTTAGAGGGGTCTTTGTAGCACTTTGAGACTGGATTTGCATTTGGGATAACTTTCCTCTCATCCTGGGGAGACACGGGCCCTCTGATCTGGGGTCGCTGGCTGTGTATCTTTCTCTGAGGAAAAGAAAGTTTGGGGACTTTGGGAGGTGGGTACCCTGACAACTTTTCCACCAGTACCTTACTGAGTACTTGCTATATTCTCAGCCCAGTACTAGACACTGTGAAAATTACATGCGCGCACACACACACAC
>OU015757.1:62263188-62283188 GCA_907169655.1 Acomys percivali | reverse complement strand
TGCAAATACTTGAATGAGTCTAAGAGGGGAAAAAATGAATATGCTTCTATGACAGTGACAAAGAAGCAGGCTTTGGAGAAAGGGAATAAAATCTGTGAGACAACAGCCACTGTGACTGAATGTATGTAGCGTAGGAATTGGCTGGGACATCCAGTAGGGTGCAGGTGTGGAGGGGCCCTGTGTTGAGCTTGGAGTTCATCATCACTGAGACACTGGAAACCAGGAGAAATACACACATACTTACACACCTACACACACATACACGCACACACCTTTTAATTTTATTTTTATTCATTTGTATGCATGGGGGTGTCCATGCACATGCTGGAGGATGTTAGCAGAGACCACAGAGGGTGCCAGATCCCCCCAAAGTGGAATTGCAAGTGATTGTGAGCCACCAGACAGGAATTCTGGATGCCAACCTGGGCCTCTGGACGAGCAGGAAGTGTTCTTAACCTCTGAACTATCCCTCAGCTCCCTGCTTTAGCAACATACAGTTTTGAGGGTCAGGGCCTTATTTTTCAGAGGCCATGAAAGATGCATAGAGCAAGGTGGAACCAGAGACTGAGACGATTTAGCACATTTTCAGAAATCAGGTGAGAGAAGACAAGGCTGAAGTGTGGCAGTAAATGGAAAACACCAGATTTAGGTCACTATCTAAGACAACAGAGGCTCTAGGCAGGCCCAGGAATTAGTTTGACATTTATTTACATAAAAGCATAATTTAAACTTACCCAGGCATTAAAACTCTCCCTGAAACAAAAACTTCTTATAAACCAAATAAAAAACTGATAGAAATGGGAATATTTTCAACATACTTTGCTAAAAAAAGTAATATAAAATATGAGGGGCTATTAAAAATCACTAAGATGGATGGGCGTGGTGGCGCACTCCTTTAATCCCAGCACTTGGGAGGCAGAGGCAGGTGGATCGCTGTGAGTTCAAGGCCAGCCTGGTCTACAATATGAGTCCAGGACAGCCAAGATACACAGAGAAAAACGAACAAAACAAAACAACAACAACAACAACAACAAAACACTAGGATGGACCAGCAATATGGGTCAATGGATAAAGGTGGTTGCTGTGTAGGTCTGGAGACCTAAGTTCAAACACCAGAGCGTACATAAAGATGGAGGGAAGGAACCAGCTCCACCAAGTTGTCCTCTAACTTCTACGAGTGTGCTTTAGGTTTATAGAAGAAATGCAAAGGTAATGTAGAGTTCTCTGCTGCCCCACATTCACTCATCCTATTACCAATATCTTGTTAATACGATCTGTTTGACCAGTCAGTAATGGTATAATAGTATTAGCCAAGGTTCACAAGATATTCCTAATTACTTAGCTTTTGTTTAAATATCCTTTTTTCTGTTTTAGGATCCATCCAGGTTATCACATTATATTGAATGGAAATTCCTCTTTATGCTCCCTTTGGCTCTGATAGTTTCTTATATCGAGACTACCTGGACCTGTCCGCAGTATAAGTAATGACACAGAAGCTTATTAAGAGTTTTCAGCTTTGGCGTTTTAGCTGGGCAGGCTTTCAGCCACCTTATCTAACCTTATCCCAGCGAACCCTGGCACTACGTCTACCGCATGACCATGTCTTCATCTCTTTACCTGTTCCTGTCTCTTTGCCTTGTCTCCCACTGCTGAGTCTGAATCTTCTCTCAGAGCCTCTCGCTCTGCCCAGAAGTTCCACCCTCCACTTGCTACCAAGCTATTGGCTGTCAGATTTTTATTAAAGCCAATCAGATACAATTCTAGATTGCCTTAGACTGGTGAAAAAGGAGCAAATATTTACAAAATATATGACTGGTGATGGGGGCATAGCTCTCTCCCAGTACTGAATTTACAATTGTATGTACAGAGATGTGCCTTCACACAGTACACCCCAACAGCTTCTCAGTCTTTCTTTGTTTTTGATGACCTTGACAATTTTCAGAAGTACTGGTCAGGTATACAAAAACAAACAAAAAACCAAACTTGGTAAGAAAGAATTCAGAGGAGGAAAACTCACTACAGACAATAACCAGATTTAAAAAATACAAAACAGCCTACAAACACGTATAAACAAGAAAGTAACAGATCTCTCATTAAGACACTTTAAAAAAAAAGAAGAAATTGAGGAAGACACCAGAAGGTATAAAGCCCTTCCAAGATCATGGTTTGGCAGAATTAATACTGTAAAACTGAATGTATTGCAGAAATTAATCTACAGATTTAAAATTGTAATGATATTTTCAGAGAAGTAGCAAAAACCATCCTAAAGCTCATATGGTAGCAGAAAAGACTAGAATAGCAAAGCAATCCTAAGCAGAAAAGGAATTGCTAGATGTGTCCCAATACTTGATCTCAAACTATACTGCAAAACTGTAGTAACAACAGCAGCAAAAGTATAATCCTGGCACAAACACAGGCGGGCAGAGTAATGGAATAGGAGAGAGGACCCAGAGAGGAGCCGACAAAGCTGTAACGGGTCAGTCTCTGATGAGCAAAGACAATCTCTTTAACACACAGCACTGGGAAAACTGAGTAGGAAATGTGTGGAAGAATGAAGCTGGCCTGGTGTCTCTCACTCTGCACAAAGGTCAGTTCAAGATGGATCAAAGAGCTACATCTCTGAAACTTTTAAAGGGAAGGAAATACAGGCAAAAAAGCCAAGGACTTTTTGACAAGGATTTGGAGTTCACAGGAAATAATAGCAAACACTGGCAGATACATATGTGTGAAAAATAAAATGCTTACACGCAGTCACAGAAACGGTTCACAGTGGAGAGGCAGCCTATGGAATAGAAAACGTATTTTCCAGCTATACATCTCACAGAGGGGCAATATCTACACAGGGGGGTGATAAGAAGGTGTGATGATCAACAGGCATAAAAATGTCTTGATGAAATCCATTTTTGTTAACAAAAATAATTAAGAAATAAACAAAAGTAGACAGAATATAAAAATAAAACTTTGCCGGGCGTGGTGGCACACACCTTTAATCCCAGTACTCAGGAGGCAGAGGAAGGCGGGTCACTGTGAGTTTGAGGCCAGCCTGGTCTACAAAGTGAGCCTAGGACAGCCAAGGCTACACAGAGAAACCCTGTGTCGAAGAAACAACAAAAACAAAAACAAAACAAAAGAATAAAATGTCAATCTGCAGAAGTCTCTGAATTTAGAGACATAGATTCTTCATCGTAGTGTTTAAGACATACTAAGCGGTGGCTGGAGGTTAAGAGCACTTGCTGCTCTTGCAGAGGACCCAGGTTTGATTCCCAGCACCCACATGTTGGCTCCTGCCCTCCATCTTTTTGAAGCAGGGTCTCCCTTGTTTCTGCCAAGGTCATGCTATCTTCAGGCTGGCTGGCCTGTGAGCTTCTAGGTAATTCTGTCTCTGTCTCCCATCTCATCTCCCAGGACTGCTGGGATTACAGATGTTCCAGATGTATGCTTCTGCAATGGGTTGTTGTCTTTTCATTTTGCATTTAATGGAGGCTCCAGGGATTGAACTCCTGTCGCCAGGCCTGTGTGGCTAACGCCTTTACTGCCTGAGCCTTCGTCCTCTTGCTGTTATTTGGTCGGCATCCCATGGACCACTGAAACTTCAAACCTGTCCCTATAACCTGCTTAGAGTCATAGAAGCCAAAACATGGATCAGGAGATTCTAGGCTCTGCATCCTTCAGTACTTACAGATCGTCTGCTCTGCTGAACCTGCTAGTTCTTGAGAACACCCTAATATGTTCACAAAGGGCTCTTACATATGCACCCCCCTATAGACAAAGATTAAGAAAGGAGCCTTTAGTGCCAGCGCGTGGGAGGCAGAAATAGACAGATCTCTGAGTTCCAGGGCAGCCTGGTTTACACAGCAAGTTTCAGGCCAGCCTAGAACTCACTATTACGTAGTGAGACCTTATCGTGAAGGAAAGAAAAGAAAGAAAGGAAAGAAGTGTGGTGATGTAACAGCTGCTCTCTAAGATGGGCACTTTGAAGTGAATTCTCTCTTGCATGACCACTATTTCAAGCCAGATATTTGTCACAGAAGTTTTACGAGGAACGGAAGAGAGGAGCAAATATTAGGATCCTAAGAGCTACAGCTGGCGTTGAAAGGCTTAAGGTTATTGCTGAGGACCAGATCAAGAAGAGGGACAGCACATACTCTGGGAAGCTTTGGTTCCTTTCCAGCAAGTAAAAGTGACTTCACTGTCAGAAAAAAAATGTAGCGTCTTGTGTGTCGATGTCAAAGGAGAAAGCAGGCTGCTTTCTACCGTCAGTGCCCCAACATGTGCACTCATTCCGTCAGCATATATGCCGTGTGTGCTCATGACATGCTAGGTGATGTCTTGGCTCTGGGTTTCATCTGTAATGAGCAAAAATAACCCTTGTTGCCATGGTGATGCCCTGGGGAGATGGAAAAGGATTTCATACGATGCACAGTATGAAAAAGATGACTAACAGCCAGTTAACCAAAGGCTTATTGTAGATCTGTCAGGTCATGAATTTCTGAGGTGACATTCAAGGTGAGAAACAGGAAGAAGAATCGGGAAGTAGACTTAGGGAAGAGATTCCATGAAGAGGAACAAAAAATGCAGAGTTAGGCAGGTCTTGAGTGCAAGGGAAAGGTCTGACGGGAAGCACAGCAACTGAAAATAAGTCGAGAACCTGGATGCTTAGGTTTTAAGAGAACTTGGGAGCTGGGTGCTGTGGTGCATGCCTGTGATCTCAGCACTCCGGGAGGCAGAGGCAGGAGGATCTCTGTGAGTTCAAGGACAGCCTGATCTACAAAGCAAGTCCAAGACAACCAGGGCTACACAGAGAAACTTCATGACTCAGGAGCAGGGAGGAACACACAGGCAGGCTCTACAGTGGTCCAGGAGCAAGGAGGACCATGCAAGCAGGCTCTACAGTGGTCTAGGTGAAAGACAAGGGCAATTTTGTCAAGGGCAGAAACAGGAGACAGCAAAAAATTTCTAGTAGCTTGAATCCATCATTTTCAAAAGGAACTATATTTCTATTATTTTTAAAATTAAAACAATACAGACAAACTGGGCTTGGTGGTGCACATTGCAATCCCAGCACTCGGGGAGGCAGAGGCAGGCGGATCTCTGTGAGTTTGAGGCCAGCCTGGTCTACAAAGAGAGTCTAGGATAGCCAAGGCTACCCAGAGAAACCCTGTCTTGAAAAAACAAAACAAATATAGGTATATGAGAACTTTATTTATTTATTTTGCTGTTATTGTTGTTTGAGACATGGTCTCTCTATTTAGTACTGATTATCTTGGCACTTGGTATGTAGACCAGGCTGGCCTCAAATACACAGAGATTCCCCACTTCCTCTGCCTCCTGAGAGTTGAAAGCCACCAGATCAGGCTTTTGTGACACCATTGTTTTTATCAACGCTTTCAGAATGGTATATGTGTGTCCATCATCTGAGGGCATTCTTAGACATGAGAGCCCTAATCAAAGCAGTGTCGCTGGTGTCAGGCAAAGTCTTCTCAGCAATGGTTCTCTCTTTTGGTAGCTTCCTTGAAGTCACCCTATGCTTATTGGAAATAATGTTAGAAGGATGAGTTAGGGCATATCAAACAGAAGCTTGTGAGCCAGGCTGCTACATTACAGAAAGTTCGTCTTTGCAGCGTTTGGCATCAAATCCACAGCCTTGTGCACGCTAAGCAAACACTCTACCACCGAGCTATCTCATGCCCTCTTTGGCCTCTGTGCACACAGGGCATGCATATGGTGCTTATAACATCCATGTAGGCAAAGCACTCACACACAGAAATAAAAATACATCTTTAAAAATAATAATACTCTGTGTGTATGAGCATACGTGTGTGTGTGTGCACATGAGTGTGCACACCCCTGCATAAATTTCTGTGCAGCATGTTATAGTGCACCCACAGATAGTTGTGAGCCACTGTGTGGGTGCTGGGAACAGAATCCAGGTCCTCTGGAAGAGCAGAAAACGCTTTTAATCACTGAGCCGTCTGCTCATTCCCAGGAAACACAGTCTTGTCACGTAGCCAAGGCTGGCCTTGTATCACTATGTAGGACAGGTTGGTGTTGAGTTTTTGATCCCCCTGCCTCGGCCTCCTGAGTGCTGGGATCTCAGGCATGTGCCACAACACCCAGCTTCAGTGAAGGTGTTTATGAACACAGAGATGTCATGATAAAAAGCATTTATGGACAAAGTTAGTTAGTGTTGGTGAGGCCCTGGGTTTTATTCCTGCCATTCCTCCCTCCCTGCCCCAGTTAATAAAATCAAGACTGGAGAGAAAGTATCTAGAAAATTCTTCTTGTGTTGTACACATGAGAAATAATAAGGCTCTGGATTTGAATGGTGCTGCCAGAATTGGACAGGGAGGAGTGGGATGGAAGGCATTCCAGAGGCTAGCTCGGCCCTCAGAACACCATGGAACCAATGGATGTTCGTCAGAAGGACAGAACTGCTCAAAGATTGCCACTGACGTGTTGAGTCTGAACGACAGGCTCCATCACAAGGAGGCAAGATAGGAAAATGATGATCCAGAGCTAAAATAAGTAAGGTTTGTTTCACAACTATATGGATATATAGTACTCAAAATGGCTGAGGTCATAAAAAGTATGTTATTTTTTTTTTATGAAAAGAAAGAAGAAACAGGATGAAGAATTGAGTGGTCAGCACTCAGGAGGCAGAGGAGGCAGGTCTCCGTGAGTTCAAGGACAGCCTAGCCTACAAAGTGAGTTCCTGGACAGCCAGGGCTACACAGAGAAATAAAAGAAATAAACAAACAGAACTGAGTGGTAACAGCAAGCTGTTCCAGTAGCAACAGCAGGCTGGGGGGAAGAATGTCACAGTTGTGACTTTCCCCACATGCCAAGGAAGCAAGTGGTGACCATTCGCTTTAGTCCTGCTATGGAGAAGTGTGATGCCTAGTGACCTGTGTGAGTGCTTGTCCCAAAGCCTTGATTCTCAGGAGGACAGACAGTTCTTTTGCTTTCTTTTCTTCACAGGATGATGGTGTTAGAGGCCAAGCAGCTGTCCTCAGAGCAGGACACAAAACAAAACAAAAAAACCATGTGCGCGGTGGGCTCAGATCACAGGGGTGGAGGGGACTGCAGAGACCAGCCAGGGTGCTCAGGACAGCCCGGAATCACATGTGAGTCTTACAAGCAGCCTCAGAGGCAGGTGACTGTCTCCACATCGTTAGACATTTTAAATCATCCCACGGTGAGGGGATTGTTAAGTCAGGACTCAACCCAGAACTAAATGATGCTGAGAACAGCCAGGTCCTGTCCTGTCTCCCTCCCTGGGATGCTCAGCACACACTCTCCCACTTCTTTCTTTCTTTTTCCTTTTTTTCCCCCACACATCAAGATCTTCTGGAGAGATTTTAGAGAGAGGTGACTGGGAGTTTCCCCACATTTAGGAACCAGACTTCCTGGGATGCAATGTGGGACTTTGTAAGACAATTCCTCCGGGGACTGTGCAGGGAGCCAGGTTTGGAACTGTTGGAAGCATCCCAAGACCTGGCTGTCGAGAGTGAGGGTGGCTTTCCTCATTGAAAGGGTCAGATGGGGGAGCCTAAGGAAGCCCTGTGGACAGAAAGCCCGCTAGCTTTCTTCCTCAACCTCCTCCTTCTCCTATCTCCCTCATCCCTCTTTATGCTTGGTTCCTGGAGTAGCAAAGATTTTCCTGCCCTTCGCTTTTAGGACAGTGACACTTGGAGCAGCAGCGCCGCACAGTGGAAGGGAACTGCACTACAGTGCTACGCGCACCGCAGGATGGCGCTTTATTAGAACCAGGGGCTGCAGGTGCCCACGTGTCCCGCAGGGGGCAGCACGCCCCTACTTGCTTACGTGGGGACATTGTGTACCTTCCTGATAGATGAGCCCAGTTTGTGCCAGATCAGAAACCAGAATGTTTCAGGGTCACGTCCACGTTCCGAAACTAGAATGACATGACGGTGGGAGAAACGAAGAGGAGAAGCCTGATAAAACCAGTGTTTGTGACCTTCCCGCGTAGGGTGAAAGTACGGGCTCCTCCCGACCTCCAGTACAACTTAAAAACAAATACAGGAGGCTGGAGAGATGGCTCAGCGGTTAACAGTGTTCGCTGCACTTGCAGAGGGCTCTGTCTGATTCCCGGAACCACGCTGCAGTTCACAGCCGTCTGAAACTCCAATCCTAGGTCGTCCGACGAGGCAAGCACGTGGTTCACACACATACATGTAGGCAAAACACTCGTGCTGATAAAATAAATAATAAGCAACAACAAAGAACACATTGGCGTGTGCACCTGCTGCCAGGCGTGTCTTGGGAACAGTTATGTTTGTGCTGCACACGAGTCAGACGTTAGTTCTTGTCTGGTGATATTTTGGCCTGGTGACACATGGGTCTGTGTCGCTGTGTTTTTAATTATGCCTCATTTGCCTTGATTTCCGGCACAGTCGCCCTGCCTCTGTCTGCCTCACTCTCAGCCTGCCCATCTCACACAGACACATGTACTCCAAAGCTTTCTGCTATTTATGTAGACATGACTCTTCCCGTGCCGTGGTGAGCAGTGCAACTAGATGAATACAGGCGGAGATAACACTGCTGCTGTATAATAAGTCCACCTGTCTACCAGATAGCCCGCTAGCTTTCTTCCTCAAACTTCATCCCTGCTTCTGCCTCCCAAGTGCTGTGACTAAAGGTGTGTGCCACCACACACCTGTATTTGCTCCGTATTTGTACTTTTGTGTCTGGCTTATTTCATTTGACATAGTGACCTCCAGTTCCATGCACATTACTGTAAATCACAGGACTTCATCTTTTGTGTGTGTGTGTGTGTGTGTCTGAATGACATCACATTTCAAACCCTATTCATCCACTAGAAGACATGTGGGTGTCACTCCCCATTTTCACTATTATGAATAGTGCTGCAATAACCATGACGGTGCAAGTGTCCTTTGGGGTAACAGTGTCATCTTTGAACTTACACCAGTTGTGGACTTTCTGATTGCTACGGCTTCTTCTTTCAGTTTTGTGTGAAATTTCTATATTGTGTTTATGACTGTTATAATTCATATTCCCTTTAACAACATTTGTGTTGGGGTTTTGGGGAAGGGTTATTTGCTTTGTTTTGTCTCTTTGATAATAGTCATCCTAACTGGATGAGGTGAAAGGTCATTGAGGGTTTTTTTCATTAGATATGTGTATTTATTTAACCTATACGCATGCGTATGTGTCTGTGTATGCTGTGTGTGTGCTCTGTGTGTGCGTGCACGGTGGGTCCTTGCAGAAGCCAGAAGAGGGCATCAGATGCTCTGGAACTAGAGTCACAGGCAGTTGTAAATTGCATAATGTGAGAGTCGGGAGTTAAAGCCAGGTCCTCTGGGAAAGCAGCAAGTGCTCTTAACCACTGAGCCATCTTCCAGCCCCTGGTGTTCAGCTTTTGAACTCATTATATACTCTCCATGTCAGTCACTAGCAGAAGAGTGAAATTAGGTCCTCTGTTCTCTGTACACAATAATCAACTCAAAGTGGATGAAAGGCCCCAGGCTCATACGTGTTGCAAAAGACAAGATTTCATCCTTTCATGGTTGAATAATATTCCACAGTGTATTGGTACCATAGGTGTTGTTTGGGGCTTGTTTGTTTGATTGAGTTAATGGAAT
This sequence comes from Acomys percivali, assembly GCA_907169655.1. Classification (NCBI taxonomy): domain Eukaryota; kingdom Metazoa; phylum Chordata; class Mammalia; order Rodentia; family Muridae; genus Acomys; species Acomys percivali. The sequence goes on along the minus strand of OU015757.1, from coordinate 62,273,565 downwards.
TTTGTAGCCATTGATGGGCATTTGGGTTGCTTCCATGTCTTGGCTTGTGAGGATGACAGTGTAATAAAAAGGAGAGTAAGGTGTCTCTTTGGCATGACAGTCTCATCTCTTTTGGACAGAGTTGCAGTAGTAGGGTCTTTCAGTACTTTGGCCTTTTGTCTGTGTTATTGAGACAGGCTCTCATGTGCCCTGACAGGCCTGGAACTTACCATATAGCTGAGGATAACCTTCAATTTCTGATCCTCCTGCCTAGCGCTAGGATTGAAGAGCTATTTTTAAATTGTGTGTGTGTGTGTGTGTGTGTGTGTGTGTGTGTGTGTGTGTGTTCATGCAGCATATGCACGTGTACACATCTGTGCTGAGAGAGAATCCTTGTGGAATCCAGTGAAGGATGCTGAGTGTCCTGCTCCATCACTTCATCTCTTAGTCTCTCTGAATCTGGGACCTGCTGTTTTGACTGGGCTGGCTGGCTAGCTCCTAGGATCCACTTGTCTCTACTTCACAACTCTGAAGTTACAGGCATGTGAGGCTGTGCCCAGTGCTTTCACTTGGATGATCTGCCGTCTCTACACTCCAGTGTAAGCAAGCCCAGCTTTATATGTGACTGCTTGGAATTTAAACTCAGGCTCTCACATTTGCTCAGCAAATGCTCTTACCCACTGAGCCTTCTCCCAGTACTTTTCCCCTGTGTTTTAATTTTGAGGAACCTTCAAAACGTTTTTCCATAACACTTCACTAATTTTCATTCCACTAGTAATGATTTTATTTTTTTAACCCTATTTTGAGAAAGATGAACCCAAGGCCTTGGGCATGTTAGACAAGCCCTCTACCACTGACCTATATCTCTATTTCCCCCCCCCCCCCCCGGCCAGGGCAGGGTTTCTGTGTGTAGCCCTGGCTGTCCTGGAACTTAGTATGTAGACGAGGGGCTGACCTCAAACTCATAGAAGTCTGCCTGCCTCTGTCTCCCGAGCGCTGGAATTAAAGATGTGCACCACCACTACTTGGCTAGACCCTTATTTTTAATAGATGTACTTAGGCCTCTGCTTTGGGAATATGGCTAAGAAGGGTGTCATTATTTTTCAACCACATAATGTTTTGTTGGACAGAGGGCCAGTATGTGGCTTCTCTGCTTTGACATCTAGCTACTCAGGTCCACAGAGTGACCCTCAAAGCCAAGATCCTGTGGGCTCCTGCAACGGTTTCTGCACTGATTTGTTTCTTCTGATGAGTTATCTGCCTCCCTGATCACACTGAACTTCTGTGCTGAAGGCTTCATACCAAGACCTCTCATGCGTTCAAGAACACTGGCCTCACCTTGCTGATCTTGCTCTACCTGCAGGCTCTCAATATTAAGGCTAGTATTTTGAATGATGAAGAAAGATGTTTTAGGAGAGTGAGAAGTAAAAGAAAACTAAGAGAGAGATAGGAATTTTTAAAAAATGTTTCTAAAAGGACTGATTCACCAAGGAGAGAAAGTGGCAGCTACCAGAAACGTGACAATGGAGGGAAAAACAACTGAAAACTCACATCTTGACCTACAACTGCAGGGAAGGAGGAGTGAGGAGAGAGAGAGAGAGAGAGAGAGAGAGAGAGAGAGAGAGAGAGAGAGAGAGAGAGGGGGAGAGGGAGAGGGAGAAAGCAGTAGGAATCTTGAACCTCAAAGCCTGCCAATGACTCATCTTTTCCACCAAGGCCACACCTCCTAATCCTTTCCAAACAGTTCCACTAATCAGTGACCAAGGATTCAGCTAAATGAGTCATTCTCATTCAAATCATCACGTGCCATTCCTAGGCCCTCACAGGCTGGTAGCCATATCTGTTGTTGTAAATCTATTAGACTCTTGAAGGCTTCTCTATCTACCCTGGCTAATTTCCAAATAATTGACACAGAGAGACTATAATTTATTTTATAAGCTTTAAAGCACTAGGGCTGGGCAGATACCTACCTTCTAAGCTATCTTGTCTGCTTCCCATCCAAATTCTCAAACACTTGGCACATGTTCCACTTGGGCTGCTTCTGCTCCATCACGTGAGTCCTCAGAGCAAGCTGCTCTTGGCCATGCGCTCATGGTCCATTCTGCCCCATGGCAACTTCCTTCTTTCTAGCTTCCTCTCTTCCTGCTACATTTCCTGCTTCCTCCTTGTGTCCTGCCTTGTGGTCTTTCCCAGACCCCAAGCCCAGGAACCTAAGCTCCACCTACCTCTCTTCTGTCCAGCCCACTTTATTAGCCACTCAGAGATAACAGGGAAGCAAAGTTACACAGCATGACTTGGTGTATGTGAGAATGTGCTTTTCTGGGACATAACCAGATCTTGGAGGCCAGTAATTAACAAATACATTAGTGCACTAGACCAACCTCCAACACATATCTTTTTTAAATTAATGAGTTAATTTATTCACTTTACATTTCAGTCATAGCCCCTTCCCTCCTCTCCAATACATATCTTAATACAAAATACAGATAGCCCAATTACAAAAGTCCCCATTTTCATTCATAGTCTCAACACTGTTTGAAAATCCATGTCTCTTCTGAGATTCAAGGCAATTTCTTTTTTTTTTAAATTTAATTAATTTATTCAGATTACAAGTCAAGTGTTATCCCATCACTTGTATCCTCCCAATTCCTCCCTCCCTCCTGTTTTCACCTTATTACCCCCACCCCCACCCCACCCAGATAGCCTATGGACATAGCAACTTTTTTTTTGACATTTCTTATGTTTTAATTCAAAAAGTTATTTAGTTACAGTATTGTTTTTATGATTCAGTCCTTATAAATATTTAGTTTGTATAATTTTTAGAAATGGGACCCATTTGAACACAGCAACTTTTTTTTTTAATTTTTTTTTATTTAATTAATTTATTCTTGTTACATCTCAATGGTTATCCCATCCGATGTATCCTCCCATAAGGCAATTTCTTAATTGTAAGCCCCTGTAGAATTAAAAAAGCAAATTATATACTCCAACATACAATGGCACATAATATATATTCATTCCAAATAGGAGGGGGGGGCAAAGGGAGGAAATGTTGAACCAAAGCAAGACTGAAACCTAGCAGTGTAAACTCCAAATCCTGTAGCTTTATACTCAGTGTCAACGGGCTTAGATGGCTCTGCCTTTCAGCTTTGCTGCCTAAAATACACTTCTCTATCTGAGCTGGGTCCACTCCTTATATGCAACTTTCCTTAATGAATGTCTCACAGCTCTGGCATCTCCAACATCCTAGGGTCTCAAACACAGCCCAGGTTTCACATCCACAACTTTATGCAAAGACCTCTTAGGGTCTCTTGTCCTCTCAAGGCTTCCATACAGGGGCTTCCCTACCACACATTACCTGGCCTCAGCAGGTCTCTGAAACCATGACGAATCTTTGCCACAGAGCTGAGAGTGCCAAACTTGACTGCCAGCTTGGGATGTATCCTCACCCTGTGGAACTACATTAACAGCAGCTTTTTTAAAAAATTGCTCTTTGGGGTCAGGAAAGCTCTTAGGTCTTTTCCTTTTCCAAGTTGGAGGCTTAGCTAAGTGGGGCCTTTTCCTGAAGGCAACTCTTCCTTTACTCCAGTGTGGATCAAGCATCTCCTTACTCTTCTTATCTCGTTCAGCACAAGCATTGGCTGTAACATAAAGTTTCCTGGTGCTCCCTTTCCTCTTTAAATTGTACATTTTTTTTGTTTGTTCATTGTAAACTATAAGAGGGATCACTGATAACAATGTGACAGAGTCAGTATTAGGCTACCTTGAAAACTCACCTGCCGAAGAACTTGTTCTTTTTTTTTTAAATTTAGCCCCAGGCAAGTTCTTAGAACAAGGGTAGAAAGCAGCCACTGTTTTTGTCAAAGTATCACAAGAATGTTGTCTGGGCCAGTTTCGAGTACTGTGTCTTCTGAAATCTTTTGAGCAGTCCATGAAGCTCTCAGCACTATGGTTTTCCAAGTTTCTACTACAGTGGCCCATTAAACTCTGCTTGCAGTGTCTAACCACTTTCCTAACCCAAAGTCCCAAAGTCTTCCATAGTCCCCCAAAACACAGCATGGTCAGGCAGGTCTGCCACAGCAACACCCCATTCCTGGTACCAACTTCAGTCTTAGTTAGTTTTCTATTGCTGTGATAAGACACCATGACCACAACCATGGCAACTTTTGGAGGGGAGGGCTTGTTGGTCTTACACTTCCAGGGGGATAAGAGCCCATCACAGAAGGGAAGCTAGCAAGCATGGCACCTGGAGCAGAGGCTGAGAGCTCACACCTTAAACTGCAACAAGGAACATGTTTCACATGGTCCAGCAATCTCACTTCTGTGTACTTGCCCTCAAGAATTGCAGCTCACTATCAAAGTACCTTCGTACGTTGCTCATTACGGTACTTGTTACATAGCTAAGTCATGGAATCAGCCCGAGAGTCCATCAATATGGATAAAGCACATGTGGTATATAAACTTAGTGGAGGACTGCTTAGTCATAAAAAAGAATGAAATTATTATGCCATTTTCAGGAAGACAACTAGAACTAAAGATCACTGTGTTGAGCGACCACAAAGATAATTATCACATTTTTTCTCCCCTGTGTGTAGGAGAGGACGGAGGGAGATGATGAAGGATATGAAAGCAAAAGGGTATGTGGAGGCATGAGGAGGGCATTTTATAGGAAGTGACTATGAGCCAACTACGTCATGTACAGGTATGAAAACACATAGTGCAATCCCATTTTGTATGCCAACTTGAAAACTAGCTGTTTAACTTATTTATTGTACATTTTTTTGTTGTCGTTGTTCATTGTAAACTATAAGAGGGATCACTGATAACAATGTGACAGAGTCAGTATTAGGCTACCTTGAAAACTCATCTGCCGAAGAACTTGTATACTCATTGAGCTGGCTAGTTTTATGTCAAATAAAACACATGTTAGAGATATCTCAGAGGAAACCTCTGTTGAGAAAATGCTTCCATAAGATCTTTTGTAGGCCAGGCGTGGTGGCGCACACCTTTAATCCCAGCACTCAGGAGGCCAAGGCAGACGTATCACTGTGAGTTCAAGGCCAGCCTGGTCTACAAAGCGAGTCCAGGACAGCCAAGGCTACACAGAGAGACCCTGTCTTGAAAAAAAAATCTTCTGTAGATAAATCTATAGTCATTTTCTTAGTGATTGATGGAGGAGGACCCAGCCCACGTGGGTAGGGTCACCACTGGTCCTGGGTTTTATAAGAAAACAGGCTGAGCAACCCAGGGGGAGTAAGCCAGTAGCAGTACCCCTCCATGGCCTCCATATCAGCTCCTGCCTTCTGGTTCCTGCCTTTCTTGGGCTCCTGTATTGACTTCATTCAGCGATGAACACCGATCTAGAAACATAAGCAAACTAAGCCCTTTGCTCCTCAAGTTGTTTGGTCATGGCATTTCATCACAGCAATAGTGACCCTAACTAGAACACCGGATATGCTACTTCTAGAGTGTTCTTAAAGCAAAATTCAAACACTTATGTCATGTGTGTCTGTTTCTAAGCAGAACAACTCTCGCCTCTGAAGTGACTGTTTCTCTCTAGAAGCTTTTCATACTGTTGGGAGAGAAAGAATCCATTGATTTCATGTAGACGTGAGACGTGAGACGCTGGGATCTGGAGTGAGATGCTGGGATCTGGAGTGAGATGCTAGGATCTGGACCAGTGATTTGGTCAGGGTTGTAAAGAAGAATGAATGAGTCTGGAAAGAGTGAAACCCTGGAACGGAGCACACCATCCTATTCCAGAAAAGTCCAGGCCTCGAGAAGCCTTTGAATTTCCTCACTACTAAACCATAAGCTGTCTGAAGTCAAAAATCCTGTTCAGTTCACAACCGTGTGTGCAGTGTTAGCTATGAAAGTAGAAAGAGAAAGGATCTCAAGTATGGTTGAAGGAATGCATTTTGGGGGACATACCAGAGGGCCAGGTGCTATGCTTAAAAGATCCATGGGCATGTGAAACAAGGAGTATTTGGGGCTCAGAAACTTATCCCTGGGTGGAAGCGATGTATAAAGATGGAAGAAATGAAGACTAGTATTTTTGTCCAAGTTCCAGGCGTGGATGCTTCTCTGCCTGCCTCTATGTTCCTTAGTCCTCATAATCACAGATGTCCTCCAGAAACAGAGCTTTGTGGAAACGCAGTCACACAAAGCTGTGTTCCCTGTAGCTTTGTGGTTCCATACTCTGCTGCTTCCTCCCTCCGGGCATCCAGGCGCTGCTGCACACCAGGCTGGAGCCTTCCGGAAACAGTTCTTCAAGTGTTACAGCCTCTGAGTCTGGAGTTCTCCCAGTGGCACAGCAACTTAGATGACATTCCGTGAAACAGCTTGTGGGTTTTATTCTGGGTAGACGTGGGGCTATATGAACCGTGGGGAGTGGGAAGGGACTTTCAGGGCAGGTGCATATCATTGGCTGGGGCTGAGATGGTAGCAATCCTTTATTTGCATAGAGAGGATTTAGGTGCTAGGCCATGTGACTACCTTGAGAACTGTCAAGGGAGGGGTTGAGACTACCTGCTGGGGGCATGCAGGCACAGAACAGTGAGGGAGTGGTCCTTACTCCTGCCGGTCTCAAGATTGAAATTTTCGGGCTTTTGGCTAGGTCTCAACCTCGCTCTAGCTCCATATGGGTTTCCCTGGTAGCATGGTCCAGGTGCCCCACAGTTGCTAAAGTCCACTGAAAACATCTTTGCTATCACTTCCTTATTCCTTGATGTCACCAGGTTTCTGAACACAGTAAGAGCCTGGCATGTGCCTGAAGAGTCAGTCTGCCCTCTGGGAAGAGATCAGGCTTTCTGTGCCCTTAACCTCAGTCGTCTACTCAATGCACTCTACCCTCTTCTGAGCCAGCTCTTTTGGAGTTGAGCAAATGACAAGGTAGTGAAACAATTGGACATAGAATTGCAGAAGAGGGGACTCTCCTGAGCCCCCTTAGACTGGAAAGATAGCCTTCCGGGAGGAAAGGAACCAAGAACTGGCTGTGAGGGGAAGCAGCGCACTGTGCAGACTCAAGACCGCAGGGCTTGTAGGATGCTGGACCATTACAGTTCGGTCATAGACCTCGGAACTCAGGGGTGTTTTGAGGACCTGGTTTTCTCTGTACAGTCTCAAAAAGACACATCTCATGCCAAGCTCCCTGATTATATAATTCTAGAAATGTTTAAAGTGGAAGAGAATCTACGTATCAGTCCACTTTCCAAAGACGGTTAGTTCCCTTCATAAGGAGTTGATGGATAAGTCACAGTGTTGTATAGAATTTGCTCTGCTTAATACTGTCAGGAAAGGAGGTGTCACCTGCTGTGAAAGCACACCACACAAAATTTAAGGTTCACTTTTAATTTGTGTGCATGCGCACAGGCATGTGCGTGCACGTGTGTGTGTGTGTGTGTGTGTGTGTGTGTGTGTGTGTGTGTGTGTGTACCCGCGCGCGCGCGTTGGGGCATGCAATCATGAGTGTAGGTGTCCACCGAGGTCAAAGGTCTCATATCCCTGGAGGCTGAGTCACAGATGGCTGCCAGCCATCTGATAGGTACTGGGTGGGAACCTCTTGACTGCTGAGCCCTCTCGAGCCCCACCAATGGTTGCATCACTGGGCCGACATCCCTGTAACTAGAAAGAAGTGCAGGGAAGACCTTCCAGCAACTCACACCCATACATAAGCAGAGACTAACAGTTCATTTGAGTTTCTCAGTCAAGAGAATGCCTGATGCTCTTCTCGACTCTCTCCACTGGCTAGTTTCTTTGCAGGCCAGCCTGGGGAGCTTCTGGAGGATTCCAGACTTAGCCAATGCTCTCTCTTCTTGCTCTTTCAAAGAAGGGCCCCTCACCAGAGCTGTCTGTGAGCGGCAGAACTCACTGGCCACCCAGACCTGATGGTCATTGAAAGTGAGGACTACAGTGACCCAAGACCAAATGAGGCAAGCTTCTGTATAGTTTCCTTGTCAAGGCTGAGATTTTTGCCCTCCCCTCCCCCTGCCCACCATTTGTTTTGTTTTATTTGAGACGAAGTCTGGCCTAGAACTTGTTGTGTAGACAAGACTGGTCTTAAACTCAAAGAGATCCACCTGCCTCTGCTTCTGCTGCCTCAAGTGCTAGGATTAAAGGCCTGAGCCACCATGCCTGGTTTTTCTTTACAAACAGAACAAAACCAAAGCAACCCTTGAGTTGTTCATTTTCTCCTCTCTGAACAAATCTTTTCCTATGTATTTCTAAGTTACGTGTTGTTGTGTAAGTGGGTGCGTATGTAGCAACCAAAGGACAACTTGGAGGAGTTGTTCGTCTCCTTCTGTCATGTGAGTTGTGGGTGTTGAAGTTAGGTCACCAAGCCTGATGGAGAGTGCTTTAACCTACTGAACCATCTTTCCAGCCCTGAGGAAGACCTTCAAAGTCATCATTGGAAGCTAAGTAGGTTGTGGCTCAGTCAGAGCCCTTGTCTGGCATACTGACAGTCTTTAGCATGGGGGGGGGATATCAACCAGCTAACTGCCCAATTAATTAGTGAGCTGCTCTTACTTGCTAAGTTCTTGTCTCTCCTTTTCACTTCTACCTAAATCATTCGGCCTTGTCTATTACTCTCTTGAGGCAGGTCTCTCGCTAACCGAAAGCTTGCCTTTCCAGCTAGAATGGGCAGCAAGCCCCTGAGACCCACCTGTCTCCACCCACCTTACCGACGTGTTGACACACACAGACATCCCATGCTTTTTGCATGGATGCTGAGGATTTGAATTCAGGTCCTCACACTTGTACAGCAAACACTCTTGGGTCATCTTGTAGCTTGCACAGCTAGTGCTCTTGCCTACCTTACCATCTTCCCAGGCCTTCCTCCATCCTTTTTCATTTTTAGACAGGGTTTCTCTGTGCAACAGTCCTGGCTTACCTGAACTCGCTTTTGTAGACCAGGCTGGCCTCGAACTCACAGCGATCCACCTGCCTCTGCCTCCCAAGTGCTGGGATTAAAGGCGTGTGCCACCAACTCCCAGCCAGGCCTTCTTTTAAGTCTCCTGCCTATTCACTTTCTCTAACCCAGAACATTGGCCCCGCCCCCTTGTCTTGGCTCTATACCAAACCTTTGGTTTTCACTTTCTAGTGTTCTTCAGTGGTTTCATGTCTATTCTCACCTCAGTTTGCCTGGCCATAAGCTTCTTAGCCTGCATTGCTTCTTCTGTGGCCAGGATGTCCCATTTGATTGCCTGTCCTGCTTCCCTGAAGTTGCATATCCTTTCTTTGTTTTTAGTCTATTTTGGCTTGGCTTGACTCTTTGAGACAAGGTATCAACTGTGTGGTCCAGGCTGGCCTGAAACTCACTATATAGCCCCGCCTGACCTCAAACTTGCATCAATCCCCTGCCTCACCCTCCCCAGTGCTAGAACCACAGTTAAGAGCTACCACATCCATCTAGAATTCCATCCCTAATTGTTCCAGGACATCTTCCTCTTAGATGCCTCACAAGCGATGTTGGAAACTCTTCCTAGATATAGTGGCCTCGAGATGACCTTGGAGTCTTCTGGGATTGGGTATCTCTCTGCTTAAATCTTTCCCTCGCCTCTGAGCACTCTCCCACTGTGCTGGCTTCTTTTTATTTCCACCATTCTCATTTTGAGTGCCTGAAAATACACCTTTAAAAAACAGGCTGAAGATGCTTAACAAGAGGTAAGTCACGCCTCTTCCTGGAAGCCTAGACAACGACCCAGGGCTAGTGAAGTCATGGATCTTGGAGAAGAACCTACAACCAAGACTTTTCTAAATCAGACCAATCTCTACCTACACTCTAAATATCTGTTCTGACACCCACAGACAAATGTATTTCTTACCCTTCATCAAGAAAACATTTTTTTTTTTTTGCAACAGACAGTGACCCTTATAGAAAACCACAACCAATCAAAGTGCAGAGTTGTGGAGCCCAGTCCCGGTGGATACACCTACAACACAGGCTGCATCTAAGGCTCAGGAATCACTATGGAAGAGGGGCAGAAAGTGGTATATGGAAGGAACTTTTATTCACTTTCTTCAGTCGTTGTCTCGGAGGCTTACTGCCTCTGTCTGCTAACCTAGGCCTGGTCCTGGAAGCTTCTAGGCTCCTTTCAATCTTACCTAGGCCTAGAATGTTTTCAGCCTGTAAGTCTTACTGCTGAGTAAGTTCACCCTTACTTGTTCTTCCTGAGCTCTGGCCTGGCTGGCTCAACTTAGCTATTCTGGCTCAAACACCTCTACCAGCTGACTTATTCAATCTGGTTTCTTTCTCAGCCCCTGAATTGCTCTGCTTGGCCTAAAACTAACTCCAGCAGTCTTTTATAATCTGGCTTCTTATTCTCTGGCTCATTTGGTCTTCACCTGAGCTCTCTGTTTGCAAACTGTCTCTCTATTACTATCCTGGTAAAATTGCTC
>OU015757.1:62224169-62263088 GCA_907169655.1 Acomys percivali | reverse complement strand
TCTCTCTCTCTCTCTCTCTCTCTCTCTCTCTCTCTCTCACTCTGCATTGCCCCTTAAGTAGCTTCCCTGTCCTCTCTCTTCTCATGAGAGTTAGGATTATCCTTTTCTGTCAAATCTTTCTCTGATTTGTCACTTTTTCTGCCACTCAATAGATATCACTTTCAAACATGGGTGCTTCCTTCTACAAACTAACTTTACCATCACTGTTTGGGATTAAAGGCATGCACCATGCCTGGACCTAAGCTTCTCTTTACCTGACACTTTCTCTACACTGGGCTGGCCTTGAACTCAGATCTGCTTGCCTCTGTCTCCTGAATTAAAGGCATGTTTGCATTTCAGCTGGATCACACCGACCTAGAAGGTCTTTGGGTGTGATCTCTTGCCAGAACAGCCATGTTCTGAATTAAAATTTCTCCACAGGTAAAAGCCGGAGAAACAGGTGTTTGATGTGAATCTCAGAGGAATCTCAGAAGCTGCACGCATTAAACCCTAAACATGAGCTGACATGCTCACGTGCACGAAGAAAGCTCCCAAGGCCTCAAGCCTACATAAGAGCTACAGGCAACTAAGAATGGAAGAAACAGCCTTCCCCAGGGAAGAACACTCCAAATTGGTTATCCAGGAACCAGTGGTCATCTCTGAAAACACACACAGCAAGTAGTGTTATACAGACTGAAAAAAAGGGGCCCATGAACTTTAAGGAGAGTAAGGAAGCATATATGGGGGGGGGCCTTGGAGGGAAGAAATTGAAGGAAAAAATGATACAATGATGTCATAATTGAAAAAAAAAAACAAACCATAACATCTTGCCATATGGTCCAAGCTAGCCTACATCTGGCTGTGCAGCCCAGGCTGACTTAACATTTTTTGATCTTTCTATCTCAACCTCTTGAATGTTGGGGTTACAGGCATGTTCCCCCCCCCCCCCATACATACCTAGCTTCCCAGTAGCCTTTCACTTGTTTTCTGCAAGTCTCTGGAAGGGTTAGCAGGCTACCTTCTCATGCCAGATCCTATTTGAGCTCCGAGTGGTTTCTGTTTGGTGACCTTCCTTCTGCTTGTACCACATGCTCTTTGAGCGGAGGCCACATCTGTCTTGGTCACTGTTGTTGCCCTAGTTACGTGGCACAAGACAGGTTTTTGCTATGTGTGTATTCCTCGACCTTGTTACATAAATCGCGGAGGTAGGATGCTCAAGGGCTTTCCTTTAGGCACTAGATGTGCATTCTGCTGGAAGCTAGAGCTGAGCATGGGATTCAGTGCAGGCCATGGGGGGGTCAGTATTTTCAGAAGCGGAGAAAGATGAGATGGTGGGTCCACAAGGAAGGTTTTGTCCTGCAGCCATTTGGGAGCTTCCAGCAATCCTCAAATCACGCCATGCAGTTACAACTGCTGCCTTTCACCCTAGGATAAAAGGCAGGAGTGAGCCAGGAGCAAGTAGAGATGAACCAGATACAGCCTGGCCCAGCGCATCACTGGCTGCGAGACCTAAAGGAAGTTCTTTCCCTGTTCTTCCATATCATGGCAAGTATTCCAATGTGAGCTCATCTTCCTGTGTGTGTGTGTGTGTGTGTGTGTGTGTGTGTGCGCGCGCGCGCGCGCGCAACTAAAAGTCAATGTATCTCACTATTCTTTACCATTTTCAAATGCAAAAAAAAAAAAGAAAGTTTTTTTTCCATTGTGGAATTGAGATTAACTCAGATTGCTGTCATGTCCTCCACAATGAAACCTGATCAGAATCCCATCTTTCCCTTCCTGCTGCTGCCTCGCCTCCTTCTGCTCCCTTCTTCTTCCCATCCCTCCCTTCTTCCCTCTCTCCTTATTTCCTTCTTCCTTCCTTTCATGAATTCAACTCCAATGCTCTTGGGTAAACAAGGTAGATGTTGTGGTTGGGATTTAGAGGCTGGGGTACCAAGAACGCAGTGCTCCAGTGTGAGCTGGTGAGTGGGCCTTGTGCCTGGTCTGCCTGGCCCTGGGCCCTGGGGCTGTAGTGGGAGAAGCGGGACACCCTCATGGAGGGACAGGTTGGCATGTTGTCTTGACACCCAAGTGCAGTGAGAAAGATGAACTTTTGGTGAAAGGGGGATAGAGATTGAGGCTAAAGACATTTCCACTGAGCTGTCTTATGGCTGGACACTGTGGAACTCTGAACAGTTTGATGTTTTATTGTTGTTGTTGTTGTCTGGTTGTTTTAAAAATGGGTCTGGCCGAGCGAGGTGACACACTCCTTTAATCCCAGCACTTGGACCAGCCTGGTCTACAAAATGAGTTCTAGGATAGCCAGGGCTACACACAGAGAAACCCTGTCTCAAAAAACAAAAAACAAAAGCAGATAGATAGATAGATAGATAGATAGATAGATAGATAGATAGATACAGACAGACAGACAGACAGACAGACAGACAGACAGACAAGACATAAAAATGGTCCTTGCTATAGTCTGGGCTGGCCTAGAACACCGGATCCTCCTGTCTCTTCCGTCAGAGGCGGATGTTACAGACATTTACCTCTACGTCCTGTTTCAGTTTGAGGATTCTATATCCAGACATGGCACCCAAAGCTGGGGAGGTTGGTGTTTTAAGGTAAAGGTGAAGGGCACTTTTTTTATCCCATTTGATCTGACAGTTTGATAGATGGCTTTGCAAATGCCTATATGGAGCCCTTCTTCTGTTCCCTGACTAGGCAGGCTCCTACGATGGAGAGGGCAGGCTTGTTAAAGATCCCTTCCCTTCATGTTATAAAAACAGAAATTAAGCAAGTAGAGTTTTAAAAGCCCTTCGGGCCTCGCCATGCCTTTCACCATGATCTCTTAAAACTGCTGGTAAACATTTCATAAGCCAATTGGCACGGGGCTAATTCAGCTCTGGGAACAGCCAGCTTCTGCCAAGTAGCCATCTCAGAGCCAAAAGTCAGGACTGGAGATGGCCTGACCTGATTTGAGGGCCACGAGTTCCTTCCACGCTTCAGGACGGACACGTCACTGGCTTAACTCTGCGCAGACTGAGCCTCGTGGTCTTTGTGTGTAACCTTCCACATGACTCACCTTGCTCTACAGAAACCAAGCTGTCCAATTCAACGGACCAACGGTTGGCTCTTCAGGAAGTTGGCCAAAGTTGGTGTTTTTCTGAAAGGTGAATCTGAAACCACTCTGATTTCTATCTGTCCCTCCATTTCTCCTGTTCCTGCCTTCCTCCTTCCCTCTAGCCAGCCAGGTACAAGAAAACCAAACCAAAATTAAACAAAAGCAATAAATGGAAATTTCTTCTGTCCTGGGGGGGAGGGGGAGAGGAGAAATTAGTTATATGAAGGAAGTGGATTAATGGAGCCAGACTGCTGCTGCTATCTCATTTCTAAGGGGTCTGTGTCCCTTCTCAAGCCCAGAAACTTCTTCAAATTCTCTCTTCGTCATTGATACCCAAGCTGAGTGGACAATCCTTTGATCTTTGAACTCGAGGAAGGGGCTCTCTCTCTGCATGAGCTGAATGAAGAAGGAAAAGTACAAACTGTCATGTGAAGATGTTTTATTCATGAGAAACAGCAGGAAAACAGAACACTGTGGAGAAAGAGCGATGGGTCACCCCCACCCCCAGCCCTATCTCCATTCTCATAACCCTCTCCGGCAGTTGGATTACAGAGAACTAACCCCAGAGCTTTTGACTGTGGCTAAGCCTGACTCAGTTTTAAAGACGATTGCCATTAACAGCAAGACTGAAAAATAGTCACACAGAAAGAGTCCTTTCCAATTCAGAGATGCTAGTATTCTGCTATTATGAGAGTTTGGGAGTATGAATGCTCAGCTGACATGGGTAGGATTCCAGCATTATCGGTGCCTGTTGAAATTCTGACACAGCCTAGCCTACTGAGGTTGCATTGGACACATCTTACCTTGATCTTATGTTAGTTGTGGTCACACAGGTTACAAATACAGGGTTTTTTAAAAAGCTGTTTTCTTTGGCTGCATACAAAGGATTGGAAAGCAAGACTTTCACAGGCATAAGAAGAAGATTGGTCAACACTCTGAGTGACTCACTTAATACTGGACTGGTGAAAAAAAGCTACTATAGACACCTGAGGTCAAAGATAACTGGGGAAACACTTCAGAGGGCTAGAGCGAGGGAGAGGTGACAGGGCCAAGGTCCGGGCACAGCAGCAGATCAGAGTCCAGTGAGTACAAAGAGCTCTGACAGAAGCCCATATCTCACAGCATCTGATGGGGCCCTGGGGGCGCAGCTCCCTCAGCTGCTCCAGCTGCAGCTCTGCCCCCGCCCTGAGCCAGCCTGTCCCCACTGAGTCTCAGGGCTTGCACCAGCTGGAGGGACCCTCATCCTTGGCATGCCTCAGCGTCCTCAGGACTTTCACTTCTCCCTCGCAGTCCAGTGGCTGAGGGAAATGTCTGCCTCACCTTCAACACTGGTCCTCATCCTGAGAGAGAAAAGGCCCAAGTCCTGCACCTTCCCTCTGGCTCTCCTGGAAACCAGCTCCACAGTTGTCAAAGGGCTGCTCTGTGAACTCTGGAAAGGAAGCCAACACTGCAGTTTTATGCAAATGTATTCATAAAGGCCTCTTCTCCCTGCCTCACTCCCTGGCCCTAAGCTGGATGCAAATGAAATTTGCCCAGGAAGGAGGTCAAAGTATCCTTGCAGGAAGGCAAACCATGGCCTGTGCTTCTCCCCAGGGAAGGAGCATCACTCTGAAGGGCTCTGCATGCCTGCCTCCCAGGAGATGTTGATCCCAAACTCAGCCTTCACACTTGAGTCCAGGTGGCCTGGCGCTTCAGGGGACAACAGAGACTCCTGCATGCCTTTGTGTCTGTCCCATGATGACCTTGAACCTGGGAGGAGGGAGTGGGTGCCACAGAGGGCGTGGACCAGCCAATCGAGAGGTTTCTGTGGAAGTTCCCATTGCTTTCTGATCCTGTCCTTATAGACGATGGCATTAGGTGGGTCTCTGCATATCCTACGGGAATAGGATCCTACTCTCTGTAGACCTGGAATGAAGCATGGTCACATGCATCCCACAAAGCCCTGCGGCAGAATCCACCTCCCTGCTCTGCATGGACTGGGATCTGAGTTTATATGGCTGACATTAAAATAGCAACTCAGCGGCCACCGATGGGTGTGATGTCAAGTCTCTGCCAACACTCTCTCTCTCTGGGATCTACCCTCTCCACAATGTCCCTAAAGTCCAAGAACAGCTGAGCCACTTCTGTGAGCTTAACTTTTGTTTGTTTGTTTAGGTTTGTTGTTTGTTTGTTTGCCTTCCCCCAACAGGGTATCCCTGGCTGTCCTGGAACTCGATCCATAGACCAGGTTGACCTCGAACTCAGATCCACCTACCTCTGCCTCTTGAGTGCTGGGATTAAAGGCTTGGGCCACCACTGCCCGGCTGTCAGCTTCACTTTATGTGACGTCAGCCCCAGCTCACAATGCGACTTTACAAACTCACTATGTACATTACAAAGCTTAAAGCACATACCACTGGATTGCCCTTCACTGTTAGGGAGAGGGGAGTCACTCTATACTGGAGATATTAAATCAGCAGCCTCCATGTCCCAAACTGCTTCCTACTTGATGCCCTCTGCTAAGGCAGAGCCTCGGGAGATGGCCACACAGACAGAGCTTTGGAAATGAGAAAATGTCACAAAGGAGACAAACAGCAGAATGTCAGAGTGAGCTCCATGGATTGGGCAGATTTTAAATACTGCGTGAAATGATTATTGGGCCAAGGAGTTAGGGAAGAGGACTCGGGGAAAGGCTGCTCCGCTCTGTGTTTTTGTCGCGCTAGCATCAGTGAACAGCAAGCGGCCCTTCCAATTTAGCCAAGACCGAACATATCTAAAGAGTCAAGTATGTGAGAGACTGAGCGGCCACCTCTGTTTTCTTAGAAGATTTATTTTAAATTAGGTGGCTGTGTGTGGGTTGTGTTGGGGTGAGGGCCGGTGGGTGGTTTATGAGTGAAGAGGTCCTCAGAGATGTGTCTCAACCTCCAGGGGTTGTGAGCCACCGAACATGGGTGCTGAGAACCGAACCTGAGTCCTCTGCCAAAGCTGGGCATGCTCTTAACTGCAGAGCCATCTCTCCAGACATCTCTCCCTTGACATCTTTCATTCAACCACTCTTTACTCTGTGCCAGTAGTTGTCTAGGAAGTCTGGAAGAAATGAAGGCAGAAAAGAAGGGCAACACCTTCCACAGAGTATCTGAGAGTTTAGCAGAGGAAGTAAGATGCACCCTGTGAGCATCTAGTGGGAGACTGTGAGCCAGGCTGGAAGCGACATGCGGAGCTTTCCTGGTGTGACAGGCGTTATGTGGGCAGCTGGCCTTGAACTGAGTATGAACAGGAGGACATTACAGTCACAGAAAATCACAGAGAGGGGCTGGAGAGGGCTCAGCAGTTAAGAGCAATGGCTGCCCTTTCAGAGGACTCGGGTTCTCCCCAGCACCCACATGACAGCTCACAACCATCTGTAACTCCAATTTCCCCTTCTAGCCCCCCCTCCAGGGCACTTGCACACAAGTGGTACATAGACATACACTCAGGCGCGTGCACACACACACACACACACACACACACACACACACACACACACACCTAAAACAAAATAATAAATACATCTTAACAAATAAACCATAAAGTCGAAGGCCCTCCTCTGTGAGGTCTTCCCTGACTCTTCCCCCCATTTGTCATAACGTGGACTCCCCACCCTTTCTGATTTCCGGAACAATGTGATTTGTACAGTTTTGTCGTAACAGTTATGTTGTGTAACTGTTAGCAAGGTCGCCTCCCAGGTAAACTATAACTCCTTTGGGGCAGAAGCCCTGCCTGCACTTTCATGTTTGTTTCCCTGACATTTAGGAGTGCTCCTGACAGGGATACCCGCTCAGTGAATTCTTGAGGGAGAGAAATCAAGTACAGCATGCCTTCAGGGACCAGCGGGTATTACGGTCTGGCAGGGATAAAAGATTCATGAAGTGGGGCAGTGGGAATTAAAGCTACAGAAGTAGGGCTGTGGGGAGGTGTGACAGTATCAAGTGTTGGTGGAAAAGTAGGGCAGTGGAAACTTGTCCAGCATCGGTAAGGCTGCAAGTTCTCACACAGCTGCCTTTGAGAACAATTTTATCAGTATCTCATAAATCACTCAGGTCCCACGCGCCAGGTCCCAGTTCTTGTGAAACGCCTGTGTGGACACACAAGAGAGATGCAGAATATTCATAAGCCAGGTGTGATGGCGCACACCTTTTATCCCAGCACTCTGGAGGCAGAGGCAGGTGGATCTCTGTGAGTTCAAGTCCAGTCTGGTCTACATAGCGAATTCCAAGATAGTCAAGGCTACAAGACAGAGGAACCCTGTCTCAAGCAAGCAAGCAAGCAAACAAACAAACAAACAAAGCAAAACATTCATAGCAAAACCTGGAAATATCCTGTGTCCAACAGAGAACGGGATGAGTAACCAGACCTTCCTGTGCCACTGTGGAAGAGATATAAACACAAGCTCAGAGCTTGTAGGAAGAGCCCATGTTATCTTTTATGTAAAGATTAATCCACACTATGGTTAGGTGGCTCTTTATTCCAACATTCTGGCTGCATTTCCTGTTGGCATCATTTTCATTAAAAATATTTTAAAGTGTGTGTATGTGTGTGTGTGTGTGTGTGTGTGTGTGTGTGTTGGTCTGAGTGTGGGTATTCATGGTGACAGGATGATGTTGGATCCCCTGCAGCTGGAGTTACAGATGGTTGTGAGCCACCTGATATGGATGCTGGGAATGGAACGCCAGTCAGCGCAGCACAGGCCCACTGATCTGTCCAGTCCTTTGACGACATTCTTTATAAAGAGGCTTTCCCTCCCTTCCTTGCTCCTTCAGTCATATCTAAACATCAGGGCCAGCACATGCCACCTTGCATGGTTTTTTTTTCTCTCTCTCTAGGTTATAGTGTGTTGTTACCCATTGGTTCTGTCCTATTCTCACTATTGTTTTTACTAAAGCTTGATAGACAAAGAATGACTAAAATATTTTCACTAGATGAAAAGAGACTAAATAAACAAAGATTATGGGATGGCGAAATAGTCGATGAAGTGCTTATGTTAAAAGCATGAGTGAGGACCCCTCACTGCAGCCGGAGTCTATTGGTGTCCATGGTCCGTGCGTGTCTACCACCAAGGGCCATGCAGATGTCTATGCTCTTGGTTTGCTGCCTGACGGGCCAAGCTGCCACTGAGGACCATGTCTGGGTCCATAGTCCTACCACAGCTGGCATCTATATTGTTGTCTGTAACCTCGTGTTACCACAGAAGGCCATGTGGATTCTCGTGGCCTGTGCTGCAGCTTGAAGCCGCGTTGACGTCCGTGGGCCATGCTGCAGGTGGGGCCATGTTGATGTGAATGGCCTGAGCTACCACCTGAGGCCATGGTGATGTCCATGACCTGAGCTGCCTCTGATGGCTTTGTCTGGCTCCGTGGGCTACTCCAGCCAGGGGCCATGTTTATGGCCTGTGCTGTGACCAGAAATCACATGGAAGCCAATGATCCATGCTCCTGCTGACCGTAAAGAGCAAGGGAGCTACTTTTGCAGTGATTTTGATGGTTGCAGATGCACAGTTGAGAAAGAGGGAAATGGAAGGCTTCTGTGGCAAGCCCTATTTCCACTCTACACCACCCCCAAGGCGGTAGGAGCCTAAACAGAAAGCCATCAAAGAGAACTCTTTTAAAAAGTGTGAGAAGGATGCTCAAGTGTAGCTCTCCACAGCTGACTGCTTGATGGCTTCTGGCCAGGGTGTGGGAGGAGAAAGATTCCATTTTGCTTAAGGGGCAGGCCACTGAGAGTCTGACCATGCTCCAGTGAGTATATAGGGAATACAATTTGGATTTTGTTGTTGTTGTTGTTCTTGGTGTTTTTTGTTTGTTTGTTTGTTTGTTTGAGAGGGAGGTCACAAGGGTTGGGGCAGACATGGAAGGAATAGGAAATGAGTGTGAAGGGACACATGATGTTAAATTCTCAAGGAATCAATAAAAAGTAGGAGGACCCAACCTCTAGCCCCAGAAGCTATGTAGAAGTCTGGATGCAGAGTCCAAATAGCCAAGATCCAGAAAAAGACTAACCGCAAGTGCTGGAGAAGTTGTGGGGTAAGGGTGAATTCTCATTCTCTGTTAGTGGAACTGCAAAGTGATATAGCCACTCTGGAAATCAGTGTGGAGAAGTCTCAAAATGCTAAAATTAAATCCACTATATAACCCACTGCTAGGCATATGCCCGAAGGACTTGACCTCTTACTCTACAAATAACATGCTCAGCCATGTTCACTGCTGCTCTCTTCACAACAGCTAGAAAATGGAAACAACCTAAATATCCTTCAACTGAAGGTGAACAATGAAAATGTGGTCCACACATTGTGTAATACTATTTGTTCAGCTATAAATAAAGATGAAATTATGAAATTGCCGGCACTTTGGAGCAGAAGCAGGCAGATCTACATGAGTTCGAGGCCAGCCTGGTCTACAGAGCAAGTTATAGGACAGCCAGGCCTATACAGAGAAATCCTGTCTTGAAACATAAAAACAAAGACAAAACAAACAAAAAATAGGAAAAAGTAACTAGGTTGAGGTTAGTGAGAAAATGCTTTTGTTATCTAAAACCACATTTATCAACGACTTGAATACGAATTTCCCCTGGCATTTGTGTGGTTACTTATTTATTTATTTATTTATTTATTTATTTATTTATTTATTTATTTTTGTTTTTTGGAGACAAGGTTTCTCTGTGTACCCCTGGATGTTCTGGAACTCACTCTGTAGACTAGGCTGCCCTGGAACATATAGACATCCAACTCCCTTTGCCTCCCATGTGGTGGGATTAAAGATGTACGTCACACTTCCCCCACTGTGTGTCTCTTTTAAATTTAAACAAGTAATAATTAAAAATAAATATGGCTCTCAGTGTCTTGTGGAAAAAGGAGGAGTAGGGTTGGAGAGATGTCTCAGCATTTAAGATCACTCATTGCCCTTCTAAGGACCCAAGATCAGGTCTAAACAACCAGGCAAGGCTGCTCAGAACCATCTGCAAATCCATTTTCAAGGCATCTAACACTTTCTTCTGGCTTTCTTAGGTGCAAATGGTAGACAAATGAAATTAAATAAGCAAAACAAAAAATTTTTTAAAGGAAAAGAAGCCCACTTGTAGTCCCAGTTCTGGGGAGGCAGGGACAGGTGGCTTAATCAGTGAGCCCCAGCCCCACTGGGACTCTATCTCAGAAAAAGAGAGCAAGAGCGAGAGGTGGGGAATGGTAGATGTACTCAAAAGGATGAAATCCAGGTCCAAAGTTGTCCTCTGGCACTCACATCCATACTCACATATGTGCATTTACACACATGTGCATGTGCGCGCGCGCGCGCGCGCACACACACACACACACACACACACACACACACACACACACACACACCCTTCCCATGTGAACGCATATATGCCCCTCACACATAAAATTAAATATATGACCACAGAATGGCTCCAAGTCTATGAGCGTTTTACTCCAGGTTTATTCAGGCCTTGTCTCTCCCTGTAGAAGTACATATGTCTTATCACCATTTGACCAACATGCCAGTAACAGTCTTTATAGTAAAAGGAACGGGCATAGCTCATGAGCTGCTCCATGATCACATATTTAATTTTGTGTGCAAGGGGCGTATATGTGTTCACATGGGGAGGGTATACATGGGTGTGTGTGTGTGTGTGTGTGTGTGTGTGTGTGTGTGTCTGTGTAAATGAACATATGTGAGTGTGGATGTGAATTCCAGAGCACAGCTCTACCACTGACAGTACAGGCTTGGGTTTCAGTTCTCAGCTTTTCCAGCTATAAAATGGGGCCACAGTATCTTCCTTACAATGTTAGGACTAATGCCTAGAGCACAGAGGTTACTGTCCCTATTGCATGACCCTCAGGAATAAGGACTGTATTTTATTCATTTTGCACAGCGCTTGGAGCTTAACAGCCTCTCAGTTACTGTTGGTTGGGGATTGAGCCAACTGTGGAGAAATGAAAAAATAACTATAATGCTGGGTAAAATGAAATTAGTGCATCATTTCACATGCAGGGTTGTGTTACCACTTTACATTTGACCCTTAACAGCGATGCCATCTAAATAGTCAAAGACAACTTCTATTTAGTGGGTATTGGAAAGAAGCTGGAACATTCCTTAATCCTAAGGGGAGAACACTAAGTCCAAGTCTTGAGTAAGAGAAACAAAGCCAGACCTTAGCTGCCCTAACAAGCAAGCACAGTTGTCCAGCAACCTTTACACAGAAAGAGGTAGAAACAGTGCTGACAGAAATCGACCTCCCTAGTGAGTCACCCATCCAACACTTTGGATGGCTGTTGAGGATGGAGCTCAGTGGAGGGCACTTGCCCAGAACACAGTGTGGGCCACTGTGTGACCAGAGTTTAGAAGCAGACCAGGGAAAGCCGAGGGCTATGCCACAGAGCGATGACCCAGCTCCTGTCACTTTCCCCCGCTCATTGCCCTGTGGCTAACCAAACCAGCAAGAGTCAAAATTGCCCTTGAGGCTCATGAAATGACACCTTGTGGAGGTATGGGTGGGGCTCTGCATGGGTCTTCCTGGCACAGTCCCGTCACACTGGTGCTATGGGACCATGCTGTCAATCCCTGTCTTGACATGCCGTGATCAGACAGCAGCTGCCACTTCTGTGGAGATGTCAAGAGACCGTGGGTTTCCCATCGTTTATTTCAGTGAGTCTCAGATTGGGAGAAGGAAACGTTCTTCTCTTGAGGCTCTTCCTGGCCTCCAGAGAGCTTTTACAAAGCACATAGACAGCTAGGATGAGTTCTCAGGAGAGAAAGATCAATCCATTAGGCCACATGAAAGCGACAAGGGAACGTGGGGGAGAGTTGACCTAGGAGGACGTGAGGGGACAGAAATGGTCAAAATTCATTGTGTACATGGGTAAAATCCTCAAAGAATTAAATTTTAAAATTACATTAAAAAAACAAAAAACAGGATCTAGAGAGATGACTCAGAGGTTAAGAGTCCTTAACTCTTGCTCTTCTGGAAGACAGCGGTTCCGTTCTTAGCATCCATATGGCTTCTAAAAGCTATCTATAGCTCTAGATCCAAGGAATCTGATACCCTCTTCTGGCCTCTATGGACACCACCACACATGTGGTGCACAGACATACACGCAGGCAAAACATCCATATGCATAAAATAAAGACAATCTTATAAAAAGTAAAATAAAACAATTTCATTTTGTGAGTGCCAGGACTATCCCCATTTTTCCAATCTCAGGAGCGTTTGGGACTTACCGTGGGTTAAAAAAAAAAAACATATTAATAAAGCCAGGACTCAAACGCAAATCTGCCTGCCTCCACAGAGGACCAATTGTGTTTGGCTCCAAGGTGAGAACTGTAACCAAGGGGTGAAGTTACAGGCAAAACCCAGGCTCCATGAAAGACAGCCCTCCCCTGCCACTGTCTATGATAGGAACTGGGCAACTGTACAGACTCTGCTTTCATTGCTGGGTGTCGGCTGCCTGCGCTGGGTGGGGTTAGCCTTTTCTGCTTCTCCCTTTAAGGTCCAGGGCAGGGGTGGATCGTTTTACTTTATTTATAAGGGTTACATGAGGCCAGGACGTGGAAGGAGTCAGACTGTGACAAACACCAGCCTGTCATCGGTATAACACTCACCTTTCTGAGGACCTCATCCCAGTCAGCTTTCATAGCCTGAACTAACAATGTAAAGGCTCTAAAGGGGTCATTCGTAAACTTTCACAGATCAGTTTTTTTGCATACAAATGAAATTCCTCTATACATGCTGAACTGTGTTTCCTACGTGTAGCCTCAGGGCAGGTTCACAACTGCCTGAGAACCCCAGTAACCCCTCCCCCCCCAGGACAGACATCTGCCATTCACTAGGGTCGGTGTGCACTGTCTCCCACAGTGTTGACGAAAGTCTGAGAAAGTAGGAGATACCATCTCATTTTATGTAGACAGCCTGAAATCCAGGCTAACTGACCTCTCCAAAAGTCACAGAGCAGGCAAGCAGAAGGGAACCGCATTTCAAAGAGCCCTTACTCCAAAGACAAGGACTTAACCGCCATTCTGTTCTGCACTGCAAAGATGGATCCCTCCACAGCTCCACGTTCTCTCATTACAGACCTGACTCTTCCAAATGTCTATCCAAATATTGAGAGTCGTGCACATTTATAAAATGTCCTCGTGAGCAAACTCTATGTGAAGGGTTTAATATGTGAGCCAGAAGGTGAATTGAGAAAGCTCTCAGTAAGGTTGAAAAGTCTTTATTCCGGTGTCAAATGGGTAACAGTAAATACATTTGTGTCAAGAGCCATACTCTAATCCCGGTGTGTGACACAAGTCTGTAAACTCGACTCTCCCTGGGTTGAAACAGAATTAGAAAATCAAGGCCAGCATGGGCACCAAAGCTAGGTTATCTCCAGTGGGAAAACCTGCAGTTGGGCAATTATGAAGTAACTTGGACAACCTCTGGGCCACTTGGTGGCGTATAATGGAGTGTGAGAGAGCCACTGAAATGATATTTTAAAAAACCAATGCAAAATTGTATCGGTGTCACCATGACTAGCTCTTTTTTCTAAAGGTTTTCAATTTATTTATTTTAATTTGTGTATATGAATATTTTGCCTGTATGTGTATATATGCACCACCTAGGCACTGTACCTGGTGTCCACAGAGACAGGAAGTGGGAGATGGAGCTCCTGGAATTGGAATTACAGAGGGTTGTTAGCTGTGTGGGTGCTGGGGACAGAACTCAGAACTTCTGCCAGAACAACAAGTGCTCTGAACCACTGAGCCATGTCCTCAGTCCACTAAATCTTTTTATTTTTCCCCACTAAATCTTCTTTTTTAAATGCTAAACACTTGGTAGTCTGAGACAGAAGGCTCACATGTGTGAGGCCAGATGGAGCTACATTGAAAGGTGGAAGCCAGCCTGAGCTACACAGCAAGACCCAGCCTCAAATAAACAAATAAACAAACAACAAATAAATGATAACAAGTGAGCTGTAGTTCGAAGGTACAGCGCTTCCCTGCATGCATAAAGCCCTGAGTTTGATTCCCAAGACCCTATTTCTCCCCATACAACATTAAGAAGGGGAAGCTAGAGAGACCTGAGTCTCTTTAGTGGACCCGAGTTTGAGTCCCCATAGCCACATGACCGCTTACAACCCTCTGTAACTCGAGTTCTAGGGGATCTGACCCCCCACTTCTTGCCTCCATGGGCACCAGGCATACGGCAATGTGAAGACATGCATGCAGACAAAACACCCATACACACTCAAATAAAAACAAGCCGGGCACGGTGGCACACGCCTTTAATTCCAGCACTCAAGAGGCAGAAGCAGGCGGATCTCTGGAGTTCAAGGCCAGTCTGGTCTACAGAGCAAGTTCCAGGACAGCTAGGGCTACACAGAGAAACCCTGTCTTGAAAAACCAAAAACATTAAGATAAAAACAAAAATAAAAATTTTAAAGGAGGACAGAAGTATAGCAGGTGCTTAGCATGAACAAGATCTTGGTTTCTATTTCCCAGCTGCATAAACACACACACACACACACACACACACACACACACACACACACACTAATACAAAATATCTCTAATTTATTTTTTTTAAGATTTATTTATTTATTTATTTTATGTACGAGTGCTCTATCTGCACATACACCTGCAGGCCAGAAAAGGGCATCAGATCCCAGTACAGATGGTTGTGAGCCACCATGTGGTTGCTGGCAATTGAACTCAGGACCTCTTGGAAGAACGGACTGTGCTCTTAACCACTGACCCATCTCTCCAGCCTCTATCTCTAATTTCTTAACAATATTTTTATCTTTGAATTATTTCAAGTTCCCACCAACAAGGCGGTTGCTCCTAGAGTGAGCAGCTTCTCTTTAAACTGGTCTGTATTTTTCTTACCCAGCACTATAAACCCGGCCATTTGTTCCTGTTTTCTTCTTTGCCTTTGTTTCCGGGAACCTCAGGCTTTGTTCTCATTTGCAGTATTTGTCTCCTAAGTTTTCTGGTACAAGTTTTCTTCTATTGCTTCCCTTCTTTTGCTAAGTCTTTCATGTTCTGATGGTTTGTGGGGTTTTTGTTTGTTTTTGAGACAGGGTTTCTCTGTGTAGCCTTGGCTGTCCTAGACTCGCTTTGTAGATCAGGCTGGCCTTGAACTCACAGTGATCCACCTGCCTCTGCCTCCGAGTGCTGGGATTAAAGGCGTGTGCCACCAAGCCCGGCTCAGTTTGTGCTTTATTATAGCTGTGCTTTTTAATGTCAGGTGGCCCAGATCTCTTTTAGACATGGGCAGGGCATGAGCGCATCATTATTAAATAAGTATGAATGTTGTAATTATTATTAATCATTATCATCAGGAGCTTGGGTAATAAGATGATTTTATCTACTCTTGTGCTGGGAGACTCCACAGCCTAAGCCGTCTCTTTGAACTGCTGGGAGTCAGCCCAGCTCAGAGTGACAAGCAGTCAGAACAGTGCTTTGGGCCTTCTGTTCCCAGGAACTTCCACCAAAGCCTCCGGGTTCTGCAGAGCTTTCCCTGTCCCCAGCTACAACCAAACAGAACGCAGGTGTGCTTCTCCAGCTAGCTAGCCCTTCCTTGGCTCAACTTCTGCTGCCTGCATTAACTGACAACGGTCCTTGGAGAGTGGGATCACCTCAGAACACAACACCCAGAACGCTCCTGGTTGAAAATTCTGTGCCTCCAGTTTCTGGACACTAAAAAGCCAACTGTTCCTCTCTGAGTTCACTAACTCTGAAGGCAAGCATTGAAGATGCTTCCTCAGCCATCTGGAGTCTCTCCCGTCACCGTGCCAGCCCTGACAAACACTGTAGGAATACAACCTCCACTGTTCTGTTTGTTGTGTGAGTAAAGAGTTGGAAGCCCCTTGGGCTTTGTTGACCCTATCAATCAGCCCTGCAGGCTTTCTCTAGAGCCCTTCTAGAACAGGCTTGTCAGAACTCCCCTACACAGTGTCTACCAGCTTCTCACTCTCGATCCAGTAAGGCTTAAGTCACACACAAAAAAGTCAGGGTGTGTGGTGGGGAGACCCGTGTGTCCCCCTACCTTCCTGTAATGTAAACCACTTTGTAACCAAGCTCTCCCTCCGTGGGCTTACCAGACAGCCTCGGATAACAGCTGTGCAAAAGCTTAACCAAGCACTGAAATATCATCTGCCGGATGAAAAGATTCAGTTTTCCCCGACGTCACTAATGATTTTGTCACAAGAAAATTACTTAAAGTAATAATTCCAGGTTCCATTAAGCATCACTGCCTTCAGTACCAAATGATGGATATGATTTCTTTTACAGTGTTTTCAACACAGACTGCAATACCTCCTAACATTCCTCAAAATTATAGTTAGAGAATGTAACCTGGAGTATCTTTCTTTCCAAACATCATGTTACCCAGCCTCCCTTGCAACTAGGTGTGCTGAGCCCTTAAATTCTTTTTTTTCCCCCGAGACAGGGTTTCTCTGTGTAGCTCTGGCTGTCCTGGACTCGCTCTGTATGTAGACCAGGCTGGCCTTGAACTCACAGTGATCCACCTGCCTCTGCCTCCCAAGTGCTGGGATTAAAGGCCTGCACCACCACTGCACAGCGAGCCCTTAGGTTCTGAGCATGGAAATAGAAATGAAATGACAAGTTTCCAGCTTCTGGCTCATATCTGTTCATGGAAAAGTGCAATATTTCCTTCCTACTTTGCTACTTCCTGCTGGCTGGAGTGTGGGCCTGAAGGCAAACGCAGGAGCAAGAGGTGAAAGCTGGCTGTTAAGGAGTCTGGGCCCTGAGCTGAGGTCAGTGTTATTTTAATCTTGTTGATGCAATTAAATCAATGGCCCAGTTGCGGAATTCATATGACGACATGTGTCAGATGACTACCTTGGGTAATTTTTTTTCCTAAGAAAATAAGTGTAGACATAAAATGAAGTCAACAAACAGAGAGCATAAAACCTATATCTTTAAATAAGTAAATCCAGGTACCACTTGCTTTGTTAAAATCATTTGCTGAGATGAGGTTGGTGGTGCATGCATGTAACCCGAGTACTAGTGAGGCTGAGTCAGGAGGATTGCAACTTTAAAGCCAGCCTGAGCCATGCAATGAGTTAAGCAAAAAAGACTAGAGATGGGACTCAGTAGGGAAGGGCTTGCCTAGCATGAATAAAGCTCTGGCCTCAATCTCCAGCAACAAGAACAAAAGAAAGAAAGGGAAGGAGAGAGGGACAGGCCAAGAAGAAGAATTAGAACAGCATCAATAAAAGATTTACTTTTATTATTTTTATTCGTGTGTGTGTGTGTGTGTGTGTGTGTGTGTTTGTGTGTGTGTGTGTGTCTATGTGAGTAAATACCTCCCGTATGCAAATAACTCCAAAGGCCAGATCTCTGGAGTTAACAATCGTGAGCTGCCAATATATAGGCACTGGGAACCAAACTCTGGTCTTCTAGAAGACCAAGAAGTGCTCTTAACCACTGGGCTAATCATCCAGTTCCAACAAAAGCCTTTTATTAGTGGTTCCTCTGGGGTGTTGTCTGTTAGTTTGTTCATTTGTTTGAGACAAGGTCCCACCATGTAGCCCAGGCTGGCCTCTAAATGGAGAGCAGGAATGTTGGGCTACAGTGTGCCATCACATCTAACGTTCTACTTTCAGACTTGTCTTATTGCTCTCCCACCAACAAACTCTGGTTGATGTCACTGGGCCATTCCCAAAACTAGCTGGCAATCTCCCAAAAGAGTCTAGCAGCCTAAGATCTTGAAGAACAGACCCAAACATGTGGGTGCTGGGTCAGTGTAACAGATCAGCTCAGGGAATAAAGTACTAAAGCCATGTACCTACAAGTCTGGAGGCGGGACTAGGAAACAAGGTCAAAGGGAACAACACTTTGTGATCAGCTGCAGGAAGTCTGTATTCTAGGCAACTCTGAGTGCACATATAAGAAAGAACACACGGAGGGATGCTCGCAAATTCAGTATAGCCTTATCAAGCAGTTGGTTGATTCTTAGTGGGTACAGCTCTACTTAGAGGATGTGTTAAGAAGGTAATCAAATCTGGTGATCTAAATACCTGTGGAAACTGGGTTGTCTCCAGAACCACAGAGAAAAATCACTTTCCCAAATAGCATTGCTTCAGGCTGTTCAGACACTCTAAGATGTAAAGGAATCTTAATTCAGCACACACTCTAAGATGTAAAGGAATCTTAATTCAGCACATGGCTGCTCTGGAAAGAGACCACATCCAAAGACCTTCTAGGTCTGTGTGATGCCAACACTGTGGAATACAAATACACCTTTAATCCAGGAGACAGAGACAAGCAGATCTGAGTTCAAAGCCAGCCTGGTATAGAGCAAGTTTCAGGTTAAGAAAGGCTTAGTTCCAGGCACGGCACATACCTTTAATCACAAACAATGAAGGTAAAGTTAGTTCGTAGAAGGAAGCACCCATGTTTGAAAGTGATGTTAGAGTGACAGAAAAATCAGAGAAATATTTGACAGAATAGCATATGCCCAGCTCTCATGAGAACAGAGAGGAAGGGGAAGCTACTTAAGGGAACAACACAGTGAATAAGAGAAGATGCAGTTTTATGGGGATAGTAATAGAGAAACAGGTTGCAGAGAGAGAGAGGGGGGGAGGGAGAGAGGGAGAGGGAGAGAGAGAGAGGGGGAGAGAGAGAGAGAGAGAGAGAGAGAGAGAGAGAGAGAGAGAGAGAGAGAGAGAGAGAGAGAGTGCTCAGGTGAAGACCCAAATGAACTAGAGAATAAGAAGCAGCCAGAATATTAGAGAAGATGGCTGGAGTAAGTTTGAGACCAAGCAGAGCAATTCAGGGCCTGAGAGAGAAGCCAGATTGAATAAGTCAGCTGGAGAGAGGAGTTTGAGTAGGAACAGCTGAGTTGAACCAGTCAACCCAGAGCTCAGTAAGAATGAGAAAGGGTGAGTTTATTAAGCAGTAAGTCTCAGAGGCTGAAAACATTCTAGACATAGGTTAGATCTTACGGAAGCTAGAAGCTTCCAGGACTAAGCCTAGGTTATCAATGGAGGCAGAAAACCTCCAAGACAATTGGCAAATAAAAGCTCCTTTAACACTGAGACATAGCATGACTTCCATAGGAGATATCCAAGACTGTTTTCTGTAGCGGTGAACACTGAGGAAGAGGGCAAGCTTCTTCAAGACACTAGAGACAGGCTGGCAGGCAAGTCCTGCCTGGGCACAAGGTTTCCCTGGCCGACGGCTGTCCACATGCCCATATTTGCTCTTAAAGTGTCTTTGAAATATTTTACTGTTACTTGCAACTACTTTGTAATAATTTCTAGAAGACTGATCATTTTGGAAAAACCAAAGCCACAATGTACAGAGTCCAAATCTAAAGACTTTTTACTTCCTGTAGCTCACTGAACCAGAAGTACGAGAAAATGGGAAAGCAACAGATCTTTTTATGCTGAAGACTATCAAGAATAGACTCCTAGTGAACCCAAAAGAGCTGGAAATCCAGTCACATCTAGCAGGTTCCACCATGTCACATGCTGCCCCAGCAAACGGTGAGCCAGAGGGTAGCACTGTCAGCATGTGACTGCACCGTGCAGAAGCCCCAGACTTCGCATGTACTTAGGCAGCCCTGCCATGTGGGTCATCAATATTCTGTGACAATCAAGGATAGTAACATGTGACCAACCCACATGTTCACTGCATGCCTAGAATGGACTCTTTCTGGAATTACTACATCTGCTATAGGAACCTCACCATTGACTGTTCATGAAGTAATGAAAAACAAAGGCAGACTTGAAAGACTCTGGAGCTAACTTTGGTTACCCCATGGAAATGCATCATCTTCTTTACTGATGGGCTTGCTCATTTAGTAAAACACAGGGCTCCTGAATGGATCCATTTTAAGGGAAAACATGTCTAGGTAATTAATATACCGACTGGTTTTTTTTAAAACAATGTAAACAGAAGTTATATCATTGCCTCTTGGAAAGACATGATCTTCCTGAAACACATTTCCCAGCTCTCACTGGGCTTCAAGAACTGAAATTGGGAGCCATAACTGACCCATGTGCAGAAAATAAGTGCTTAACACTAAATGGGACATTTGTATCCCATCCCCTACACCCAAGGCTCAGAGATCACTGGGCAAACAAGGGCCAGAAAGATTGTAAAAGCCATGGGTAGTGTATGTCTGCATAAAAACTGCCTTTGCCTGGCACAACAGGGCCTTTGCACAGGGAAACTAATAGTGCCCGTGACTGCATGCACAAATCCCACACAAGATCAACCAGTCTGTAATGGAAGTTTGGGTTTCTTTAAAAACTCTATGTTAGCGTGGGATTTTAGTTTGTCCACAGCTGATAATTGCCTTGTGCAGTGGCATGGTCATTGCCAGCTAGAGATAGTTAAATTCTGAGAACTCTGAGAGGTATAAAAAAGCGAGCCTAAAGAGAGAACAGGCATCCATTTAGAGAAGACTGACGGAGGAGTGCCTGCTGTGTTTGCTGGTTTGCTGGCTACCTGGACTCCCAGATATCCTGATGCCTGAGATTGGTATTGGCCCCCAAAGGACCCGACGACCTTACCCAGCCAGAGGAATTAAAGAGGTCTATGTCCTCCTTTTTTTCTTCTAATCTTTTAAAACTCCTACTTAAAGTTGGGAGTGTACCTTGGGAGGGAGTTAAAGGCATTTAAGAACCCTATATAAAGTAGTTTTGCAAAAAAATCTAAGCCTATGCCAGTCCAAACCCCAACATGGATGAGAGAGGTACAGTCTCACCCTTAGCTGAAGAGGTATTGGCAACCAACAACTACTGGGAGATGAAAAATCAGTATTCTTCAGAGCTGTCGTCCTAAAGAGGCTACCCATGCCCCAGTAGATTGCCCTACAGCAATGTACATACAAGTAGCACTAAATAGACACTTTAAAAAAAAAAGGACACATGAAGTGGGGAAAGAACATTGATGGGGAGATAAGAGAGGATCGAAGGGATGAAATGGAGGCAGATTGGGTCAAAACATAATATATGCATGTGTGAAATTCTCAAACGGTATGAAGGAGAGGAGTGGATAAGAATCCAAAGTGGGAATGCTTTTCCATGGGGTTCCAGAAAGCTGAAGCCTCAAAAAACCTCAAGAAATCTTCTGCCCCTGTGAGGAACGGAGGGACAGGTGGTATAGGGACCCAGAGAATAAAGTGGAAACCAAACCTGAGGGCAAAGGGAGAGAGAGACAGAGAGACAGAGAGAGAGAGAAACAGAGTGACAGAGTGACAGAGTGACAGACAGAGACAAAGAGAGACAGTGACAGTCAGAGACAGAGAGACAGACACAGCTGGATATTTTACAAACATCCAGCAAGAAGCAGTTCCTAGTCCCAGCCTTGTCACAAGCTGCTCTTTGCTGTCATTCTGAAGGGACATTTATTTCTCACAAAGGGACCTTTCCTCAGCATGAGCCCCCAGCAGTAGGCAGGAAGGACCCCTACCACTTTAGTGCACCAGGAAAGCATTCTACAAAACAGTGTGGCATTTGCCTCACACATCCCTCAACAGAAGCCACCAAGGCTCTTGTGTAAACTCACACAGATATATATGTGTGTCTGGAAATAGCTGCATGAGGTGTGTACCAGACTTCTCATGGTGATACAGGGAGGAGCTTTGTCATTCTCTGAGTGACTTGCCTTTTTACCTAGCACAGGCATGACCAGGTAAACATTTAATAATGATACTCCCAGTCTTATTTTTGTTATTTCATAATGAAATGAGATTATTATTAAATATTTTACCTTTTTATTTTCCCTTTGAGGCAATAAAGTTCCCAAATAATCACAGCCTGCAGTCTTAGTTGGCCGGTATGCCATTCTTCTGCCCCACCAAAGTCCAGGACAAGAGCCAAACTGTTAAAACAAACAAGCAAGCCAATGGCACTGGCTTTGGACTATACTGCCAATTCCTTCTGGGCCTCCTCAGACTTAGGGATGCCTGCTTCTATGACCTACAGGAGTTCCTGGGGCTCCCTTGTCCCAGAGCACACCTCCACAGTAGCCCTCATCAGATTTTATGTCCGTATTCTTTGCACGTTAGCTTCTTTGGTCCTTGGAGATATTTTGTCTTGTGTGTCTCAAAGCCCTTTAGCACTTGCCCTCACACCTGGCACATAGTAACACTTCATAAACATTTACATGTGTGATGGTTAATAGTGCCAACTTAATTAGACTAAGAAGCGCCCAGGGCACCAGGAAAGCACATTTCTGGGTGTATCTGCAAGGGCGTTTCCAGATGGGACTAACCAAGAAGAGAGGAAGGCTCCACCCTGACTATGGGCAAAAGTATCCCATAAAATACAACCTAGTTCTTGTTTGGTCTGGTTGAACCTAACAGACACCTTTAATCCAAGAATTTTCTGTTTATTGTAAACAAGTGATTATGGTGTGGCTCAGCCCTAGCACATACCTTTAATCCAAGAGCTTTCTGTTCACAGGATTTAATAAAGTTAAGCCCTAAAGTCAAGAGGTGGAGCAAAAAAACCAGCTGACAGGGATTAAGTAGTAAGGAGGGACTTTGAGAGAAGAGTATTTAAGACAGTGTGGAGAAGAAGGAGCTCTTTAGCTCTTTGGCTTTCAGCTTTTGGCTTTCTCCTCCTGGTCTATTGGGTGAGCTAGCAGGCTTTTTCCTCCTGGGCTGTCAGCTGAGATGAATAAGAAAGGCTTTTTCCATTGGGACATGAGCTGAGTAGGAAAGTCAGCCTCTGAGTTAGCAGGTTTTCACCCCAGCATCTGGCTCCTGAGTCTTTATTGTTGAAATTGAACATTTGGTATTTTTTTAATAACAATATACTATATTTTTTGGACCATAAGACTCACCTGACCATAAGACGCACCCAGTTTTTAGAGCAGTAAAACAAGAAAAATAATCTGAACCAAATCAGTACTAGTATGATAAAATATTTATTAAAATATAACAAAATATGGTAATATTAAACAATGTTAACTCAACAGGAGGAAAGACTTAGAGACTCAAGCACTTTTCTAGTTTTCTGGAAACCCCAAAAACTCATCATCACTACTGTCAGAATTTAGGAAGTTCAGCTGCTGATAATCACTTGTATCACTTTTTTTTGCTATCTTCATATATTATATTATCTTCAGTTCCATCTAAGGCATTGCTAATGCCACATTTTTTGAATGGTCATACAATAATTTCCTCCTTCACTGACTGCCATGATGTTTTAATCCATTCCCAAACTTAAGTGACAGTGGGCCTCTTAATTCATCCTGTTGGAGTCAGATCATGATTCCCAGCAGCCATCCATTTGTTCCACTCTTCTCTCATAAAGACCTTAAATGGTTTGTTGATTGAAACATCGAGAGGTTGCAACTGGCTGCTAAGACCCCCAGAAATTACAACTAGATGTGTCTTCACCTTTTTGAATCTGGTCAAGCACTAATAAAGCAGATTTTTTTTTCAGAAGTCCTCTAGGACATTTAGACCACACTTTTCCAATCCATCTGTCTTCTCGCATATGCAGAATGAACAATTCTGTCTTCTCCCATATGCCCAGTAACGATTTCTGTATAGCAATGTGGCCCCACTGGAGTCAAGGAGGGACAACCAGTAGCTAGAGCTTCCTTATTGCTATACATTTTACTGCACTCCCCTTGCCTGCTCCCTGCAGCAAGCTGACACTCACCTGCTTACCTGGCAGGCTTAGATCAGCATTTAGCTCAGATCAGCGTGATGGGGGCAGGATTTTGACGTTACCACCATGCCTCTTCCTGTTCCCAAGGACACACTGAACTCTGTGCGAGTCCCTTGGCCAACACACTAAAGACATTGATAAGTGACCTCTTTGTTGATGCCTGATGGGCAGCAATCAGACCATAAGGAGCACCCTAATTTCCCTCTACTTTTTTTTGGGGGGGGTGGGGGTTTGTCTTATGGTCCGAAAAATACAGTACTTCTCTAAAGTATTTGGAAATATAACACAGACTGAATCACAGGGTGCGCAGCTCATCCTTATTGGTTCCTTTTCCCCTTGCTATGAGATAATCCCACTTGACCAGCTCATGTGCAGTCTCTCTACCACTGGCTCTCAACTGTTTTGTTTTCAGAAGCCCTTTTGTTAGGAACCAGGTACTTCCGCACTCCTCACCCACCTCCGCACCCTTGCCAGCCCACCTTCAGCGACTAAGCGCCAGCAGCCTCATCATCAACAGCCACCAAATGCCATATGCATACCCTTTAAAAGGTCCCCACCATGGTGGCCAGTGTTCTGCCTCTTCTCTGTCTCTCATTCTCTCTGTCTCTGTCGCCCCTGCCCCAGTGAATCTCTTACATGAGATCTGTTGAGTAGTGTGATCTTTGTGGCACTCCTGGGCCCCAATGGATCCGCCAAGGTACTCCTTCCTCACCTAAACCCTAACATTGTGGCCTGTAACTAGGTAGGATACCCTGGTGCCTGTGCTCCC
The DNA here is from genome assembly GCA_907169655.1 of Acomys percivali. Lineage (NCBI taxonomy): Eukaryota > Metazoa > Chordata > Mammalia > Rodentia > Muridae > Acomys > Acomys percivali. Next base: position 62,238,590 of record OU015757.1, on the reverse strand, counting down.
CAACTCCCTGGGGAAGGGGTCTAAGCTGCCCTGGAACCTTATCCCTTATCTCCAGTCCACCTGCGAAAGACTCACCTTTTGGCTCACCAATTGCTGGGTACCCTATCCAACTGCAGTAATTGGTAACTTTTCTTCCCTGAATCCAAGGGAGTGACCATTGTGTACTGCACCCCTTTGGTATTCTTGGAGGCAGAGGTACCCTGAACCACGGTCTTTAAAGATACAGTTGACTCTTTTCACCAACCTTTGATCCTTTTCCTTGGGTTAAGGGTTCATTTTTTTTTTTTTTTTAAAGCTGGGTATTTACTTTTTGGCATCATTGAAAGTCCAATACCAGGCATGAAGTCTCTCAGATCTGAGCCTTGTCTAGTGAAGTGATGATTTACTGAACAGCTTGTGTTGTCCACATTCTATTCCCCTGAGTCCTGAGGATGCCTTGGACCTCAGACCTTGGACCTCCCCCTCTTCCTCAGCCATGGGAACTGTGTCATCCATACCCTCTGCTCTCCTTTGGGATGCCTCTTGGAGAACATCTGACCTCTCTACCTAGAGCCCTACTTAAGGGCCTTGGCAGTCAAATCTGGCCTCAATACCCCTTGGGTAACCAAATATGAACCTTGGATAAAAATTTTCTCTTAAACTCTTTCACTTCACCTTCTCTTCCTAGTCTATCCATTCCAGCAGCTTTCAAGTCACCTTCAGACTGCTCTGGTTCCAGCTCCGGGGGTTCCCTCAAAATTCACATCCCAGATAGCTTCAAAGCAACAAGCAATAGGCAGTCCATCCTCACAAACTGATCCAATTGCTGCCTGCATTTTCCTAGCCAAAGTTGATTCTGAAGAGCCTGGACAGTGAGTGAAACAGCCTGCTCTTCCCAGACTTGACCAGCATTCCAGCTTTCTTGGGTCCCCAAAGATATTGTCAACCTCAGATAGCAGGATGCATCTAAAAAGCACAGCACCCCCAGTCCTGCCTCACCATCACCTCTTCACCATCACCCTTTCACCATCACCCCTTCACCATCACCCCTTCACCATCACCCTTTCACCATCACCCTTTCACCATCATCCCTTCACCATCACCCCTTCACCATCACCCCTTCACCATCATCCCTTCATCATCACCCCTTCACCATCACCCCTTCACCATCACCCCTTCACCATCACCCCTTCACCATCATCCCTTCACCATCATCCCTTCACCATTATCCCTTCACCATCATCCCTTCACCATCGTCCCTTCACCATCACCCCTTCACCATCACCCCTTCACCATTATCCCCTCACCATCATCCCTTCACCATCACCCCTTCACCATTATCCTTTCACCATCACCCCTTCACCATTACCCCTTCACCATTATCCTTTCACCATCACCCCTTCACCATTATCCCTTCACCATCACTCCTTCACCATCACTCTTTCACCATCATTCCTTCCTACTTCCTCTCCTTTTATAATAAACAAAAGGGAGGAATGTTAGGAACCAGGACAACACACACACACACACACCCATCAAGCCTTACTTGCAGTTACTTGCAGTTTGCTCTTACTGCTTCATGGTTACAGTTTGAAGACGTGAGTTCTCAGCTTCCTGCTCTTGCCTAGCAGGCCAGCTATTTTCTGCAATGCTGGCCTCACTGTTAATGGACTCTAACCCATTCAACCCATAACCTAAAATAAACTTTTTCTGGTCATGGTGTTTTATCACAGCAACAGAAAAGTAGCTAATAAATCAGGTTAAGTCCAACCTCATTGGTTCTTCTTCCCACTCCCCAGCTCCCAGTTTATATTACCCAGGGATCTCTAGTATATGTGCTGTCACTCATGGAGGCAAAATGACAACACAGAGCATACACTAGGAACCTCGCTTCTCTCCTTGAAAGTTCTGAATGTAGGCTGGCAATGCAGTTCAGCAGGTAGAGTGCTGGCTGAGTACATATGAAGCCCTCTCTTCAAGCCCCAGTACCACATAAAAAGGTACAGTGGCGTGTGACTGGAATCCTAGCATATGTGAGGCAGAGACAAGAGGATCAGAGGTTCAGCATCGTGCTTGAATGCATATGAAGTTCAAGGCCAGCCTCGGCCATGTAAGATCCTGTTTCACATACATAATAAATAGATTAATGAATGAAATAATTCAGCAAAGATAAACAAAAGAACAGGTATGGAAACATTTGCCTATAATAGGTAAATATAAAAATAATAAATGTTTTAATTAAATATGATATAAATTAGCCAGGTGTGGTGGCATATGCCTTTAGTCCTAGCACTCTGGAAGCAAAGGCAGGCAGATCTCTATGAGTTCAAGGCCAACCTGGTCTACATACTGAGTTTTAGGACAGCTAGGGCTACATAATGAGACCCTGTCTTTAAAAAAAACAAAACAAAGAGTGAGCCTGGTGTGGTGGCACACACCTTTAATCCCAGCACTCAGGAGGCAGAGGCATGTAGATCTCTGTGAGTTTGAGGACAGCCTGGTCCACAAAATGAGTCCTGGACAGCCAAGACTACACAGCGAAACTCTGTCTCATAAAAACAAAAAAACAAAACAAAACAAAAATGTGTTATAAACGTCTTAGACACACAGGAAAATGTTTATGGTACATTGTACCCCACACCTACATGGTGGCTCACAAGCATTTGTAACTTCAGTTCCAGAAAATCCAATGCCCTTCTTTGGCCTTTCAGGATACTAGGCACATAGGTGGTGCAGAGACATACATGTAGGCAAAGCACCCATACACATTAAATAAGTAAATGAGGTTGTTGTTGTTATTTTGTTTTGTTTTGTTTTTTTTGGTTTTTTTTTTTTTTTTGCTTTTTTGTTGTTGTTAATTTGTTTATTTTTGTTTTCCACAAAAAGGAAAAGCTTCAGGCCAGCCTGATCTACACAGTGAGTTTCAGGCTAGCCAGAGCTACATACACAGATATTGTTTCAAACAAACAAATATACAAACAAACCCAAAAATGAAAATCATAATCCCAGCTCTAGGGAGGCAGAGACAGGTGGAGTTCTGTGAGATCAAAGGCAGTTTGATCTACAGAGAAAGTTCCAGGGCAGCCAGGGCTGCGTAGTGAAATCCTATGTGATGCTTGAATAAGAATGGTCCCATAGGCCTACCTACCAGGGAGTGACACTATCTGAAAGGATTAGAATGACCAGGAAGTGTGGCCTTGTTGGTGGGAGTGTGTTACTGAAGGCAGGCTTTAAGGTTGCAAAAGTCCAAGTCCAGCTCAGTGTCACCCTCTCTCCATGCTGCCTATGGATCTGGATGTAGGACTCTCAGCACCTTCTCCAGCACCATGTGTGCCTGCATGCCACCATGCTTCCCGCCATGATGATGAAGGACTAAACTTCTGAAACCCTAAGCTAGCCACAATTAAATACTTTCTTTTGTAAGAGTTGCTGTAGTCCTGGTGTCTCTTCACAGCAGTAGAACAGTGACTAAGACACCTGTTGAAAAAAACAAAAGAACAACAAAAATATGTCTGTGCAGTTACTGATGACGGTGGTGGGGAATAAGTGTCTTTTTAAAAAATGCCTTTATTTCAAAGTCTAGGGTCACTACAAGTATGTGTTCAAATGATACTCTCTATGTAGATGGTAGTGCCAATACAAAGTTTGAAAAGTATCTTTAGTTTTTATTTATTTTATTTTTTTTTTTATGTACATGGATGTTTAACCCTGCATGTACATCTGCATATCAGAAGAGGACATTGGATCCTATAGGACTACACTTATGGACGGTTATGAGCTTTCTAGGTGGGTGCTAGGAATTGAACTCAAGACTTCTGGAAAAGCAGCCAGTGCACTTAACTGTGAGCCATCTCTCCAGCCTCCTGTTTGTTCATTTTTAAATGATTTCTTTTTATTTATATGTGTGAGTGTATCTGAGTAAAGTGAATATATACCATGTGTTTGGGATCCCTCAGAACCAGTGGGTACTGGGAAGTACACTAAGATCCTCTGGAAACATAAGTGTTCTTTACTGCTTAGCCAGCTCCCCTATTAACTGATTCTGGATTAACTGTTGCAGGGTATTGGATGCCATTGTGAATCCCAAGATTGTGAACTGTAAAAACCTATTTATTGTTTGATATGACTCAGTTGTAACACACACCTTTAACCCAAGAGTTTTCTGTGCCCCAGCTCGTGGGGTTTTCAAACGGAGACCCTAGGAGCAGGTGCGGGAGTGAAAAAGGACAGGAAACACAAGGAGAAGGAGGCAAGACAAGATTCTGATCAAGCCTCGTTTATTGAAAAAATTCACAGGGTTTTTATAGGCAGTCTCAGGGGCAAGGGTATTTGGATAGTCAGGGTTGCTATGGACACCTAATGGCAGATGTTCTGCTATCTAGCTTGGTAGTAAAAACATCAAGATAAGGAAGTAAGTTCTGAGGAAATGCAGCTGCAAAGGTAAGATAAGCAAGTGGTGTCCCAGGACCGGGTGGTGTGGCCTCAGGCTGACCCCAGCCTGCTGCATGCCAGGCAAAGGTGTAGAAAATGGAGTCTACAGACAAGATAGAATTGCCTATGTTTTAAGCCAAGAGCCACTAAGGCGGCTCCTCACAGAGTTTTTGACTTTTTTTCTTCTAGGATGTGGGCTGAGTAGGAAGGTCAATTGGATGCTTTCTCTACCTCTCTGAGCTAGTAATGTTTTCACCCCAGCATCTGGCTCCTGAGTCTTTAATGGTAAAATTGAATGATTAGGATTTTGTTTTTATACTAATAATTTGTTTTGTTTTGTTTTGAGACAGGGTTTCTCTGTGTAGCCGTGGCTGTCCTGGATTCACTTTGTAGACCAGACTGGCCTCAAACCTCTGCCTCCCAAGTGCTAGGATTAAAGGTGTGCACCACCACTGCCCGGCAACAATATTCTTTGTATATATGGGACACTATGTGATGCTCTCTTCCATGCATACATTGTGGGCTGATCAAATCAGGCTAATGACTTGGTAACCAGTCACCTCAAATATGTTTGTTCTATCTTTAAATTTTTATTTATTTTTAATTATGTGTACATGTGTCGGTGTGTATACCTGAGTTCAGGTGTCCAGATCCCCTGGAGCTGGGGTTACAGGCAGTAGTGAGCCATCTGACATTGATGCTAAGAACCAAACCATGGTCCTTTGCAAAGAAACTGTACTGTCTGGTCCTTTGCAAAGAAATTGTACTCTCGCTTCCCTTCCCTTCCCTTCCCTTCCCTTCCCTCCCCTTCTCCCTTCCCTTCCCTTCCCTTCCCTTCCTTTCCCTTCCCTTCCCTTCCCTTCTCTTCCCTTCCCTTCCCTTCCCTTCCCTTCCCTTCTCTTCTCTCCTCTCCTCTTCCCTTCTCTTCCCTTCCTTTTCCATCTCTCTCTCCTTCTCTCACTCTCTGTCTCTGTCTGTCTGTCTGTCTGTCTGTCTCTGTCTATGTCTCTGTCTCTGTGTCTCTGTCTGTCTGTCTGTCTGTCTGTCTGTCTGTCTGTCTGTCTCTCTCTCTCTCTCTCTCTCTCTCTCTCTGCTGCTCTAGAACTTACTATGTATACCAGGCTAGCCTCAAACTCACAGAGATCCTCCTGCCTCTGTCTCACAAATGCTAGAAAGAGTATGCAATTTTAACTGTTCATCCATCTCTCCAGCCTGCCCCTATGCCGAGTTATTCTTAAATATACTTATTTAAATTTTTTGAAAGATTTATTATTTATACTGTATTCAGCCTTCTTGTGAGCCAGCAAGCCAGAAGAGGGCACCAGATCTCATTATAGATGGCTGTGAGCCACCATATGGTTGCTGGGAATTGAACTCAGGACCTTTGGAAGAGCAGTCAGTGCTTTTAGCCTCTGAGCCATCTCTCCAGCCCTCAAAAATATTTTTTTAACCAGGCATGGTGACACACACCTTTGTTGGCTCTGTTTCTTAACAATTAAACTTTATTATACAACTCAACTAGCTTACACAAGAAGGAAAAAAGGTTAAAGGGACAAAAGAGTGAACCTTCCGGTATCCGTTCTACGGGATGAGTCCTTAGGTGTTCTCTGGCCCGCGTGATAGTCCAGCCTGTTCGCCTTCTCCACACGCTCTCCCAAACCCCCGGCTGAATCTGTTGTTTTTCTCTTCCCCACCTGCCTGAGTCACATGGGAAGGGCGGTCTCCTTCTCCTGTTGAGGGTCCATTAGGAAAACAATAGCCCAGGTGGGGTTCCCAGGTCTGCTTCCTGAATTCTGAGAAACTGTAAAATTATAAAATACAAGATGCTTGCTTGCTTGTCCAGCGTTGCCCAGTTCTTGTTAATGCTAACTTCAAAAGTTCCACCCTAGTTCCCAGAATAGTTACATGTAAGTTTCCATATATCAGATGTCCCCATACGGCTTTCAGTAACTGCTCTGGAGAACCACACCCAAGCCCCCACAAAGAGACTCCCAATGCCAGATGTCCTAATGTCCATATGGTCTCACTTGATAAGAAACCCCATGTGCTTTGTGGTTTTAGCCTTTAAAGCTAGCCTGTAACAGCTACTCGGGGTCCTTCACCTCCCGAGTGCTGAGGGACCCTGACACATCAACAATTGGGACTTCTGATGTGTCAGTAATAAATTTCACATATACCTCCAGCCTGTGTGACTTGAGTGGTCTCTCACGGTGACCCCCTCCCTGAATTGGACTCTAGGGTCCAACAATTCCAGGCCCAGGAAGGCTCCACTCAGTCTATCACAAGGTATTCATGGGGTGCCCCAAGGGTAAAGCCCGCCAAGACTGCTTCCACCTGTGACAAAGCTTACTCTTTCCCACACACCTTTAATCCCATCACTCAGGGAGGCAGAGGCAGGCAAATCTCTGTAAATTTGAGGCTAGCCTGGTCTACAAAGTGAGTCCAGGGCAGCCAAGGCTAAACTGAGAAACCCTGTCTAGAAACCCAAGTGTGTGTGTGTGTGTGTGTGTGTGTGTGTGTGTGTGTGTGTGTGAATACACACGCCTATGAAGATCAGAGGAGGGCTTTGGGTCCCATGGAGTTGGTGTTACAAGCAGTTGTGAGCTGCCTGATGTGCTTAGCAAACTTCTACCCTCTGCGAGAGCCATGGGCACTAACCACCTTGCCATCTCTCCAGTCCCTAATCACACTTTGAAAATTAGGCTTTAAAGAGTATTTCTTTTTAATTATTTTTAATCATGGGTATGTACACAAGAAGGCACATACTACAGAAACCAGAGTCAGAGTTTCCATGGAGCTGGAGTCCCAGGTGGCTGGGATGTGGGTGCTTGGCACTGAGCTCAGGTTCTCTGCAGGAGCAGCCATCCTCCTAGCTACTGAGCCATCTTTCCAGCTGCTAAGTTAGGCTTTTGAAAAGTGTCGGTGCCACACCTGTCCAGTGGGAAAGAGACACAGACAACCAGGATCCTTCTTCAAGCAGTTTACTCGGGAGGTTTCAGGAAGTGACTGCCCCCGCACCCCAGGATAGCAGTTATATAGCAAACAGCAAAACCAAACACAGTCCGCCACGTAGCCGTACTCTATTGGCGGACGCCAAGCAGGTCCAAATAAGGCAGTTGTTTACTACCAAGCTTTGCAGGAACAGGAACAGGAAGAGGCGCCATTTTCTAGGTGCGGCACTGCTCCAAACGGCTCCCGACAGAAAAGAGCTTTTTTGTTGTTGTTGTTCATGGCAAAACTAAGGGAAAGGCACTGAGAGTTTCCACGTTCTATCCTTGGTTTGCTATTGCCTCCCGGTGTCAAAGACCTGTAGAATGACACATTTGTCACACAGGGACCTAGACAAAGTGCCCCATGTGCCTCCGCCCAAGTTCTCAGTACTCTCTGTGGAGTTCATTGCCGTCCTGCCGACTGTGGATTTGGATGACTGAATGCTGCTGTGGCCCTGCTGTGATGCTATCAGACAGGAGACTGGCTATCCTAAAACTCCCCTGTGCCTCCTCTGTCTGTCCTTCTGCAGTTGCTGTCTCCATAGATTTCCTTTTCTGAAGTGTGGGTTTAATATGTGACCACTTCAAACTGGTTTTCCCCCTAAACGTTTTTCTCTCTCCCCATCTTGTGTATGCGTGCATACTGATATGGAGGTGGCAGACAGACTGACGTCATGTCTTCTTCAGTCATTCTCTACCTTATTTTTTAAGACAGGGTCTCTCATTGACCTAGAGCTTACTGACTGGCTGGATTGGCTGGCCAGCAAGCCAGGGATCCCCCTGTCTCCGACACCTCAGCGCTTGCATTAAAGGTACACACCTGTGTGCCTGGCTCTTTTTTGTTTGTTTGTTTGTGTTTGTTTTGGTTTTGGTTTTGTTTTGGTTTTTTCAGGCAGGGTTTCTCTATGTCATCTTGGCCATCCTGGACTCACTTTGTAGACCAAGCTGGCCTCGAACTCACAGCAATTCACCTGCCTCAGCCTCCCGAGTGCTGGGATTAAAGGCATGGGCCACCACCGCCCAGCTTGTGCCTGGTGTTTTATATGGTTGCTGAAGATCTGAACTCAGGTCCTCATGCTTGCACAAAAAAGACTTTCCTATTTGAAGCATGGTCACAGAACATACACACACACGCATACACACACAACAAAACACAACATACACACAACACAATACACATACAACACAACACAGACACACACATACACACATACACACCACAACACAATACAACACACATACAACACAACACAGACACACACATACACAACGCAACACACACATAAACACACACATACACATGACACCACACCACACAATACAATACACATACAGCATAACACAGACACACCACACATACACATAATTAGACAATCAGTTTAAAGGACCAAATGGGCACTGCGACACTTCATTAGAAAACATAAAATAGTTACTATCAATAATGAGTGAGACTTGTTACACGTGCTATCTCCCTAGGTATTATTATCTTTGTTTTACCAAAGAGGAAGTGCCCAAGGTCACAAAGTGGCAGAGCTAGTATCTGAAGCCAGTTTCCCTGCCTGCAGTGTTCTTATCTGTGCATTAGACTGCAGGATCTATCACAGCAGTCACTTCTAGTGTCCCCAATTATCTGAAGCAGTAACGGGAACTCTCAGAGTCAAGCAAAGCGCAAAGAGGCGTAGCCACTGCATGGCAGCCCAGTTCTCAGAGGGCGGCATCGATAGAGCGAGTGCTATGCCAAGATTTGTACCCATCCTTAGGCAGGAAAGTTGGTTATCAACCTATTAGACATTTCCTTCCCACTCATCCTCCCCCAGGCATATTTTAATACAACAGAGAGACTCTGTATTTGCTTATGGGCAGTTGTAGGCTCAATTTTCTTAACAACTATATTTTATTATGAACTTAATAAACGAGCCTACCTCCCTTATAACCCGACTAACCCAAACAATATGAAAAGGAGATTAAAGAACACAATAATGAAACCTTAAGGATATTAGTTCCGAGGAACGATTCTCCTGGCGTAGTCAGCAGGACCTCAGCAAACCAGCAATCCCACCAAAGTTGCTGCTGGAACCTGGAGCAACCAGAACCTGAAGCCTCAGCCGGAGTCCAAAGCCTTGAAGCCTTCCCTGGTGCAGCTCTCTCTAGGAGCGTCTCTCATAGTGCTGAGGAACAGCCAAAACAATCCCAAATCCCCTCTCTCCCCCACAAAGTGGCTTGCCTTCTAAGGAGATAAACATCCTGCTCTCTCACTAATCTGTGCCCCATCCCACACTTGGGATAGACACAAAAACATGTTTCTCTCTCCTACAGACAGTGGCCCAAAACCATTGTAATATTTAAATATCTTCATCCCTTCAGGACGTCATCATCCTCACTAAGATTTTGTCATCAAGTTGAGAAGACCAGAGCCCAGGCACATCATCAGAGCTAGAGCCCAGGAAGGTGAGAGCCAGGGTTTCTAGAGAGCTCCAAAGCAGCTGACACCCTTGGACCAGGCTCTGAGGTCCCTGAAGATTTTCTTGAGAGAGGACAAAGGCGGGAGGTAGGGGTGAGTGAATGGCGGGGGTGGGGTTGGGGGGAGGGAGACACTATGGAGTATTGTTTTAGTAATTGTAGGAAACTTTAAAACGCAAACTTCTCAGGCTGGGGAGATGGCAGATAAAACGCTTGCCACAAAAGCCTCAACAGCAGAGTTCAGCTCCCCAGAACCCACGAAAAGCCAGATGTGGTGGCACCTGGCTGTAATTCCAGCGCACCTGCCATGAGAGGGGAGGCTGGAGGAGAGTCCTGGGAAGCTCAGGAGCCAGGTAGCCTGGTGTGCACAGGGGTAACCAGTAAGAGATGTGGCCTGAGAACCAAGGTGCCAAGCAAGGAGCAGCCCCTGAGGTTGTCCTTGGATTCCTGCATGTGCTGTGGCACGTGTGCCACATGAATACTCACACATCTGGACATGTATACAAATATATTAAAAGGGGAGACCGAGCTTCTCTAACTATTGTTCCAGAAACAGTTTTTGTGTGGAGATTGGGATTTGTGGGTGCATACTTTAATCTCAGGGTGAAGGAGAGGTAAGTGGGATCTTGATTTTGAGATTTACCAAGAGCCCAGTTCAGAGGAGATGGGGTTTTTAGATGGCTAAATGTTTCAGATTAAGTCTTTCCCCGTCCCATGGCTGCCCAGTTCGTCTGCAGTGTGGTCGCAGTGTCTATAGTGAGTGGAAGGCAACATGCTCACTCACCGTGTGCCAGGCAGACATCGTGCTAAACGCATTGCCCAATCCTGATGGGCTGTTTCACCTTTCACAATAGTCCTATGAGGTATGAGTGATCAGGGCTAATAGGGGAACAAAGTCCTCAGATCACACAGCTGGCAACTGGGGTGCCAGGCCCTGAACCCAGATGAGCTGACTTCAGAGTCTAGGTACTTAGCCAGCATGGCATACTAAGGACTAAATTGTAATGGTCACTGTGAAGGTCAATTGTAGAGTCCACAGTGGTGGTCACTCATAATGGTCACTGTGGTGGTCATATGCAGTGTCCATTGTATATGCGCATAAGTGATCTTAGTCTTGTCCTCCATAGTCTTTCCCAGGGATATTCTCTGACCCGATGCCCAGAAATCGAGCTTTAGTGTGCTTATGCTTTGAAATTCTTCGGGGCTCCTTTTATAGCCCTCAGGACAAAGTCTGGTTTCATATCAACCCTGCATGAGGCTCTCCAAAGGACTCCAGCCTGGACCTGGCCATCACTCTACTGCTCCCATTCTTTGCTCCACAGAGAGGCCTTCACTAAACTTGGCTTTAGCACACACACTGTCCCCTCTTCCAAGAAGCTTACATTTCTTAAGGGGCTACATCCTCCTCATGGACCTCCTAAATCTAGAAGTAAAGATACCACAGGACACTGTGATAGTCAGATGTCGCCACAGCTGAGACAGGCAACTGCATGGTGTGAGCACTCTGAATTATTGTCACAACATGCCAGGCCTAGAGAATGGCCCACACAACGGCCACATAATCCTGTTGGATCAGGTGGATATAGAGAGGGAAAACTGACTCAAAGAAGTTAAGCATTTTAAACAGGCAGTGATGGTGCATGCCTTTAATCCTAGCACTCAGGAGGCAGAGGCAGGTGGATCTCCAAGTTTGAGGCTAGCCTGGTCTACAGAGCAAGTTCCAGGACAGCCAGAAGAAGGGCAACTTGTTCAAGGTCCCTAAGGTGGTAAATGGTGGGTTGTAGTGTTTGTACCTACATCTGTGCAAATTCAGAGCCCAAATCTTTGGTCTCTGGTCACCATGTTGTAATAACTTTTTTGAGACAGAATAGAAATTATTTGGTGTTATGGAAGTTTTGTCTTCTCAGTTATGTTATATAAACACATTTTTGTTTTAATCCCAGGTGTGGCATATGGGAATGTCCACAGCAGCAGACTATTTGCCTTATGTGGCTCTAAGAAAGGCAAGGTCTTTGCCAGCTGCAGTTACGTTAATTATGAAGACTCTGGAGAGGGGATAAATTCTAGAGAGAAGGGAGACTCACCCCTCACTCTTCCACCCCTGCTGCTGCTCTTGGTTGCTGTTGGTGCAGTGTGATGAGAAAAAGTTGGAGATATCCTGAAATAAGGATTGGACTTGCCCCCAAGCAACCCGATGACCCTAAACAGCAGGAAGTAGCCACAGAGACCTACACCCCTTCTCTCCCCAACCTTCTTCCTCGCCTGTTGGGCTGCCCTCCTGAGAGGGTGGGAAGGTGTTCAAGAAAGGGAAACTTATTCGGAGACACGGGAACCCCAGAACCACACAGCTCTGGGGTGGGACAGGGTCCCAAGGGTATCCTGAGACACAGAAGCCCAGAAAACACAGAGTTCTGGGGTGGGACAGGGTCCCAAGGGTATCCTGAGACACAGGAGCCCAGACAACACACAGCTCTGGGGTGAGACAGGGTCCCAAGGGTATCCTGAGACACAGGAGCCTAGGAACCACACAGCTCTGGGAGGAGGCCTCCTCAGCAGACATTGCAGCTCTCAGAGGAGGGATACCTCAACCCCTGAGGAGCTGAAGAGCTTAGCAGCCTAAGGTCTTCTCCTTCTTCGTTTCTTCTTTCTTCTCTTCTACTTCTTTGCTTCTTCTGATGAGAGTCACACCAGGCTGTAAATCTCTTGAAAGAGATTTATTGGAGGGATGAATGGCTGGCTGCCTCTGCTCCTGGGAGAAGACAGCGAGAACTGTTTTGGTTTTTTGTTTGTTTGTTTGTTTGTTTGTTTGTTTGTTTAAGGGACCAGAGCTTTCTAGGGCCTAGATTTCCAGAATGAGGATTGGTGGGATATTAAGTCCTGAGCTTGGGGGAGATCAGGGATTGCTGGGGTTCTGATCAGCCTTTACACCTAGAATTAGCAAAAATCCAGAAGGGGATCCCACTGAGGGGCTGGGGATGGCCTTTGTGACAGAAGCTGGAACTGCCAGTTTGTCAGTTAGAGAGATGTGGAGGAGGGGCCTATTAACTCATGTCCTAAGGGGTTTGCACAGACTTGGACTCTAAACTAAGCAAAACAATTTTCCTTAACTAAACGATGAACTTATACTAAGGGGTCAGATTTCTAGTTCTGGTCCCTGGCTGGCAGTGTAGGACGATGTAAAGCTCCCTGTTGCCACAAGGATGGAGGCATCAGAGCTCACAGACTAGCTCCCGGTTAAACAGCCTCTCTCCCCTGTCAGCTGCAGCTGTAACTGAGGCCCCGGTGCTGCTGCTTTCTCAGTGGCTTTAGCTTCTCTGTTTCTCCAGGCGGCTGCTCTCAGGTGCCAGGGCTGTGAAGCTTTAACCGTAGCCACCCTGGAGTCCTAAGATGTTGCTGTCGGGAGCTATAGGGAGGCCATCAGCACAGTCTGAAAATAAGAGCACCCTTTTCAGAGACCTCTGGGTGGGGCACCCAGGGGAGCTGAAGAGCTGAAAATGGGTACCCCAGGGAAAGATGTAGGGGGAGCACAGATGCAAAACTTGAAGCGGTCCAGCTTGGCTGTTGGAGCTCCTCAGCTGGGGCCTGGACACTTTCTTGCAAAGTAAACAACTAAATCTGGCAGGAAAAGCTTTCCCGCCGTGAACAGCCATCATCTCCTACTTGGTGCTGGGGCCTTGGAAGACATTGGGGTGGAGAAGGGAGAAAGAGATGTGAGAAACCACAGTAAAATAAAGTAGAGTCAAACACTAGGGCCTACAGTGCAGTCTGGAGAAACGCACTGAAGGATGTCCTTTGGAAAGCCTTTGGGAGTTGATGGCTGAACAGAAGGAAGTTCTAGACAGGTGAAGATGAGCTTCAGGAGGGGAAAGGCCTCAGAATCCATCATGCAAATATCCTCAACCCAATGTCTGCCACAGGGGAGGGGGCATGGCCACTCCCCAGGACAGAGCTGGTGGGACACTGACAAAACCCACAGGGCGTGCCAAGGGGAAGGGATATGCCGTCTTCTGGCTCATGCCGTCTTCTGGCTCCTGGAGGACAGAGGCCATCTGCAAGGGTAGCACTGCAGTTGGGTGGTTGTGGTAGTTTGAATAACAATGTCCCCCTATTGGCTAAAAATTCGAATACTTAGTAATCAGGGAGTGGTGCTACTTGAGAAGGATTAGGAGATGTGGCCTTGTTGGAGGAGGTGTGTCACTAGGGGTGGGCTGTGAGATTTTTTAAAATCCCATCCCAAGCCCAGTGCCTGCAGATCTGCATGTAGAAATCTCAGCTACCTCTCCAACACTGTGTCTGCCTGTGTGCCGCAGTGCCCCCCACCATGATGTTGACAGACTAAACCCCTGGAACTGTAAACAAGCCCCAGTTGTGGTGGTTTGAATGTAGATGGTCCCTTTAGGCTCATACATTTAAATGTCTGGTCACCAGGGAGTGGCACTATTTGAAAGGTTTAGGAGGTGTGGTGGGGGGCAGGCTTTGAAGTTTCAAAAACCCAGAGCACTCCCTCCGCCCCCGTGTGTGTGTGTGTGTGTGTGTGTGTGTGTGTGTGTGTGTGTGTGTG
>OU015757.1:62211495-62224159 GCA_907169655.1 Acomys percivali | reverse complement strand
GTGTGTGTGTGTGTGTGTGTGTGTGTGTGTGTGTGTGTGTGTGTGTGCGCGCGCGCGCGCGCGCCAGCCGATCAGGATGTAGCTCTATTTCTGCTTGTGTGCCTCCATGAGCCTCTCCATGATCATTGAGGGGGCCTGGTGAAATAAGCCTAACCGACCCCATGACAGGTTTCATTTTCTCACTGAACCGGGCTAGGCCTATGTTTCTGTTTCTCAGAAATAGAAACCTCAGTTACAGGAAAACCACAGAAAATGGGCAACCAATCAGAACTGGCCAGAGGAGATAAGGTTGCTCAACTGCCGGTTTAAGTGGGCCCCTAACTCATGACTGACTCCTGACTTGGTGCCAGCTAATCCCCAATGCACCCGTACTCACACTTCTAGTTTGCACCAATAGAAGTCAAGATGACCTAATGAGTCTAGAATTCCCCTAACTGGCTTCAAAAAAGAGGCTGCAGGCTCACCTTGTGGTGGCCATTCTGCCTGAGTGGTGATCCCTGCATGCTGGACTTCTGCAGAAATAAATGCTCTTTGCTGTTTGCATACTGTTTGAGTCTAGAGTCTTTCATTCAGTGAGTTCTAGACTCTAACGTCATAAAGGACTAAACCTCTCAAACTGTAAGCGAGCCCCACTGAAATGCTTTCTTTCATAAGCTTTTTGCCATAGTTGTGCTGTCTCTTCATGCAGTCGAACAGTGACCACCGTATTCGATTGTGGTACAGGCTGCCACTTTGGTCAGCATGCATAGAGCATGGAACACTGCTTGCTGTATGAGGCAACCACCGACCGCTTGCTGTGCAACTCTTAAAGGAGGGCGTTGACTGAGTACAGGATGGATCCCCCCATCCATAAGCCAAATAGCCTCTGTGTGCTCCAGCTTTCCTGACTTGCACATTCTCTGATGCCACCTTCGCACAGTTTACACTGTGACCTTTCCAGTACCTTTTCTGAACTTGGACGCTAAAGCTCCCCAGCTGGTGCCTCACAGAGACTGTCCCCCAGCTGCCTAGGCGGGATGGGCTTTCCCTTAGGGCACTGTCACACTACTGAACCCCAACACTCAAGGACTCCTAAACCTGAATTACGTTCTTCCTACCCTTAAAGAAACATGCAAAAATCCACCAAAGGGAAGAGGGAGAGGTACCCTTCACTTGTTACAAAATTCACACCTGCCAGCACAAAATTGGTTCCATGTTGGCAACCAAATTTGAAAACTGGGTTATCCTGAAAATTTGAGGGGAGTTCCTTTTGTTAATCACCTTTCTACCAACTGGGCTTCTTCCACTGAACTTGGTGATTCTTTCTCAATGAAATCTCTTAAGCTAAAAGATGATGGATATCTCATATTGTTGTGTACACAAAATCCCCAGGATCTGCTTGCCTCCCACAAGTTAATACTACCTGAAAGGTACAGGCATTTCACACATGTGTGCCTCTCACGGGCAGATGCGCACAGGAGAGCGGCTACTCACACAGACAGACGTCCACGAGAAACACGATGTGC
Organism: Acomys percivali; assembly: GCA_907169655.1. NCBI lineage: Eukaryota > Metazoa > Chordata > Mammalia > Rodentia > Muridae > Acomys > Acomys percivali. The sequence continues at coordinate 62,222,654 of OU015757.1, read as the reverse complement.
ACCACAAGCTCCCTCAGGGTGGTCTTGACATAAAGTTCTCTGTTCTCAGCTGCGTTCTCAGTCAGGGTTGTCCCCCAGAGTCCTATGGGCATTGAAAGAAGCCCAGAGTCCCCAACAGCACATCTTTTTAGCTGTCCCACCCCTAGACCTTACTCATCTCCACCTGGTCCTGCCTCGCCCATTGGTAACCCCTGGGACCTGGTTCCTCCACCCACACCCTGCCTGGCCTCCTACAAAAGACCCTTAGGGAGACAGAGTGAGGATATTGGGTCAAAGAGGGGCAGGCATCTGCTTCAGGTGGGCTGGTCTAGAGTCTCCTCACCTTAATCCTCCATGTACCCCACTCCTCTACACACCCTGGGTCCCCAAGCGATGACTGTGCCAAGTGACCTTCAGGCAGATCAGGAGCCTGGCCTCTGTCCTGGAGCAAGCAACTCTAACACAGGCAAATCAGAAACACCAAAATTTCATTTCTTCCTCTGATCACCTGCCTTCAAGTCCCTTCAGAATTTCATACCCCAGGAGAGCCCTCCCTCTGCCAGAAACCTATGGTGCACAGACAGATGTGGAGACAGCAGCTGGACAGCAGGGTTCTTTGTGTCTCCTGGCATCTGTCTTCAGGCTTCTTGGGTTGAGGCTGGGGGACAGCCGGCACTGGAGACAGTGCAGGTCCTCAGGCTCCCTTTCAGGGAAGGAGGGCTGCTATAGGCAAGGTTGTCTCAGGCTCTGCTCCCCAGTGTTTGCAGTTCCTGCCTCTTGGGACTTTCCACAGCATTCATGGAAGAGGGTCCTACCCTTAAGGCAGAAAAAGGGACAAAGGTCCAGACTGGCACAGGCAGAAGAGGGCCAAGGAAGTGTGGGATGGCATTAATCCCCTCTCCCTTCCTCCCTCCCTCCCTCTCTCTCTCTCTCTCTCTCTCTCTCTCTCTCTCTCTCTCTCTGTCCCCTCTCTCTGTGAGGCTCAGGGCACACAATGGTAGGAGCTGTGAGGACCTGGAAGTTAGGAGTTTGAAAACAGAGAGCAGAAAGGAGGGGAAGTGGGGGTGTCATGCAGACAGGGCAGAAAGGGGAGCAGAAGACAGAGGCTGGCTCTCTATCAAAATCTCCATCATTAAGTGTCCCTAAAAAGAGATGCCAGACAACAGCTCAGCCCTTTGATAAATCAGTGTGTCCAGGGAAGAAAAAAGTGGCCATCGTATCCCTGAACCTGTGACATGAATTTCCTGCCAAAGGCCCGGACACTGGGAAGGGGTGACTCCCTCCGTGGTCTGCATCTGAGGATTGCCTGACCCTCCATAGAAGGACAAATGTCCATCTCGCCACTGTACCAGCCAGTGAGCTGCAGAGGTGATTGTTTTCCTTGGTGAAAAGGGTGAACAGCTGCGCCAGCATGGAGCCTCGTGCATTAGATCAGCTGGGTGAGGAGGGAGGGAGCTGCTAGCTCTCAGCCAGGAACCTTTCAAGCAATTGCACAAAGACTCCAGACTTATAAAAATTGGACCCTGGGATGGGGTCAGGGATGGGATGACAACAGCATGGTCCCTGAGAAGTGGAGAGAGGAACATAAGATGATTTCCTGGTCCCTTGGGCAATTCTGAGTTCTGGAGGAGGCCTGCGGTCATCAGTGGTCTGAATGGGTCTGAGGACATTGCCCATGTGACAAGTCTCCTCATTCTAAGAGTTCCAGATCATGGTCGACTGTTTTATTCAGAGTCACCTACCTGGAACCCGTGCAATTGCTTTTCCCTGTTCAGTACTAAGAAGTCGTTTTCCTTATGCGAGGATCAGACCATACCACCCTATGGGGCAGGCAACGGATTGAGAAATCTCAGAGAGCTCCCTCAGTCCTCTGCTGTTTAAACTTACTCAAGAAGCTGCAGATGTGGCAATCAAAAGGAATCACACAACAATTTGCCCGGTATTTCTCCAAGCTCTCAAGTGTTGGTGCAAGCTGGACTTTCTCTGTGAAAAGGGTAAACAGAGGTAGAAGTGTCAGGCCATTGCCAAGCTATGATGGATGGTATTCAAAAATACACAGTGCTGCTGGATTCAACAATCCGGGGTTCGTGTGAGGTTATACAAGACTGAAGATGTGAAAGAAGCCATCCAGAGAGCCCAGATAATGACAGGATATTTCGAATTCAGAGAGCAACAACCTGACCACCAGGCATCAGCTCCTGCCTAAGGAACAGTGCATGGAATATGAGGGGGATAAATCCTACCCTCAGCCATATCTGAAGATGTTTTTCAGAAAAGAAAAGCGAGAGAACGCCAGTCTGTAGTGGCACATGCCTTTAATCCCAGCACTTGGGAGGTAGAGGCAGGTGGATCACTGTGAGTTCAAGGCTAGCCTGGTCTACAAAGCAAATCCAGGACAGTCAAGGCTACACAGAGAAACCCTGTCTCAAAAAACAAAAAAGAAAAGAAAGAAAGAAAGGAAGGAAGCAAAGGGAGATCTCGGTGTGTTTATGAAGCTGCTTCAGCCTGAATCACAATTTCAGAATGATTTGCTCTGCAGATGCCTCGTTCTAAATAAATGTCTATTTGTCCAAATTATAAATGACTAAATGTCATGAAAGGAGGGAGAGATAGTGGGAGCAAGGGCAAGGAGCCTCAGACTCAGACCGCCTCTTGACCAGCTAAGCAAAAGCTCATATATAGTTCATGCCAGCCTCAAGCTCACAGCAATCCTCCTGCCTCAGTTTCCTACGTTCTGCGATTACAGGTATGCACCACCATGTCTGGCTAATAGACCCATTTTTCTGCCTTTTGAGAGGGTTGTGGAAAAATGACCTTTTTTGAGATTCAGAAATAGTTTGCTTCCAATAAGCAGAGGAGAGCGGCCCACGGTCTAAGAGCAAGGCAAGGGAATCCTTACGGCTCCCCGTCATGGCTGGCCCGAGGCAGCCAGGAACCCTCGTGGCCACAGGAACATGAGCAGAGCTGAGCCTAGATGCCAGCATGAGATCCTTCCCTCCAGGTCTGAATCCAGGCTCATTTCCATTGCGAAACTGGGTTATCTCCTTAGAACCTGGAAAAGAGACAGACACTCACGAAAGAACGAGCCGAGCTGGCAAAAGCACCCGGAGATTCAGTTTCTGTTTGCGAACTGAGAAGGTGGTGGCTTCTTTCCCTTCATCTCTTTGACTTTCCAATCCCAAATCTAGGACTCTGTCAGCAATGCTGGCAACGGCTTCTTTTACGATGATTTCAACAATGGAGAAAATAAAGGTTAAATAAATTATAATGTGGTTTCCAAAAGAGTGATTGTGGAGAACTTAACTGTGTTTTTGGCATGATATAAGGTATCATAAGAAAGTATTCAACCACATATTGTATTGTCACATATTCTTACAGTGTATCCAATTTTTATTTGTATTTTTTATGTGTATCTTAAACTGACATGAATACACAGAAGAAAATGAATTTTGGTCATTTCTAGCCAATATGATTCCAGGTGCTTTTCAGCTCGGCCAATTTTTTTCTGCAACATTTGATATTGCCATATTTGGAAAACAATTACCTATGACAAGATGACAGTCTGTCTTTCTGAGACTTGAGGCTCATTTGCTCCTAGACTTGGAGACTCCTCTGCAGCATAGCGGGCCATCACGGAGTTCATTTCTTACCATGGAAGTCCTCCATACAGGGTGGCGTTGTGGGAATGGCTTCCTCCCAGCATGTTTCAGAAGGAGAAGGAGGAATATGGTGAACTGTGTGATGAGTATGGCAAGAGCCCAGAGGGACAGCAGCTCACAGTGGTTCAGGGGAATGGACCAGGGAGCTGGAAGGTGACAGAAGGAAGCAGGAGGAAAATGACATTGAGATGAGCTTTTTAAGTGGGTGATGAAAGAAAGAAGGCATGTCTACTGCGTTCTTTCCACCCAGCGGCCATGCACACTGTCTCAGTTAACTCTCACACAATATTGTGTGTGTTTGTGTGTTGTATACAAACGTGTGCACATGTAGTTGCACATGACCATAGAAGGCAGAAGCTGACTAAGCTGTAATTGTTGCTCTACATTTTGAAACAGAGTCTCTCACTGAACCTTTCAGCTAAACTGATTGGCCAGCATCTTGGTTGTTTTGTTTGTTTTCATCAACCTGACACCAGCTGGAGTCATCTGGGAAGAGGAGCCTCAGTTGAGAAATGTCCTCCATCTGATTGCTTGTAGGCAAGCCTGCAGGACGTGACGTTTTCTTGATTAATGGTTGGTGTGGGAAGGCCTGGCCCACTGGATAGAGTCCCATCCCTGAGCAAGTGGTCCTATGTTGCAAAAGAAGCAGGCTGAGGATGCCATGGGGAGGAAGCCGGTAAACAGCAGATTGACCCAGAGCCTCTGCCTCGGTTCCTGCCTTGGCTTCTTCCCTCAGTGATCAACTGCCACCAGCATAAGCCAGATAAACCTTTCCCTCCCCAAGTTGCTTTTTGCCATGGTCTTTATTACAGTGAATAGAAAGCAAGCTAGAACAACTAGTGAGCCCCAGGACCCTCATGTCTCTACCCTCACCCCACTTCCATGGTTGTTAAAGTCATACCTGGCTTTCACGGGTGCTGAGGATCCAAACTCAGCAAACACCTCCCATGCTGAGCCGAGTCTCAAGATCAACTTTCACATTCACATAACCTTATAGGATCTATTTTAATTATCAGATGACGATAACTCCCCCATGGATTAAGCCTGAGAACCAGGTTTTATGATACAAAGGGGGGAAAAATCTGGTTAATTCTCACAGGAAGACCTTAAAGGTGCTTTGCCTGAAATGGCCATTAGGTGGCAGCAAGGCCTTAGGCCCCCTCCCCCATACTCTCCCGTCCTGACTATGGCTCTCCTCCAAAGAGATCCTAATGAGGTACCATCTTTCTCCCCAGCTTGTTTCATCCCCGCCCCCACCCCCAAGCCCGTGCCTCCACCCCGGGTTTCCTCTGGGCAGTTGAAAACTCATGTCTTGCTCTGCCAACACATCCTAAGCCCCACTGGTCATTCCAGGTGTCTGGTAGCCCTTGGTGTGGGGCTGGGTCCTCTGAGAGGCAAGCCCATACTGCACTACTGTGCAAGGCTTTCTGTGAAGATGCAGAGCTGAGTTCACAGGGGCCACCAGCTGTGATGCTCACATCTGGCCCTGAGTGAGGGAGATGGGGGCGGAGGTGGGGGTTGGAGGGTGGGGAGTTGGTGAATAACTATGGTGTGGCCTAAAAAGGGAGTCAGGTGGGGTGTTAAATTTTTCAGGGAGTCATAATAGGCCATCAGAAGAGTCATGTGTCTCTCAGGACTGGGCTTGCTCCCTTCCCTGATTGGTCTCTCTGTTTCCGGGCCAAGCACTACCAAGGCCTAAAGTAAACATTTTGGTCAGTGGCTCTCCCGTAACTGGAGGTCCATCATCTTCTTGTGGCCTCCGTGCTCTCCTTTGGAGAGCCTGCAGCCTCAGCTCTTGGGAGTACCCACCAAGTGCTATGCCTGCGCCCCACCTCTGAGAAGACAATTCATTCCTTACCCACCCCCCACCCCACCCCCCCCACACACACTTTCTGTGCTAAATTCCTTCCCCACTCCTCTCTGAATGGGACCTTGTTGCTGGATGTCCAGACACACACAAGTCAGCCATAGCTCTTCCTGCATCCACCTTTGATTCCTTCTTGTATATGCCTCAACTGTGAACATCTGTTAGCCTCAACTGTGAACATCTGTTAGCCTCAGCTCCCACTCCCCGCCAACCCCCAGGCCCAGACTCCATCCTGCCTTAGCAAGAGGCTGATTGGCCGACATCAGGTCCTGTGCCATTTGTGAACACTTGGTTTCTCAGGTCACTTCTACCTGGTACTAGAGTCAACAAAGAGGTCAGTACCATGAGCAAGGCCGTGTAGATGACAAGGCAGCCCCAGCTTTGCCAGGTGGCCCAGCGTGAGGTAATTACTGGGCATGTTAGGAAGAAGATGCTGGCACCTGTCTATGGAAAGAAGTTGGTGAAAAGAATAATAGAGAAGAAAATGCTGGATGCTTGGATTGTCCTGGGGGCCAGCGGGTCACAAGCCCCCCTCTTGGCTTCCCTGAGGGCCCTTCAGGGTGGGAGCTCTGTGGTGAGGCTGCCCCTACCCCCACCCCTGCCCCGGTGTGGCCTCTGGACTTAGCTCTGCCGACCCTCAGCTAGAGATGAAAGCTGTCCCTCAGGACTGTTAGGCTTGCAGCCACAGGCCATCTGCAGCATTTGACTACTGACAACCCCCCCTACACACACACACACACACACACACACACACACACACACACACACACACATGGAGGGCCTGCCTGTGACTTTCTAAGCCACTAACAGCCACTCCCCCAAGAGCCTATCATTTTCACTTTCCCAAAGAAGTTTCCAGACCTCAAGCTGCCAGACTCGGAGAACTTCAGAAGATGGCAGGCACATCCCCACCTATAATAATGGGAACACCGTAGTGAATTCGGAACAGACCACCACCACCATCACCACCCCCACCCTCCCCACCTTGACATCCTTGGAGTCACACATTCCATCACAGGAATTCCCTCCTCACCTCTTAATGCCCAGGAACCAGGAAAGCCTGGCTGCAGACAGCTGTGGGCTGCTCATCAGCCACGTGATAGGAAACTTCCCCCAAAAGAGGGACACACACTCGGCCGCACAAGCCTAAACTCATCAGAGCTTCTTGACATACTGTTTGTTTACCTCTGGCCTTGGGGCCTGAACTCACATTGGAGCCTCCACCATGCTGCCATCTGTCTGTCTGTTTCCATCCCTCCATCTGTCTGTCTGTGGTCTTAGTAACTAACTTCTAATGAATCTCTTACCCAAAAGGACGGTTTGCCTCAGTGTCCCCCTTGAACTCCAAACTCAAAACTTTTCACTGTTTTAACAGAAATTAGAGACTGCCAGAGCCTGTCTGAGGCAAACGGCATTGCAAATCCAGAGTCCCTCTGGGAAGAGAGAAGAAAATAATCCCGGGGTTTTGAAAGGGAATCGAGCCAGACCCTGGCAGGGAGCAGCCCACACAGGCTGGAAACACACCAGGCTTACATTACACTCACATGCGCCTTGGGTTCCAAAGGCAAAGCTGTGAGCCTGAGTGGGTGTCCTTGTCGCCTCTTGTGAAGGGAGAGCTTAGGCAACAGGATTGAAAAGGGAAGTCCAACTTGTAGCTGAGTTAGGGGGCTTTCAAACTGTCCCTTATTTAGGGGTCAGGACAAGGGTGTCTGCCTGGCATGTGTCCCTGGGACATTGGGTGGAGGAGGGACCAAGAGAAGCAGCGCCTGGTGATTGGTTTTGACCGTACTTAGTAGGTCTGTTCTGTGGTTGCAAAGAACCATGTAGCAAGCAAAATGTGCAAAGTTCCTGCATACACTATCAGATTTAGGGTTGGCACCTTCCTGCTGCAGCGTCCCCAAGCTCAGCAACTTTTCTGAGGCTTAAACCCCAGAGGTAACATGTAGGTGAGTGTTACCAGAGTCTCGGAGCTCTGAGCACAGTGCACACTTTACTGTGCAACTCCATCACTCCACCCTAAGCCTGTTTTCTAGCCCTGCCCAATTTTAGGGGTTCCTCTGTTGAGGACGCCTGTCTCCTTCTCTAAGCTCCCATCTGCTTGATAGGCAGGCGGCTCGCATCCTGTAGCGTCAGGTGCTGGCCTGGGCACTTGGCTTTTGTGCTTTGTTTCGTGTCTCTTAGAAATCTGTGAGCGAGCTCCCCAAGGCAGCAGTGAGCTTGGCTCAGGGGCTCTGCACAGAGCCGAGCATTGGATTTCTGCTGGACACAGAGCAGGCCCAGTCAACACTCGGCCCCCCCCCCGGGGGGGTGGGGGAGGGTTATCTTGGCACGGATGGATGGGATGGGAGAATCACAGACTCCTGGCTGGGAAATGCTCAGGGGAAGCTGGGGTTAGGCCATGGGCAGCCAACCGCCCTCTGGACCTCACAGCCGTGCTGTGACCTATTGGGTGCTGTGTCAGTGCAAACCAAGGGTGACATCAGTATGGCGAGGTTACTGCAGGGTAAGGCAAGACTGGGACAGTGGGCTGGCTGCCCATGTTCTTGTGGCAGCTGAGACTACATGAAGGCAAGTGAAGCAGACACCTTGTAGAGAAGTCCTGGAGGGAAAGAGGGTAGAGGCAGCTAGAGTCCACCCGGTGGGAGGAGAGTGGCAAGGGCTGGGATCTGTTTCTGGCACCTAAGTGGAAAGGGAGGCCCAGGCCTCAGAAGAGCCAGCCTCTCCTTTGTTCTTGATTACTGCAAGAAACCAATGGTGGTACCTCTCTCTAATCATGAAGATGGAGAGGAACAAGGTTCTCCTGTGTCTCCTCTTAGCGTCCCCCCTAGACTAAGACAGAGCAAGAAGGACATTCCTTTCCATGTATTAGTTTGTCACTGGGGGTCCAGGGCCTGTGTCAGCCTGTCACGTGTCACTGTCCACACACAGGCTCACACAGGCTGGTGCTACAATAAGGGAAGGTGCACAGGCAGGAAGAAGCACCCTGGGGCCTGTGAAGAGAGAGGGTCAGGCCACCACAGAAAGTGCTACCAGTGGCCCTATTCGGAGACCTTTGTTCCCAGGATCTCCGCAGCTACGCAGGCTGTCAGCCCTTGATCACACGCTCTGTTCCTGAGACATTGGTGGCTCCGGTCACACTCACTCTGGTCTACAGAGCTGGACCAGAGCCCAGAGATAGGTGGTCACAGTTTAGCAGAGGTCACTCCCCAGCCCCCACACCCATGCACACACACACACACAGAGGGAAACATGCATGCATGGGCACACACACACACACACACACACACACACACACACACACACACACATTCTGCGCATACTCCAGTTCTGCGTTGAACAGAGGAGAAGGAAAGAAAAGTGAGAGGGTTAGGGTTGTTGGGGACAGCTACTTGTGCCATGTGCATAGACACCTGACTGTAACCACGGGCTTGGACAAGTTCGCTGGCTTCCTCATAGCTAGGACCACACAGTTAGAGACCAGACTCTTGCTCAGAGCCTGTGCCGAAGGTACTTCTCAGTGTAGTATGACATTAGCTTCCCTTTCCCTTAGGCTAGGCTCTGGACTGTCACCTTCCTACTTCTCCTAGGCTGGTCCGACCTGTGCCTCTACCCTGGAGTCTGTGTCACTGAAGTACGTAACACTGTGACACCCAAGCTGGGCTCCATCTACTGCAGACAGGGACTTTGTGGAGGGTCCCCGACCTGGAGCACGTGCTAAAAGAGTGCTCTGGAAATGAGGACCACTCCATCACACCCCAGGCATGCACAGAGGGAGGGAAAGCCCTCTTGTATCATCTGTCCTGGATGTCGGCTTCCTGGGATTCAGCTTAGAGCACTGAACAGGGAAAAGCCAACACCCCCGGAGGCCTGGACTCCTTCTTCTGGCCTCTCAAATGGCCAGGACTGACCGTGGACAGGAGCAGTGCTGGCTTCCGTCTCTCCCTTCCCACTGTGTCCTCTGCCACGAGGAAGCCTGAGAGGACCTGGGGTGATAAGGGCATTTCTACAGCTCTGACCTGTTGTCCCAGTGCCATGAGGCCATGCTCAGTGTGGATGGGAGATCCGTGGGGCTGGTTGCCTAACAAGTCTTGGTGTGCTTGTTTATTGAACAAACTGACATCACCTCAGCATCTGCAGTAGCTGCAGGGACATTGACTGAAAGGAAGTATGTTAGGAAGCCATGTTGAAGGAAGCAGGTACCTTTTGTCCTTTTCTGCTTCCTTCCTTTTTTTTTATTTTTAAATTTTTATATTTTTATTTATTTATTTATTTATTTGGTTTTTCAAGACAAGGTTTCTCTGTGTAGCCTTGACTGCCCCAGGACTCGATTTGTAAACCAGGCTGGCCTTGAACACACATTGATTCACTTCCCAATGCTTCCCAGGTGCTTGGGATTAAAGGTGTACACCACCATACCCAGCTGAAAGGAAGTATTTTAAAGACAATTTCTATGTGGCGTAACTCTATCCATTAAGGCACACAGATTTAATGGTATATTCACAAAGCTAATCATAACAGTCAGGTTTTTTTAAAGATTTATTTATTTATTTATCATATATACACAGTGTTTTGCCTGCATGTACACCAGAAGAGGGCACCAGATCTCATTATAGATGGCTGTGAGCCATCACGTGGTTGCTGGGAATTGAACTCAGGACCTTTGGAAGAGCAGGCAGCGCTATTAACCTCTGAGCCATCTCTCCAGACCCGTAACAGTCAGTTTTTAAATGTTTTCATTGCCCTCCCCCTGGGTTCCTTAGTCATCAGTCTCCATGCTCCACTCTACTACCCTCCAGCCACTATTTGGCTTTTCTGTCTCTGTAAGTTTTCTTACTCTGAGGCAGAGGTGGTGGACCATGCCTCTAATCCAAGCGCTGGAGAAACTGAGGCAGATGGTTGTCTTGAGATCAGGTTCAGTCTGGGATACAACAGTGAGTTCTAGGCAAGTGTGAGACAATCTCACACAAACAAAATAATAAGGGAGGGCCGAGGCCGTAGCTCAGTTGGTACAGTGCTTGTCCAACATGCGCCAAGCGCTCAGTTTGATTCCCAGCATGGCACAAGCCAGGCATGATGGCCCAAACCTGTAACCCCAGCAACTGGGAGAGGGATGCAAAGGGACCAGAAGTTGGAAGTCTTCTTTGACTATTCAAGCAGTTCATAGCCAGTCAGGGATAAATGCGATCGTGTCTCAAATAAATAAATAAATAAATAAATAAATAAATAAATAAATAAATAGTAGACTTAAAAAAAATAATAACAGGGCCAATGAGATGACTGGGCGGGTAAAGACATTCGCTGTCAAGACTGAGCATCTGAGTTCAACCCCTGGGACCTACATGGGAGAAGAAGAGAGAGAACTGGTTCCCACATTTGTCCTCTTGCCTCCACACGTGCCCCACTGCTCCTGCGCGCACATACTCAGGTAAATAAATGAGTAGGTAAATGCAACTAAAATGCACAACTAAACTAATAGAGGCTTAGCTTTCAGGACACTGTGCTTCAATGGGTCACACAGTACGTAGTCTTGGGCAACTGGCTTCTTTCATTTGGCGTTCTATTTCTATCTTCCTTTCTCTCTCCCTCTCCCTCTCCCTCTCCCTCTCCCTCTCTCTCTCTCTCTCTCTCTCTCTCTCTCTCTCTCTCTCTCTCTC
>OU015757.1:62193918-62211485 GCA_907169655.1 Acomys percivali | reverse complement strand
CTCTCTCTCTCTCTCTCTCTCTCTCTCTCTCTCTCTCTCTCTCTCTCTCTCTCTGTTTCCAAATAACAATCCATTGTGGGTATTAGACCAAGAAGGCAGCCTGGTAGAGGCGATCAACCTCACTTTCTATCCTCTCTGGTACCTTGCCTAGACTGAAATGTCCTAGTGCTCTCAGCCCCGAGGTGGGTTGGAACAATGGGATTAGTTTTCACACTGTGTAGATCATAGACTGGGCTGGCCTCAGACTCTGCCCCCTGGGTGCTGGGGTTAAAGGCATCCACCACCACACCTGGTCCAGGGTTAGCTTCTCAAATTATGACCTTGGGGCTGGAGAGGTGGTTCCCTGGCTAAGAGCACTTGTTGCTCTTGTGGAGGACCTGGGTTTGGTTCTCGGCACTCACATGGTGGCTCACAGTAGTCCGTAACTCCGCCTCCAGGGAATCTGGTGCTTTCTTCTGACGTCTTAGGGCACTGTATGCACATGTTGCATAATATACATGGAGTCAAAACACCCATACAAGAGGCTGGAGAGATGGCTCAGAGGTTAAGACCACTGACTGTTCTTCCAGAGGTCCTGAGTTCAGTTCCCAGCAACCACATGGTGGCTCACAACCATCTATAATGTGATCTGATGCCCTCTTCTGGCCTGTAGGTGTACATGCAGGCAGAGCACTGTATAGAATAATAAGTAAATCTTAAAAAAATTAAAATAAAATAAAATTAAAAAAAAAAAAACACCCCATACACATAAAATATCCGGGCATGATGGTGCACGCCTTTAATCCCAGCACTCAGGAGGCAGAGGTAGGCAGATCGCTGTGAGTTTGAGGCCAGCCTGGTCTACAAAAGTGAGTCTAGGACAGCCAAGGCTACACAGAGAAACCCTGTCTCGAAAAACAAAAACAAAAGCACATAAAATAAAAATAAACAAATAAACCCTTTATAAAGAAAAGTATACCCTATTCTGTACCTTCAGTAATGTGCTAAACTCAAGGCTCTGTGTTCAAAGATCTCCTGTGACATCTGTAAACGGATAACTTTTCTCTGTTCTGTGGACTACTGAGTCACCACCATATCCCTGCTCCCCACTTGGCAATCAGCTGCCATTATCAAAGGGCCTGACCGCCTGCCTGAAAACTATCTCCTCGCATCTCCCTGGAAATACTGCGATATTTTACATTTTATTTTATGTGTAAAAATATTTTGCCTGCATATGTCTATGTACCATGTAGGTGCATGGTACCTGAGGGGGCCAGAGAAGGTACGAGATCCCCTGGTACTGGAGTTACAGATGGTTGTGAAGATCCCATGTGGGTCCTGGGAATCAAACCCAGGTGTCCTGGGAGAGTGCCCTTGCTCTTACCCAGTGAGCCATCTCTCCAGTCCAGGAAAGCAATCTTCCACGTCAGCCGTGCATGATGCTGCATGCCTTTAAGCCCAGCCCTTGGGAGGCCGAGGCAGGCTGAGCTGTGAGTTTGAGGAGAGTCTGGTCTACTAGGGAGTTCCAGGCTAGGCAGGGCTACGTAGTGAGACCCTGTCTCAAAAACAAAACCTTTAATCTTCAAAACAGTGTGGCGAGACCATCCTTACCCTTTCTTACTCCTGCTTTATACTCAGTGGATAGAGGTTTTCCCTTGTGTGCATTTTTGGCTGCTGTGAACATCTATGCCCACGAATTCCTACAGTATGAACTCGCGCTCATTTCTCTAGTGTGTATACACGCAGCGGTGAATGTATTTTGACAATGGACTGAGAGGAGATGACCAGTCTCAGAAATGCATAGGGTTCCTGGTGACTCTGCCTGATGGTTGCTATGTGCAGCTTGTTAGAGGTATAAGCTGTGTGGAGCACAGATGGGAACTGAGGCTAGAGGCTGACATTCCACAAACTCACCATGTGAAGCCAAGCAGTGGTGGCTTACGCTTCTAATCCCAGCACTTAGGAGGCACAGGGAGGCCAGCCTGGTCTACAGAGTGAGTTCCAGGACAGCCAAGGCTACACACACAGAGAAACCCTGTCTTGAAAACTCCAAAATCATAATAAAATAAAATAAATTTGCCCTGTGTTGAATCCAGAAGGGGCCCAGATGTGAATGTAACAATATCAATTATAACGTTCTTTGTACCTGATACTGTATTAATCTCCTCAGTGTAATATTAAATAGTCCAAGCAACCTTTCATAATGAGTAGTTCTTTTCTGTTTTTAGAGACAGGTTTCTCTGTGTAGCCCTGGCTGTGCTGGAATTCAGAGATAAGCTTGCCTCTGCCTCCAGAGTGCTGGTATTAGAGGCATGTGCCACCACCACCCTGCAAATAGTTATAGGCGCATATTCCAGCTGAGTATATCAAGGCTCACAGAATAAATTGCCCAAAGTTAGGCTAGTATCTGGTAATTTTAAAGCAACTTATTTTCCCTTCCTTTCTACAATATTGTCTTACTTTCTTGAGATTAAATAAAAAATATATATATGTTCATGTCCTACTTGTGAACTCCACCACAATACGTACACACTTTAGGATCATAAGAGATTGTTTAATTTTGTATCCTGTATTCTGGGCTGCCTCAAACTTAAGTAGCTGAAAACCTTGAAATCCTGATCCTCCTGCCTCTAGCTCCCAAGAGTTGGAATTACAGGTATGTGCTACTATGCCTGGCTCAGATAGATGCTGTTTCATTTAAATGTATTACATGATATAGCTATGGCGCACATATTGCATAGTTCTGCAATGTTTATTGCATATGCGTGTGTAACAATTCCAGGAAATATAATATTCAATGGCCTGAGCAGTAGCTCAGTTGTGGGGCATTTGCCTACAGTAAATTTCATTCTCCAGTACCATGAAGAAAAAGTTATTTATAAAACATCTTTTGGAAGCCAAGCACAGTGTCACACACCTGTAATCCCAGCACTCAGGAGACAGAGGTAGGTGGATCTCTGAGAATTCCAGGCCAACCTTGTCTACAAAGCAAGTCCAGGACACCCAAAGTTACACACAGAAACCCTATCTCAAAAAACAAATCTTTCTGATGGACTGGCAAGAAGGCTCAGTGTGTAATACCATGTCCGGCTAAACCTAATGATCTGAGTTCGATTTCCAGGACCCACATGGTGGAAAGAGTGAACAAGTTGTCTTCTGACCTCCATAGTTGAGCCTTCACACACACACACACACACACACACACACACACACACACACACACACTTAAAAATAAAAATAAATACTCAAAGAAGTGTGGTGGTGCACACCTTTAATCCCAACTCTCTGGAGACAAAGGCAAGCAGATTTCTGTGAGTTCAAGGCTAACCTTGTCTCCATAGCAAAAAATTAAAATTAAACCAAAATTCAAAACAACAACAACAAAAACATTTTGTTTTCTCCAATATTAAATATTTTCAGGTCTTTAATAGTAACAAAATACATTCACTGATATCTTTTAAATAATAAAGTAAAATATTTGTCAATTATTTGTTGATGATAATTCTCCTATCATGAGTTTCCACTCAGTGCCTTTATTTTTAATAATTTTGAGCTTTTTGACAATCTACACACGCCCTTTAAAGAGACTGATAGCTGTTTTCCTTTCACAGTTGTTGGGAAAATTTGCTCTCTTATGATGAAACAAATGTGTAATCCAAGTCAAAACGTCAACTCTGGCAGTGCCAACTGGGAGTTCTATTATGCCTAGAGCCTCGATGGGAAGTGATCTCTGCTCTAAAGGGAACCAGTTTCCTAGTTAGAGAAATAGAATGACACAGTCACATGTGATCAGCTGAAGGCAACTCTTTTCCAGCAACAATGGCCTCCACGGTTTTCTAAGTTAATAAAAGAGGATGGAATGGTGAGAGAAACAGATACTCCATTCGACTCTAGATTGTGTTCATTTCAATAGTAGTGACAATTTTTTAGGAGTAGTGTAGATGAGGGACAATGGGTATCCAACACTGTCCTCTCAAAATACCCCTCTGTGTCAGTAGCGTTAGCTGGCCGAGTGCTTGTGGGACAGAGGCACCCCGAGAGATGGTGTGGACCAGGAGGTGCTTTCCAAGCATGGTTTTAGACTCCCAGACCTGCCATCAATATGTGCGGTCTTCTCTGAATAAGTGGGCCGAGACCACTTGATAAAAAGACTTTTAAAGGGGCTGGAGAGATGGCTCAGTGGTTAAGAGTGCCACCTGCTCTTCCAAAGGTCCTGAGTTCAATTCCCAGCAACCACATGGTGGCTCATAACCATCTGTAATGTGATATGGCGCCCTCTTCTGGCTTGCAGGAGTACATGCAAGCAGAGCACTGTATAAATAAATAAATCTTTTTTTTTTTTTTTTTTAAAAAGACTTTTAAAAAGGACTGAGTGAGTTGACCTCCGTTTCTATACATTCTTGCTAAGGTACACTTGTTTACTGAGGATAGCTAACTGGGACCTGTTTTTCTTTTTCTTTTTCTTTGCTCTCTTTTAAATTCAAAAGCTGTCGTGGTACCTACAGTCCTTTGCCAATCTCCATCTTCCAACCTTACTTTGTACTTCCTCTCATCACTGCTAAAATATCTGCTGAATGACACTTCCTTTATTGTTATATTTGTTTAGAGAAAGGACCCCACTGTGTACCTCTGGCTGGCCTGGAACTCAGAGATTTATCTGCTTCTGCGTCCTGAGTGCTGGGATTAAAGGTGTGCGCCGTGAACTGTAGTGTAAAGAGGAGAGATGGCTCAGCACTTAAAAACCCATATCACTCTGGCAGAGAATTAGACCTCAGTTCCCAGCACACTCATGGAAGCTGGGAGCTGTTACTCCAGCTCCAGGGGATCTCCTACCTCTGGACCCACACACAGATACATGTAATTAAAATAAAAATAACCCTTTAAAACATGTACTATAAGCAGATCATCCTACACATTCTAACTGGTCACTGACCTAACCATTCCTGGTGCTGCCTCCTGTGCCCTGGGCGCAGTACTTTTCCTATCATGCAGTCCTGTGTGCTCAGTTGGAAGCTCCTGAAGTTTATTCTGGGTGTCACAGTTACAGGCGTGTGATAAGATCACGAGATGAACTGGTCCCTACTCTGTCTCAGTTACTGACACTGAAATCAGCTCGCTCGCTCCCCTCTCTTCCAGCCTTTTCCAGGGGGTGGGGGGCAGCGCTTTGTCACTAACTCAGCAGCCTGGTTTTGGGGTACTGCGTCCTGTCTTGGTGGCCCTGCCCTTACCTTTTCTGCCAATGAATGTCACTGCAGTTTAGTCCAGGTAATATAATATCCCCAGACCTAGGTGATAATCGCAGAGTGGGATTTGGGTGCAATTCCAGGAGAAGCTGACTGGTGTTGTTGTCAAAGAGGTGCATACAACCCTGGTGTTTGCAACTCACTGTGTAAATTGGGGCATGGTGGCTCAGGCCTTTAATCTCAGCATCTGGGAGGCAGAAGATAGAGAAATCTCCACGTTCAAGGCAAAGTCCAAGACATAGAGAACCCCTGTCTTGAAAACCAAACAAAAGACAATAAAAGGAGGGGTTGGGGGAGGAGGAGAAGGAGAGAGAGAGAGAGGAGAAAAAAGACCTCACTAGATAGATCAGGTTGCATAGTGCTCACAGATATGCGCCTGTTTCTGGCAGGTGACACCTGACTTTAAAATGGAATGTTGAAGCAGCCACTTGTTCCGCACTCAGTTCCCAGCTCCACCACGGACTCGCTAAGTGTGGTCGCTGGTAACTTCTCTTGTTTCATTTCCTCTTTTCAAAGACCGAAGAGCCGGGTGTGGTGGTGAGGGCATGCCTTCAGCCCAGCAGACACAGATCTGTGTGCTTGAAACCAGTTTGGTCAACATAGTAAGTTCCAGTAACAGGCACAGCTTCAGAGACCCTGTCTAAAAAGAAAACAATATTTAAAAGTACCAAGGAGGACCCACTGCTCAGGGTCACAGTATGGGTTCAGCAAAATGATTGTCTTGTTGGGGACCGCTCGCTGAGCACGGGCTTGCTACACATGCAGCCCCTTTGACTTGTTGCAGGGTGAATATATCACCACCACCTCGCTAGTCCCCTTCCCTGAAAGATCCCCAAATTCCAACCGGACCGATCAAAGAATCTCTCAAACGTCCCGCTCCCTCAGGGTGGGGGTAGGATTGCGCTCTGGCTCCAGGCAGAGGCGGTACCCTGCAGACTGAGACTAACCAGTTAGCGCTGTGTTGAAACTCTGCGTGTGAGCTCCCAGCACTTCAGACCGCAGAGATCTGAGATCTGCATCCGGATGCTGGCGGGAAGGATAAACCATTGTTTTCCCCGAGTCAGAGTCCTGGGTCTTAGTAGGTAACAGAGGAATATCGCACCCTCCCGTCCCCGTACTCCGGGTAGAGGCCAGTTTCCTCTTTGCACGTGTCTGGAAGTAGGGGCGGAGGTGAAGTTGTACCGAGTTGTGACTGGCAATAGCCACCGTGACTTCTTCACTCCTTCCGTAGCAATTTCCCCAGTGAACCTTTCGCTAAGAACCAGGAGACAATCGTAGGCGTGTACACAATCCCACATAAGACCACATTATCCTCCTCTTAAAGAAAAGTCACCCATCAGCCGAAGGCAAAGAGGATAAGGAAAAAAAAAGAGAGGAGAGAGCGAGGAGCTTGTGGCAGAAGGAACAGCAGATTGCGCCTAGCCAATGGAAAAGGCTAGACGAGGTGGCACCAAATTCTCTTTGGCCAATGACAAGGCGGTCTTCGCAGGAGGCGCATTAGCATTTACCCCGGGCAAGGGGTTGGAGTAAAGTGGTGTTGATGCTTTCAGCATCCCGGCTCGGAAGTCTACTCGGGAATCTACTTGGCTTTCTTTCCCCTCCTTAGCCCCTCCCTCCCTCACCTCCACGCCCGGCTTCCTTGGCTAGCTATCACTGCGCACTTTACCCTTTGCTGGCAGCGGATAAAAGGGGTCTGAGGAAATACTGAACACGGTCATCCCATCGCCTGCTCTACCCTTTATATTTCCCAGCCCGGGAAGATCTGCGCACAGCCAGGTCGGGCTGAACACCCATCCCGCCGGATAGTAGCGGAGCTATCTGAGCGCAGCTCCGCAAGTTGCCCTCAACACCGGGCTCCGGAACCGAAGTCCACACTCGTTCTCAGCGCTGGGAAAGTGAGTCCAGCAGCCGACAGCCACGATGCCGGCCCACATGCTCCAAGAGGTGAGCTTCCAGAAGTGGCCCCCGCCACACGTGTCGGCCAAGCGGACTGAGCTGCTAGGTGACTGACTGGTCCCGGGAGGAGAAAGTTGAGAGTTCTCTGAACTACTCCGGTTTCTCAAATTCTAATGTGATCAGTCGATTGAAAGGTGTGGATTGTAATTCGGGCAGTTGAGTCCCAACTTTCGCATCATAACCTTTGGAGCAGTGGTTCTCAACTTTCCTAATGCTGCGATCCTTTAATACAGTTCCTCGTGTGGTGGTGACCCCAACCATAAAATTATTTTCGTTGCTACTTCACGACTGTAATTTTGCTACAGTTATGAATCGTAATGTAAAATCTATGCTTTCGGATGGTGTTAGGCGACACCCCCACCCCCATCCGTGAAGAGGTCGCTGGACCGTCCCCAAAGGGGTCGTGACCCACAGGTTGAGAACCACCCCTTTAAAGCTAGTCTTGCCAATACTTGCGTATTACAGAGGGTTTCCTTTGTACGTTACTAGAGGTGAAAATGTTTCACTCTTCTTTCCTCCTTCACCGTTTGCCCCCACCCCAAAAAAACCAAATTTGTAGTGTCTGGAAACTTCTGCTCTAACTCGGAGCACATCTCACCCTCCTGCAACCTGGGCTCTGGGCTCTGGGGCAGGGTCTGGGGCCTTTGCTGTGCCTTGCGTTGCCCTAGTGTGAGGAAAGTGGTACCCGCAGCCGCTGCCGCCACCACCACCCGCCCCCAACCCAGTGTCCTGCACAGATCTCCCTGCCACCCTGACTGAACTTTTCCTTACAGATCTCTAGTTCCTACACGACCACCACCACCATCACAGCGCCTCCCTCCGCAAGCCTGCAGAATGGACGAGAGAGGCTGAAGACCGTTCCTCTCTACCTGGAAGAAGACATCCGCCCCGAAATGAAGGAAGATATACATGACCCCAGCTACCAGGATGAGGAGGGGCCCCCGCCCAAGCTGGAGTACGTCTGGAGGAACATCATCCTTATGGCCCTGCTGCACATGGGAGCCCTGTATGGGATCACACTGGTACCCTCCTGCAAGGCCTACACCTGGCTCTTCGGTGAGCAGCCCCCCCTTCCTTGCCTTGAGCCAGTGCCTCCGGTTTCTCCTTGCTCTTTAGAGAGGTGGCCTCTGCACACATTTCCCCAGCCTTTTGTGTGGTTCCTTGTGCGACTGGGCATCCCTTGATATGGGTACCGAGTCCTTGTGCAGGGGGCTTGGAAGGGGTCTGCCTGAGACAGAGAAGCAGCTTTCTCTGAATAAGCTGGCTCTCTGTGTGTCACTCACGGGGCTACTTATCCCGGCCCTACCCTTACCTGGGAGGCATGGGAATCAGGTACAGGCGAGGGACCTTGCAGACTACTGGTCAGCCAGGGCAGGGAGGGAACAGAGCCTGGGGAAAGTGTACTGGAGGGGTTCTGGAAGAGACAAGGGCAGAAGGAGGCTGGTTACGCACTCTTCTGACGTCAAGGCCTGACCAGACCAAGCTGGTCCGCCCTAGAGGAAGGTAATGCAGGCTTCTACAACACCCAGGCTACAGGTGTGTGCCCCCCCCCCATCGTTGCTTCAGGTCATGGGGGGCAACACATGCCAATCAACAAGATATTAAAAGAATGAAATAAGGTTCGCATCCAATCCCCTCCTCTAGCCTGCCCCTGCCTTGTTTGTCTCCTGAGACCATGAAGTGCCAAGGACCCCAGACTTTCTAACTCCAGCCCTCCTCTAGCCCTGTTGACCCCGCTCCTTGGCAGAGAATCCATCGGCAGCCCCAGCCCTAATTCAGCCCCACAGGGGATTCACTAGGTGTGTGCTGATGGGACGGGGTGTCCACCTCCAGGGTACACTCGCACTTTATATGAGTTTTCATCTATGAAACCTGAGTTGGGAAGGGGGAGCAAGGCAGGGGCCACTTGCTGCAGATGGCGAGGCAGGGGTCCCTCTCTGGAAGACACGGGAGGTTTCTTTGGAACAGTGTCAGATGTGAGCACGTTGTGGCAGCTCTTCTCTCTCTCCCTCTCTCTCTCTCTCTCTCTCTCTCTCTCTCTCTCTCTCTCTCTCTCGCTCTCAGGGTAAGCTTGTGAAAGGGCTGGTTAGCCGAGTGTTGGCTCCCCTGTCCTGGGCCTCTTAGGTCTTCTAAGCAGTGAAAGCTGGTCCTTGGAGCATCGTCTTAGAAGTTCAGATGCCCTAGATCTGAGAGGATCTGCTGTCTTTCCAAGTACCCAGTAAGGCAGCAGCGCTTTGTCAGGGTTAGGGAGATCTGTTTTTAGGTTAGCTGTGCGGCTTCCCAGCCTTCCTCTAGGGGCTGCTGTTTCCAGAGCCTTTTTATTCTTCGAGAGAACCCAGTTCTAAAGAGATTTCTGATAACATTCAGTGCCAGATAGTCTCTAGCCTGCTTATCCTCCAGCCCTCCCTACATTTTTGTTGTTGTTTATTTTTTGTTTGTTTGTTTTGAGAGAGAGGGTTTCATTGTACCCCTAGCTGGCCTTAAACTCACAGAGATCTGACTGCCTCTGCTTCCCAAGTTGTGAGATTAAAGCTGTGCACCAGGTCTAGCCCATGGTTTTTTTTTTGGGGGGGGGTGGTTCGAGACAGAGTTTTTCTGTGTAACTTTGCCTATCCTGGAACTCACTATGTATGCCAGGTTGGCCTCTAACTCACAGAGATCTACCTGCCTCTGCACCACCATTGTCTGGCTTTAAAACAACTGTAAAGCTATTCCTTTACCACATGTAGACAGATAGTCTCATGGTGGGGGGGAGGATGGGATCTAAGTGCCTCCGGCAACCTACCCAACTGAAGTTTAGGTAGACCCAGAGTGTTTGTGTTCTTGTCCTGGTCCTCTGTTGAGATGGTGTCTTATGTGGTCTAGACTGGGCCTGGGCCATCTGCACCATGAAACCAACACGGATGCTTTCTTGGGACGAAATTGAGGGTTTCTCCGTTGCTACAGCCCCTTTCTTTCCTCCTGTTGATTGTTAGTGGTACTTGATGGTACTTGATGGTCAGACCTGGGACATAAGACAGTCAAATTGTCACACAGCCACAGGAAGCAGACAATTCCTCAATCCCAGCTCTGAGAGACTGTGGCTAGAATTTACTTTGGACAGACACTAACTCTCTGACTCATAAGTATTTTCTAAGAGGAAGTGGGGGGGTATGGGAAGCTGCTTAGGAAACAGCTGGCACTGCTACAGGAGGACATGGACAGTTTGTACGGTGTTGTATCTCTCGACTGCAACTAAAGTCAATGGCCTCTGAGGGTCTGCTGTTGCTGCTGCTCCCTAGGCGTGAAAACAGTATCTATCTACCAAGGCCTCTACTGCTGGTCAGAGAAGAGATGGGTGCACACTCTTTCCCCACTGGAGGTCAAGTTCAGTGCCTTCTAAGTGTGTAGATGACCATGAAGCAGGGAAATATTCTGATGTCAAGTTTCTGCTTTGTTAGTTGTGTGACCCTGTTCATACCTCACCTCTCTTGGGATCTGTTTCCTCTATCGTAACATGTAGAGGGCTTGTGGTTCTTTTGTTTTGTTTGGTTGTTTGGTTTTGAGACAGGGTTTCTCTGTGTATCCCTGGGTGTTCTGGAGCTCTGTAGACCAGGCTGGTCTTAAACTCAGGGGTCTGATTTCCTCTGCTGTCTAGAGTTCTGGAGTTAAGGGTGTGTGCCACCACCACACCTAGCTAAAGTGAGGTATTAGTGACACTTAATTCTGACTGTATCATCAGCTGCCTCCCTGAACGTCTTCCACAACCCCGGACTTCTCTAACTGGTCCACGTTCAGACTTATGGCTCTGCTGTTTTCACAAGGCTCCTGTCTGTGGCTCTGCTGGAAGAATTTGCAGCTCTGCCCATTTGAGGGGCAAAAGCTATGAGGCCTCAGACACCAGGGGATTCTTAGGATTCAGTGGAAAACAGATCCTTACACCAAACCCGAAGAGGACAAACACTGCCATGCAGGACCCTCCTTGTCCCATTCCATTGTTGAAGTCTTCCTGTTGGTGACTCCCACCCTATCTTGTCCTGCAGCGATTATGTACTATGTGATCAGTGCCCTGGGCATCACAGCCGGGGCTCACCGCCTGTGGAGCCACCGAACTTACAAGGCCAGGCTGCCCCTGAGGCTCTTCCTCATCATCGCCAACACCATGGCTTTCCAGGTAAGAAGCTGGTGCTGTGACTGTACCTCCACCCTGTGGATGATCTGTGTGGGTAGTGGGGTCTCAGCATCCAGAGAGGAATTGATAGGGACACCATTGGCTGCCCCTTTTGGTTTCCTTGGGTCACCTCAAGCGTGGGTTCAATGCTTAGGTTATAGGGCAATAAGTGGGAGGCAGATAGGAAAGTGTCCAGGTGGGGTCATTTTTTTTAAATTCCAGAACCAATATGGTCCCACACAGTATGTTTGTATGTTGTGGGCTGTCCACCTAAAGGGTCATGCTGCATGACTCATGCCTTGACCCTGGTCCCCTGCGCTCTTACTGGAGTGTAAACTCTTCCTTTCCTGCCATGTGCTTTATATAACATGGACTGTCACCACAATGGGACTGGCAGCAACATGTCACAGAATTGGCAACTCTATAGTACTCGCTGTCCTGGGCACCGCTAAGCACTTGGCATAAGCCAACCCTTTAAGTCCTCCCAGACATATTGGTGGATATTATCATCACACCAATCTTCGTTTTTTGAGATAGGATCTCACTGTGTTGCCATGGCTGCCTCCCCAGTACTGAGATTAAAAGTGCACCCCATCCCCTAACTGAGTCTGAAAGACTGGACAGACCTACCTCGTTCTGTCTGAGGCTGCTGGGCTGGCGAGGGCAGGTTTATGGAGAAATAGGAGAGTTGAGAGATTTTTAGCTCTTAGTTGGGACAGTTGGGCACAGGATGATCTGTGCTGTGGGGCTTACAAGAGGAAAGCAGGGAACCATATATTGACAATATGTGAAGTGTTTCCTGCATGCCCGGACAAGCTCAGGGGAACTATGGAAGTGCGTTCCAGTTCACTGCTTCCATGCTGGCCTCAATACTAGGTTAGGTGGGCTGTCACTTGTGAAAGCATCAGGGTGGCATTCACAGCATCTTTTCCCCAGAGCTACTCCCTGGGATCCAAGGCCTCCTGCCTCATGATCTCTGCCCCCACATTCCTTTCTTCAAGAACTGCAATGTTCTTTGTGAGTGCTGTGACTTTCCTTCTCCTCCACACACAACCTTCAGTGTGTTCTGCAACTTTGCCAAATAAGCGTCCAGGACAGATGGACAAAAGAGCAGCTCCTGAGGTCTCCTCTGGAGCTAGAGCCCTGTGGACTATGGGTTGTCCTAGGTCCTTGAAAATATCTGGGCCCTGGATTCCCCCCGGATTCCCCCCGGGAGGGCACCTCTTCTCAGTCCTGGACTCCTCTTTCCCGTCCTTCCAGAATGATGTGTACGAATGGGCCCGAGATCACCGCGCCCACCACAAGTTCTCAGAGACACACGCCGACCCTCACAACTCCCGGCGTGGCTTCTTCTTCTCTCACGTGGGTTGGCTGCTTGTACGCAAACACCCGGCTGTCAAAGAGAAGGGTGGGAAACTGGACATGTCTGACCTGAAAGCTGAGAAGCTGGTGATGTTCCAGAGGAGGTGAGTCACGTACGGGTAGAGACAAGGGCACCTGGGGTTTAGAGACTTCACCTTTTCTATTAGGACTTATAAAATAATAACTGAATGCTTTACCAGATTGATAAGATCAAAATCATTTAAATCTCCAATACAACATCCAAAAGGCTCACAGCCATAATTATTTGCTCTGTTTCTGTCTGAGCCATCTTAATAAAATCAATTAACGCCGGGTAGTGGTGGCGGCAGCGGCGGCAGTGGCGGCGGTGCACTCCTTTAATCCCAGCACTTGGGAGGCAGAGGTAGGCAGATCGCTGTGAGTTCAAGGCCAGCCTTGTCTACAAAGCAAGTCTAGGACAGCCAAGGCTACACAGAGAACCCTTGTCTCGAAAAACCAAGTCCCTCCCCCCCAAAAAAAAGAAAGAAAAAGAAAAAAGAAAACATGGGTTCTAGTCTGGTGCACACTGCTGAGTATTTTACATTTAAGGAATTTTCAGCCTCTTTAGGGTTGAAGGAATGAGCCCTCAGCTATGACCACATAAAGCAGAATAACACTGTGTTTACTGTGATAAGCACTAGAAGAAAGTACAGTTCAGCCCTCAGCTATGACCACATAAAGCAGAATAACACTGTGTTTACTGTGATAAGCACTAGAAGAAAGTACAGTTCAGTGGCTGTACAGTGAGGGACTCTAGCATGGCAGCATCAGGGCCCAGGCAAAGACAAGTCTGCTAGTGTGGTGGTCTGGGACAGTGCATCAGAATGTGGGAGCATCCTCTTCCTCAAATATGGTCCTTTCTCTGTGAGGTGCGGCACGTGACAGGAGCAGGACTGCAAGGACAGGCACAGATCAGTGTTGTTAATTCAGCTGGTTACGGGAGCCATTCACGCCTTCTCTGGCAGCATGGGGCACAGTCGGGTGGGCTCTGGAGAAGTCACTTTCAAGATAGGTGAAGTTGACATGGAGCCAGGGAGGTGATGGGCAGGGTCACAGGTTAGACAGCTAGGGAAATAGTGACCAAAATGGAAAGGAACTAGACGGAGGGACTATCAGTGACCCAGAAGGTGTAGACACAGGTGCTGAGGGATATCAGTGGCTTAGTTCATAGGGAGTGAAGAATGGGACAGGGCCTCGAGAGAGACAGACGCCTGCAGATGATCTAGAACATTCAGTGTGTCTTGGTGACAGCAGGAAATGAAGGCGTGACACTTACCAAAGACGAGAAAAAGGAACTCAGGCAGATGGACAAACAGCCCAGAGAGCTGATGAGGTCTGATTCTGACTGGCTTGAGCAGCACGGCCCTGTGCTCCTATGAAAAGAGTAATGGCTCTGTAGACAGGAAAAGGAGTGAGAGTAGACACACAGTAGGACCCTGGAATGCCTGCCCATTCGGGTGTCCTTATCTAAAGAGAGAGAGCACTGCCCTTAAAGTTTTGTACCACCTTTCCTTTTGCTGATAATCTGTCCCATCCTCTGGTGGAAAAAAAAATGACACAATGCTGCCTAATTATAAAGGACAGTTTGTGTAGGTGGGAGAGTCCTCGCTCCGTATTCAGTGTGTGGTCTCTCCGTAGGTACTACAAGCCCGGGCTCCTGCTCATGTGTTTCATTCTGCCCACGCTGGTGCCCTGGTATTGCTGGGGGGAAACGTTTGTGAACAGCTTGTATGTGAGCACCTTCCTGCGATACGCTTTGGTCCTCAACGCCACCTGGCTGGTGAACAGTGCCGCCCACCTCTACGGATATCGCCCCTATGACAAGAACATTGAATCTCGGGAGAATATCCTCGTTTCCCTAGGTGCCGTGGGTAAGTCACTAGTCCCCAGCATGACCACAGCTAGGGACCTGCTGATTGAGGTATTTGTCTAAGAGCCAGAGGAACCAGAATGACTTGTTTTATGAGTGCTGTGTGGTTTGTTCTTTCTTTTCCCCACTATAAAACCAGGGGTGGGGTGGGGGGCAGGTTGGGCAGAATATATCGGGAACACTTATGAGAGTAAGGCAAGCAACAGCTCTTACTGTAAAATGGAAAGGACAAGAAATAATTCCACTTTTGCTTATACATTGTAGAGCAATGTTAAGTGCTGCCTATGATGAGCCTCTGCGGCTCCCTCTTCTCGTCCCCTGACACACCTGTAGCTCTGCGCAGCCCAGGATGTCCATTGTGAACATCGCAGTCACTAGGCTAGCCTCTTGCCTAGTGTAAGAGTATAATTTAGTTGCCATGCCTGTGGCATTTACTCTCCCCACTGCTTACACACTGCTTACACACGTGGGCCATGTATTGTCATGTAGTGTTGTCATCTGCAGGGCAGACTCTTTCTCCTGCCACCGCCACCTTCTCTGTCCCTGTCCCTTTGTTCCTCTTCCTTCTTCTGGTCCACACCGAGGGCTCCTCCCCAGTGCCCCCGATGGAGCAGATAGACGGGTGGTCTGATGTTGACTGTTCCTGTGTATGTTCCTCCCTCATCCCGGTCCTGACTGCAGACCAGTGAAAGCAGTCCTGCTGTCAGTCTCTCCACTCCCCTGTCCTACTCTCCAAGAGACTAAAGCCTTATTTATCTAGTTTTCCCTGTGAGGGTCCACGGCCTCTTGTCATCACTGGTCAGAGCTATCGCCTATCTGCTGACAGCCCAGAGACCGCTTTTTTCGCTCATGGACCCGGCCTGTCATTCTACCAGCACCTTTACCATTATTTAAAGCTCCCCCGCCATCTTTCTATTTGGATTCTGTGATTTTGATTTTGACCCTTCGCGGGCACCTGTTACAATTTTAAAGTACGCTGCTACTTGGACCGATTTTTTTTTTTTTAAACAAACCCTACGCTATCCAAATCTGATGGTTCCATAGAGATAGAATAATCTGAACTGAGTCATGTGTGTCCTGTGTTGCTCTATCGGAGCCTTTCTTGTGACCATCAGTTCCAAGTGGATGCCAACACCTTCCTTTGTCAGGTTGTTATTCGTTACTCAGAACCGGTTCTCCTCTTACCCAGTGTTCTCCGCCAGCTCTTCCTAGCTCTCTCATCTTGAGTTACCTCCCTCAGGTCACATGCTTGCAGTCTCTGTTCGTTCCCTGGAGCCTTTCTGAGCTATCTCTTTCTTGCTGCTCCGGTGGCTACCGTTGGTCTCTTTTCCCCTTTTCTCTCCCTTGTTATTATGGTGTCTGATTTCATGTTAAAGGTTGAGACTCGGATGCAGGGGAGTGCTCACTCAGAACTTCCTGGTGAAAGTGTGTAAAAACTAGCAATTAAAAAAAAAAAAAACCTTTTTTTCTTGAAATTGTATTTTTATGTGTTGGGACGTTTTGCCGGTATGTTTGTACACCGTGCGTCTACAGTTCCTGAGGGGACAGAAGACAGCATTAGATCCTTTGGGTTCTGTATTGTTAGTGTTGGGATCCACTCAGAATGAAGAGTCCCATCAAGAGCTAGTAAGAGCTGGGTGTGGTGGCGCACGCCTTTAATCCCAGCACTGGGGAGGCAGAGGCAGGCGGATCACTGTGAGTTCGAGGCCAGCCTCGTCTACAAAGAGAGTCTAGGACAGCTAAAGCTACACAGAGAAAATCCTGTCTCAAAAACCAAAACCAAACAAACAAAAAGAGCTAGTAGGCACACTGTCCTCTGTGGAAGCCCTCCTGAGTCAGGATTTTTTTTTTCTTCTATCAAAATGTTATTTTTAGAAATAGCCAGAATCTTTGATGTTAGAGAGAATATCAAAGTATTTCTGTTTTCTCAGCATCTCCCAGACACCAGGGTCAAACTCAGAATCAGTAGCCCACAGTAAGCCAGTGGTGGGTGGGAGGATGGCTCTTTCTTGTCACTGGCTGGGCACTCTCTCTCTCTCTCCCTCTCTCTCTCTCTCTCTCTCTCTCTCTCTCTCTCTCTGTTAGAACACACCCTATCCTTACTTAGATCATGGCAGTGTGGGGAAGATGTGCTGCTTGTCTTCAGAGGACTATTCCTAAGAATCTCCTTTGTCTCCTCCTTTTCCCTCCTGAACACATGACTTATGTACAGACCCTATGAGTTGGGCCTGGATTTCCTGATGCTCTGACAGTTTCCACTGTAAAATCTGTTCCCACAGGCACAGCTTCTCTCCCATCCTCTTATAACAGAAACGTCCTCTGACAAAGGCTTCCAGACAGGCATGTGTGAGCAGAACCTGTCTACTGGTTTCCTGAGATGCCTCTGAGGGTGTCTGTTCGCTTTAGAATATAAGACTGGAGGTTCATCTGTTCACTCAACAGTGGGGTTCTTAAGGTTTGAGGTACACAATAGGTAAGAGGTGTTCAAAGAGGAGGAAGCAGCAATCACTAGGCCCCTAACACTCTCCTTGCTTCTGTTCCAGGTGAGGGCTTCCACAACTACCATCACGCCTTCCCCTATGACTACTCTGCCAGTGAGTACCGCTGGCACATCAACTTCACCACGTTCTTCATCGACTGCATGGCTGCCCTTGGCCTGGCTTACGACAGGAAGAAAGTGTCCAAGGCTGCCGTGTTAGCCAGGATTAAAAGAACTGGAGACGGGAGCCACAAGAGTAGCTGAGTTTCGAGGCTTCTGAGTTCCTATTCCAAAAGTTCTCTGCACAGAGATATAATGACCTGTTGATTAACCAATGGATAATGTTCCCAGGATTAGTGATGCATTTAACCTATTCCAGCACAGTATTCTTATAAAATGAGAAAGCTTTGATCATTTTTTGAGGTAGTGCATATTTTAATTAGCTAGGGTTAACCATGCCTATACACACACACACACACACACACACACACACACACACACACACACACA